>OZ022259.1:32236342-32827815 GCA_963978905.1 Trichostrongylus colubriformis | reverse complement strand
ATAGGCCTAACATCATTGTGCTCTTCATTCGAATGTTTTTACGACCTAAAAAAGATGTGGCACATTGCACACTCCAATTCTTCGGAATTCTTTGTCCTCACACGATGACACCGTCTCGTATGAGGAGGACCTTGTTATGTCAGGTTGCAAGAAATCCGCAGACAAGCTTGAAAATTCCAAGTTTTGGTGATTTTGTTATCCCTTTGGTAGTGTTTTTATTTGCAAGATGTCTGGTACCTGATGATCCGGGTTATATAGCTCGAGATACGGATAATGCTGCGCCACTACTGCATGAAAGCTCTGACAGTAAAAAATGCTACCCATGCAATCAATCATGATCTTTGAATCGAATCCGCCTGGATGGTAACTTGACCAAGTCACGAAACTGGCAGATAGAGGAAGGGGAAGAAGCTCTAGGTGAGTAAATCTTATGTTACGTGAAAAACCCACCCATGCCTGTGGAAACTTTCTAACTCACTCTAACCGCATCACTCCTTCTCTCACCCCACACTTAGGCTGACATTCACATCACCCATCTACATGTGATTCTAAATCGGTTCAAGTAGTCTACTGAGAAATAGACAAAGGTGCTAAAGCCTATAAAACAAGCAGAAAAATCCGAAAATGGTCAGCTCCAAAAATTTACCCAGTGCTCGAGAGGCAGTCAAGTGTTGAGCTTTAAATTATTCACCGAATAGGACTACTAAGTTCTCAAAAGTTTCAATGCCTTCATGACGACATACTATTGTGTATAATGTTTCTTCAATGAAAAAGCCTCAACAAAGGGACAGAGCGTCACTTTGCTGTTGAGTTCAGCTCTGAAATTAGTGGAGAGGGAGGTGGGTGCCTTCTAAGAAGGCGCAAATGAGTGGAGTGGGAGAGGGTGCCTTTTAAGAACTCGAGGTTTAGGACTGGTTTAGGACTCGAGGAAGGCGTTCGTCAAGAGCGTGACACGCCGCGGGCTGCGTGTTGCGGGTGATTTTGGCGCAGACTAGTACGGTACTAGATGGACGAGATTTTGCATTGGGGCGTGACTATACTGCACTTTACCGTTCCTCGGGTGTGACCCTCATGTTGCAATTTCGCACGACGAGGAGCAGCGTGCGACGCAGCTCGCTGTAGTTGGGTCTTACAAGGGAAGGTATTTTACTTCCCATGGAACTTTGAAATGAGACCCGGGGGGATCGATAGAGCTTCGAACGCTGATTATAACTGTGAAAAGCAAAATTGCTATCTGGCATTCTGAAGCGAGTTACGATGGGTCAAAGTTTGCCTCTGACACCTCATTGGCGAGGCACTTTTCCATCAGCAAGGCCGTTGCTAAGCCCAATCACCCACGAACCCAACCCCGCAGCTCTGGAACACTACCAGTAAGCCACTGTGGTCAATTCTGGCTATCCAACGGCCTTGCTGATGGCAAAGTGCCTCGCCAATGAGATGTCACAGGCATGTCACAGGCAAACTTTGACCCATCGTAACTCGCTTCAGGATGCCTTTTAGCTATTTTGGTTTTCACAGTTGTAATCAGCGTTCGAAGCTCTATCGATCCCCCCGGGTCTCATTTCAAAGTTCCATGGGAAGTAAAATACCTTCCCTTGTTAGAACGATTACACTGTAATGCTTGGGGCGCGATACGCAGTTGACCTGTAAACTTCGGGACCCAACAACATAGCGACTTTAGCACGTCCGCACTGCTTCGCTTCCGACATGCCGCAATGCGAAATTCTGACATAAGGGTACACACCCCCGTTCTTCCATGTTCTCTTTCTTCTTCACTTATTTCTTTTTCTTTTTCAAGCTTATTTCTTTTCTTGTCCTTGCTTTTCACAAGTTTCAAAGAGTTCTTGATGACACATATTAGGTATTATGCTTGAATGCTTTTCAAGATAACTGGAAACTGCGGCATCTAACGAGCTACCATGATGAATTGCGCTTGAAGAAATAAATGTGGCGAAAGGCTGAACAAATTTCGATAGTCACCAGAAATAAGGGTATGAAGAAAGAAGCTCAAGAAAAAATAGGAAATAGGAGTAAAGCAGTGTACCGCATAAAAACACCCCTGCAGAAACCCTTTTTCCAACGAGCACAGAGCCACGCCACATCGGTGTCGCGCATTCTTGGCCGCGTGCGGCGTGCCACGATCCTAACGCTACAAATCCAAGCTCGATAATTCACATAATGAAACCGAGGACACGCCAATGGTTCGTTAATTAGGTAAAGGCATGACAGTGTTCAACACTCATCAAGTTTAACACGTCCATGATGCATGCATAGGTGGACTTTGAAAATGCTTCCTTCTTAATAATTTCTTCGTGTGCCGTAGCACAAGAAAACCTTTCTCTCTTATCTCGCCGAAAACACTATCTCAGACTTCAGTCCACCTTATTTCCGTGTATGTTACATATGATTTACCAAGCCGGCGCCCACTACTGTGCCCGCAACACCACGGGCCACAGTAGGTCGATCGAAAGTGCTTTTTTTCTATGCACTTTATCCATCACCCATTATCACATCCCTAAAAGAAAGAAAAATCCGTACAGAAGTCACTCACATGGAAACTATAATATGGGCCTGAAAATGGAAAAATTTTGACTTTCCATGGAACTTTGAAATGAGACCCGGATGTATCGATAGAGCTCCGAATACTGACTATAAGAGTGAAAACCAAAATTGCAAAATGCCTTTCTGAAGCGAGTCGAGGAGGGTCAAATTTTGCTTGTGATATCTCATTGGCGATACACTTTGCCACCAGCACGGTCGTTGCTGAGCCAGAGACGGCCACCGCGGCTCACTGGTAGTGCTCCGAATCTGCAGGATAGTGGTTGAGTTTGCCCCTGCCGGTGGAGACCTTTTGCATTTTGTGTTTCAATGTCAGTAAGTGCTTCACGTTCATTTCTGAACATTTCCTTGTACTGGTACCTACGGCACCAATCATTTACTCTGCCACGTTATTTATAAATATAGATTATGACTTGCCACCAGCACGGCCGGTGCTAAGCCACAGACGGCCACCGCGGCTCACTGGTGGTGAGCTGGATCTGCAGGATAGTGGCTGAGGGTTTGCCCCTGCCGGTAGAAACCTATTTGCACTTTGTGTTTCAATGTCAGTAAGTGCTTCACTTTCATTTCTGAACATTTCCTTGTACTGGTACCTACGGCACCAATCATTTACTCTGCCACGTTATTTATAAATATAGATTATGACTTGCCACCAGCACGGCCGGTGCTAAGCCACAGACGGCCACCGCGGCTCACTGGTGGTGAGCTGGATCTGCAGGATAGTGGCTGAGGGTTTGCCCCTGCCGGTAGAAACCTATTTGCACTTTGTGTTTCAATGTCAGTAAGTGCTTCACTTTCATTTCTGAACATTTCCTTGTAGTGGTACCTACGGCACCAATCATTTACTCTGCCACGTTATTTATAAATATAGATTATGACTTGCCACCAGCACGGCCGGTGCTAAGCCACAGACGGCCACCGCGGCTCACTGGTGGTGAGCTGGATCTGCAGGATAGTGGCTGAGGGTTTGCCCCTGCCGGTAGAATCCTATTTGCATTTTGTGTTTCAATGTCAGTAAGTGCTTCACTTTCATTTCTGAGTACTGGTATCTACGGTACCAATCATTTACTCGGCCACTTCATTTATAAATAATTACTAACATTACTCACAAGGGAAGGATAGCAGGTCGAAAAGACTCCCGTACCACACGAGTTAGGCGGGTTGCGTAGAAAGATTACGATATTCGCGCCAGGGGATCGAATTACCCCTCTGTGCAAATTCTCAGCCAAATCCACATGAAGTGGTGGTCTTTGAACTTTCTTCTACAAAAAAGCCTGTAAGTTGAACAAGGAAACCCACTTATACATACCTGTTACACTTGCCCATTGCACAACTCCTTAGTATTGGGTTTGAAAAAAGGTTTACTCGGAGAACCACTACGCGTATAGTCCCCGGAGCATCAATGAACAAATTTTTCCTGTGTGAAAGAGGCGTTTGGTTGCGGCGTAGAAATCGGATCTGCGTGATACCTGATGTACTACAATTACTACGTCCTCGCCATATTACAATTCATCAAGCGTATGAACATACGTAACTGCAGTCGTGGAAGGAAATTGTTAATACTATATAATTTCTTATGTGCATTGATTTTCCGCACATTAGTAACATGCCACCCTTTTACGTTGTGTGTATCTTCAATCATTTGTTCAGTTTCAATCAATGATAAAAAAAGACATTGTGTTTCATCAACTCAAACATGTCTTTTGTAGTCTTTTGCAGCCCAAAACTACTGCACTTCCAACCATTCATAAAAAAGCGCTGATCTCTCCTTCATGTAGCCAACATGAGAAAGTACGTGTTGGTTGTGACCAATCAACACAAAAGATTATTCCAGCATCTTGGATCCAACAATGGATCCTCTTTCAACCCATTACGGATCATTTCTCGATGCAAGACAAGCACGTGAACGAAGTTTTACTTGTTGTGAAGACCAGCATCCATGTCAGAGCAAGCGTTCAAATCTCGATTGCACCCTATGTCGAGTTGCGGTGTTTGTAGATGCGCCGTTGCTGGATTGAGCGGATGGAGCGGCTGGAGGTGAAGGCTTTACGGCGTTGGAAACTGATGACCTGTTATCGAGCGAAATGCCTGAGGCTGAAACATCTTCTGGCGCGATTTTGTATTCTAAGATGATCGATTGTGTGTCTGCTCGGTTGATGGTGATCACAGGCACACGATTAGAGGCCGAAAGAAGCACTGTGTTGCGATCGTTAGAAGAGCAGAACCTATAGTAGCGAATTTCAATCTGGAAAGCTGCCTTCAATTATTTCACTCACCGATAGCCAGTCACAATTGGGTCCTTCTTGGTCTTAATTTCAACACCTCCTAGAACGCAGCCTTCAAAAGAGAAACCGTGTGATATAGACGTGATTTTTACTTCGATCCTTTTCCCTTCCGGAGCCTGGAATAGTGTGGATTTTACTCATGAGAATATGACATGTAAGCGAGTAAGTGCATACTTGGATCCAGTGATTACAGAACTTGAATTCATCCTTAGTACCATAACCTGAGCTGAGTTTGTCCAGGAGCAATTGCCCTCTTTCCGTTGCCATATGCGTTTTTCCACATCCATCCGGCTAAAAAGAAAGATCCGATACGATATCAGTCATTAGCGCTATTTATCGTACTCTTTGATTGCAAAGAGTTCCGCCATAACCACTCGGGCAGACACATTCAGAGCAATTCCGTGGGTGAGGGAATCCACCATTCTCGCATTTTGCTGACGTCTCTTTTCGACATCTCGCTAAACAGCATCCTTCTATGCTGTACTTGCGAAGCGGACTTGTCGACGTTCTCCTCACCTTTGCACTGGTAATGGTCGTTGATCATGGATTTATCAATGAATGAGAGGATATGTGAGCCCATCGACTCTGTATACTTTACATCTGCAGCGACCATTGTAGGTTGGTCGTTGGTTGAAACACTGAAACGGTCAACTGCATCACTTTATATCAGCTTTTAGCAAGTTATGCCTGATTCTACCTGTTTGCTCCGTAATGCATAATACTGGCATAGTCATAAGTGTACCCATAATTACTAGTGAGTTCGCGATCCATCATCGCATACTGATCCTCAAAACCCTCCTGAAACAATGTTGCTCCAGTTCTGGAAGACAATGCATAACGGGATGACTTACTGCAACGTTTTCGAGCACAGGTGTTATGAACTCGTCACGATCGTAGCGCGTCATTGTATGAAACAGCCCAAGAGCGTGACCGATTTCGTGCATAGCGGTTCCAACCTGAATTGTATATCGCGTCAGTGAAGCTGCCTCGACGGGTAAAGGTCATAATCACACTGTCAGGAAAATGATAATGAAATAGTGAGTCTTACCGTGTCACAGCCTTCACCAAGTGAAAGTGGTTGCTCACCACCGACTTTTCCTACATATGACCAGCAGCCGTCCTCTTGCATTACCACAATAACGTTTTCTTCTGAAATTACAGCCGGACAGATTACCATTGTCATCCAAGACGTAACCAAATCTCAAATGGTTTTGATACCTTGGTTTTTGGTGTCCTCGTAAAAGTCGATACAAGACGCTTCTTGCCAATGTACAGTTGCTAATTTAAACATTTTTCTAGTGAATTCATCTGGAATTTCAAGATAATTATTCAATTTTGATGACAGGCACGAAGTAGCCGAATTTCTCGGAATTTGATCAATTTGTTATGGACCTGCACTATCATTGAAGCGGTAATAAACTCCTTTCGTCCAGGTAGTATTAGGCCAGTATTCATCTTTGAACGCTTGTCTCCTTACTCGCTTGTTGTCGGCCTCATCGTCGAGGTCTTCAATGACTTCGTCTGCCTGTCTCCTAAACGGTATTATTTTGTGAGATATTGCGGATATACTGCAGAAAGTAGCGCACCTAGTGAGCAGAACGTCGCTTTGGAAAAGACTTCGGCCGACGTTCTTCTTAGCATTGATTTGAGGAATCGTAGTGTTCAATTGTTCAGTATCATTGTCCTTCCTCGTTTGAATTTCCTGACGTGGCTGTTCGAATATCTCACAACTCTTCACTATGTGAAAGCCACATACCTTTTTCTGTCAATTTCTTCTTGCTTCTTCTTCGAAAACCTGCGTTTGATGTTTTCCACCACTTTACGCCTTATGGTAGTCAACTTCTCGCCGAGTTGAAGGATGCCAGTCCTTTCGAAGAGCTGAAATGTCCGTATGCTCTCATTGTTGCAGTCGCATCAAATCTCGAATATTATCTGTACAACCTTGTGGAACCTCGAGAGAGTCGCTTTCTTGAGCTTCCCGAAGAAATTTCCAGTTTTTGAAAGGAACCCTTTCATTTTTTCTTTAACTTTGCCGAAGCTCAGTGCATGTATAGACACTGCTAAGAGCAGTAACAGCAGGATGGGTCTCATCCCTGAACATAGAATCATAGAATTACAAAGTCACAATTTTGCAGTTGAAGAATATGAGGTAAAGTTTCTGAAGTAAGAAAACTGTTTTCGGGGTGCGCCACGCATTCCGATTCCATTCGTTATTCTGGTTCATGGTGGTAGGACATTGCGTATACGATGATCTAAGGGTAGGAGTTCCGCTTATTTACAACCGAGGACTTTAGTGGGGCTCTCGGACTGCGGAGGGATAGAAGACTTGGTTGACTAGAGCGGTCAGCGGTGCTTAATTTGATACCCGGACCATTCGAGTGAGAATGCGTGCCACTTGTCACTATACTACCTCTGCTTAGCAGGAGGCCATACATATAGTGAGGTTGTTCGTATAGGGAAAGGATGTAATGAATGATGAGTCATGGAGCTTTGTCCCGTCTTATATACCCAGATTCATTCGCTGATATTATTGGACAGCTGGCAAAAGGCAATGCGACGTATGAAAAAAGAATCACTGCCCAGTGGAACTGTCCTATTTTGAATGGCACAGCTGCTACTGAATCTGCTACAGTGCATATGGCCGTTGATGTGAACTTTGAAGTTTGCATCACGTCTGTGGATTGAACGCGTGTAGCATGACCAGTTCCGCATCATATCCCATCTCTAAGACATCAGTTGGTCGCCACATTAGGTTTGATAATGAAATGTCACCTCTTTGTACAACAGCTTTTTCCTCGATTTTTTTCAAAACCACCGTCTCGAATTGCTGGATGATTCTGGTAACATTTTGTATCGGAAATGAGATCTTTTTCCCGTCTTTCAGAGTAGAGGTCGTTATAACGATCAGTTGAGATCAGAGAAACTAGATACCTGATAACTCAAAGGAATCAGAGTTAGCTGGGATTGCGATGGTTTGTTTTAGAAGGGATGCCCACATCGTGACAATTGGGGTGTATACCCTTATGTCGCGATTTCACACCGCGGCGTATCACAAGCAAGCATACGGATGGGCTGAAGACGCCGTGCTGTTCGGTCTCGAAGCGAGTACAAAGTAATTTTATATGGTGTCCCTGTAATCGCTTCAAGACCCAACTCTAGCAACATGCTCGAGCTATGCATGTCGCTAAAGTCGGGTTTAAAGCGATTACACGATGATGCTGTCGTACGAGCGCACACCGTGTCGTACACCTTCTATCGCGGGGGAGCGAACTTCTGACATAAGGGTACACACCCGAGACAAGGATGAAAAGCGATACACACTTTGGTCTTTCTTTGATTGAGTGTCGTGAAGGAAGTAATCTACAAAATTCACCCACAGCAGTGAAAATCTGCTATGAATATTGATTAGGCAAACCACCCCCCCCCCCCTTCCTCCGCCAACCCCTCTCACATGGAAAACTGAGTCATTCACTAAATTGTTCAGAGACAGATGCAGAAAATCCGCTGCATCCTGTGTGAATGTTCGATTTGTCACGATCAGTGTGCCGCTTAGTTCGCACTTTGAAGCATTTCAAGGAGGATACACTGCTTCAGAAAGGGAGGCATGTCAAAAGCGCATCCAAACACTTTTCAACTCTCAGAAAACTAATTTTTGAGAGGAAGGATTAATCAGGATCATAAGAGGTTTCTGAGAAAATTGTGCTGATGAAAATGGTTCCTGTTTAATGACATTTGAGCAGAGTTGCGACTTTCCAAAGTTAGAAGACTAAAATCACGGGTTATTTTTGGCTGATCCGTTGTCTTGCAGTGCTGTGCTATCTTGACTGCTACTAGTAAGCCTAAGATTTCCAGAAAATGTAGCGTCTGCATAAGGTTTCACATTGACGAGTTCATATCACTGCGTTTAACCTACGAATGTGAGATACTACGAAGCAATCGCGAAAAATCTTCATGAGCAGACCACTTTGAGCTGTACGAGTGCATTTTGCGTTCCCAGCATACCTTGTAGACTGTTGTGCAAGCCTAACAGTAAAACTGGGATCATAATAGTGTCTCTCCTTTGAATGCTCACGTATGTAATTGAACAGCCTGCTTACGTAATTGAACAGCCACTGAAAAAATCGATGTTCTGAGATGACGCTCATTCCTTCATCGCCATGGTATCTTCGCACTGAGTTTTTTGAAGAGTCGTTGTGTCCGCCTTTGATGGTTTCTAGCTCTATCGCTAGTGATTAGGCTCATTTGATTCGTAACCGGTGAAACGTTCCAATCCAAGTAGGTATGCTTGACGTCACCGGTGTGAGAGGTTACTTCCTATTTCGCTCTTTGCGTGCGGTGAGGCCAGCACCACACCACCTCACCCTATGGGTCAACTTTTCAATGCAATCGGGAAGTTCGTCGCATATATCGATGGCGCAGTCTTCCCGAATTTTCATGAAGATAGGTGCAAAGCGGCACTTGTAAGTTGAGAGCGAAGAGCAATTGAAATGTTAAGTTGTTAGAGGCTGATGCTCCATCACTGGTGGAACTGGCAAGAGCTGTAAGGTGTCGAACTTAAACCTATTCCCTTCAAAAGGTAATAACGCATAGCTTGCCGAGGTGATGAATACCAGCAAAAGATGTGATAGGTTCGAAATATGGCAACGGTACCAATCTAGTCATCCAGTCGAAGAGGGTAACATGTTGAAGACTGAAATTCTTTTGCTGTCGTGAGGGACAACTTCTGTCCAGTTCTTAGAAAGAGCTCTTTCTGACCTACTGTTCTTTCAGCGGAAAAAATTCAACACTTTTTTCAAAGACAAGTGTCATTAACCAGAAAAAGGTTTTAAATTGCCATGGAACTTTGAAATAAGATTTAGGTCCATCGATAGAAATTCGAGCACTGATCACAAGTATGAAACCCAAAACTGCAAAATGTCGCAGGAGAGCGAGTCAAAAGGGATCAGTGCCTGCTTGAGGTGACTCATTGACTCGGTCGGTGCTTTGCACAAAAAGGCTCATAAGCGGGCCCACCAACGAGTATAGCCGGTTTTCAAAGTTCTAGCTTTCAGCTAGTTCTGGTTCTAGCTAGCCATCTTGCTTTGAAGTTGGTGGACGGTGGGCTCACCCACAACACAGCATTACATATGAATTGAACTAGGGAGCATAACACTACACCACACAAGGCACAAACCAACGCAAGTGCGATATTTGCAATTTATAACACCAGCAACAGCAAGAACTAAACCGAAGACGTAGATTATTACGACGCACCGGCCAAGCATAGTGCAAAATACTTTAAAATGCAACACATGTTATCGTGAATCTATCACATAATATTAGGTTGTCGCATTGAAATTTTCACTTTTTTATGTGATCCTATATTTTTGTTCAAAAACTCTCAAAACATTTCCTGGCCAAGGATGTACGAGGGTGAGGTATCGCGCAATCGATACTGATAGTGTTATCCGCTCACGCATTCTAACCTGTTAATAATGAGCCTTTCACGCAACCAAGTCCGTTTGCTTCTACTTCACGAAGATCGCCTGGAGCACACAGCAACTGATGCACATCGGAACATTTGCAGTACGATGGGCGAGTCCAGCCTCTCCTACAAGACAGCCTTTGGCTGGTTCAGTAAGTTCGACGATGAAGACTACGAGCTTGAAGACTCACCACACCCCGGACGCAGTGTGACCATCGATCTGGAACGCTTACGGGAGGCTATAAAAGAGGACTCCAGAATTTCTACCCCCGATCTGGCGGTGGCATTTCAGTGTCATCACTCTACAATAGCTAGACATCTCCATCAAATGGGAAAGTCGCACAAATGGGGATCTTGGATACCCCATCAACTGACTGCAACCCATCAGCGGCAGCGCATCGAGGCCTGCATGGCAAACCGGTCCGCACACGGGAACTCGAGCTGGGTCTCCAGTTTTGTTACCGGTGATGAGTCACGGGTGATGTACGTCAACCATAGCCGCAGGCGCCAATGGCTCGGAAAAGGCAAGAAAGCAGTGCCAACACCACGACCTGAACAAGGGGCTCGGAAGTTGATGTTGTCTATCTGGTGGAATGTGCGCGGAGTGATTCACTGGAGCTGCTACCGGACAATACTACTGTCACCAAGGAATATTACTGTGAGCAGCTGGATCACCTGAGCGATAAACTCAGAACGCAGCAGGATCACATTACTTTTTGCATGACAATGCCAGACCCCATGTCGCTACAGTCACTCGTCAAAAAATCCTGAGTTCGGGCTGGACCACCGTGGCACACCCTTCGTACTCGCCCGACCTAGCCCCAACACACTACCACCTTTTCCGCTCCCTTAAGGCGTTCTTAGCTGAGAAACAATACGATTCTCGAGAGGACCTCGAATCCGACCTTGCGGGATTTTTCGCTTCCAAGTCTTCTGATTTTTACCGTAATGGCATATTGACCTACCACTTCGTTGGCAGTGATTTACTGATCCTAATGGAATGTACCTTGAATTAATCGATCTGTTTGTATTGTAAATAAATTGAACTGAATTTTTTTTGCATAAAGTGAAAATTTCAATGCGACAACCTAATATAAAAATAATTCGCTATATCTCGAATCCCAAAATGCAAAACGGAACGTTACAACTCTCTCGAAGACTCAAAGCGATAGAGAAACTGATATATTACTAGAGCAGAAAGACGGCACCGCTCCGTCTGTTACCTTTGTCAAGACGTTGGTGAGAACACCACATTCGGGCATTGGTAAACAATTAGCAACCCATTACTTCGAATAGCCTGAAAACTGCGGTTATCTGGGTTGGTATAAAAATTATAGGTGAAATTTGGTTTCACTAGAAGCCATGATTCAATTATTGAGTTGTTTAGACTCCCAACACCTTTGAAGTGTCCATTCTTAGCATCGATCCTTTGCGCCGTGAAATGTCACACACTCTTCGTTGGATAGAAGTCAGGACTGCTCGACGGCCAAGGCAAAACCTTTATTTGGTGAAGGCATTACCAACTCCAGGTGAATTTGCTCATCAACTTGCACGAAAACAGATTTTGGTGTCGATTATGATACGCTGCTAAAGTAGTCCACAAAGGATGGCAAATCCGTGGTAGATCTACATACTTGAACCTTCGGGCAGCAGAACAAAATTCTGAGAAGTCTGAGAAGTCAGAGCCCTGAGAAAAAAATGGAATCTTTTAAATGCATTAGGCACCCTACTGCAATCTGCTCGTCTCTGCCTTATGAAGAAATAAGCTCAGTTTTCGCAACGTTTTTCGCACAAAACCGTTAAGTTTTCGCAATGTTCTCCTCCTCATAAACGACACCCCCTCCCGTTTGCATTCAAGGAATGGACTTGTACTCCTTCAGCTCCTTCCGCACCCGATGAACAGCTTCCATTGACACATTGAGTCTAACAAAAAGCCATATTTCTGAACGTGACTCAGCAAGATTTGACTACTCCATGAGGTGATGCACCCGTTTTTACCGAAAAGCCGAGCCAGCTCTTCGTTATTCCATACACAGTGGGGTTTTGTTGAAAATAGCAAAATTCCAGCTCAATTTTCGCTCGATCTGGGTATTGGTTGATGCCAGCCGAATTTTCTTCTCTCTTCTTGCTCATGCTTTTTTTTTCAGACAATGTTGCTGGAGCTCTTCCCTTATATGCTCTTTCGAATTTAATTCTGGAGATTTGCCTAGCTACTCCAGGAGTGCAATTTCCTGCAGCTAAAGGTTTTCTTTCTACTCTGGACGTGTGCTTCGGGTCGTTATCATGCTGCAAAATCCATCCAGCAGACATGCATTGCTTCGCCCGTATTATCACGGTATTCAGCGTCAAGTACCTGCAGCTTTTGCCAGTCATCGTTTTGTTACTCAGAATTGTATCCGTACCATGCAGTGAAAAAGCCTCATACAACGTAAGACCACAGTCGCACATTGCGATGCCGGCGGAAGGACATGGCTGCGTATATCTGCGTCTCCACCTATGCCACTCTGCCTCGTTGCCTGCGTCATCTCTGCACCTCCCCCATGCCACTCTCCCTCGTTGCGCCCTGGCTGCAGAGAGTATGACAGCGGCCTAAGAGATCTTACTTCACTTTATGAAAAGAACTTGACTTTTGCGACTTTCAAATACTGAATACGATCAGTAACTACTTTGTTGGATAGCATTGCTAATCGATGCTTTGCATTTCCAAGACATTGATCCCATCACAGATTATGCTTTTCGGTTGGTTTTGTAGTACGTGAAGCAAGTACACAGAGACCATCCGCACTCATTGCTCGGCGTTTTAGCGCACTATCTCTCGAAAGATCAAAGCTCTGTTCAATACTCATGAAAATGTATAGCGTGTACCACTTGTTTACCACTCTCGTTTTTCGTCAATCCTGTAAACTCTTGCGGCTGTAGAAGCCCGGTATCGTTCCGTTCCTTCAAAGTTTTCGTAAAAAATTGGACCATTGGATCGGCGGTCGTACTTGTGTTCGCCTGACGGAGTAGATAGCCGCTTTGGTTCAGTGGTCATCACTATCTCGCAAGAAGAGCTCGACCCATCGAATCTTCGACTCCACTGCAAATATGGCTACGTCTACGATCCACTGCAAATATGGCTACGTCTACGATCTTCAGTGGATTACTGAGTTTTTAACTCCTGATACTCTTCTGGGAATCCGGAGTTCAAAACTCAGTGTCTCATATATAGGAATTCTCTGAGCACCGTCCTTTCAATGAGCGCGCGATGGGTGACGCGGACAGCACGCTCGTGCTTGCGCAGAGTCCAAGTCTCAGGAGGATATGTACACAATAGGCAGCGGAATTGAGGAAATGGGCCACAGGCGCATATTCTTCGTCTTCGTCACCACTCACTCGATGGACTTAAATGTTCCCGAGCCGCTCACTCTTTAGATATCGTTGTCCCAAGTAAGCTAATGGTAATCGACCTTCTATTAGGTCGGCAACTAAGTCATTGCGGATTTCACTCATAGATGGCTTTGGTTGAATATTTAGCTTTAGTGGCGTAGGCCAAATGTTAAACGCATATTGTCATCTAATAGTAGGCAATCCTGTTATCAATCAGTAAAGAAAGCTTCTTGATCGGTTGCATTATTTTCGTTTGGCGTGTGCTGAAAATGGAGAATCAAAACATTCATTTTCGTCATGCATTGTTTTATTATTTCCTTAAAGGGAAAAACGCATCACAAGCTCTCAAAAAGTTATGTGCTGTTTATGGTGCCGAAGCCTTGAAAGATCGGCAGTGCCAAAATTGGTCTGCCTGATTTCGTTCTGGTGATTTTTCTCTCAAAGATGGGAAACGCTCTGGTCGTCCAGTTGGAGTTGACAACGGCCCAATCAAGGCAATACTTGATTCGGATCGTCACAGTATAACACGCGAGATTGCAGAGAAGCTACAGGTATCACATACATGTTTTGAAAAGCATTTAAAACAACTTAGGTACGTGTCAAAACTGGATATATGGGTGAAACGCATTTAACGCAACGCACTAGAATCTGCGATCTGCTAAAGAAACATGATGAAAATGATCCACTTCTAAAACGAATGATCATTGGCGATGAAAAATGGGCTGTTCACAATAATGTCCAGCGAAAAGAACTTGAAGCCGCCTAGGTGAATCGCCTTAAACAAGAGCAAAAGCTGAGACTCATCAAAAGAAGGTTTTGTTGTCAGTTTGGTGGGATTACAAAGGAATTGTCTACTTTGAACTCCTACCATCCAACCAAACGATCAATTCTGATGTCTACATTGCACGATTAACAAAATTAAGCAATGCAATCCAAGAAAAGCGACTCGAACTATCTAACCGAAAAAGTGTTGTCTTCCATCATGACAATGCAAGACCATAGACGTCTTTGGCCACTCGGCAAAAATTATTGGAGCTTGCTTGGGATGTTTTGCCACATCCACCATATAGTCCTGACCTTGCACCATCGGATTACTTTTTGTTTCGATCATTGCAAAATTCTTTGAGTGGCAAAAATTTCAGTAGTGATGATGAGGTCAAATCGTACCTGACTCAGTTTTTAACTGATAAAAACCAGAAGTTTTATGAACGCGGAATTATGATGCTACCTGAAAGATGGCAAAAGGTCATTAATAAAAATGGGCAATACATTACGGAGTAAAGTTATTTAGTTCTATGAGAAAAAGTCTTTGATTTTCTAACAAGAATCCGCAGTTAATTAGTTGCCAACCTAATATTTGCCCTGCACAGGTCAGGTCAATGCCTAGCACCGTTACCACAACGCACCGGTACCCACTATATATAAAGAACTGCTCACTGATGTGAATGAAAAACGGGAGGCTCGCGTGTATGGTAACACCGCAAGTCATTCAGCAGATCTGTGCAGAGCCGTGGTGAGGCTAATTAGGGTTCACTTACTTGAGAGCATGAGAGAATAGCAACCAGAAAATAGCAAGGCAATGAGGATGGATACAAAGTGGTGCGAATGGAAACTTTTGCACCAAATTGTAATTAGAGGAGAATTCATACGTTTTATATCTATTTTTCGGAAATGTACAAAGCAAAGCATGCAAATATGTAATAAATACTATTAGGATATTTTCGAAATTCATGAACCAGTTCGAAAAGCCTCACTCGTGACACATCCGGACATATCTTGATTTCATGACTCGTATCCTAAGCGTTCGATTTTCTTGCACTATTCTATTATAGTGAAAAAGTTTTCCTCCTTCCTAAGGCTTAGGCAAAATTAGTGGGCACAGTATGGCAACCTCTACATACTACAGCACCGCCGTAGTGGCACTGAACGACGTCAGCTCCTCAAACGGATGTCTAATGAGTGTCAGTAAATTAGTGATTTTTTAAGAACTCGTGGTGCTGGGAATAATGATAGTAATATAGTATCCTTTTTTTATTTTCTTCTTCCAGTCAGATTATTGTCCGATTACTTAAGCTTATTAACGGTTCACGTAGATTTTGACCTTTTGCTTTCTCTTCTGCACATCGTTATCTTTGTCTAGCACTATAGATGCGAAGGGTCCGCAGTATCACCTGTCATCTGTCAACCTCTTGCTCATCGAGAGTCTCGAGCGGGTGCCAGTAAGGTATCCATTCGTCCCTGTCGCGAGCCAGGGT
Source organism: Trichostrongylus colubriformis (assembly GCA_963978905.1). Taxonomy (NCBI): domain Eukaryota; kingdom Metazoa; phylum Nematoda; class Chromadorea; order Rhabditida; family Trichostrongylidae; genus Trichostrongylus; species Trichostrongylus colubriformis. The sequence continues at coordinate 32,811,883 of OZ022259.1, read as the reverse complement.
AGTCCAGTGAACCTTTTGTGGCTCTAGGGGCACAAAGCATCTCGTCGTTCCGTTCGCGCACAGTTTTCGTGAAGAAGCCTGACCATCGGGCCGGCTCTCGTCCTGGTGTTCGTTTGACGTCCCGAGGGATCTGGTGGGTGAGCGCTCTGGGCCCACGGTCATCACGATACCGCAGAACAAGTCCGGCCCTTCTACTCTTCGAATCCTTGGCAAATACGGCTGCGTTTCTGATCTTCGACCGACGACGGAGTTCGGAGCTCCGGCTTCCCCATTGCACTTGCGTGATCGCGACACTCCGAGCATGGTCCTTTCGATGGCTCATTGGATGATGCCAACCGCATGCTTCTCCTGCTTATGTAAAGTCCAAGTCACTGAGGCATATGCTGCATCAAGAAGGACAGCGGAATCGAAGAGATGGGCGCGGAGCAGGATGTTCATCGTGTTCTTCACTTCTGAATTGAAGGCCCCCCAAACCGCTCTTTTCCTCCTGCTCAGCCTGATGCTACGTAGTTCATCATATTGACCTTCCGACCTAGATGCACATAGTTGAAGCATTCGGTGACGTTCGCTTCGCTGAGCGTGAATGAGGCACCAGACAATAATTCGTTCCTCATGACATTGTCTTGGTCAGGTCCAGCTGCAGACCGATTTTTCACACTCCTTGTCGAAATCGGCGAGCATTCGCTCCGCTTGCTGGATTGTCGGTGTTATAAGCATAATGTTGTCAGCGAAGCGGATGTAGTGTTGATGCCGGCCATCGTCCTTCACTCCCATGCCTTTCCATTCCAATTGACGCATGACGTAATCAGTAGCAGCGCTGAAAAGTGTAGGCGAGATGGTGCCGCCTTGTCGAGCCCTTCTCTTCACGTCTATGATGACTTCCTTGCGGAATGGGGAGATCCTGGACGTGAAGTTGCTGTAGAGCTCACGAAGTGCTCTTATGTACTGAGCAGGCACACTCTGGTTTCCAGGGTTCGATAGCCGCTTCTGTCTCAACGGTGTAGAAGGCTTGCATCAAATAATGTATGATGAATGTGAGACATAAGGGTATCTCATACTGTTGCGACACTTCAATGAGCCTAGTGACCGTATGGATGTGATCAATTGTACTAAACCCTCTCCAAAACCCTGCTTGCTCGCATGGCTGTCCTTTGTCTAAAGGTCTATCAATAATATTCAAGCTGACTCAAGGAGCTTGTAGACTACAGACGGAAAGCAGATTGGACGATAGTTGCCAACGTCGTAGGCATCTCCTTTCTTATACAGCAACATGGTCCTGCTGGCTTTCCACGAGATGGGTATCTTGCATTACGACATTTTGCGTAAGAATGGTTGGATCAGAGTTTTGAGGATAACTGGCGGGAGATTCTTTAGATGTTCCCCCCTAATCCTGTCGGGGCCGGGTACTGCAACACTCTTTACCAACGAAATCGTGCCTGAATTCGTAAGAGAGAGCTGGAGGAACGAATTATCTTTGCATTAGGTTGCTCCTAGGCAAGTGGACATGGCTGTCGAAAGGATCCGAAAGGATGTCGCACATTATTTTCTCCATTGCTCTTCGGGAAGCAGTCACTGCACCGTCCGCACATCGTAGACCGATCCTTGGCCCTATGACTGGCAACTTCGGCGGGCATTGCAGATGCTCCTCCCAGCCTCTGCTGCTTCAGCCGGCACTCTGTCCACTCTCTCTAAAATCTTCTTTTATCGCCCCACTGCATTGCTCCGCAAGTTCAGACGTAAGTTGGTAATCGACTGCGGCTTGTGCTGCTCCACGTTGGCATATCAGCTCGAGAGTTTCCAAATTGAGACGCCTTTTGGTGACTTTCAAACTCTCATTATCCGTCGTTCTAGGGCCGGTCATGGCGTTGAAGTCCCGACGATGACCTTAGAGGAGGTATGGTTTTCCTTATAGATGTACTCCAATTCCACATAAAATGCTTCGAGTTCGTCTCGTCGTAGCTTGATGTTGGTGAGTAAGCTACGAAGATGGTCAAAGCCGATGCCGAACCACATCTTCTCAATCGCAAACACCTGATTCGGGTGTTCAGATTTTCGCACGAATTGATGTTCATGGCTAAGAGCGTGTTGGGGAGAACGCCCACACCGCCAATGCCTCTCCGTCGCATGTTCCAAGGAGTAGTTTATCCTAATTCTAGTGAACGGCGTGTAGTGGGCGATGCCTCCTCGCCTCAGTCTGTCCGACGATGTCGTACTTGATCTTCCTAGTTTGCATCATCAGATCTTCGATACTCGCTTACGATGCAAGGGTTCGTGAGTCGAAAGCATAGATCGCCTTCTCAATTTTTTTTTCTTTCCTAGATCACAACCTGTAAGACTTTAGCAGCCTCTTCCGAGCGGTCCTACTCGAAGCTGCCATATTGAGGGCTCCCTCAGGTTCAGGGAAATGTGTGAGGTTCACCTTCATTGCTATTTTCGGCAAGTGAAGACCCACGAGTATCTTCCAGGCTCTGTCGTGGGGACTGGGTATACTCCGGGTAGTTAGTCAGGCTATTCCAAAGTGGACTTGGGATTTATCTGTTGGAGGCGACCCTTGCCGCCTCCCATGTACCTCCCAGTCGTTGAAATGCAAGCTTTTGGCTGAACCGAATGCAGGATATCAACTGCACTATACAGAACGCCACACACGTATGCGAGAATTGTCTGCATAGATATAGAGGATATGAATTAGCGCCACACAGCAGATACAGGGAGACTATCCCCTGAATCCATCTGCGTCTCAGGGCAGGTACATGGTGGCTTTTGGTCCGCGACTTGTCCCCCATACGCTACCTGGGGTCGCGCTATGTGGCCTTGCCACCTAACACCTCGAGATCCTTCAGCGAAGGGAGCCCATCGATGAAGAAGATCCGTGGGGCTTGCAGTATGTATGCAAAAGTTCCACTGTACCACTTTGTACGCATCCAGGGCAATAATATTCCAAAAAATGAGCCCGTCCCTGTGGATTAACCTTTACGTCCTTCATCGACAGTTTTCTTTTTGATCACAGGAGGGCAAATTTCATTCGTCCTGTGCGTTCAGTCCATCCTCACCCTTTCACGTAAGTTGCTATTTTAAATTCACGATTTAAAGCATTGTTTGAGCGTAACTATATTACTCTATGAAGGCTCAGAATCTGCTTTTCGAAGACAGCGTGCGACTTTCATTGCTCGAGCATGTCATTTTAGCGATGAGGGAGGAAACTAATGTGCATTCGAAATACACCGTACACTGATACTCGAGGCTTTATCACAGAATAATTGCTTGCCCGTAATTCGAGAGTTAAGATGATTTCCATAGTACTCACTTAATAGTCTGCGGAAGGTGAGTGATTTTATCTTCAATTACTCGAATCTTCAATCTTCAACTACTCTATTCTAATGAAACGAGATCGAAAAACTTCCTAAAATGTCGTGAAAACTACTTGCTAAGAAGTGTAGTGAAACTTCAGGATAAATCACTGAAAACGACGTTTGTGCGCAACATGGGCGAGGAAGAAGTGGACATGTAAATGCAAGCTGAACAAAACCGGATTCCTGCCTGAGAGTGAAAAAAAAGAATCTTCGCACATTTCGTCTTGGAGCTGGTGACCTACTTGTCAGAAATTGACATTTTATAGGTCGATGAACCCGTCGCATTGAGACGATTTCTAAGCTTCCAATTCTTATCATTTTACCCACCTCAAATGAAATGTTGGCAGTGCGACGGTTTGGGCCAATTAATCCGCCGATAGATGTCGATTTTTCGATGAAATTGAGCGGTATTGTACAACTCGATTCTCGCTCTGTACCGTTCGCGAGCGGTCGGGTCTGCATTTCGCTCTCGCCCCATTGATCCGACTGACCCTGGTCTTACTGCCTTAAGAAATACTTCGCTATACCCCATTCCTAGATTTCTGCTTATTCCGCTCTATCAGACGTCACCTGCGACTATTAGAGTCTTTGCTGTGGGTAGCCCTATCAGGTCTTCTTTCATATTTCGCTCCAACCTATTCATTGCTCTTGATCATGAGCACCCCAATCTGACCGCCGCCTCTAAAGGAACAGAGGTCATGTTCTATAGCATCCTTGTAGTATAAGAAGTTGCTCGCCCTTCAGTGCTTGCACTGGCCACGCGGATTATTGGAATAGTTTTATTGATACTGTCGGTTGTAAACAGACAGTAATTTGAGCTAATATTTATTATATACAATAGTATTCAGATGCGAACTATTGGTTTGATTCTTTGTATGGTGATAATATTGAGTGCCGAGAAGTATTGCGGTTAAGTGGGATTGGGATCTGGAATAGGCTACTATAGTGAATACGGGAAAATAGATTCAATTAAGAGAACCTACTATAGAGAGAATGAAGCGGTTGAGGAGAAGATCAGAGCCAGCAGCCAGGAGTTGGAAGACAGAACTCAGAAGCCCCGTGAGTCATCGTGGGAGGCCTGTATACCGTGAAGACAGTGACGACAGTCTCCAGCTGCAGCTGTGACTTCGAAGGTCGTCTCCTCAACGCAGATGGCAAGCGAAAAAAGCATATTCTGAAAGCATGTTAAGAATATCCTAATGCTAACAACTTTCCAATAAATAATAATGATTTAAGTTTAATTAATAAAGGTTATCTACCACATATACAAAGTAGCGTGTAGCTACATGTTCGGCTACCTCTTCCTGTTCTGCTACATCGCAGTCGTCTTCCTTGGAGTATGCCACACGGTATGTCAGTGCCTCTACTGTTGGACCGGACTGTGTGAAGACGGCTTTCCTGGCTTTCATCAAGGAGTTAGAAGATGTGCAGCGTGAGAGGGATCAACTTCGTCGCAAGAATTCCATACTGCGCCAGAGGTTAGGTATTCCTACCGATGCTTCTCTCAGCGATTTCGATAGTATCGTAGATCACTCTGCAGATATGTCCCCCCCCCCTCCGAATCTACTGATTGTCAAGAAACCAAGCGCCTAAGATCGATTGTCATTGCTGGCGTCCCGGAGCTCAAAGAAAGTAGTGTGAGAGCTAAAATGTCGTATGATCATAATAGTGTACTCAATGTCTCATGGCATCTGAAGGTGGAGTGTCTCCCAGTTGCTTACTATACATAGATTAGGCCGGCCCGCCATAGATAAAGATAGATTACTCAAAGTTGTGCTCCCTTCTTCCTACTTTGAACGTTTGACTATCCGTGGAGCTTCCCGTCTTCGGTTTCTACCAGGGAGGAGCGTCTTGCTCAGAGGGTCCCTTCCGGAGGCTGTGAGAAATCGGATTCGTGGAGAACGTGCTCATGAAGGTAACGCCAACGTATCGCATAATAGTTTTGTTCACGCTGATGTTGTTCCAAATGCTACTGATTTCCAACCTGGAAACTGTTAGATCTCCCCAGTATTTCATTGATAATTTTGTACCTCCTATTCTGATATCTCGGTGCTACATTCGAATCTCAGATCTTTACATAAGAATAGTTTATATTTGGATCTTGTAGAATTTGCAAAGTAGGGCCTCTACCTCTTTACTGAAACGTGGTTCAAACAGTGTCACCTCGTTACATCTATGCTCGGGGACTGGATTAATGACTTCGCAATAGAACACTGTAGAGGTCAAAAGGCTGGAGGCAGGGTAGATATGTTTATTATGAAACCCATGAATTATTCTGTTGTAGTCGAGGAATCTGTTCCAAAAGGGTATGAGATACTAGCTGCCGACATTAAGTACTCTGAATCTCAGTTAAGAATTGTACTGGTCTACAGGCCAACATCTGTAGGTTCAGTTACTACTGGTCAACTGGTTAAAGTCGAGCGACGTGACGGCTTGCGCATCATTAATTGTCGTGGGTGATTTGGATGTCCCTGAAATTGGCTGGGCTCACTGGTACATTACCAAAGACGATACTCACGGCACAGGACTACCTTGCCAGCCAGTCCTCAAAAGGTGTGTTATCAAATGTGATTGATGTGACCGTCGTCACAGAATACTTTTTAGTGTATTGTGGGTCGAATCGTGCGATTCAGTCTCCTGCGTTGACATAAAGTATAAAATGCTCCTCGCCACTCTCCTGTACACCATGAATCTTTTCGTTTCTTACGGAGGCGCCTTTTCATCTAGGTTTCACAACTCCAAAACATGTCGGACCACAACGATTGCCTGTGTATGCTGAAATTAGCGCGGACTGGTCAGAATCCAAAGCTTTTCTGCTGAAGTTTGCTGAGAAATTGAACAGACATAATTTGATCATGAAAAAGAAAATCATCATGTCCAAAGACAAACACCGCTTTTCAAATTCATGCGGTCCCGGTTGCGAAAAAAATCTTTTTTCTCAGATTTGAGATATCAAGGACAGCTCTTGCTGGAGGATAAGGAGAAAGCCAATTCTTTTGCGATTGAATCTCCATAAGCGCTTCGGAGTGACCACAGCTATCTTCCAATGTTTGCTGCAACCGTGGAATATGAAATGCAGACGTTCCCCTAATTCGATCCCGGAGAATTTTAAAAAGCCGTGATGAAATGGCCATCTTCACACTATAACTCCGGATGGGATCCCCTTCTTAATTTTGAAAAACGTCGCTCATGCTATAGTTTACCCCTTCTATTTGTTCGACCAATCCACTATATATACCCAAGCCCCACTACTATGGAAACATTCGTATATGACTCCAATTGGAAAGTGTTCTCCTTCTTTGGATATTTCTAACCAGTTGGCGGGCGCACACTACTGCGCGCCATCCATGGCGATATTGTGCAAAATGGGTTTGACCGGCACGACCACAGTTATGTATGGAATTAAGTGGAAATTCCTCTGCTTTCAGCTGAGCTATTGAATTGGAAAAAAGCAGAGAAGATGGCGTGATAATAAAGCTGAGTTGAGAGTCCCAGCTTTGCTGCGACGCGAGATATCAATTTCCCCTTTCAAGGCTCCTTATCAGCCCTTATCAGTTGTTATCACTTCCGTTCCCTCACCGCTGATGTCCCCTTACCACTCCCTATATCACTTCAAAAATCCAGAGTCCCAGCTTTGCTGCGACGCGAGATATCAATTCCCCCTTTCAAGGCTCCTTATCAGCCCTTATCAGTTGTTATCACTTCCGTTCCCTCACCACTGATGTCCCCTTACCACTCCCTATATCACTTCAAAAATCCAGAGTCCCAGCTTTGCTGCGACGCGAGATATCAATTTCCCCTTTCAAGGCTCCTTATCAGCCCTTATCAGTTGTTATCACTTCCTTTCCCTCACCACTGATGTCCCCTTACCACTCCCTATATCACTTCAAAAATCCAGAGTCCCAGCTTTGCTGTGACGCGAGATATCAATTTCTCGCCATTCGCCTTTCGAAGTTCCTTATCAGCCCTTATCAGTTGCTATCACTTCCGTTCCCCCACCATTGATGTTCCCTTACCACCCCTCATATCATTTCAAAAAATCAGACTCCCAGCTCTACTGCGACGCGAGATATGAATTTCGTGACAGACGGAGGGACAGACGGCTTAGCGCTTTATATATAGTAGGGATTACAGGCCTATCAGTAATGCCTCATATTTTTCAAGACTCTTTGGAAACCCATCAGAATAGCATATCCTCCGTCATTCAGAGTAGAACTATAGAATCCCATTCACAACATGGTTTTTGTCAAAGGGGAGTCTATAGTTACAAATTGCTTGAATCGTCAAAGGCAGAGTTAGGGGTCATTCAATTGTTTCATTCCTTCCAATCTTTGATACTGACCGGTGGACGTTTTACCACCAAAGCGTACACGTCAAGCATCTTATTCTCCGGTGGAGTCGACCTTAGGAGGCGGGATGGACCTATCAAAGGCGTCAGATCTTATCCGCTACGCAGGCAATACAGCTCGGGGACGCGCTTTTCGACGAGGATTTCGCATGAATAGTCGTCTCAGGCCTATAATTTCTATGTGAGTGACTTCTTTTAGAGATTTTCCATTAACCGTCCTACTCCATATAATTCGCTTAGTATGTCTGTGCGTGTGTGTGTGTGTCCGTCTGTCTGTCTGTCACGAAATTCATATCTCGCGTCGCAGCAAAGCTGGAACGCTGAATTTTACAAATGATATGGGGGGTGGTAAGGGGAACTAGGCGGTGGTGGACCAAAAGTGATAGCTGTTGATACGCGCTGATAAGAAGCCTTGAAAGGCGAATGTCAGCAAAGTCGTTTCGCTTTTCGGGTTGATCCTAATGCGCTGACGCTCATAGGTGTTTTGCGGAATGGGGCGAGAACATCAATGGCGGGTGATCCAACTTGATGACGGTGATAAGATACGATAAGGGGCGTGAAATGGCCAATGTCGTCAAGTCCTTTTCGTATTTCGCCTTGACCCTGGAGCGCTGACATTCATAGGTGTTTAGCAGGGTGAAACGGTAACATTAATGGTGGGTGGTCCATTTGTGATACCGGTTGATAAGATTCGAAAAGGAGCGCAAAAAGACTAGAGTCACTGAATCCGTTTCGTTTTTCGTATTGATCTCGGAGCGTTCATACTCTCAGGTGTTTTGCGGGATTGGGCGAGAACATCAATAACGGGTGACCTGCATTGATAACGGGTGATAAGATTGGATAGGGAGCGTAAAAAGGCTAGAGTTGTCAAGTCCGTTTTGCTTTTCGCATCGATCTTGAAGCGCTCGTACTTACAGGTCTTTTGCGGAAAGGGACGTGGACATTGATGGTGAGCGATCCAGCTTGATAACGGTTGATAAGATTAGATAAGGAGCGTGAAAAGGCAAATGTCGCGAAATCCGCTTCCTCTCTCAACAGATAGTGGAGTGTCCAAGCTCATAGTTGTTATAGGAGGTGGTACGGGGACCTTAGTGTTGACGGATTAGTTCCGATAACGACTGCTTAGCGCTGATAAGAGCCGATAGTAAGAGGGTTGGGTAAATGTAGTAAATGTACAGGGTGGGGCAAAATTACGGAAACAAGGCGCGGGCGGGGGAACTTCGACCCCTGAGGCGCTTTTCGCATTTGAAAAGCCCTTGCCTATTTTTATTCGATTCAGCGCAACCTTCTCTACTAACCAGCACAAAAAATTTCATATTTGATCTGAAATGACAATGCCATCCCCTCACCGGAATTCCCTCATCTACCTGCACCATCAAGGACTCTAGGCGATTGACATCTCCCGTCGTCTAAAGGTATCACAAAGTCTTGTATCGAAATCAATCGCAAGGTTTACAGAACTACGAAACCTTCCGACCGACCAGGACGTGGAAGACCGACTTCTGTCACGATCAGGGCGGACATCAAGAGAGTGCGTGATCGTCTGCGTTTGAAGCCAGTGCGGTCGCTTCGGAAGATGGCAGAAGAAATGTCGATTTCCACGTGACAGATGGGCAGGATTGTGAAAGATCACTTGGAAACTGAAGGCACACAAGCAAGGAGGAGGACAGTTTCTTTCTGCCGACAGCAAAAGGAACAGAAACCAACGCTACAGGAAATTTTCCTAGATTTCATTGCCTTTGATGAATGGTCTCCCAGTTCCGAACCTCAACCCACTCGGTTTCTCTGTATGGAGTGTCCTCGAGCATAAGGCATGCTCAAAACCCCATCCCGGCCTTAATTACTCGAAGGCAGCGCTGAAGAAAGCATGGGATGAGTTGGACGAAGGCTATCTCCTCGCCACGGTCAACGCGTTTTCGGAGCGTCTTCGAGCCTTTATCGGAGTAAATGGAGATGGTTTCAAAACAAAGTAGTACTGTTTGTTCAGTTTTTTCTGGAGAGTAAATCGGTAATGATTATGTTTTTGTTCGAGCTGAAATAAGGTTTTTGGGTAGCATCAATTTAGTTTCCGTAATTTTGCCCCACCCTGTAGTACACCGCTGACTACTTCTACACGACCAGCTTCTGATGAGCAGTGCCATTGGGTGAACATATTCTGATATCAGTTGCTGATGTATCGACCGCTAAATTGCCTAGCTTCCAAATAATGGTGCGCGTCTTTTGATACCGCGTTCTACATTTCATGATTGAGATACGATCTATATATGTGATAGTGAAACAAGTGAATCATTTACTCATGCGGTACTAGCAACAATAGTGGGTACTGACCGCTAGGCTATGTGACATTCGAAATAGTGGTGCATACTCACAAAGACGATGAGCATCGATAACTGGCATTCGGACCTACCACCAACTTGAGGCTCGCTGAGTGTAAATCTGGCTCTTAATCGGAGCAATCGAACACAAAACCATCGATCTCTGAGTTATTTGAGTTCTCATTAGTGATCACTATAACCAAGTGTCAAATGATTGGTGGATAGATACATTTCATTCCTAATCCATTTGCATTGATAGCTAATATCATTGTAACAAAGGTATCGACCGCTAAATCATCTCGACATCCGAAAAGTGGTGGCCGTCTTCGGGAGTCGATGAATAAATTATCGATCGATAAACACCAGGCTTGAGCTCTAAACGTTCGACGACTGATCGTACTCCGTTATCTTACTCAATATAATTCGCTTAGTATGTCTGTGCGTGTGTGTGTCCATCTGTCCATCTGTCACGAAATTCATATCTCGCGTCGCAGCAAAGCTGGGACGCTGAATTATACAAATGTTATGAGGGGTGGTAAGGGCACCTAGGCGGTGGTGGACCGTGACAGCAGCTGATACGCGCTGATAAGGAGCCTTAAAAGGCGAATGTCACCAAAGTCGTTTCGCCTTTCGGGTTGACCCCAGAGCGCTGACACTCATAGGCATTTTGCAGGATGGGGCAGGAACATTAATGGTGGGTGACCCGCATTGATAACGGTTGATAAGATACGATATGGAGCGTGAAATGGCTAGATTCCTTGAATCCATTTCGCTTTTGGCATTGATCCTGGAGCGCTAACAATCAGGTGTTAAGCAGGGTGGGCCAGGGACATTAATGCTGAGTGATCCAAATTGATAATGGTTGATAAGATATGATAAGGAGCATGCGAAGGCAAATGTCGTCAAATTCGTTTAGCCTTCTGGGGTCAATCACAGAGTGCCGATATTGATGGGTGTTCTGAGTCTGAGATAGTGACATCAATGGTGGGTTACCCGCGTTGATAACGGGTGATAAGATTCGATAAGGAGCTTGCGAAGCAAATATCGTCAAATTCGTTTCGCCTTCCGGGTTGATCACAGAGCGCCGATATTGATAGGTGTTCTGAGTCTTAAGACAGGGACATCAATGGTGGGTGACCCGCGTTGATAACGGTTGATAAGATTCGATAAGTAGCGTAAAAAGGCTACAGTCGTCGAATCCGTTTCGCTTTTCGCATCGATCTTGGAGCGTTCATACTTACAAGTGTTTTGCGGAGTGGGACGGGAACATTGATGGTGAGTGATCCAGCTCGATAACGGTTGATAAGATTTGATAAGGAGCGTCAAAAGGTAAATGTCGCGGAATCCCTTTCCTCTCTCAACAGATAGTGGAGTGTCCAAACTCATAGTTATTATAGGATGTGGTACTGGGACATTAATGGTGACTTACTTAAAATCCAGTACACCGCTGACTACTACTACACGACCGCTACAAATAAAGCGTCTTATAAACAGTGGCATCGGGTGAAGATTTTGATTACATTCTGAAATCAGTTGCCGATGTATCGACCGCTAAATTGCCTTGCGTCCAAATAATGGTGCGCGGCTTTTGATACTGCGTTCTACATTTTATGATCAGGATACGAGTTATGTGATAGTAAAGCAAGTGAATCATTTCCCTGACCGCTAGGCTATTTGAAATTCGATATAGTGTGCATGTCTACAAGAACGATTAGCATCGATAAGTGGCATACGGCTCTATCACCAACATACAAGAATTACAGTCCATTTCCCAAAAACTGAGTAGGCGTGTCCTACGGACTTGTATAAACGTGTATCAAACTCTCTCAATTCTCTCATCCCGCCACACACTCTCACTCTCGCCCCGTACTCTCACTCTCGCCATTCACCCAAGTTCGAAGGACACGCCCAATCAGTTTTCGGGAGATGGACTATAGGTGCTCGAGTAAAAAACTGGCTCCCAATGGAAGCAATCCAACACAAAACCATCGATCTCTGAACTATCTAACTCCCAATATTGGCCACTTTAACCAAAGCGTCAGATGATTAGTGGTTGAACACATTTCATTCCTAATCCATTTACAATGATAGCCCAAAGGTATCGACCGCTAAATTATGCGAAGCTCCGAAAAGTGGCAACCCTCTTCGGAGAGGCGATATGCAGTGGCAAATAATTGGATTATTGATTAATAAACACTACGCTCAAGCTCTGATTGTCCCGCGACTCAACGTACTTCGTTATCTAGTAAAAATAAATGGAAGCCCTACGAGTGTTAAAGTACCTGAAATCCCGAATAGTGAGTGACAGGCCTCGTAGGAAGACCAGTTGAGCGAGGGCTCAGTACTGCGCTTATCGCAATGTGAAGTCGTGCGATTTGAAATTCTGCGGTATCGGTTGACCATTATCATCGTGTTATTCGCACGGTACTGTGCGATAGCTCAACTGGTATTATCCATAATGCTAAAATGTCTGGACCATGGCACTAGACAGTAAGAAGTGTATAGACGTAGACAGTGAGAAGTGTATATACGTAATCTACTTTGATTTAACCAAGGCTTTTGACAAAGTCAGCCACCAAAAGCTACTACATAACTAGGAAAGGTGGGAATTCACGAGAAAGTTCCTACGTGGATACAAGATTATTTGTGGTAGGACATTCCAAGTACGTGTTAACTCATCTAACTGACGCTTTGATGTTTCCTCAAGGGAGAGTATTATCACCAACACTCTTCGCTATTTACTCGTCAGATCTGAAGAACATCGCCTTCCATAACGAAGTCGCCTGTAAGCATCGAAGTCTGCACCATCAAAACTTTTCGAACAACCTAATATGTTACATAATATCTTGTCTAGCAAGTCTTCAAGCAAGCAAGATGTTTCTGAGCTCTACAACTTATTGCCGTCAGTGACTACAAGTGGTCAGCATAAAATTCACTTCCCTGAACAAAAACACCTCAGACGAAATCTTTTTACAGCTAGAGCTGGTCTTGCGTTTCTGCGGGTTACTAAAGCTTTCGCCAACTACAGCTCGTTGGCGTCTTTTAAGCGTATGGTTGCGAAACAAGTTCTCCAAGCATAGTTGTCACTGCAGCATTCTAATTTAGTCACTCTTAATGTTCAGATGTCCTTCTTGAGTTTGTATTGTTGTTATTGTGTTTGTTCTATTGGTTCACTTGCATTATTTCTACTGCTTTCTTACACAATGTATGTATTAAAGATAAATAACTCCACAAAGTCTTAATTGAGTGGCTGGGCCTCAGGGTCAATGCCTGCCCAATCGCCGGCCGCGGTCGAAGACGCATCGTGGGAACGGAAAGTTAGCCACCACGTTGAGGAGCTGTATCTTATTGTTAGGTGGATTCTCACTTATTCACATCGAACTTTGGATGCGGCCCTTATCAAGCAAATACAACATAGATACATTGGTAACAGAGGAACCCACATCCTGATATCTTAATCTTGTAATCTTGTCCCAATCTTTCCAGGAATATACCAAACTCGTCTTGAAAATACCTTTACAAGAATAGATGTGGTTTAGGGACCATGTGGAAGTTGCATATACCCATTTTTAAAGATCGGTAAAAGTGTTCAACGAAGCAAAAGGAGAAAACAGACTCCAAAATTTATTTTATCACCATCTGTTTCGTATTCAAGTACGAACACTCGTAATTATAGTATCACAGTTCAACTGCCTGATATTGAAATTATTTTATGTTATCTACAACAGCTGCACACATTTAATGTTACCTACAGTTATTTATAGAGAGCAACGAATGCTCTCAAGAAAAGATGATGAGGGGACAAAACTGGCATCAGACCGATGTTGTAGAGACTTTTAATAAAAGCCAACATTGGGACCAGTCTGCATGAAAAAAAATCTAGATATTGGTCCGTCTCGTCGCCTTATTCATAGAGGAAAGGGCATAGAATAGCCAACTTTAGATCAGGACGAGGCTTCCCACAAAACTTGCACTTCGCCGCGTGCGGCACATTCACACGGGATTGGCTCACTTATGAGTGGCCCTTTCCGCTCAATAGCAGTGTGCGACGAGCGACAAATTTTGTGCGAGGCCGCGGCCAGACCTATTGCTCATACCCGATTCTTACAACCAGAACATGTTCAAAAGCTCCATGATCCAGGTGGTGAGACATAGCATAAACGAGGTAGACTGCATCGAAAAGGGTTGTCCAGAAACGGCTGCAGAACTACGTCACTGGCTATTCAGGGTTCTATTTGGAAGAATTTGGGCGACTACTTGAGACCTCGATGATTACTCGTAACGAATCCATTCACCAATTTCATCAGCGGATAAACGATACTGTAGGCGAGTAGTATAGTGACGATATCATGGCAGATTGAATGTGGAAGCAGAGCTCTGAAACAGTGAAAAGATTGTCTTTGTCTCAATCGAAAATATAACATTTAAAGGCACACTTTGCGATAATCAGATGGGTAGATTTACCTTACTTGAACAGTATATCCTTGGGTAACTAGTCAGGCTGCACCTCTTTTGCGTCGCCATGGTGCGTTATCACAGCGCTACACCTGCTCGAACCCACTCCAACGCTACCCACGAGCTCCCTTATTGGTCAGCTAAGCAAAATGGGCGGCGTCGAAGTGGGCTCGAGCAGGTGTAGCGCGCGCTGTGATAGCGCACCGTGGAGACGCACAAGGTGTGCAGCCTGACTAGTTACCCAAGGATACAGAAGGTAAATGGACCCTTTCGATTATCGCGAAGAGTGTTCCAAGCAAAATATTAGGTTGTTCCAAGAGTCTTGTTGAATTTTCCCAAAAGCATCAATAACTCTTGTTTACTTTAAGACAGATCAAGGCGGTTTATAAATATGGTAGAACGTTCTCTAAGGCTTCCAACAAAGTGTACATTACTCGCCAGATCCCGCGGAGAAAGCTACGTCGATACCCACCAAACACGCGGTGCCATCTACTGTGAGTGGTCTCGCGGCACCAAAGCGACGTTAGCATGCGACTCCATTAAAGCTGCATTCGGCAAAGGATGTGTGAGCTACGTGACCGTGCGCCGCTGGTTCATCAGCTTCAGCAACGGCAAGATCGACATGGAAGACAAGTCACGCTTGGGACTGTGCTGCTTCTGGAACGCGGAAGGAATGCTTTCCACGAGGTGCTGGTACAAGGTGAGACAGTCACCACTGCCTTATACAGCCGCCAGCTTGAGCAACTCGCTGTCGCTGTTCGAGAAAAGCACTGAAAAAGGTCCGCGGTCGTCCATCTTCATGACAACGCCCGCTCCCACCTCGCGAAGAGTACTCGGGCCAAGCTACAGGAGCTCGGCTGGGATGCTCTGCCCCCTGCCTTACTCTCCAGACATTGCTCCTTCTAACTACCACCTTTCCCATCCTCTGGAATTCTTCCTGGCTGCGAGAGAATTCGTTGATTATGACTTAGCCGTCGCTGACTTCTTCAACTCTCAGAACTCAGAGTTTCAGGAGGAGGAATCACCCATCTACCCATATGGTGGCAGAGCGTCGTCGACAACAATGGTGAATACGTGGTTGCCTGATTGATAAAATAATATGAAAATAAAAAGTGATGATCAGAAAAATCCTCGAGGACTTCGGGAACAACCTAATATTATTCGTGTTACCATTCCATAAAACAAATGTTATCAAAGAAAAATAACTTAAAGGCAATGACACTTGTCGGTGGTTTTTTACGATGTATCACGCAAGTCGCGGTCTTTCCATCCATTCTGGTAACCCGTGAACACCGAAAAAATCAAGGATTCTCCAGGAAGTTTCAAATCTGGTGGGGTTCACAATCAGTATAGAGTAGAAGAATCATAATCATGAGGTTAACAGCATGCCGGCTTTTATGGAGTTGCTCTACCACCATTTTCTTGCTTGCAAGTCCCATGATAGGTGTGAGACGTTAGACCAGGACGCGTCTTCGCGTGGGTACCGCCGCGCACGGGATGCTGTTCCCTATTCACGCGTCTACATTACTCATTTTTTATGATACCCATGAAAGCTTCCAGTGAATCTTCTCAAGCACAACTGACCGAATGAAGTTTAGAAATTTCGGCGCTAATCGATTCCTTGCTGAGGTGGCCACGCATTCTAATTTCCCGAGGGATTGTGGTAGAAGGTGAGTGCGATTAGACTCGTATCAGGTGTATGCGGAATAAATAGCCGTTCCATGATGAGCCTTTTTCGGCGCTAATTCACAGCTCGAGCCAATTTGAATTCACCATCTTGCAAGTCATGCTCAGCCCTTTTCAATCAACACTTCCTTTAGTAGCGGCTCCGCGGGATCACTCCGCGGCCGAAGCCAGTTCGAACCTCAGCCGTGTGTGGGGCTAAAAGTCCTTTGCCACAGGAACCGTGCGCGGTCGATTTGCAAGGTTTGCTTCTGGAGACTTTGATCTTCAAGATGAGCCATCAAGGATGCTCACTGTTGGTGGTGTTGTAAACGCGTGACCCACTTTAGCCTGCTGCAACCTGGTCAGACCATCACAGCAGAGTCCTATTGCCGTGATTTGGTTCTGATGTATGAAAAGTTGCAAAAACTGAAGCCGGCGCTGAAAAACAGAAGTTACTCGGCAAAAACTTATATAGTAAGGCATCGAGACTCTCCCTCAACCCCCTTATTACCCACACCTATTCCCAACGGATTACCACTTTTTCCGGGTTTTAGATGCAAACTTGCGTCAGAAGGAGTTCGCCGATACGATGCAGGTTGATAATGTCATTGTTGACATTACTGATTATCGCACTCCAGAATTTTATTATGATGGCATATTTTCTATACCAGATCGTTGGCAAAGTTGTGTGGATTCAAATGGCTTTTATTTTGACAAATAAAGTTACGTCTGAGCGAAGTTATGGCGTTGGAGAAAAGTTGTCTGTTTAGGCGATTTATTCTGCGTACACCTAATACAATGACTTGCAGGGGCCAGCCGATGTACAAGTCAGTGCTTGTTATCATCCCAGACAAGCCTGAGACCAATACGGAGGGATGGAAAGCTTGGTCGGTCTGAATGAGCACTGATGAGATTTGATCTCCGCTCCATATTGATGGAAGCTGGCGCCACCGGTCACTTCACAACCTCTGTCTCCCTCCACACACCCTTCGCACTATCGGCCGCATACGCTATATTATAGTATAGAGAGAATTGAAAATTGTAGGAAAAATTCAGTTTTGATTTTCGTTATGTGTCTCCCTTGAATCATGTATGACAAAACCTCCAGTACTACAGCTTATGATTGATGATTAAACAATATTTTTTGACACTATCAACCCAGAGCTACCCACTACCTCTCCAACCGATGCGGTCGAAGACGTGATTTTTGGAAAACTTTTCGATGTGGCTGCAAACTTCTACCCCGGGGGTCATTCTACTCGTAGAACACGAATATGACATTCGTTCGGCGCGAAACCGCTTGACGTCTGCGGGGGGACGCCTAACGAGTAGTTTGACTTCTGAGTAAGAATATCATACTCAATACACATCACATTCATGGAGAATAACAGGAAGAATCATGGTAAACCTTTAATGCTTTTTCTCTTTTATCCTTAACTAAGATCGCGATATGGAGCATTGGCACCGGCGCCTATGGCGCAGACAGTTTTCTGCCGAACGAATGTCATGATCGTGTCCTACGAGTCGAAAAACCCCTTGCGACAAATTTTGAGCTAGTTTGGTGATTTACGCCATTTTGGCACCGGCGCCTATGGCGCAGACCCCAAGCATTTTCGCGCCAAACGAATATCATACTCGTGTTCTACAGGTCGAAATATCCCTGAGTAGAAGTTTGCATATAAATCGAAAGGTTTTCCAAAAATCACTTCTGCGACCACATCGGTTGAAGAAGCAACGGGGTAGCTCCGGGTAAATAGTGCCTATTTTTTGAATTCGTGTGCTTACAAGGAGCTGAAATAGAGATGACTGACCCATCGAAGCGGCTCTTATAGTCGATTACTCAGTTATCAGTAGAGAAATGATATTCTTGAAAAAATGCAAAACCACGGATAACAAAATCTCACGTGGGAATTAATTTTTCTCGTCGGAAATGGCGCAACGAAACGTACTATGGAGATTTGTTTTTGATGTTTAACTGCTTGATCTCGAAGAAGCAGTCGGAAGACGCCATCCAGCGGAAATTCGAATTTGTTTTCGACCCTGAAAGGAGACTTTTGGGTTGTGCACAATTAATGCGGCTTTTTACAACAATTTTATTCAGCAAAGACAAGAATAAATTGAGCAAAACGTGTTTGAACGATTATTCAGATGCGTTCTCACCATCGAAGTGAAGAACTGATTCCCATTTGGCAGTTATCAAAGCGTCAATCTCCACTACAGAAAAACGCAACAATGAAAAGCCTCATTAAATATAAACCAGCCTAACACTTTCCAGGTGTTCTTTGTTAATGAATTCATTTAGTGAAATGGAAACCAAGCCTATTTTCAAATAAATACTTTTCAGAGATCGCTCCCACTCTCAACTTCCCGAAATAGAAGAGGGCTTTTATATTTCTGGGACAAGGAGAAATAAAAAAGGTAGCAGCTAAACCAAGAACGCTCAAAACTCTCTCGGAATTACGAGTTACGGTCTTGCTGGAAGCACGATTCGCACTTTACGCCAAAGTGATTCTTCAGGGAGCGCTGCGCAAGTTCTGAAAGATTTACCACAGAAAGTATCGCTACCCGCGCGTGGCTCATTTTAATGGGAGTGGTTTATTGACAGTTTTTCTTTTTTCAACTCGCATCTATCGTGTGTACCTCGTTGTAAAACTGCGACCTCGTCTGATCCTATAACTAAACTAAATACCCTTTACCATAGTGTTAACCATGAGGAGAAAAAGCACGACTGAACAGATGTGCAGTCTGTACTCGTTCTAAAAGCAGTAATAGGGGTAGTGCAGGCGAGTATGAAAAGATGTGCAATATGAAAGTCAAGGTGTTTCGTAGCATGGAAGTGAGAAAAGAATTCCATGAAAATTCCTCCCTCCTAGACTCAAAACCTAGAAATAACACTTTTTTCCCACCGCTGATTCCCAAAGGAGGCAGACCATATTAACGAGGGGGACGGGCTATGTTAGAAAGTGACAGCGGTTGAAAAGACGGCGCTAAAAAAGCACAGGGGCACTCATTTCACCGGAAATTTCGCCACGAACAATCTTTCCTAGACCAATAGCCTTAGTTTTGATGACTCTTTCCAGGTTTTCTCATAACTCACACTAACTCTATCGCTGCCTTTCATGTACATACATACTATATTAGGTTGGACGAAATATTCCCTCTGTTTTTCACATCGCCTACTTCGCCTCGGTTTTTGAGCATTAATCTCACGACTTTTCGGATTGTTTGGGAATCAGTTTGTGGAGGAAAACCTGCTCTTTCAACCTCTCATATAGCCTGGAGACGAATTCCACAAGGCGCGCTATTACAACCGTTTTTTTAAGCCAAAGAAAGGTACGATTTTAATGTTGTGACACAAAATGTCTCGGAACTGCTAAGGAATCCTTCGCCATTAACTAGGGATATGACGACTACTTTGAGAGGAATGTTGCCAGCTGTGGATAAGAGGAGGGTAGCCTTCCTGATCAACTTAATATTAATGTGTTCAGTGTGTGGTGCGAAGTCGCTGACCACTATGCGGTTTTCATTTCCCTCTCGTAGACAGAGATGTCAAAAAACCATCAAATGCATGGACCCACTTTCACGTGCAGCATCTCATTCGAGAAAATTTGAGACCATTGATGCGTACAGAACTAACCTCCCCGGCACGATATCATCTTCGAGCCATTCGACAATCCGAAGCATCCACAGCCCGTACAGTACGGATTTCTTCCGCTCCATAAAAATGTCCACCTCACAGAATGCATGATAGGTCCTGAATTAAAAACAAAACCGGCTTTTGGAAGCATGTTCATTATCTACAGCCATCAGTTTCCGACTCTCCACGCACTTACTGCTAGGAGGTCGAGTCGCACAAAACATGACGCGTACCTTTACGTGGAAATTGGCACGAATGATTCTGCTAGCGCTATTCGACGGTGCTGCGCGCGACGGCAACGCGACATTCTAACCTAACACTACAGCCAATTGCTTGGCGCGTGACTAGGTCATTCATAATTCACGTACCGAAAAACAAAATTCGACAGCCAATAAGCGATGAAGATGTCAATTGTGTAATGAGTCCGTGAGATGATCAAACATGTCATTCCAATGACTGCAAAGAAGATTGGAATCCATTGGAACAGCCGCCACCGAGCAGGCAGATAGTACGCGACGCAAAGAGCGCTCGTCACCTGAAGAACCGTCGTGTTTTGATTTGCCACATGGAACTTCAGTGGAAAGTTCTTCACGCTAGAAATGTAGATATTCCCATAGATTCAGATTCAGACTCTCACGCCTCCTTATGAAAAAAAGGAAGTCATGTTTAAAGAACGAAAAGAGCCTTCCGGTGGGCGAGATTTGCTCAGAAGAATTTGGAAGACAAGAGGAGGGGGGACAATTTCCCTACTATCCCTACTATTGGGTTGAGGAATAAGTCCCCGCGGTTTTTTTCAACCCCGTTTTTTACAATGTTGCTTCATCTTTTGACAAAGTTTATATATGTTTTCTAGAGCTTTTTTTGCTCTACAAAATGTTAATATCTGTTTTTCGATTCCTTCCACTACATAATATTTATGACCTTTGGAAATGAAGTGAGCTGAAGGCAAAAAATTGGCACTTGCGCACCTCATTTTTCTCGCCTACCATCAAGATCAAAAAGTGTTTGTGTATATGTTCCATTAGAGCTTTTTCAGCTCAGAATGGTATTTTTTTCTTTCATCGCTCAACTTTTTGCTGTTTTTAAGACTCACAAATGCAGTACTCACAAAAGTGTTCACTTTGGTTATCTTCTCTTCCTCGCCTACCATCGAAACTGAAGAGAATGTGCATATATGCATTCGATAGAGCTTTCTTCGCTCTACAAGATAATACCACTCTTCCTTTGTATCCTCTCATATTTTAGCATCTAAGAATAAATTTCCACCTTTTTTCAACTCAAAATTGCGTGATAAAAATAAATTCTTTGGCACAATGTTTTGTAGCATTCGATAGAGCTCTGTTCGCTCTACAAGGTAGTGTTTACGGTTTTCGTTCGAATTAATTGTTCCATTTTTTAGGCCATTCAAAAGTCGACGAAATCGAGTATTTTCATCACATGGTGTCGAAAATGCTCGATTTCGACGACTTTTCAATGGTCTAAAAAATAGAAAAAATTAATTCGAACAGAAACCGTGGACAATGTCTTGTAGAGCGAAAGGAGCTCTATCGAACGATACAAAACACTCTGCCGAAAAACTTCATTTTTATTATGCAATATTGAATTGAAAAACAGGTGAAAACTTTTTGCTACATGCTAAAATATGAGAGGATACAAAAGAAGAGTGGTACTTCCTTGTAGAGCAAAAGAAGCTCTATTGAGTGCATATATGCACATCCTCTCACATCTCGATGGTAGGCGAGGAAGAGAAGATAACGAAAGTGCGCCTTATTGCGAGTACTGCATTTGTGAGTCTCAAAAACAGCAAAAAATTGAGCGATTTGAATGAAAAAAAGTACCATTCTGAAGGGCTGGAAAAGCTCTATCGAAACATATACACAAACACTTCTTGATCTTGATGGTAGGCGAGAAGAATGAGGTGCGCAAGTGCCAATTTTTCGCCTCAAGTTCACTTCATTTCCAAAGGTCATAAACATTATGTAGTGGAAGGGATCGAAAAACAGATAGTAGCATTTTGTAGAGCAAAAAAAGTTCTATCGAAAACGTATATAAACTTTGTTAATAGATGAAGGAAACATTGTGAAAAACGGGGTTAGAAAAACCGCGGGGACTTATTACTCAACCCAATATATATTTAAAACGCATCGTCTGTCTGTACGTCTGTGTGTCACGAAATTAGATACATTATGAAAAACGAAATGTGGAGATGGGGACAAGTTTCGGATGGGTAGGGCATGGGACAAGAAGTAAAGAGCACACATGGACCAAGTTAGGCTCCGCCCACGATCGGCGGAGCGTGCACTGGAATGTTCCGTTTCCAGACCGAAAATTGTTAATTGGGCTCGAATGTGCCCGAAATACGGGGAGAAGATAGATTCAGGTCAGCGATGAGTTTCTAAGGTTACGAAATAATCCTGGGCACAATGGGCGGAGCATTTGTAGTGGTAGGCGGAGCTTGGACATTACATGAAAAACAACCCGTGGAAATGGAGACAAGTTGGGATGGGTAGGGCATGGAACAAGAAGTAAGACCCACACATGGACCAAATTAAGTTCCTCTAACGGTAGGCGAAGTGTGCACTGAAATGTTCCATTTTCAGACCGAAAATTGCAAATTGGGTTCCAGTACGATAACTCAAACGTGGGGAAAAGGTGGATTAAGAATAGGAATGAGTTTATTTGAAGTCATAAAAGAGGCCTTGGCACAATGGGCGGAGCGCACTCTGAGTGGGGGTCCGTACAACAAAAATTCATGACTCAGTTCCAACGCAGCCTTGCGACCACAAAAAAAATCGGCAGAAATGGCCAATGTCGAATTCACCTTAAACACACTTGATTTTAGAGAAAACCCGCACACAATGGGCCGGAGGTGTTGTGGTAATTGGTCTGGGTAAATTTATAAAAAGCAATTCCGATCGCCCCACTGATGTCACGCGCACAGTAGTGTACGCCAGACAACTGGTGGTTTATGAGTACTTATTCCGTATTTTATTTATTGGGCGAGCAAATTTATTTTGGCGGATTTCTTGAAGCCTCTCTATTACATCCACTAACTTCATTTCAATTCCAGAAAACAAGTGAAGGGAAGTGCAACTGGTATAAGGTATTTAAAGAGTATTGCCAGGAGATCTCACCATGGTAAGAGTATGACCAGAGAACAGCATATCGCCACAGATCATCTTCGTTTTATCCTGCAACAACACCAATTTATTGAACGGGAAATGTTCGTAGAGTTCTAGACTTCATCATACTAATATAAATAATATAGGGGACAAGGTCCTGGCATAATGCGCCGTGTATCATAGCCCAGGTATCAGTTCCACAACCCCCCTCTCAGACTAGCCAAGGTTTCCATCCCTTCAGGATCGCACAACAGGTATTCTTTCGCAGGTTATTGTGTATTCCAAATCGCACCAAATGCCACCATGATTTTGAATGAATGCGCAATGCGTGGCGCTGCCTTAGATTAAAAACTATCACCGATGTTGTTCTTCATTCCAGTATGATTTACAGTTTCTGTTTGATGTTTGTTTCAGGCAATGGATGGCCCTTGCATCGCTACCCCGTGTAATGAATAATTATTAACTAAATTACTCTTAGGCCGAAAGATGGTCATCGCATGGCGCACCTGAGAGGGATTGATGAAAGTAGTTCTAAATCGCTTAGTTCTTTTGCCTCCTTTTCCATCGCTTAATTCTACACATTTCATTATCTTCACACAGTGTTGACATAGGGGTATGTAGCCTTATGTCAAAAAATCGTTTCGCGGCATCGCACCCGCAGCGCCATCACGACCTGCTGCTGTCAGCTGGGATTCCGCTTAGGAGCTAAAATTATGGTACTTGGAACCCTTAAAAAAAGCTGTATTTGCTGTGTTGTGATTGTTGAGAACCATGATGCAGACTGTATAACTGCAGTGTGCTATCGCAATGAAGGGGGGGGGGCATCTAATTAAAACTTGTCCAACTAAGCAACATGAGTGGATTATCGAGGAGTCATTCTGTACTCCAAGATAACTTTATTTGCTTTTTTATTTTTGTTTGAGCCTTTATGGTGAGAAGTGATTCCTATCTACTTCTAAGCTATGTCCACAGTGAGATGCCCACCTGCGCTTTCCATTAAAGTTCGATCTTTGGGCGTCTATAATACTAAACTCATTAACAAAAAATGAAAAGTTAAAAAACGGCAATAATTAGCAACATCAACTCAAAAACGCTCAATAATCAGCGAGTATGTAGCTACTTCGGGCTCATACTTTCGAGGACCTCTACAAAATTGCACCGGAAAAGCAACCCGGCCTCGTCGCGCCGCTCGACGCGGGCGGTTACGCGATTATTCGACATGAGGCTACACAACGCTGGCATAGCACTCAATGTGAGTAACGGTCAGACTATACTACATAGGTTTAAAAAAGGTCGCAGACCAGCTTGAAAATCCAATTTGACGGTAATTTTGTCATCTCGTTAGTGCTACTTTTGTTGAAAAAGATGTCTAGTGGTGGGTACGCGATAATAGAGCTCGTTATACGGGTGTCGTTACGGGTATTACAGAAACCGAGAGAGGATGGGCAATGAAAATTCCTGCGCACGCAATCAATCTCGATCTTTGAATCGGAGCCGCCTGAATGATAGTTTTACCAAGGCAGAAAACTGGCTGATCGATGGCAGAAGTTGATTGAATAAGATGATGTTTCGAATGAATTGTGTTTTTGAAAAGAAATGAATTTTCAAGCTTGCCTGCGAGCTTTTCTCTTAACCTACATAGTATGATCGAGCGAAGTCATGGCTGTGCTTGTAGCTACATACTTCACTATGTACTTCGATTAAAGGCACTTTCCGCGATAATCTCACCAGCTATTTACCCTGCCGCAGCCGATAGACCCCCGGGTAACTGTCGCGGTTGTATCCTTAGAGCGGCGCCACGAGCCCTCCCGGCAGCGCAAAGCCCGCAGGAGGCAAGTGGGACCCCGCCCAATTGGCGACCCCACCCGGCAGTGGACGGAGCAATTTCCAACGTGGCATTTACCTGGGCCTGTAATTCTGCGATAAGATAAGATACAGAAGAAATTCCAGTAGTTAATGGCACCTTCACTCGGGAAAACAAGTATAATATCTCAAGGTTCCCCATGATACTCCAAGGGGGAAGTGATTTGAAGGCTCGTTTTCACGCCGTAATCTCGTACAAGACCAGATGTCAGGAGGCCTATTTCTGCCATTTTCGGGGGCTTCTTTCGGATTTTTCTCTCTCAGTGTATTCTTCAGCACCTCGAATTTCATAATTCAGCTCTTAAAACCATTCAAGGTAATCGCGGAAAGTGCCTTTAATCAATCAAACACTTCGAAAAGAGCTATCCCGCCTTCGACGATCGTCTCTTCAATCCCTTCAACGACCTCTTTTTTGCAGTACAATGTGATCCTTGTGATCCTCTTTAGGAAGAACCATAGCATTGTAGAAAGCTTGCGAGCGATGTGTCAGAACGACACTCCGAATGACGAGCCCTCATGTTTGTTAGTCTTCGACTTTCCTCCCGTCATGTAATTTACCATTCGCGCATAATATTGACTGTCGGCAATGACGTTTGCAGTTTTCGAAATGTGTCAAAAATTAGTAAGCAAATCTCTGGTTGACACCAAACCGTCACACGTCATCTCCTCATCAAAACAGGCATTAAAAAAATAAAAAAATTCATAAAAAACGATCCTTCAACGTGAAGCAGATTGCTTGAGGGAAAATTACAATGACAACCAAGGACAAACCAGGGAGCCCCTACTCAGACGCGAGCTCTGACAGAGTGCCGTTAAGAAGCACGTGTCCAATCTCGACCACTTTCAACCCAAAGAGCGCTTCCTAATGTAACGGATTCGCGTACCCTTTACAGCCCAGTTCCCGAAGGCTGGCAGGGCGTGGCCTACAGACTTGGGTGAGAGTGTGTGGCGGGGTGAGAGAGATCGATACACGTTCATCCAAGTCCGTAGGCCTCGCCTGCCAGCCGTCAGGAAATGGACTGTAATTCCCAAACTTCTTCCTACTCATCCTTCTTCATCCCGAAATTACGGAACTGTGGCTTGAATTTTTACGACCGTACAAGTTTTCGATTCATACAAAAAGAACCTCCTGCAGCGTAGCCATCGCACAAATAAAAGCAATAAGAAACAGCAATCAACTCGGTTCAAGCCGTTTCGATTGCTTATTTTTATTGCTTGTTGCGGCTCGTCGGGCAGTTGCCCTCCTAACCGCCAACGCAACAGCATCGTGGTCCTAGGTGTCCAGACCCCGCGCCACGCGGCTGCTGTGCCTGCGGGGTGTCACTGTCCACGTGAGCTTCCCCGAGAACCGCACTGGTTTCCCCACAGTATGGCCGCCGCTATCCAGAGGGATATGCTCTCGCTCTTCTACCCTATAGACTACCCTAGGTACAACAATCACGACAACTATTATTATATACATACCATTCACAATAGTCGACCTACTCATATCTTCGTGCCGGATCTTAGATCCGACCGTGCTTGATCCCCCCATGGGTCAACTAGAGGAATACTAGGGGTAAGCGGTAACTCCTGCACCCTGAAGGCTATCTACCCCGCCTTCAGCCGTCCATGTCCTCGGATATAGCGGACGTGAGCGTACAAGCACTCCACCTAGCCGACCGCGTCCTAATGGCCTGCAGAGCGCGAGAGACAAGCCCTCGCTCCCAACAGTCCGGCCTGGCAACCTAGCAGCTATCGCCCGGTGCCCCTCTCCTCCCGGAGGGAAAGGTGTATAAGTCTCGACTAGCAGTGGAGACACCTTTTATAGAGCCACGGCTGGGGGCGGGGCCGGGCGCGCGGTGCGCCCACAGGAACAGTCGCAAATCGCGACATTGCTTTTATTTGTGCGATGGCTACACTTACGGGTCGCCACGCGCTGAGAATCGCTGTGGGTTTTGAATACTTTTGGCCTTTGCAGTGACTATGGGAAGTAAACCGATGTTCAAGTCACTGTCATGATCATCCAAAATCGGTTAGTTATGTGCTGACCCCAGAGGAGCGAAAGGTTCGTTCGGTCGGGCACTGCTCTATGCCGCAACGCAACCTGGACCAGCATAGTAGTAGGTGTGCCAAAATTGTTCACAATATTACTGTGAATACAATAAATAAATAAATAGGGTAAATAGCAACCTGGAAACCAGCCCGAATAGCTTGTTCAACGACTCTTGATAGAAATATGCTAAATGTGAGATTCACTTGTTCGCGACATCGCATAGTATTGTTTTCATAGCCTGAAGTGTTAATAATCAGACAATATAATAATACAATACATCTGGACACAGTGTGTAAATAGAGAATAATGTAACAAAAAATATTTTTTTTTGTTTCTGATTCAGAAGAGCCATTATCATCTTCAACTCTTATATCTCTTCTGAGAACTGGTGCCGGCAAAAGCGATGACAAGGAGCCGTGGGTATAAAAATCAGAGTTGGATAAAGCGAGGGAAATAACTTATAGACGAACAGAAAATTAGTCGAATCAATGATGTAAAAAAGCCGTGTGTAATAGAAAAGCGTTTGGGCATCAGATCCAAGGTCAATATTCAACTTAATAACACATAACAAGAATATAATCAAGAGATAGGACCAGATACAAGTTATATGATTATTCACACTAAACGACGTTATCGCTGTTGGCACGCTATCGAGGCCGCCAATGTATTGGCAAAAGGCCTACGGTGCGGATGTGTTGCGGCAATTGCGATCGCGTCGCCGAGTGTTAGTGCAGCCGAAATCTCGACGTGATTATGGATTCTGTTGAAAATAAACGATACTGTGATGCTGTAGCTCTGTTACTAACAAACCTGGAGGCAACTGGGTGATGATGAGCGTAATAGAACGGAAAGCGTAGAGAGTGGCACCGATGAATAGAAAGCGCCGAGCCACAATCGCTCGTGATTGGTGAAAAATGAGTAAAACACAGAAGCTGGTCAGCGTGGCCAGTACCATGTAGTCGCCTAAGTGGGAAGCCCATTCCTGTTCGGGGAACAACGAGAAAAGGATGTCCGGCAATGGCTGCCTGAAAACTTCGATTTGATTCCTACAACAGCCACTCAATACTTATAAAGGAAGGATTTTAGGAGTGAATAAAAAGAAATGAAGCCTGAGGATTTGAGTGATCTATGTGAGCAGGCGAATTGGCCAAAATGGGTAATGAGCAAGTCACTTTAATGAATTTAGAATCAGTCGGTGCGCCACCCAAACTCTGAACGGACGTGAGTGTTATGGATTAGAAGGAAATACTAGGTAAGCTGTATGATTTGATTTTGAAAGGAGGGCAAGGCAGGGTACACCGGGACTGGAGAATTTTTCGACGGTGGGGTCGTATTTGACGAGCGGGATGGGAAGTCGTAATCGAAGATGACAGCATTGATCCCAGGCTATATGATATACGAATCAATACAAAATTTATCGCAATAAGATAGTAGTACTATGCAACCGTCAGTAGTTACTGATGCTGTAGAGGTCATGTAGATGTTGAAAGATCGTATTTCGGTCATCATTGAGGGGAGGGATCGTGTTAAAACGACCAATCTTCTCGACACCTGGTTGTGTCCTGGAGGTAGTGAATCGGATGTATCATTCATTCGGACCTTTGATAGTGACCGATGGACGCGGTTACCGTTATGCGGTCAGGCTGCGTTCATGCCCAACCTAACGGGATTTTCGGCGGATCCGCAACGTGTATCGGCGATATGAGGTTTTTGGCCACGCCAACTACCACCAGTCCACATATCTGCATTATGGCAAATCGCAGATACGCTCATTTTCTCGATTGATACGTATCTTGATCTTAGGCAGCGTTCATAGTTTTGGAATTTGCGTTTTTGCGTTTTTGCGTTTTTGTGGAAAGAAGAATTGATACGTATCGATTTGCGTTTTTGCGTTTTTGCGTTTTTGCGTTTTTGCGTTTTTGTGGAAATGCGGATAAAGCATTAGATACGTATCGATTTCCATGCCACGAAGAGACGAGAGGATTAGAGAAAGGAGAGTGTGGAATTTGCGTTTTTGCGTTTTTGTGGAAATGCGGAATTTGCGTTTTTGCGTTTTTGTGGAAATGCGGAA
Source organism: Trichostrongylus colubriformis (assembly GCA_963978905.1). Taxonomy (NCBI): domain Eukaryota; kingdom Metazoa; phylum Nematoda; class Chromadorea; order Rhabditida; family Trichostrongylidae; genus Trichostrongylus; species Trichostrongylus colubriformis. The sequence goes on along the minus strand of OZ022259.1, from coordinate 32,783,022 downwards.
AGGGATAAGATACGTATCGATTTGCGGAATCTGCGTTTTTGCGTTTTTGTGGAAATGCGGAATCGTGGAATTTGCGTTTTTGCGTTTTTGTGGAAAGAAGATTAGATACGTATTGATTTGCGGAACTTGCGTTTTTGCGTTTTTGTGGAAATGAGGTGGATAAGGTACGTGTCGATTGCTTCGTCAGCGAACGTGGATGATATGACAAAGCACTTTCTACACTGAAGGAACAGACTGATCTTATACATTGCTTTTTCAACAGTTTTTCCCTTCTCGTTCACTCTTTCGTACTCTCGATCATTCGTTTTTGATATGTGACTTTCGTCTGCTGTCACACTGTAGTGTGTCTTTGGGTGGCGTGCAAGTGTTCCGAACAGCGTGCCGGGAGTTCATGTCAGCAGTGCTGCGTGGAGAGTAATAAAGATGAAATCAAGATTCTTGTGAGACCAAAACGATGTAATACGGGCTGTCACAGACCAGCCCCCCCCCCCTTCATCATAGATCGTTTCTGCTTTCAGTGAGAATTTGTATCTAAGTAAAGATGCCCTAACTTAATTATTCGAATTACAAGTTTTCCATCTTTACTACATATTTACCTTTACGAGTATCTGCCTTTATTCTTCGACGCTTATCCGTGACATGAGTGGACCAGCTACGTAGCCAAGATCTTGAATAGGTAGTAAATCAATCCTCTCGTGAAGTAAGCCCACTCATGAGTGTCCTGACCCCACAGTAATCATCGGAACTCTTGCAACACACCCTTGCTAAGATGAATCTTCAATAACGTCTGACTTTTGTATGAGAAATTCTAAGGGAATGAAGTAGCAGACTTCTTCCGAATCGGTTCTAGTTCGTAATTGACAATCCACCTGAGCACAACCGTGTGACATTCGATTTTGGAGAGAAATTGTACTTCTCACAAAATTATGTCTATATCCCTGCACGAAAATGGCAGTTTCTCTTCAAAGTCGACTGAAACCATTTATCAAATGTTTATAAGCTCTTATCCTTCTATCCTTATTTATATAAGCTCTTCCCGAACTCAAGAAAATGAGAACAAATAGCTCATCATCATCCGTTCAACCGCTCGCAAATGATGAGCTGCGTGGAATGACACGCACCGCGCACGTGGCTTCCACGCTTTCCACAATTCCACATTTCCACAAAAACGCAAATTCCACAATTCCGCATTTCCACAAAAACGCAAAAACGCAAATTCCACAAATCGATACGTATCTACTCTACTTTCCACAAAAACGCAAAAACGCAGTTTTCCTAATCGATATGTATCTACTCTATTTCCACAAAAACGCAAAAACGCAAATTCCAAAACTATGAACGCTGCCTTAACAAAAAAATCTCCAGAAATCTCAATCGCGGTTTTGTGGATACTTCCATTTTCTCAATCGATGCGCTTCGTTTCCTGCCGTTCAGAATTCAAATAACATTCAGTTGGGTATTAACGCAGGTCCACGAAGGCGAACACGTCAAGCACCATGTGGATCAGGCAACTCACTACTTCGGTCCTCATTTATTGTTCTGGAAAAATCCAGCTCAGGAGGCGCTAGGATAAAATAGGTGGCATTGGCCGAAAAAGTCGAGTTCTCCACAGCTCAATGGCGCGTCTACACCGGGAATTTCGCTGCAGATAGTCTTTCTAGGCTCTTTGGGTCCTTTTGAGAGTTCCTTATAACCCATCACCCCTATCACTGTTCTCGAGCCTAGAGGGAGAGCTGTCTCGATATTAGTGAAACAACGCCCTTGACAAGAAGGATGCGTGTGGGTGAGAAGGATGTGTAGAAAGTGTTGTCAAATTCCAAAAAAAGCAAATAAAATAAATATGCTATGTAATACCTTGAACCAAAGTCATGTGTATAGGCGACCACAGCCCAATTACAGAGACCGGCGACAATGAAGTAAACGAATAGAAAGAGCCATTTAGTGATCTGGCATTGTGACATAATAGCCGTCGAACTGACGAAAACGATGTTGCGCCGAGCACCGTGTCGTGACGTCTTCTGAAAGACTGCAGTTACACCGTTGTGCATCATGGGCCGTTAAATCCCACGATCATTTGCATATGTAGTACCAGTGAACACATGTATCAAACACCAGCCAAAACCACAGCCCAGTTGTCGACTAACCTTGCCTTGCCGTTTAGATACGGTTTTATTGCGAAGTTGTACGCCACCCATCGGAAGAAATCCAAATTATGAAAATTGCCTAACTTCAGATGATCGGCGCGCTTTCGCTGCAAGCCACGTTGGCTGATACTCAGCCACGTGTTCATCACTGCTGAGAATAATATGCACATACGCTTTGCATTCTCTTATCATGCGATATCTTTAACGCACCCAAAAGTTGTCCATTCATCCAAGGTCCAGGCTTTTGAGCAGTGGTGTCGACGGACAGCACAGCGGACAGAGAACAGAGAGTTTATTTGTGCGGAAACCCGGGTCTCGTAGATTGCATCGGAAGGTCCGAAAAGCAAACATAGCTCAATGACCCGCCCGCAAGGCTTGATGGCCCTAAGGGTAAGTTAGCAGATTGTGGAATAAATGTGGATTGAAAGCCGAGGTGATCAATTGTGTGACAGTAGAGAAATAACGGAATCGAACAGTCAAGAAACCCGAAAAATAGGAACCCGAGAACCTTCCTTTACACTACTTTTCTTTCTCTCCTTGCATCACTAAATGCAAACGGGAAGAGCCTAAATAAGACAGTCGCTCTTGCAGCAAATGGAAATATTGATGTGTCACAATTCGAAATGATTCCCGGGGTATCGCGATTGAAACCCTGAGCTTCAATGGAAGTTTCGCCACAGATCATTCCTATTGGATTGGAATGTTTGTTCACAGAGAAATGTTTAATATGTGGTTCTGATTTTTCCTCAACCCTGTGAAGCCTTCGAATGGGTGCCTTGGTCCTGAGAGAGAGGGGGGAGCAACAGCTTGGCGTAGGAGTGGAACAAAGCTTCGAATGGGTAAACAGATTCTGAAGTCATGCGAAATCCTCTCGTTTGTAGGGGATTTGTTGCATCTACGAGCTCCTATTTATCAAGGCTTAAATGGAAAATGACGCTACCAAAGCAACAGGTTCTACAACCTACAGAGCACTTCTAAATTATAGTCAGTGTGCACAGGAAACCAAGCGATTCTATTTGATGAATGTTCAAACCTTTACCAATGCCATTCCTATTGCAATCCTCCAAAGGTGCCCTCTAGACATTTGCACCCATTAAGCCCCAACATTAGCAGCGAAAAGCATCCGATGTGAGTTACTTGAATCAATAATGTTTTCAATGAGAAAAGAGGGAAACAAATGTCCCCCTCCCCTGAAATTCTGCAGCTAGAAATGGGGCTCATTTGAGTTACACGCTCCTATCCCTCCTATATACCGTTTACTGTCAATAGGCACACATATAGTCCATCTCCCGAAAACTGATTGGGCGTGTCCTTCGAACTTGGGTGAATGGCGAGAGTGAGACTGCGTGGCGAGAGTGAGAGTGTGTGGCGGGGTGAGAGAATTGAGAGAGTTTGATACACGTTTATACAAGTCCGTGGGACACGCTTACTCAGTTTTTGGGAAATGGACTGTACAATAATAGACCCTCGTAGGGTGCGTATCATACACTAATTGGGCTGCGTTCATACTCAAATGAATGTGATTTTTGGCGCATCGGTGTAAAGTTAGATATACGTATCGATCGAGAAAATGAGCGCATTCGCGCATCCGTGATTCGAGAGAATTGGCGGATCGGCGCATCCGCGATTACGGCTAGTTGCCACAATGCTAATGAACTCACGTGGTGGTATATGGCATCGCAATCAAATCGCGGAGGCGTCGGTACGCCGATCCGCCGATGCGCCAAAAATCCCATTCAGTTGGGCATGAACGTAGCCTAAGAAGCCGCGACTGGAAAATCTGTACTAAAAAATCCGGAGAGCGCTACTAAGAATTCGGTGCTTGACAGCGCTTAATCAGAACGTTCCGGGGCGGTACAAGAGAAGCGTGATGCCTATTCAACCACGCCTATCGTGAAAGTGGCGAGCCGCCGCGAAACTCTATGGAAGTTCGAAACACCGCTGTAGACCCTCACGCCGGTAAATTTCTGGACCGTCGTTCGACAAGGCTCCGCATGTTGAATACGTATTGATAGCGCGAATAGGCGATATGTGAATGGTCGATAAGCATCTTATCCTCGGCTCATTACGCACAGCCATCTTTGGAGAAAATCTATACATCTAGAGAGGAGGGTAGTTCAGAAGCTATGCAAATTAGCAGTTTTAATTAATATCTGCTCAACCTTGACCTTTGCGGTGAGAGTAAGATGCACATAGACCTGTACCGTTATTGAATGACACTTCAGCAAGGTGATTTTCAATACAGAATGAAATTAATGAGTTGGCAAATTGAAAGCATTTAATTGCATGTGCGGTGTTAAAGTAATACTAGATTATCTGTGTATATTGAAGAGGGAAAATTAGTAGCCTACGCAACATGACTGCAGGGAAATGTCGAAGTAGTCAATTATCCTACTATATATAATTCGCTTAGTATGTCTGTGTGTGTGTGTGTGTGTGTGTGTGTCCGTCTGTCTGTCACGAAATTCATATCTCGCGTCGCAGCAAAGCTGGGACGCTGATTTTTACAAGTGATATAGGGGGTGCCAAGGGAACCCCAGCGGTGGTGGACCGAAAGTGATAGCAGCTGATACACGCTGATAAGGAGCCTTGAAAGGCGAATGTCACCAAGGTCGTTTCGCCTTTCGGGTTAATCCCAGAGCGCTGACACTCATGAGTGTTTTGCGGGATGGGGCGGGAACATTAATGGTGGGTGACTCGCATTGATAACGGTTGATAAGATTCGATAAGGAGCGTAAAATGGCTATAGTCGTCGAATCCGTTTCGCTTTTCGCATCGGTCCTAGAGCGCTGACACTCACGGGTATTTTACAGGTTTGGTCAAGGACATTAATGGTGGGTGATCCAAATTGATAACGGTTGCTAAGATTTGATAAAGAGCGTAAAAAGGGTAGAGTCGTCGAATCCGTTTCGCTTTCCTCATTGGTCCCGGAGCGTTCATACTCACAAGTGTATTGCGGGGTAAGACGGGGTCAATGACGGTGGATGATCCACCTTGATAACGATTGATAAGATCTGATAAAGAGCATGAGAAGGCGAATGTCGTCAAATTCGTTTCGCTTTTCTTATTGGTCCCGGAGCGTTCATAATCACAAGTGTTTTGCGGGGTAAGACGGGGTCAATAACGGTGGATGGTCCAGCTTGATAACGGTTGATAAGATTTGATAAGGATCAGAGAAGGCGAATGTCGCCAAATTCGTTTCGCCTTTCGGGTTGATCCCAGAGCGCTGTGGGTGTTTTGCGGAATGGGGCGGGAACATTAATGGTGGGTGACCCGCATTGATAACGGTTGATAAGATTCGATAAAGAGCGTGAAATGGCTATAGTCGTCGAATCCGTTTCACTTTTCGCATCGGTCCTAGAGCGCTGACACTCATGGGTATTTTACAGGTTTGGTCAAGGACATTAATGGTGGGTGATCCAAATTGATAACGGTTGCTAAGATTTGATAAAGAGCGTAAAAAGGGTAGAGTCGTCGAATCCGTTTCGCTTTCCTCATTGGTCCCGGAGCGTTCATACTCACAAGTGTATTGCGAGGTAAGACGGGGTCAATGACGGTGGATGATCCACCTTGATAACGATTGATAAGATCTGATAAAGAGCATGAGAAGGCGAATGTCGTCAAATTCGTTTCGCTTTTCTTATTGGTCCCGGAGCGTTCATAATCACAAGTGTTTTGTGGGGTAAGACGGGGTCAATAACGGTGGATGGTCCAGCTTGATAACGGTTGATAAGATTTGATAAGGATCAGAGAAGGCGAATGTCGCCAAATTCGTTTCGCCTTTCGGGTTGATCCCAGAGCGCTGTGGGTGTTTTGCGGAATGGGGCGGGAACATTAATGGTGGGTGACCCGCATTGATAACGGTTGATAAGATTCGATAAAGAGCGTGAAATGGCTATAGTCGTCGAATCCGTTTCACTTTTCGCATCGGTCCTAGAGCGCTGACACTCATGGGTATTTTACAGGTTTGGTCAAGGACATTAATGGTGGGTGATCCAAATTGATAACGGTTGCTAAGATTTGATAAAGAGCGTAAAAAGGGTAGAGTCGTTGAATCCGTTTCGCTTTCCTCATTGGTCCCGGAGCGTTCATACTCACAAGTGTATTGCGGGGTAAGACGGGGTCAATGACGGTGGATGATCCACCTTGATAACGATTGATAAGATCTGATAAAGAGCATGAGAAGGCGAATGTCGTCAAATTCGTTTCGCTTTTCTTATTGGTCCCGGAGCGTTCATAATCACAAGTGTTTTGCGGGGTAAGACGGGGTCAATAACGGTGGATGGTCCAGCTTGATAACGGTTGATAAGATTTGATAAGGATCAGAGAAGGCGAATGTCGCCAAATTCGTTTCGCCTTTCGGGTTGATCCCAGAGCGCTGTGGGTGTTTTGCGGAATGGGGCGGGAACATTAATGGTGGGTGACCCGCATTGATAACGGTTGATAAGATTCGATAAAGAGCGTGAAAAGGCTATAGTCGTCGAATCCGTTTCACTTTTCGCATCGGTCCTAGAGCGCTGACACTCATGGGTATTTTACAGGTTTGGTCAAGGACATTAATGGTGGGTGATCCAAATTGATAACGGTTGCTAAGATTTGATAAAGAGCGTAAAAAGGGTAGAGTCGTCGAATCCGTTTCGCTTTCCTCATTGGTCCCGGAGCGTTCATACTCACAAGTGTATTGCGGGGTAAGACGGGGTCAATGACGGTGGATGATCCACCTTGATAACGATTGATAAGATCTGATAAAGAGCATGAGAAGGCGAATGTCGTCAAATTCTTTTCGCTTTTCTTATTGGTCCCGGAGCGTTCATAATCACAAGTGTTTTGCGGGGTAAGACGGGGTCAATAACGGTGGATGGTCCAGCTTGATAACGGTTGATAAGATTTGATAAGGATCAGAGAAAGCGAATGTCGCCAAATTCGTTTCGCCTTTCGGGTTGATCCCAGAGCGCTGTGGGTGTTTTGCGGAATGGGGCGGGAACATTAATGGTGGGTGACCCGCATTGATAACGGTTGATAAGATTCGATAAAGAGCGTGAAATGGCTATAGTCGTCGAATCCGTTTCACTTTTCGCATCGGTCCTAGAGCGCTGACACTCATGGGTATTTTACAGGTTTGGTCAAGGACATTAATGGTGGGTGATCCAAATTGATAACGGTTGCTAAGATTTGATAAAGAGCGTAAAAAGGGTAGAGTCGTCGAATCCGTTTCGCTTTCCTCATTGGTCCCGGAGCGTTCATACTCACAAGTGTATTGCGGGGTAAGACGGGGTCAATGACGGTGGATGATCCACCTTGATAACGATTGATAAGATCTGATAAAGAGCATGAGAAGGCGAATGTCGTCAAATTCGTTTCGCTTTTCTTATTGGTCCCGGAGCGTTCATAATCACAAGTGTTTTGCGGGGTAAGACGGGGTCAATAACGGTGGATGGTCCAGCTTGATAACGGTTGATAGGATTTGATAAGGATCAGAGAAGGCGAATGTCGCCAAATTCGTTTCGCCTTTCGGGTTGATCCCAGAGCGCTGTGGGTGTTTTGCGGAATGGGGCGGGAACATTAATGGTGGGTGACCCGCATTGATAACGGTTGATAAGATTCGATAAAGAGCGTGAAATGGCTATAGTCGTCAAATCCGTTTCACTTTTCGCATCGGTCCTAGAGCGCTGACACTCATGGGTATTTTACAGGTTTGGTCAAGGACATTAATGGTGGGTGATCCAAATTGATAACGGTTGCTAAGATTTGATAAAGAGCGTAAAAAGGGTAGAGTCGTCGAATCCGTTTCGCTTTCCTCATTGGTCCCGGAGCGTTCATACTCACAAGTGTATTGCGGGGTAAGACGGGGTCAATGACGGTGGATGATCCACCTTGATAACGATTGATAAGATCTGATAAAGAGCATGAGAAGGCGAATGTCGTCAAATTCGTTTCGCTTTTCTTATTGGTCCCGGAGCGTTCATAATCACAAGTGTTTTGCGGGGTAAGACGGGGTCAATAACGGTGGATGGTCCAGCTTGATAACGGTTGATAAGATTTGATAAGGATCAGAGAAGGCGAATGTCGCCAAATTCGTTTCGCCTTTCGGGTTGATCCCAGAGCGCTGTGGGTGTTTTGCGGAATGGGGCGGGAACATTAATGGTGGGTGACCCGCATTGATAACGGTTGATAAGATTCGATAAAGAGCGTGAAATGGCTATAGTCGTCGAATCCGTTTCACTTTTCGCATCGGTCCTAGAGCGCTGACACTCATGGGTATTTTACAGGTTTGGTCAAGGACATTAATGGTGGGTGATCCAAATTGATAACGGTTGCTAAGATTTGATAAAGAGCGTAAAAAGGGTAGAGTCGTCGAATCCGTTTCGCTTTCCTCATTGGTCCCGGAGCGTTCATACTCACAAGTGTATTGCGAGGTAAGACGGGGTCAATGACGGTGGATGATCCACCTTGATAACGATTGATAAGATCTGATAAAGAGCATGAGAAGGCGAATGTCGTCAAATTCGTTTCGCTTTTCTTATTGGTCCCGGAGCGTTCATAATCACAAGTGTTTTGCGGGGTAAGACGGGGTCAATAACGGTGGATCAGCTTGATAACGGTTGATAAGATTTGATAAGGATCAGAGAAGGCGAATGTCGCCAAATTCATTTCGCCTTTCGGGTTGATCCCAGAGCGCTGTGGGTGTTTTGCGGAATGGGGCGGGAACATTAATGGTGGGTGACCCGCATTGATAACGGTTGATAAGATTCGATAAGGAGCGTGAAATGGCTATAGTCGTCGAATCCGTTTCACTTTTCGCATCGGTCCTAGAGCGCTGACACTCATGGGTATTTTACAGGTTTGGTCAAGGACATTAATGGTGGGTGATCCAAATTGATAACGGTTGCTAAGATTTGATAAAGAGCGTAAAAAGGGTAGAGTCGTCGAATCCGTTTCGCTTTCCTCATTGGTCCCGGAGCGTTCATACTCACAAGTGTATTGCGGGGTGAGACGGGGTCAATGACGGTGGGTGATCCACCTTGATAACGATTGATAAGATCTGATAAGGAGCATGAGAAGGCGAATGTCGTCAAATTCGTTTCGCTTTTCGCATCGGTCCCGGAGCGTTCATAGTCACAGGTGTTGTGCGGGGTAAAACGAGGACATTAATGGTGGATGGTCCAGCTTGATAACGGTTGATAAGATTTGATAAGGATCAGAGAAGGCGAATGTCGCCAAATTCCTTTCGCCTTTCGCGTTGATCCAAGAGCGCTGACACTCATGGGTGTTTAGCAGAGTGGGATGGGGACATTCATAAGTGGGTGACCTAAACTGATAATGGTTGATAAGATTCGATTAGGAGCGTGAGAAGGAAAATGTCACCAAGGCCGGTACGCTTTTGCGGCTAAAAGTGGACATCCGCAGGTATTGCAGAGTAGGGGGACCTCAATGGTACTGTTGGGTACAGGGGCCTCAGTGAAATTGATAACGACTTACAGAGGCTGATAAAAACCGTTAGGAATTGGATGAGATTAAACCCTTACATCGCTTGATGCTACTATGCGACCGCTTTAGCAAAAGCGTCTGATGCTCACTGCCATTGGGTGAACATGTTTTGTCTATGTTCTGATATCACTGGCCGATGTATCGACCGCTGAATTGTTTAGCAATCCAAAAAATGGTGCATTTCTCTTGATACAGCGATCTACATTGATAACCATGATGTAACCTATATTTGTGATAACAAAGCAAACCTTCCGCTCTGAATCATTTCTAATGCGGTACTGGCAGCAACACTGAGTATCGACCGCTAAACTGCGCAAAATACCAAATAGTGAAGCATGTTTACGAAAACGATATACGTCGATAATTGGAATTTGGATCTACTATCGATGTGTAGGAATTAGATGCTCAGCAAATGAACAAATTGTTACCAATCGATGCAACCGAATATAAAATTATTGATGTCTAAACTATTCAGACTCCCAATGATGACCTAAACCAGCTGGCTCGCGCACACTACTGCGCGTGATTCGTGCCCATGACGTGTAAAACGGGTTCGATGCAAAGCGACTGAAGTATGATTACACCAAAGTGCTTTTTTTATCCATCTTCTCTGCTTTTATCCAAACATCTCTGCTTTTATCCAAATAAATAAATCAGCTGAAAGCTGAGGAAAGAAGTTTCCACTTAACTCCATACACAATTTGGTCATGCCGATCAAACCCATTTTGCACAGCATCTCCATGAATCGCGCGCAGTAGTGTGCGCCAGCAAGCTGGTTTTTTTAAATGAAGTTCTTGCGAAAAAGTGCAATCAGCCTATGTATTAGGTTGTCCCGAAAGTTCCGGAACACCCCGACCACTTTTTTTCAAATTTATTTCTTTACAACATAAACACATTTCAGCTAACAAGATATTCACCATTACTATCTATCACCTTCTGTCATCTATCCGGAAGCTTGCCAATCCCATCCGCCCAGAACTGTTGAGACTGCCTCGCGAAGAAATGCTCGACCTCCATCTCGATGTCGCGCTGCTTTTTGAGCTGTTTCCCCTTTAGGAAGTTTTGTAGAGGGGCGAACAGGTGGTAGGCAGACGGTGCGAGGTCGGGGCTATATGGAGGATGTGGTAGCACTTCTCAGCCTAGCGTCGCCAAGGTGTCCCGGGTGAATGTTGCCAGATGTCGGCGGTCGGATAGGGCATGGGGTGTCCAAGTCGAGAGCACTTTCCGGTATCCCAGCCGAGTGAGATGCTGATCGACTGTGGTGTTCCCACAACCGAGTAGCAGGGCCACTTCACGTGTGCTTGCCGTGGGGTTCTCCTGCACAGTTCTCCTGAGAAGCTGATCGTCAGCTCAGATGGACGGCCACTGCGTTGCTGATCTTTCAGGGCTATATCTTCAGGACGGAAGCGGGTGAACCAACGGTGGATAGTTGTGCTTGCTCCACATGCGACGCTGATTATTTGGACCGCTTCCCTTATGGAACTCCCTCGATAGAACTCGTAGAGGTACAATGCTCGGAGTGACGTCTCGTCCATTTCGAGCTCTATTCCTTTTGTGGATAGGCGCGAATCCTTATATACCTATGGCATGGAACGTTGCTCAAAGTCAATCGACAAATGCCCTGGCTATCCATCGTGGGAAGGCCCGAAAACCCTTGTCCGCCAAGGTGTTCCGGAACTTTCGGGACAGCCTAATAGTTCCCGCTTGTCATATGCTATGAAAGTTATTATCATAGCAATAAAGAATTTGAGTGTTAGCAGTATAAATCCGTCTTCGATGCTCATCAGTAAGGAAAATGAGGGAGGAGATCGAATTCACCTCATACGGTAATCTTTCAGAAGCCATCCTAGGTCGTTATAAGCTTGAGAAAGTGCTGAGCCTCGCAAAATTTGCTTTAAAAGTTGCTCTCTACTGATCACGGACACCTGCTGTTTTTTAAGTAATTCAAAAATTTCAGAGTACTCTAAAATCAGTATTCGGAATTCATGGAAAATCCACGTTGTAGCAACCACGAATATGATGAAAAAAAATTGAAAGGATCATCCACGGAAAAATGAGTTTTTGTTTGTTACCCATATATTTTATTCTATTTGCCTAGTAAGGGTCGCATGCAAAGTTTCACGCGAAAAATGTGAGAAAGAGCATTGTAGTGACAGAATACGTAAACAGTCCCATTCTCCGTTCCCAATCGCGGCGGACGAGGGGACGGGACTTTCACACTGGAAGCCCCGCCCACTGGACGAGAATTTGGAGAGCTCTTTCTTAGCCGAGCTGTCACTTTTTCGCGTGAAACTTTGCATGCGGCCAATACTAGGCAAATAGATCATGAATATATATGTGACAAAGAGACTCTTTTTTTTTCGTGGACGACTCCTTGCAGTAAATAAGAAAAAAATACAAATTTAGTGCAAAATAGTAGCGCGATGTGGGGGGACCTCTGAGAGAGATAATGTATCAGGTAACAGATCGCCCTATAATGGCACTCGATCCTTGAAAGTGTCTCCCGAAAGTCTGACAAGTTCAAAGCTTTTGTCGTAACCAAGCCATATAAGCGACGGAAGAGGCAATTTTGAAAGCCCTCTCCCTTACGAGGGGGATCATTAGTCACAAGTATAAACGAATCCTGATATGCGGTCATTCTGAATAAACGGAAGGTCAAAGCGTCGCTATGAGTTTATGGCTCGCCACCCAAAACTGTTAATGGGAGTCCACGAAATGACCTCGTTAACATTAAGACCGAGACGAACCGAGACGAACGTATGTAGGTAACGAGGTTGCTAGGAAGCATAAGTACTACTTTTCCCATGGGCGCTTCGTCTATGTGCTGCCTCGAGCGAGCCGTTACTACACTCAAATGTACAATTATATAGACTCGTGTGAACATTCATTTTTACAAAAAAAAACTGAAAGCAAGTGCAAGGTCGTTACGGATGAGCTCTAAAACTGAAATTCTGTCATTCAAACTTATTATTTAGGAGCAATGCTAGGTCCCATTTAATTATCTCATTCTCCGAATGGAAAGGCGTCAGTCGAAATTCTAATGACTTCAATCTCGTGATCACGGTGCCCCTTTCTTACATTTAAATTTTTCTCAGCTGTGACACTGTTATCACACGTAATCCCAGTTTGTGACCCTAAACCCCGAGGCTTTACTTTTCCACAAATTTTACTCAATCACGAGAAGGAACTATGATGATAGACCTTTCATCGCATCTCAAGACACCGTTGGGGCAACTGGGCGACTTTGGGTTATGATAGCAAGTACTACGTAAGGGCACAAGAGAAGAGAGAAGTGAAAAGGAAACCGAATGATGAGCACGGAGTGAATCCCTTCCATCATGAGGATGTGCTTTTTCCGTACCTGAAGGAACGACAACACGGCCAAACCAAGCTATGGTCATAGGCGCTCTCCAAAGATACTCCGCTGTTGGCACCCAATGCAGCGAAACGCACCCAGGCAAGGCGGTGATGAGGAGCAAATGATCGTCTTCTGAGGCGAGTTTCACCGCAGATCATTTCCTTCAAATCCGCTCGAACTATTAACGAAAGCATGTCTCCTAGCTCTAATTAGGCTCGGTTTTGTCTCAAAGACAGCTTAGGAAAAAAATTCAGCGACCCTGAAGGGATTGAAGGTATAGTTGGTCTTGGCGGTATCGATCCAGCAACAGATTCTCACCGTGTGGTTGTGAGACGTGGCAGAACGACTACGCGTTCCACTGTGAGGAAAAATTCAAGTAACTGAGAAGTTGACTACGGCATCGGTCCGCTTCAATCTTGAAGTGAAGCTCCGTCGAAAGTCATTATTTTTCCCGAAGTGCCTGTTCCAAAAAAAATTAATTTTTACACCAGTGATTACGCGGAGTTTGATGCCACGTGAATAATTCAAGTTAAATTTCAAGACAAGAGAATTGCTTCAATTTCACCTGACTAATCAAAGAAACGATTGAGTTATACACCGATAGCCTTTCAGCTATTCATTTCTGGGGATTACTTTTTCACCAGCATGAAGTAATATGAGCCTTGAAAACGAATATGAGCGTCATCCTGAGCATAATTCATACGCAAGAGGTCAGAGTTTGAGCACACGCAGCACGCTGTGGACGAAAATGGGCACACCAGAGGGCGGTGTCCACTCAGGTCGATACAATGACAGCTTTACGACGACAAATGATGTGAATAATTGCGACACTTAGACTTCGCCCGAACAGCGCTGATTCACCCCATCATACCCCCTAATTTAGGGCCCTTCTGAATTATAAAGTAGCCGACGAGGAAAACAATAAGAGAGATGCGGTTGCGATGAACAGCGACGACGACGTTGTACGTCATGAACTAGTTACCAGGTACTATGAACAGATGTACTATGAACGTCATGAACTAGTTACCAGGTACTATGAACATTCGTGAAGGGCCAAAAACATCAGAGCAGCAGGGCTTGTGTGGGCGAAACATTTCGTTCGACACTATCCAAACAATGGAACCACACTCGCTTGTTCAGCTGAATGTCTAAAAATTCCACGGAATCATTCACCCCGCAAAATGAGCTACCTCTCGTCATCATGTAATAAATGAAGAATCGCGTAGAGAAAAAGCAATAATGCCTTATCCTGCGATGATTCAGCTCACAATTCACATTCGTGGACATGTTTCTAATATTTCTGAAGATGACTGGACACGTGGCAAAGCGTTCACATATGAAGATCGATTTCCGCTCAAACCCACTATGCTGAATGAATCTTATCATCGTCAAAAAATTGAATATTGCGAACAGCTAAGCGGTTGACGTCTGCAAATCACTGCGAAGGCTGACACCCATTCAAGCAACTCGGCGATTACAGCAGGAAAGTAAGGAGGGACGTTATAGGAAGCAACCGCTTTCAAAAGTAATGTGACCAATCTAGGAAGAAGAATCCAGTCTGGGAAGGAACACCCAAAAAGGGCTAACTTCAGCGCCTTTTCGTGCCTCTTTGCCAGCTGCTATTCGCCTGCTCTGGGCAATAATCTGAAGGAATACTCGCTGATCACTCATTTTTCAGTAGCCATGCAACTGATATAATGACAGTGAAATTCGATTACACGACGAGCATCGACAAAACAGTTAAGTATGCGTGACAACAGAGCCATACAGAGGGTGTGGATGTGCGACAATGCACTGCAAGCAACCAACAGCGCCATTGCGAGCAACTATTACCTTCCCGGCCCCTTTGTCAATTGACCGCGCCATAAGGGCACCTATTGCTCACAAGGGAGGGTCATCAGGTCAGTCCGGCCTTTTGCGATGGTATGTATACCACTGTACTCGTCTTGGGACGAGAAACTCAAATCTGCCTTCCAAATTTGCGAAACGATTCTGTGAGCAAAGTTATGAAGGGTAGTCTCCCGCCATGGTCGACTCTCTCTCTCTCGCATGTTCGCATGAGTGGACGTGGAATGCTAGCACAGCAAGGTGAGTTGATGTTGAATGAAGAGGTAAACCTTTCAAATACTTACTAATGCGCACTTTCTGGGTTCAAATGAGCTGAAGGGAGAAAAAGCAAAAGAGCAGTTGCGCAAAGGATCCGAACCTGCGACCCATCTCCTGTGAAACAACCATCGTCTCCAGTACACCTCACCTCACCTTGCTGTGCTAGCATTCCACGTCCACTCATGCGAACATGCGAGAGAGAGAGAGTCGACCATGGCGGGAGACTACCCTTCATAACTTTGCTCACAGAATCGTTTCGCAAATTTGGAAGGCAGATTTGAGTTTCTCGTCCCAAGACGAGTACAGTGGTATACATCCCATCGCAAAAGGCCGGACTGACCTGATGACCCTCCCTTGTCAGTGACTTGATCCAGTGCGGGTGTTTTGGTGCACTTTTCAAGAATTAGCTACACAGAACGGGCGTAGAAATTTCCTTAGTTGTCAAGGAAAACGATGAGACTTCAGGACCACCACCACCCTGATGGTCTCTTGGGATGTGATTGAGGCGATATGTCATCTCTGTTTCTTTCCGTGAGTGGATAGAATCTGTAAAAAAAATGGAGATCTAGAGTTCGGGATCACAAACTAGAGCTACCTTTGAAAAAAGCAACTAAATATTTTTGAAGGTTTGAAGTGGATGTAGTTTCTGGCAACGACAGTGGAACACTGGTCAATGTGTCTGGGACCACATAGAGCTCCGCTCATGCAATAGGAAGTGTTAGTAAAGATTGGAAGCTAGATGGAAGTGTAGTATTCTCCTGACGTCCACTCTCTTATTGGGGAAGGAAGAAGACGCCTACGTCAAAATGCTATTTTCTCGAGTGAAGTGCTAAACTAAGTACTCAAAAAGCACAGAAGTAGTGACGAAATAAATTCCGCCTTAGCTCTTCAGCTTCGCTCCCTACATACAAGTGAGCCAACTCCTTCGCGTTCGCTGCGCCTTTCTTCTCTCCCACCTGTGAATCATGATTGTGAACCCTTATATGATGATTTCACCCCGCGGAGCGTCGCAGGCGAAACAATGCACCATAGGAAGCGCCGAAGCGAGAGACGGTTACCCAAGCTCAGCGCTCACTGATCGTATCCTGGGCTACTCAGCCAAAATGCTCACTATCCCCATTCTTCTAGCCCATTGTTACGTCTTCGCGATAACGCTCGCCGACTTCTCCACTTAGGGTGAGTACCCTTACATCAGGATGCCGCACGACGACGAGCGGCGTGCGACACAGTGTGTGCGAGCTATGTGCGTCGCGGTAGTTGGGTCTCAGAACGATTACAACGCAATGCTAGGGGTGCGATACGCAGTTGACTTCTAGTCGCTTCGGGACCCAAGAACATGGCGCCTTTAGCTCGTCCGCATTCCTTCGATTGCGACTTGCCGCAGCGCGGCATCCTGATGTAAGGCTACACACCCCTTCACTTAGGACCTCCTGTTCAATGCTGTTTGAGCAATCAGTTCTGATAATGCCTGTACAGTCCCTAATGATTCATGTGGCGTTGATCAAACACGTTATTCTCGAAACGAAGGGCTTATGCGTCACCTGAGCATAGTTCGAAAGAATTCCATGTTTATAAAAGCGATTAAGCCAAGCTTTGATGCCAAGCAAGTGACACAACTGATGAGAAAGCAACTCATCGCATCACGACACGCGTATGCATTGCATGACATAAAACTACGCTCAGAAAAAACACAATAAGTGGTGAAAGGTGTGAGGAAATGGAACGCCAAATACCCATCGATTTCCTGCGAACAATCAGCCGAAGTAAACCAAAGGAATACCACAAAAAGAAAACCAACGAAGGGAAACACCAGAATCAGCTGTGAAAAGGGCAACACGTACGGGTAGGATTCCAACGTTCGAATTCTGAGGCCAACGCGTATCAGACGACGGGTTTTTCAGACAGAACAGTACCTATCATCGGGCTGTTCACTGTAGCTGTCATCAGTGTTCGGCGAATTAGTTTTGATTACCCATCAGACTGTTACCAGTAAGTTTACATTTTTTGTAAAGAGCGAAATGATCATCATGAGAAGTTGTGATATCGATTACATCATAAAAGCGGAACCACAAGCGCGACTGACACAGCTGCGCCAAAGAAAAGTCGATGCTCTCTGAAAGCTACTTGAGCCATAGGGCAAGCTGAGCACCGGAGGAGGAGTGGTACGGGCGTCCAATGCTCCTCATTGGGGAGTTTCTCCCTCGTATGACAACCCCCGCTGTCACTTTATCGAAATACTGAGTGTTCAGGTCCTCTTAGTGGTGAGATCGCGAAGTTGGTGATGGAATACCGCTGGTTCACCTGATGGCCATCTCAGGTGCTTCCAAACTGATTTTTAACTTTCTTAAAAAGAGCCATGCATTGGAATACCATAGAGATTCATTAGACAAATGAACACATAACTGCTCCATGGAGGGACTCATGGAGAGCAGAATAAGCAAGCGCAAAGCTTAGACAATCTCGACCTCGAATAAAGCTCGCTTTTCTTGAAACGCTTGCCCTGTAGTGGACTTTGAGACGTAACATAAAAACACGAAGTGTAGGATGAAGGAACCAAAAGCAGGAACCAGACAAGTCGCTCATTTCCATGATAACTCAGCTTGTTTTAAGTTTAGATAACTGCTCGAGCTGCACCTTTGTTGCGGCTGCACGGGCACCCTCACGGTGTTGTGCCCGTTTGAACACAACCGAGCCACGCCCACCAAACCAACTCACACCTGGCATTAGACAATTTCCAGCATGGAAGCTGCCTGCATCATCGAAATGGCTGTCTGTTACATTAAACTATCTTCTGTTATCGCAAGGTCCTTATACATGTGAGCGTCAAATTTGATCGTTCTAAGTCAGGTGTGACTTGATTTGATGGGCGTGGCTTGCTTGTGTTCGAACAGACAGGCACAAAACCGTGAGGGTGCACCGTACAGCCGCAACAAGGCTGCGGCCTGAGTAGCTATCCGCGGACCTTCTGGCCCCAAGAAAGTGAGCCACTAATCTAATCCCAAGGATAGCGTTGTTCTCAAGGATGACGTCCTGATAGCAATTCCTGGGGTGAGGTAGCTATGGGTGGACCTGCATAAAGAAATTTGTGCCCTCTAGAAATTTCTCCCCTGCTCACATTTTCCTTCTGGTTCTCCTTCTGATTTACAGAATCCTTCTGGATCTTGATCACCTATCTTCTCTCAGCTATTCAACCCATCCCTTCAATTTAAACTGCCATGAAACACCTTCGAAAACAGGTTCTAATGATGAGCAGCCGACATAGCATTTCTGGGCCTATACTAAAACTTAGGCACCTTTGAATCAAATAGTGATTCAGATGGTAGAATAATTTACGTTGAAAGGGCGGAGAAACTAACCTTAATGGCAATCTTGACCTACTCAGTGACAGCTACTCAGGGATCTCCGATCAAAAGAAACTCGTTACTCGTTACTCGGTTAATAAGAACAAAAGTCGAATGTACTGGTAAATAAAGGAAGTTATTTGAACGCTGTCAATTTTTCTAATTGCAAAAGCGCGACGACGAAAGTGATTCGCTTCGAAAAATTCAATATTCGGTGATGATGTAGACAGGAACAGAACGATTGCGAGAATGACGACGACAGAAAGGTTTCTCCATCGCCCACCCCTTCGTAATGCCCAAAACAAACGATTCAGTGGTGCAGCTGGCTGCTGCCACCGCCGCGGAGAGAATTCCCATAACACACATATCATAATACCTCTTTTCTGATACAAATGACGTCAATTCGCTTGGACTATTGCTTACGAAAAATAGAATATTGAATGAAGCAGACGTGTTTCATATTGTTTTCAGTGGCATTTTTCTTCATTCTTTCTCTTCAAGAGAATGACAGTTTCGAGTGCGAGAAATCAGTCCCAAGGACAATATTTTCACGGTCTCTAGATGCATTCAATCATACGATACATTTCCATAGTGCGACAACCACGTCTTTGAAAAAGGTCTTCCGAAAGTCACGCACGAAATCGATAGTGGTTGCGTTATAACTTGCATTTCATCATTTCCCAGTGCTCTGAGGAGACAGGTTCTAGAAAGTTTTGTGCGTTCCACAGTTCCCACAGCCCGCTGATGAAATCCCTAGTACGTACATACTACCCCTTTCTGCCGTTATTCATAGTTAATTATGTCGAACGACGAGTAGGAAGGGATTGGGAGTGAGGAGTCAAATCTCTTTATAAAAATGGTTGAGGATGCATACAACCAAGTACAATACCCTTCCACTTTCCATTCGTACGACCGAAGATACCAGAACTAGTACTTGATCCTGTTATAAAGCTACGTCAACGGGCATGAGTTATTTCACAAACTTCAAAAACAGCTGATGGAAAAACAATTAAGAAAGAGAAAAAGTCACAAGCCACGCGAACCGGGGGTCTTTTCTGAAGCCGCACAAGCATCCATAAATCAGAGCGCGCTTTCTAATATCTCGAGATTTGTGATCGCTGAAAAGCGATGATTATTTCAGCGTGACAAATCCTTCTAACAGGATATGCTTCAAATGATGATTGAATCACATAGCGCTTGTATCCAATAAACCACAAGCGTTCAATGAGCATTCTGTCACAATCAGCCGAACACACTAATTATCCATTGGAGAGCCATATTTAGAATGAGCGATGAACAGCATTCTTGAGGTAGTAACGACTTTAAGATCAAAGAAAGAGGCAAGAAAAAATTAAAACATACTGAATAAAATGGAAGTGAATGGAAATGATAATTAGGCTCAAAAAATGTAATATCAGGGCAGTCGCGACTTTATTTGAGACGAAGTGAAAAAGATAGAATGGCAGCCGGATTTCCGTGCCTACACGTACGACTCAGCAAAAAGTGTCACCACCGGAAGCAGTATAGTGCCTGAGTTTTAGCCTCCACCACCTTTATCTTGCCATGCGCACCCTACAAGTAGTCGTAGGACTACGTCATAAAAAAGATGAAGAGAGGCGGTTTTATATTAGGTTGAAGAAGTCTTTTGGAATTTTTTCCATCATCACTTTTTATTGTTATTTCTTCCAACAAACGACAAATAGGCAACAACGTATTCACCATTGTTATCGACAACACTCTGCCACCTCATAGGTAGATCGTTGATTCCCTCCTCCCAAAACGCTGGGTTCTGAGAGCCGAAGAAGTCAGCGATCGCCTTTGCAAGCGAGTCATAATCAACGAACTGCATCGTGGCCAGGAAGGATCCAGTGTATGGAAAAGGTGATAGTCAGAAGGGGCAATGTTTGGAGAGTACGGCGGGTGGGGCAGGACATCCCAACCGAGTTCCTGCAGCTTGGCCTGGGCACCGTTCGCCACGTGGGAGCGGGCCTCGTCATGAACGAGGGTGACCGCGGATTTCTGCGGCGCTTTTCTCGAACAGATACGACGAGCTACTGGAAAGGGTGGGTGCATACGACAGCGATGACTGTCTCGCCTTGTACCAGCACCTCGTAGAAAAGCAATTCTTCCGCGTCGCAGTAGTATCAAAGACCCGAGCGTAGCTTGTCTTCCATGTCGATCCCGCCATTGCTGAAGTTGATGAACCAGCGGGCACGGTCTTGTAGCTCACAGATCCCTTCCGCAATGCAGCGTTGATGGAGTCGGAAGTTTCCGTCGCTTTGGTGCCATGTGGTATCGACTACGGGCATTGTAGCTTTCTTCACGGAATCTGGTGGGTCAATATATACTTTGCTAGAAAGCTTAGAAAACGTTCTACCATATTCCTGGGCCGTCTAGAACTGTCTCAAAGAAAACAAGAATTGTTGATGTTTTTGGAAACATCCTACAAAACTTTTGGTATAACCTAATACATTGCAGCGTAGGTGGCAGGGCATGGCTGCTCTCCGCCTGTACCACCCTCTCGCGTTACCTGCGTGCTCTCCACAACTCTGCTGTGTCACCCCATCTCGCCGCAAGTGAACGCAGCTACGCCGTGCCGGCGCAAAGTATGAGCGCAGCAAAGGTCATGACAAAGCTATGAGATTGTGACATAGCAGTGAAGAAAATTCTTCTTTAAAAGCTTTAGCCGTGTACATGAAAATGTGCGTCAGGACTTTTTAATTAGGCCACCGAGCCAGGCGAGTGCGGCAACACCTGCAAGTGCCTTTCTGGTCTCGTTGTGGATTAATCACATGCCCAAGGGCGTGAGCGTCACCTTCTCACATGAATCGACGCGCTTCGAATGGTTCAGCGCGCGCCAAGTTCTGGACGGATAACCAGAGAGTGAACGTGAGTAGGTGAAGGGGTTGCACAAGGCCAGAGAAGATCGGGTTCCTTCAGCAGCTTAGGTTGTACTGCGTTTCAAAAAGAGGCTTGAATTTTTACTGTTCATTGGGTTTAATTTAAGTTAAATGGCAAGCTCAGCTTCACCGAGTTTTCAATTGAATGGATTTTTTACCACAAACACTATTTTCTTACTCTTTCGCTTATTTTACCATTAACTTTGTTTCACTTGATTGCTGCTGTTTGTTGTGTCACTTATTATGCATCATCACGAATGAATAAAATACACCTTACGAGACAACGAATGACATTTTCTACAGTGAGCAACCCGAAAAGGTCATGTTGCAGTTTGAAGAGATGCACGGATTATCGTTTTTCACCTCAAATGTTCGTTTCAATCATTTCTTCCTATCTTCCTTTTTCTATCGATCCCTCCCGGTTCTTTTAATGCAAAAGTTTCAACTGGTTATGCAAAAATTGAAATATCCCTTATTCAGTTGTCTCTACCTCGATTCCTTCCACGGCTTTGTATATTATGATGGCCTGTCTTATTGTTAGCAGCATATATAAATAAAGAAATAAATAAAAAAGCAAGCGATTCCATTACTGATGAAACCCAGACTGTTCATTTCCCATCTTAAAATACTATATTTGGTGTGATCGGACGCTTGGTGCATACCCATGTATGTGGTTACACAGGGTATTTTAACTTCCAAGTCTGACCATAATACCTATTGATGCTTCTAAAATACCGTTCCGTTACATGGTGTTACTACAATCCTAGTGCGCATCCTCCAACCAATTATAATGGCACATAAAACCGAAAACACAACCTGCCATAATCCCTAAGCAATTCATTACCAGAGCCCCTAGGCCTGTTCATATAGATGGTGTTCTGAAGTCCGAGCTATAGCCTGAGCTTCAACATCATACAGAGGGTTTGCGGCTGGTTATATGGTTGCAGAACCAGATTTGCAAGAAAGGGATGTTCACTGGAATGCCAGGAAGGAGGAAGGATACGTTTTTATCACGAAACACATGACCACAGTGACTACTTATGCAACTGGCTTCTATACGAGGATTATTTCCTTTCTATTGAATGACTGTATCCACCGCCTTCGATTAAAGTGAGTGCAAATATGACGTAATCGCAAGAAAATGGTTTAGAGCGGAGAAATGTACAAAATGTACATTTGAAGAGAAGAAGAAGAAGAAGACATTGAAGAGAAGAGAAACTGCCCTTTTTGGAGGACACTCCGACGCTTCAGAACGGCACGCTTCCCACGCTTCGCAGTGGAAACAATAGCTCCCATTGAAGTTTTTCAGCCGCCGAAGCAAACAATATTTCGTCTCCCACGAGCCAATATATAGCTCAGATATGTCATTTAGCATATTGCTGCCCCTGAACATTTTGGTATGCTTCCCAAAAAAGGAATACATCGTCACTCTATGGTATTCCATATGATTGTTAGCACAAAAAGCATGTTTCTTCCACTGATAGTTGACTACCATAAGAAGATTGTGTGCTTATGTTGCGTCCGTACTTTGCGGTGCCGGCGGCAGGGCGTGGCTGCGTATCTCGCCTGTGCCAACCATGCTCGTTGCTTGCGCCGTCTCTGCACCTCCCCCGTGCCACTGTTCCTCACTGCCTGTGAACGCAGCCACGTCCTTCCGGTTCAATCCAATACGAATGTGCATATACGAATGCTGGATTGGAATATAGAGGAATATTTGCTTTGAGGAGCTTTTTAAAAGCAGTGGACACCTTGGACTTGTGGGTGGAGCAACGACAACCGGACTGGCTTAGCAAGAGATCTAACAATGGAAAGCGACGGTTACGAACAATGAGGATGTTATCAATGGAAAGCCACCCACCGTCATTTAAGCCTCTCCCCTCATCGCACTCAGTAATTTCAGAGCGAATATCTACTTGCTAATAGGTTCAGCCATCGCTGATAGAAATACTTATCCAAGGCTAAGAGATCCTTTTCCTGTGACGCTACATGAATCAGGTAGACAATAGCTCCGCAGAGAAATTTTGTCAAAGCCTAGAGAATGGGAATAGGTTCTAGAGCGAGTGAAACAATTCCCTCAAATATCAAACAAAAAGAGGGCTTCGCACTATTTCAGAAATGTCGCCTTGCTCACACACAACTGAAGCCCCCCTCCTCCTACCCTACTATGAGTTCATATCCCCATCCTTCCGATTCTCACACATTGCACCTGTCCTATCTGCGCCCTGGGAATACTGGCTCGTTTGAAAGATACTATTTGATTAACCGTTGAAAAATTTTCTTATTAAGTACTGGTACAGTGTGTCCCAAAAGTATAGGTCCACCCTATTTTTCATCCATATCTCCAGAATGAACCAGCGATTCTTTTCCAAATTTTTATCTGTGGTACCTGATCACTGTAGCGATCAAACGCTTCAGTAAAATTGAAGACATAAAATTGCAAAATTTTATTTGCTTTTTTTCAAAAATAAGGGTGTCCCAAAAGTATAGGTCCACCCAGCCTTTCCGCCTTGCTTCCATCGAGAGGTAAGTTGTGAAGTTAATGTGCTGACGCATCCTTCTGAGATTTACTCTACAATGCCATGCCACGAGTACGCACTTATCCGAGTACGAAAAAGGACAAATTCTGGCCTACAAGGATGTGGGACTCAGCAATCGCAAAATTTCTAAGAAGAT
This sequence comes from Trichostrongylus colubriformis, assembly GCA_963978905.1. Classification (NCBI taxonomy): domain Eukaryota; kingdom Metazoa; phylum Nematoda; class Chromadorea; order Rhabditida; family Trichostrongylidae; genus Trichostrongylus; species Trichostrongylus colubriformis. The sequence continues at coordinate 32,759,012 of OZ022259.1, read as the reverse complement.
TGCCCTATCACACAACTTGATCAGCAGCTTCTGTCGCACTATGGACCTGTACGGAACGAAAAAGAGAAGTGGAAGGCCGCAGAAGCTTCCTGAGAGGCAGAAGCGTCGGATCCTCAACGCTGCGTCCAATTCCAGAAAGGGTGTTTGTCGGCTGTGCAGGAACTGGCACCTACTGTATCGAAAAGCACTGTGCACCGTCTGCTCAAGTCATCTTCTCACATCGAGCGAAGACGGTTTTCGTCCACGCCATACCTCACGAGGGCGCACGAAGAGGCTCGAATCCATTTTGCCAAGTAAAATGTCAGCTGGACGCATCAATTGGATGAGATAGTCTGCAGGGTTACATTATTGACATAGTAGTCCGCACAGCATTAGTAATAGTGTTGCAGGTGATCTTTTCTGATAAGAAGAAATTCACTTTGGACGGACCGGACGCCTTAGCTAGTTACTGGAGGAATTTGGGGAAGGAGCCGCGCTTCTTCTCGATTCGCGGACTTGCTGGTGGTAGTTTATGGTATGGGCCGCCTTTTCTCGCTTTGGTAAGAGCAGGATACTATTCATCACGCATCGTATGGATTCCGGGGCTTATAAGGACGTTCTAGAAAGTAATTTACTACCATATAAACAGCGGCACATACATACATTAGGTGTCAGTTCCCTGCACAGCCGACAAACACCCTTTCTGGAATCGGGCGCAGCGTTGAGGATCCAACGCTTCTGCCTCTCAGAAAGCTTCTGCGACCTTCCACTTCTCTTTTTCGTTCCGTACAGGTCCATGATGCGACAGAAGCTGCTGGTAAAGTTGTGGGATAGACCCATCTTCTCAGAAATTTTGCGATTGCTGAGTCCCACATCATTGTTGGCCAGAAATTGTCCTTTTTCGTACTCGGATAAATGCGTACCGCGTGGCATGGCACTGTAGAGTGAATCTCAGAAGGATGTGTCAACATATCTACTTCACAACTTACCTTTCGATGGAAGCAAGGCGGAAAGGCTGAGTGGACCTATACTTTTGGGACACCCTTATTTTTGAAAAAAAAGCAAATAAAATTTTGCAATTTCATGATTTCAATTTTACTGAAGCGTTTGATCGCTGCAGTGATCAGGTACCACAGATAAAAATTTGGAACGTAATCGCTGGTTCATTCTGGAGTTTTGGATGAAAAATAGGGTGGACCTATACTTTTGGGACACACTGTAGATCTGACCCGTGAGAGGTACCTGCTAGGATGGGATCAGAATTAAGGGAAAGCACGAAAATGTAGTCAAGAAGAAGACAAGGCAATATTGCAGAGGAAACTACAGATCCGAGGAGTATCCATCCGTGTCGTGATGATACTGTGGGGAGTTTTTATTCTCCAGTTTTTATTCTGTTTTTATTCTTCAGAACTGAATGGAAAATACTGCTGCACAGAAGGGTTGCTCAAAAGTTTAAAAGCAAAGAGTGTGAGTGAGCTTTTCGGGGACCACGAATGTAGGTGTATGGGAAGAGCCACGGATGAGGAAGCGAGGTGACAGATCACCGACGCACATGCACTGTAAGGATTCAATAGGCAGTAAGGTAATTCAATTTTTTATTCTTTTTTTTCACAATTTCTTTATATTCCGACGAATGTTTCTACAAAACTTTTTTCGCATTGTTTGATGTTTGGTATGATTGACGACGCCAGGAGGGTAAATTTTGACAGATTGCGATATATGAAAGCAGGGGTGCTCAGCCGTGTAACATTTGAGAAAGAACGAAATAAAACGGCGAAAAACCTGAGAAATAGGTACACCAACCCTCCCCCCCCCCTTCCTTCTCGCGCTCCTCTGCGTCACTAACCGAGGGTAGACTGCAGACGGGAGAAATGCTAAATAAGCCGGCCGCAAACGGTGTCCCGCCCTCGCCGGCAACTCGCCCGGCTGATGAGCTGCAGTGCGACACGCGTGTTGCGGATCCTGACAAGGGCACAAGCCGCGCATCTCCAAAACGAATTTCGCTACACGTCACCTTTTCTGAATCGGAAGGTTTGGAAACATGTATTCCAACTTCTCTTTTTCTCCTACCCTCCTCGGTGCCTCTAAGGTTTAGAAAGGATATCCGAGGGACAGTAATTGCTCTCTCAGCACCTGCTCTTCTTTGCTTGTAATCGCAGTTTTGCTGAACGGTCTTTTTTTTTGTCCGAAAATTCTCGATTATAATCATAAATTAAAACTGGTGATGTATTACTTCCCTCATATGATTCGACATGAAGCAGGCGGAGAACTCTTCGCATTTTGATGGTACGCGAACAGGATCAGGTGCCAAATAAGCAGATTTTTGCTTCCCAGATATTTCATTTCTATTTTCAAAATTATCAAACAAGTAATGGTTTTTGAACCTGTATAATGTGGTACTGTAGAGCGAGAAAAGCTCTATCAGGTACAAATACACATACATTTTGTCGGAAAACAAAGAGAACGTTGAGAAGAAAAACCGAGCGAATTCCTCGTAAAGTGAAAATCATGTGAAATGTAAAGGGCAAATAAAAAGGAGGGGGTCTACTCAACATGTGCCCAGTACAAATTTCCTGGCTGTGCACTGTCATGACACAGAAAATGACTCCTGAAATCGCCACAGAAGCCATTTACCATCTACAGTATGTATGCTGACATCGAACAAGTCCTTGACAATCATAGATGTTGTTAACGAAAAACTACAGCGGTCGGAGATAGTGCAGTATTAATGGCACCAAAAAGTGATGATGGAATGGCTCCACAAACAATCTTTGATAACCGGTAGGAAGTGGTGGAAGCGTACATGTAAAGGTGGTGATCGTGACGCTATAACCAGATTACGGAAGTATCTCATCATAGTCCCATCTTCTCTTAAAGTTTATACAAAGGAATTTCTTCGGAAGTAGGAGCCATGAAGTTTGCTGCAGTACTTCTGATTCTGCCTATTCGACTCTTCCCCTTTTCTTCACCGAACTCGTTTCTTCAATGGTCTTCGAGGGGTGTGAAGAAAGTGAAAAGTCGGAGTTCATGTTTTTCGAAAACAAACGCTCCACTTTAGAAATGGTGATGTGTGGAGAAACTCGCATCGAAAAAGCGCGACATCGGGTTACTACGATCCAGCGACACCGCGAGTCACACGCTCCCGCGCATGTACACGGAGTGTTGCTGCGAGGCTGGACATCGCTCGCTGCTGGCTGATTTAGTTGGATGTGTACCCTTATGTCAGGATTTCGCACGACGACGAGCGGCGTGCGACGCAGTGTGTGCGAGCTATGCGTGTCGCGGTAGTTGGGTCTTAGAACGATTACACGCTAATGCTAGGGGCGCGATACGCAGTCGACTTGTAATCGCTTGGGGACCCAACAAAATGGCGCCTTTAGCTCGTGCGCATTGCTTCGCTAGCGACATGCCGCGGTGCGAAAATCCCTACATAGGGGTACACACCCACTTTAGTACCCTGCTCGTCTGCATCTCCCAGAGATGCAGAGCGGTGCGAAAGTGAAAGGGTGAGAAGGAAATTGTCGGTTCCTATGTCTGGGGTTTTTCGCCGTTTTATTCCACTCTTCCTCCACTGTGACACGGCTGGGCACCCCTACTTCCATGAGCTCTAATTATTCCACAGTTTGCCAAATTGGTCCTTTCAATGATTTCAAAGGTAGGTTTGCGGTCTCAGAAGTGCTCAAAACAGTTTCTGAATAATTCCAGATTGTAAGTTGCAGTTTGAAAGTCAGTTTCAACTATGATCTTATCAACTGCACTGAATTCAATTTCACAGTCATGTGCTAGATAACCGGATTCGTGTGTTTCTAAGGTTTATACGAAGTTCAACTGCTACGTAATGCTCACTTTGATTTGTACATAACTTAGCATCCATTAACCCCTATGCAAGACGCTCGAGTTTAGGAACAGACATCAGTTCCGAAAGGGTCGGAGAGGAACGTTGAAGACATGGGATTTAACGGAGGCTCTAGAAAAATAGCTTGTTGACTCGACACAATACCGCTGCTCTGTATACAATGCTGTATCAATGATAATTGCCACTTTAGATGCCGTTGCAAAGGTAGCATTGTAAATAATAGGATGGCTAACACTAATCATGTCCAAACACTTCAATTCGGCAATACTCACCGCACTTCTTTCGAGTGTTATGTAGCTGTCTGCGGTACTATTGTGAGTACTCCTCGAATAACCTGAAAGCTTTCAGTAGTGTTTACATTTCCAGTGCATACGTTTTACCTCCAATAAAATTAGTATATTTCAGAAGTACCGTAGCAGTACATAGGTGGGTGAGTGACAGGAGGCGCACCCTCACTCTCATGGTGCGGGGATCGAATCCTGCATTAGTGTCCGCACAGACCGAGCCTTACATCCTTCTGGGGTGAGTGAATTGGTACAACCCCTCCTACCAGCAGAAAACGATGAAGTAAGCGCAAATAATCTCCCCCCCCCCCCCCCTCGAGAACTGATCAACTAGGAGCTTCAGCCGCAAATGATCGATAATAATCGATCGACATATGGTTCGAATCATTTCATTGATTGTATGCATTGCCCAAACAATATTGAGCCTCGGAACAACAGTCCAAGAACAGTTTAATATTTTCGTTAAGAAATGTTTATGAGTAGATGGAAATCCGAAAGGGAACATACAAGATTCAAGTGTGGTCCGTTCACCGACGGGTTCATACTTGCCACCAGAAACATCCATCAGGAGATCGATTGAATAATGTTTGGATTAGATCCCACTGTACATTTCCGATTCAGAGACTGATATTCGCGTGGGCTATTCGTGCTCTTGCTTGCACAGCAAAACGTCTGAAATATCAACGAAATCCGAAAGCGAAAAATGAATGCGTCTCCCTTTCAATAGGGAATCAACTAGAGAGTTGAGGCCATATGACAATAAATTGGATGCTTAAGACATCTTAACAAATATTGCAAAATAAATTTGACCATGGAAAAATAATGAAAACTGAATAAATTCATGGCATGAAATGTGAAGCAACATCTGCCAGCGCAAGATTATAAATTCAGCATCGTCGCGTTGGTCCACAGTACTACTGTGCGTAAAATAAATTGCTTCCCTTTGTAGCTGCACATGTCGTGTTCTATCTAACACGTCCAATTTCTCCAACTCACTTATGTGTCTTAGTTTCTTTTTCTTTTTGATGTGTTGGTTCTGTTTTGTTTGATGCGCTACATATGTCAAGCGGGCTGAGTGCAATCACTGAAATATCATGACAATACAGATAGATTTACGCAAAAATTGCGGTAAATCACTGCTTCGCTGCTATATTTATAACCTTGCAACTACAGTGAGGTTATCGAAGCCATATGTGGCTGTGCGGTAAAGTTTACACTAAGTCGTTCACAGCTATGCTACGTATGCGAACTTATACCCAGTTTTGAATGGTATCGTCGTCGATTACAACGGCTGTATATCGTTAGGACAGAAACGTCGCGCGGCCGTGTTTGACGCGCGACGAGATGGTGCGAGCTATGCGCGCCGTATCGGATGGTTCTTGAAGCGATGACGGTGCTCTACGCCTCATTCTAGGCGTGATCGCTTCAGGACTCAACTAATACGGCGCGCGTAGCTCGCACCATCCCGTCGCGTGCCGAACACGGCCATGCGACGTTTCTGTCCTAGCGATATACACCCGATTACAACGATCCCTCGTCGTCTCACTGTCTGAGACGACGTTCTATAACGGCGCCCCTTACTCAAGTGATACGAGGTAAGCGGACCCACAGAATAGTGGTCGGCACTCTTCGCTTAAACGTCGCAACAAGACGTTGACTTCTGTACTGCTCAACCGACATCCTTCCTCATTCTTATTCCTCATAATTCCACTGCACTGATTCATCATAAATTCCACTGAACCGCCGCAGATGGCTAGGGATAACATGAGAGAATTGACAACCACGACCTTAGGAATGATAACTCACATATACTTCATGACACAGCTGTTTTGAAAATCAAATAAATCAATAAATTTAAGTACGTAATCTCCATATTAGCGAAGAAAGAGCAATTCAAAGTTGAGTGTTGCCACCTTGAACTGTGATGTCAGCGGCAGTGCTTTCCCAAGCTATAATGGCTACGTGTTCAATATCGATCACCTCACAATAGAGCTTGCCTGAGTAAATGTGGGGATTTTGCGTCGCTTGCCCAATTATAATGCACTATCAACTGATCAGTGGTGGAAAATAGTTGACGACTCCCTGTCTGATCGATGCAAATACAATGGAGCGGAGGAATTAAAAACCAATGTCATTTGTATTTACCATGATGGTGGCTCGGGTGAAAGTGTTGCAATGACAGGTGGCGCGCATTTCCACACTCATGGTGCGGGGACCAAATCCCACATCAACTCCCTTATTCACGTATCACCATGATTGTGAATGAAACTAGAGCTTAACGTCACAAACTTCGAACTTTATCCTCTATGTTGGTGGATTGATGTAGTGCAGGGCTCACAGGTGACTTCTCCTGTGTCTTTCCAGATACCATGACATCAATGTCCACAATAAGTCTCTAGGACACACAAGGTGGCAATACGTATATCATGAGGTTTGAGCTCTAGGAACAAGTTTCAGACAAACACTGCGAGGGATGAAACCTGAATTCTCAGCTGCAGCACAAGGATTGAACCCCTTTGTTCGCCTCTCCCTTCTTCGTAACAGATACTATAACAGAGAGATCTCCTTTCCAACACAGCATACATACCGTCGCAAGAAATGTCAGCGCTCAACCAGAGACTCGGCCACAAGTGAAGAAACAGATTACAAGGCTACAAGACATCTTGCATTTCCTGTCATGAATTTCTATTCGGTGTCGAGAACGCAGATATACATATGAAGAACAACCACCGATTTAGGATCCATTGTGGTGGCAACCCTCTAAAACCTGAACCCAAGTAAGGTGGGTGGATTGCGACTGAGCCATTGGAGGGAGGCCATACAGGAGCAGAAAAATGAGCTCGTATATAGCGCAAAAATCGAATTGCTCTCACAAAGTTCGTGATCCAGTCATGTCCAAGAATTGAGGACAGGCTCATTGCTGCTAGGCCTACCACTGCTGCTAGCTGGTGCCAGATTAACATTTTGGGAGTGCGAAAACATTGACTTGTACACCGGCTACTTCCTGCACGCAAGCAAGAGTGCTGAGTTATGAGCAGAAGCGAAATCTTTTGCCCATTACTCAGCATCCTGTGACAACTTTTGCACAGCGAGCTGCGGCCATAATCAGATGCTATTGAAAATAGAAACTTCAAAAAGCCAAACGTTTTAGTTCAATTTCATCTGCAGAAGGTCATGGTACCACTTGTATCAGCGTTCATACGAAAAGATAAAGAATCAGCAAAAAAAGGCGAAGAGCTATCACAACAGAAAAGACATATTTGCAAAATGGACACTCTTGCATATTCGAAAAGTTCTGCAAAAAATTTCTGCCCAGTTCCTACTTCATCGGGATGGAGATACATTCAGAAGTGACATTCTGAAAGAGCAAAAACTCAGTCGTCACTCTAGTCCATCTACTAAACCTCAAGGGGAGGAATAGGAGCGAGCGCATATTCAGGCCTACAAACTGATCCTGCAGAAAAACTGCGAGCATGCCAACTTGAGCTTCATTCGAAGGAATCGTTCACGGAATTTTAGTGATTTCAGTTCCTGTTGAAATTACTCTGTTAGATACAGTACATGAAAAGAAAAATACCCGAGAGTTTCCCTTCATTTCAAAGCACAAATCGAAAAACTGGAAGAAGGACAACTCGTTTAAATCCCCGCCACAACATTCGAACATCGCAGTTTAAAGTCAAATTTCAAATCAAGTTTTCAGCGCAGTTCAAATTTTTCAAATGTTAATTTGCTTTTCAGTCTGCGTCCTTGACTATGTGACGTCGCCTCTTTGCTACTTTGAGCTCTCTAGCGTCCAAACCAACTCGGACACTCACCCCATCGTCTGTCATTTTAGATAGCTCTATCTCAATCAGATTCTTGTATATGCGCGTGAACCTTTTCATACGGCTCTTAGTGAGCAAATATAACATGAATATGTTGGTAACGAAAGAACGTGAATTCCAGTGGACGATTCTTTCAACAAGCTGGTTGATGAAAAGTGTGTGATAGGGATGAGGGTAAGCCTCATGTTGTCCATGTGCGACTTTCGATAAATCTTGGCTTATCTCTCAGATATGGTGCTCAGATGCTCAGCTTTTAACAAATCCATGTGATACTTTTTCTCGACTGCTGTTCACAGACTGAATACTCTGTCAACATTTTTTGCAAGTCGAAAAAGCGTTCGATCGAGTGATTCCCATAAAAGCTTCACTTTCCCAGGCTCTGAAGATGGTGACGACACCGAAACTTCAGTCGATAATTAAAAGTGTCACCAATACTTGTCAAAATCTGAACATTCAAGGAATCTTATTCTGGTTACTCGAAGACAATGGGTTCTGCTGGGAAATTTCAGTGAAAAAAATAAATTGTCAAAAAAATATCGGCAATTTTTTTTGATAATTTAGCTTTCAAATTGGAAATCATCCAGGATTAGCTGAAGAAAGCGGTGCTGAAACATGTGCATAATGCTGAACATCCCACTGAATGAATCCAGGGTATGTACTCACGACACTGCAGAAGTAGAGACATGTGGCGCTTCTAACACACACTGCTACTTCACGTGCAGTCTAGAAATCGAATTTTAGGTTGAATTCAACCTAGGTCAACGATTAGCTCCGCATTGCAGACAAATAGTGGTATGATAGTAGATATTGTATTGGATACTAAAGCTTTAGGGAATAGCTGTAGGGAATAGAGAAGGAAATATTGGAGCACCCATATACCAGGTGGTTCCAGAAATTGTGCATGGTCCTCAAATACAAATGCTGCTACTATTTCTATACTATTGCCATAAATGCCACTACTATCCCAAATAGAAATCGGAGGATGCAACTCAGAAAGATTGATTAGCGTCGAAAGCATGGGAATTGAGCTCTCCATCAGGAAATGGATGAGGAAGTAAACTGTAAAGAATAGAGGGATAAACATAACGATCACCGCAAGGAACAATTGTGGGATTAGAAATCAACTTCCGGGAGCCTGGAGATAAATGCAAGGGAGGTTGCAAAGAAGCATCGGTTGTTTTCGAAAATATGACTATTAATCGTATTTTTATTGACTGTTGTGCCCATAAGGACAGAATACGACATTTTGCGAACCGCAATGAAGAAATATATTACCAAAAAGGAGGAAGTCGCTTTATACTATAATCAAAAGGACCTCGAACTTGGGCTTATCTTAGCTGATTGATTCGCTCTCCACTAACCTGCAAAACCAGTTTTTCTCATGATTATACGGTGGTAAGAGTATATTTCCTCGTTCTCACCCATGCTTATTGGGAAATTTCTATGCAGTTCTATATGTAGCACACATGCGTGCAGTAAATAAATAAGTAAAATAATAAACAACTCCGCTTGCAAGATTTTCTCACGTTTCTTCATTTTGCTCGTTAGCCCTGGAAAGCATGTATGTGCTCCTACTGCCTACAATTTGCTGTTCTAAGTGTCAGCTTCTGAAAGAACTTGTAACAGATGTAGTTACTCAATGTCGCCCTACCTGTAACCCTATGGCTTGGCCTCAACCCAAAATCCTTCAATTGGGTATATTCGGAAGCAAGCCTGCAGGGCAATCCTACCGCTTTGCCGATGCTCTGAAGTTGGCGCTACAACAAAAGGAGTGAGACAATGTCAACGTCGAGCTTGCGGAGTACTGAATGCTCCGTTTTCGAAAGTCTGAAGACGCTAAGCGAAATGGTCGAATTCCAAGTACTTGTGTGATATTGTGATCGTACTGTTTTCTTCAATTCTTAGTCAAAGACACCGGGAGAAGGTCAATTTCGGTCTACGGTATGGGATTACGATGGCTTGTAGTCGCCGCAATGCACACACGACACCTTGCCAAGACGTCGAAAGTGAATACATCAGGTTTCAAGTGTAATTACGCTTTTTCTTATGCTTCCGCTTATTCTTCAATTAATTGCTTTACTTACTTGTTGCCGTATGTTTTTTTTCACCTTTCACATCATCACGAATGCATGAAGTACACCCTATGTGACAACAAATGACACCTCTACAGCGGACAACTCGGAAAGTCAGTGTGTGCAGTTCGAAGCGATGCCTATGCGATGCGAATACACATCTCAACGTCGCGCTTTTGGATCCAGGTTGCTCTACCGGATATCGCTTTTAACCCCAAAGTCATTACAAAATGATCATTTCTTTGCACATTCCTCTTTCATCGGGTCTTCCTTTCCGGTCCTTTAAATTCGCTTTTTTATCCGCTCCCTATCCTGGAATTCAGAAATAATGTCCTATACATTTCGGCCGCCCTGTTGCTTCGCTTCGAACATTTTGACGTCTTCACCTTCGAAAGCATAAGAAAAAGTCCGTGAAATGACATGGTTGGATTTACTTTCCCCAGCATCTCGTCGATGCATTTGTTTTTCGGGTTATGACGCAAGCATGGTTGAGGTTGAGAATGTTGGTCACTTGCTTACATATACTCTTCATTCATACCATTTCTCTGACGGACTATGTAGTCCCTGCGGAGGATTGTTAAACTGACACTCATTGCGTTGACTTAGCTGAAAAAATCGGATGCTAAAATTCGCTTTGCAATCGAAGTTGCCTAGAAGAGACTTTGCTGGTAAACATTCACAAAGCATGCTGGAGTGTTGATTCTGAAGTGGATCATCCCCAAACACTTAGAGATATAAGAGCTTCACGCATATCTTTCTTGGGCAGATAGGAGCTCAATTTTTTAGCCGTTCGTGAAGTAAAAAGATAATGTCCTGTTTTTTTTTTCTGAGCTTAGGGAGGCGAAACTGTTCCTGCGAGGCTGTAGAACCAGTTTTATGCTTAACCGAGGTCTGAAAAGAGACCACAACAGGAAAATAGCCCTGCCATAATCTTCAATCATAGGCTTATTCTACAGTAAGGCGGCAACAAGGAACTAGATGATCAAAACTACATTTTCTTTGAAAGGCCTCTACAAAGCTTGAACGGACAATAACGAGCAGACGATATTTTCTGTTAACAGGCTGGGTGGACATGATTCAAGGATTACTATTTAATTATAATAATCATAATAATAAATGGATTATAAGTTCTGAATGTAAGGATGGTGTACCGTAACTGACATCCTACGTTTCGTAGCCATATTGTTAAAATACTCAAATACTGTAAATATACGCAATACGCCTCCTCACACGCAGAGTACTTCCTCGCAGATAATGGATTTCTTTCACTTTCCACTAATTCTGTCGTGCGATTCATGATTTTTTGCCTTTAATCCTGCTTCTATTATATTGGGTATTCAGCGCTCAATGGCACACCACGCGGTAATCGAGATAGGTATTTACTTTTTCGGGGCAGATACCTCTGAATAGTAGTCCAGGCAGCACACCTTCTGCGGCATCCGGCGCACCCTCGCGACTAGTAGCCTCGCTCGAGCTCAACCGAGCCGCACCCACAGAACCGAATCACGCTTGGCGTTGGATTAACCGAATCCCAACGTGACGAAGGAAACTCACGAACCATCATGAAAATTCAAGAAAAGACAGAAATTCTAATGATGAAGACAACGTTGGAAGGACGAAACAAATGACATCGTTGAAATTCGCGGGATACCATCAAGCAGAGTCTCGATTCTAGGCTGTAGTACTCGTACAAGGACTGTATTCAGGGAACCTCATTTTCGGCATTTCCTACTTTCGGCGCTTAGCGTCCATTTTTCTTCCTCTTGTGCGCAAACCAAGACCTCTTCTTTCAGTAACAGGTGCGACAACGCTTTCAATTTATTTCGATTTGTGCCTTCGAATCCCTTCTGATTCCTTGGGTTCAAATTCAACTGCCAAACAACAAAAGCGATAGAGGTTATGTGTACGATCCTGGCACTCTTATTATAGTCCTGTGCACAGTAGCATCCTGCCAGACGAAGAGCATATAACATGCGCATAAATCTAGAAGATGACAGCGATCCGATAGGCTAGCATCAAGCAGGTTGAACACTCCTTCGGCACTACTTCGTTCAATACCTCTTTTATCCGAAGTTCCACGTGTTTTCATTGAACACTTTTCGGCGATGATCGTTCATTACAGCACGCCAGCAGATTTCTGGTTTAGCCATTAATCTAGGAGGATTGTCACTTTCGAACCGCACTTCATCTTCATCTAATAGCAAAATATGCCGCCTGGATCAATTTTTCTCAGGTAATTTGCGTGGTGAAAAAGGCTTCATGAGGAGGACCAGGACGGCGGAAACGCGAGGATAACGTGATGTAGGAAAGCTGTGACGTCATCCATAGATGGCTATGGTGCCGAGAAATGTGAGTTATGCATGGAAAACGATGTAAAAGAAACGCTATAGGTGGAGAAATCATGTGGGAAGGCCAGGCTTTAGCATGATGAAATAATTCGCCACACGAAACGCCCCAACTTTTTTCAACTATGCGAGCTCCGCTACTTCACCACCTTACGTCCTCTCTTCTTCCCTTCATTCATGTGACCAGTGGAATGAGGGTTGAGAATAACTGGGAAGCCGCAAAACGAGCACTACTACGCGCTTCTTCCTCACCCATTCCCTTTCACAATTCCATCTTACAGTCCTACCCTACCTGTCCTAGCAGGCTGATACAACACAAATACAACGAATACGAAAACGAATTTGCAACATAACGATCGATCTATGCTCAGCACTTCGTTTTCAGAAGCTTCCCAGTCCTGCGAAACTTCATCAATCATGCACTAGCCGATTTTCCGAGATGCGCTTCATTCACCCATGGATTGAGTCACCCTCCCATCCTACTATACTCTTCTTTATTTTCCTGACAGTCGTGGAAGTATTATGAGTACTACATCATGTTCAACGAATTACGAAGAGAAACCAGTGCGGAGTCGATAGCGTTATCACTTCACTGAAACTTATTAATTTGATGAAAACCACAGTATCAAGATTCTGACGAAGTATTTCCATACCAAATCCAAGAACGGACCTCATTCTTTCACTGAACTCCGTAACAGCCCTTTGCACGAACAGGATCGGGAGCTTATTCCGAGTGAACAGTATGTCTCACCTCAACACGGCAAAATCCGAGGTTTCGCCACCCTCGTTCACAGCTTTGCTGAGATCTGTTCACTCTGAGTACTTGAGGGAATTCATATTGGGCGGTATTCTTGAACATTCCGTTTTCCCGGGTGCCCAGCGGCTTTCGTTCTCAAAAACCAGGACGTGCACTTACCACTGAAACCCCTGCGGAGGCAGGTTTGACGCATGAAAAATGAAACTTCGGATCACAGCCGCGTTATCCAAGCAGCGAGGGCTTTGTAAGTTCTATGAACTGAAGAGTCAGTCCCCAGGAAGCTACCCACAAGAGACGTGCCACGGTAGGTGGCACTGCTGTTCTGGGCGGACCACAGTGCCGTAGGTACTCTATAGCCCGAGTGTGCCGACTGAATACTCCATATTTTTATGACGATGAAAGTAGTAAGCCACATCTCGTTCCGGCATCTAGAGGAACATTTAAGGAATATTTTGCCCCAACACTTTCATCTCTTTCTTCAAACCCCCTTTGTACACTTGACGGACGTGAGCCGTGAGCAAATTACACTTTTTTGACACCCCCTGTAAATGCGCAAAACACACTATTTCTGACTTTAAGGAATCGTCCACGAAAATTACATGATTTCCTATTCCTATTAAAATCACTCGATTACACACAGCACATTAACAAAATCACGAAAAATAACGGAACCTCCTCTGTTAAGAAGCAAAATTGAAAAACTTGGAGAACAGGAGCTCGTTTAAAGTCCGGCTGAGCAACATTTGAATAGCTGTCGGCAGACAGAGTGCAGTTGGCACTTTCGCGCCTTACGTTGATTTCCTTCTCACTCTGCGTCCCTGACCACGTGACTGTCGTCTCCTTGCTCCTCAGCTCTCTAGCGTTCACACGTACTCGGGACACTCCACCCCCTCGGCCATTACTTTGAGGAGCACTATCTCGATCGGATTCTTGTTTTTTCACGTGAAATTTGCATGTTGTGCTCAGCAAACAAATGCAACACAAATAGACGGGTAACGAAAGATCTTGCATTAATGTGGATGATTTTCTCAAAGAGCCTACTTAACACCAAAAATTCGAAAAAAATTCAAAAATTTTTTGTTGACTTCGCTGCTTTTTTGGAATTTTTGAACAAAATTTTGGAGCTGCTCTCCATTATTACACTGCGGCAATTAAAATGAGCATCGAAAATAATGACTGAAGGCAAAAAGAAAAAGCGCGTCTTTTCAATAACAAGAAGTGTTCACGTCCATGATTCTCATGAAAGTCACGAAAAACCAAGGCACACTGTGTCAGTACTATCGTTAACAGGGTATTCAGAGATGTTTAGATTTGCGCTTTAAAAATTTCTAGCGAATGATGTGGTTTATTTAGTTGCAATAGTCGATACCTAGGACTGCGTGAACGCAAAACAGCGATTCTGTCCTCTACGCTACCTATACAACTAGCCATGGTTCGAGTTACAATGCAGTAGGGTATTGAGTGGTACCAAACTGAGAAATGTAGAAAATGGCAAAACTCCAAGTGATGTAGCCTTGAGAAATGTCTATTTCTAGGAGCTGATGATAACCACTTTGAGTTCAAGGACACTTCAATGACAATCAAAACTTTTGCGGGCAGTGTTCTCTAAAAAAAGAAAGCGAGGTGAGTCATTCTGGTGAGTCCTAGGGGAGTAACTGAAAGGACGGAAAAGGAATGTCAGGATGGCACAATCGATTGCCACAATAGCTGGTAATACTTCTTTCTGTGATGAACGTCAAACTCATTTGAGAGAGAATAGAATAACAGCGAATGGGGTGGCGTGATGAGACGCTGACTGTGGCGTACTATGAGAGAGTGAGAGCAAAACGGCTGACAGCCCGAAAAAACGGGTATGCTAAGACAGATGACACATAAAAGAAACGCTGCGAACGGCTGA
Organism: Trichostrongylus colubriformis; assembly: GCA_963978905.1. NCBI lineage: Eukaryota > Metazoa > Nematoda > Chromadorea > Rhabditida > Trichostrongylidae > Trichostrongylus > Trichostrongylus colubriformis. Next base: position 32,743,998 of record OZ022259.1, on the reverse strand, counting down.
GGTCGATATGAGAACTCTTACAAAGTGTGATTCGAGCGGGAATTGGAGAGAAATGACGTACACGCTGGGGACAAGTCTAGTTGTCAGTGTGCGCCATACACTCGAGCTAGACCCACAATCATGCAGGTAATGATTTCGTGAAATACATGGTTTTTTTTTTGAACCCACCTTTTTGGTTTCGTTTTTCAAGCCAGCCAACGGTGTTCAAAGAAGACCTCTTGAGAGCATGAACAGATTTGTACGGATTTATGCCTTCCTTTTTTAGAGGAATTGAAACGAAAAAATTTTTCGAAAAGTTTTTGTTTTTGTTTTTAAGAATGCGTGTTTTCGATGGTTTGCTTCTCTGATCATTTGGCGCACCTCCGTGTGTATTAAATAAATAAATACATTTAGTTTTAGTAAATTTATTTTTTGTTTGCGCTTCTCCAGATGTTTTTCATGTGAAGCATTGCTTTATTGTAGTTCTTAATGTGACATTTTCTACCTTTTGATGCCGATAATGAATATTAAAGAGTGGCAGCAGATATGATTAAAACCAACCCAAAACTAACAAAATTCAAAAAACAGGTGGATCTGCAAATTCAGGACAAATTCAGGATGTCCTAAATCATTTGGCTTTATCCGATTTTACAGCATTCAAATCCCGTCAAAGAAAGGAGAGGTACAGTAGCGGTCAAAAGTTTGGAAACTTTTGAATTTTCAAGCTCCCTCGATTAAGAAACAACCTAGTTGTCTCAAATTCACATGGTAAGTATAGATTTGAGTAGGAAACACATGCGTGACATCGCTCAGCCGAAATTCGATTAATTGATCTACATTATGTGATCTACTCATAAAATGGCGCGTCAAAAGTATGGAAACTCTCTTATGACGATATCATCCCACAGCTGTTTTGTGAAGGTTTGCTATTTTTTCATAGTTCCAGATAAAATTGTGGCACAGTTCCTCATTTTCAGGTGGGATATGGTAAAGAAGTAGCACTAGCTGTGCAGGAGGCGATTGTTCGGGCCATTCAATCTGGAACGCCCAAGAACTTTCTTGTCACCTCGCTAAAAGCACGATCATCAAAAATTTCAAAAGCTACCAAAGGCAAGGAGGTGTGGTGAAGACTCATCGTTCAGGAAGACCTCGTGAGACGACTACAAGGGACGACACATTCATGGTAAGGGCCTCGGATGCTGACCCGAGCGCTTCGTCAACTGACATTCTCAAGCAGGTGGCAAATTTTTTGGGAGTTTCTGTCAGCCAAAGTACTGTTCAGCGTCGTCTGTGAGCTGGCGGATTATTTGGAAGACGTTCCAGCAGAAAGCCGCTAGTGAGCCCAAAGAATAGGAAGGCGCGACTGAATTTCGCCTGTCAGCACCTTGCCTGGACCAGAGAAAAGTGGGGAAAAGTTTTGTTCAGCGACGAAGCGAAGTTCTGCCTCTTTGGGATGGTTTGAAGTACGTGAGACGTCCTGTGAACAAGAGAAATCATCCCAAGTACCAGGTACCAACAGTGAAGCATGGCGGAGGTAATGTGACGGTATGGGGATGTTTTGGTCTATGTGGCGTTGGCCCACTTTTCCGTATTCAAGGGAATATGGACTCGTCCGCGTATAGGGGTATCCTGGAGAGTACAATGCTTCCTTTTGCTCGACAAAGAATACCTAGGGAATGGATTTTTCAGGACGACAAAGATCCGAAGCATGCCTCCCGCCTCGTGACCGACTTTTTGAGATTGAAGAAAATTACTTTCATGAACTGGGCAAGCCAAAGCCCAGACCTCAATCCGGTTGAGCACCTTTGGGAGGAACTTGGGCGTCGTACAAGACACAGTCCAGTGAAGAATTACGATGAAAAAATTGATATTCTGTCCAAAGAATGGGTTTCGATCCTCAGTCCAAAATTGATGCTCTGATCGAGTCAGTGCCTAGAAGGTGTAAGGCTGTCATTGATTCACGCGGTTATCTAACGAAGTACGAGTTTTTTGTCTCGTATTCTGACGTTCTTGGGTTCGATTTTCTTTGTTTTTGGAAAGTTTCCAAATTTTTGACGCGCCTTTTTTGAAATAAACAGTATTTCCTCACTTAAAATTTCCACTTCCAAAAAACGACGTCGCGCATCGTGTTCTCTACTTAATTTTATGGTAATTCTGTAAATTTGAGGCATCTCGGTTGTTTCTTAATCAAGGGAGGTTGAAAATTCAAAGTTTCCAAACTTTTGACCGCTACTGTACATACCTCACGATTTACGCATTGATTTATGATTCGCAGTTTGTATATGCTAGATGGTCGGTGTTTTGGAACTTGAACTTTCTTGTCTGCATCTCTAGCCGGCCACCAGAGAGCCCAGACAGATGAAGAACAACTTCTGACTTGCATGAGTAAGGGACTGTGGTGAGTGTGCCGCATGGAATGGGCGAGCGCAGAAAACGGACTGTTTTTGTGCGCGAATTTGAGGTCGGATTCAAGAAGACCGTAAACCATAAAGGTAACACCATCCGACAGTAACCCCATGGCTAGTACCCACAACATAGTTTGATGGAAAATTTTTGAGAAAAATGCGATTTCACTGATGAGTGCAAGTGCAAGCTAGCAACGGAGCTGCACCCGAATGGGCACTACTAGTAGGCCTGAGAAGTGACGTCGATAAGGACAGCACATCGAGGAAAGGAGATGAGCTCCGCCTCAAAATCCATTCAAACTGAATTTTTATGGTACAAGGAACATCATTTGAAAGGCATTCAACAATCGCGACCAGGCGGGAGCGCTCTATCAAATCTAGGAAACGACTAACAGCTTCCAGTGTGCACATTGTAATGTTAAGGCAGCATTTGTAATATCTGAGAAAACTATGTACCTCCCGTTTCTACCCAGATTGCAGTAGTTACGAAGGATATGAAGGATATGGTAGACTTTGTATAGAATAAACAAGCAGATAAACAAATAAAAAGTGGGAGCAGTGTATTGTCACTGTTCACCCGAATACCAGCTTCATCTAGATAGCGGTAGGCATAGGAAATGATGAATGGTTTGAATGTACGTCATACTAATTGAAGAAATAGATACACTCCCAATAGACTGAAGGCCCTGTAGCGTTGATTGCGGTTATGGTGAGACTAGAGCTTGCCTATGTATGTGTCACATGGCGCTAATCAGTTGACTTTGACTGGTCCTTTTGAGTGTGACAGGAATTACATACATGAAAATAGTAACTGAATAATTTCAAAGGCTCAAACCTGAAGTAGTGGAAAAGATTCGATTGAATAAAATCTTTGGATAGATAAACGATACTGATTTTGATGTTCTCGGTTCTTATTAACTGCTATTTCGCCGCAACCCGTGAGGTAAAAGTTCGCTTTTCTTTAAAAATTATTCTAGTACTAAGTCAAGTTGCCGTTTTGAACTTCTGATGCCTACTTGTTTATTCTTATTCGGTTGAGGGCAGTTGTTATTGCTGCGAACCACTATGTGAACAAAAAAATTGGATTTTTAATCCTGGCTGCGAAGTTTTGTATTGTACGGCCTGTTATCAACACAACTATCGAACTCTTGAATGCTAACAAAGAGTCGGAATCGGAATACGACCTAAAATATGAAGACTCTCACAAAAACTGCTGCCAATAGTCACGAGTTTGGTCGTTGGCGAGATAACAAGTGAAATGAGAAAAAAAAGACGGGAAGGAACTCCTCGGAGGTTTTTCGCATGACAACTGACAGCCAGTCCATTGAGAAAAGGCGGAACTTCCGCAGAGAAATGAAACGGAAAAGAAAGTGAACAAAAATGAAAATCGGGTGAACTGTTTGTCCGAGTGACTCATTATCATCTCTAAAAGAAGAAAGACCTTCCGCTTACCGACGACTATTTCAATGACTGGCCGAGAGACGTTCTTGTGAGCGCCAGAAATCGATGCCAAGGGCACTCTGTAGACTGGCCGGACTAGCCCCGTCGATGACTTGAGAACACAGGGATGAGCCGTCTGCGGCCAAACAATTACTGATTCTAAGACCATCTACGTTTCCGGAAAAAAACAAGGCTAAATCCAATTTTAAAGTTATAACCACTCGCCGCGGCCAAACAATTACTGATGCTAAGACCATTTACGTTTCCGAAAAAAACAAGGCTAAATTCAATTTTGAAACTAGTAACCACTTGCCAGTTCATACCTACTAGCGCAGTTCCGGAAAACATGTTAAATCGTACCAAGTTAACCTTTAATCTACCTTTAGGACATACCACGAGATAATTTTGATTTTCAGGGAAGAGCAGGTATTAAATGGGTTCAGTGAGACCCTTTGTAGCCAATCCGCTGTAAAACGCGCGTTTCGGCACTCAACAGAGCGCCAGGCTAGTCTGCGATCAACTCAAAGACAGAGCCAAGGGAACTTTTGAGAAATACTACATACCTCCCCCTCCCTCTACCGATGTTTTGCGATGCTACCTGTTTCTATCCTCCAGATGTCCCTAAAAAAGAGGGACGTCAATCAATAATTTTAGCATTGCTACCTAGTAATAAGTATGACTATCTATGTATTTGGTTGAGGACTATGTCCCCGAGGTTTTTTGTTCTATGTTTTTCATATTGTTCCCTTCATCTTTCGACAAAGCTTTGCATGTTTTCAATGGAGCTTTTTCTGCTCTACAAAATGCTATATCTGTTATTCGATTACTTAGACTGCCTAATATTTATGAAGTTTGGAAATGAAGTAAGCTGAAGTGCGCATAGGTTTTTGATAGTGCTTTTCCAGCTTTACAGAACGATTTCATTCGCTTCTATTGCTTGATTGTTTGTGATTTTAAGGTTTAGAAATGGAGTTATTTGTAAAAGAACTGCACTTTTGGCGCATCTAAGTCAAAAAAGCTAACCTTCTCCACGTCAGATGAGATCAAATGAGGGAAAAAGACATTCCCGAGCCATCTGCTGTTGTAGTTGAAGAGTTTCTTGTACGACGAAAGCGTTTGGTAAAATCTCGTTTTCTTGCAGAAAAAAGTGAGGGTGGGCTTTTTCTGAGTACCCCATTCCTAAGATTCAGGAATATCAAACTGTGAAAGTATTCATGAAACCAGTGGCATCATCTTGTAGTGCAAAAGAAAAAAGCTCAATCAAATGCTTATATTTGTATTTTATTGTTTGTTAAGTATTTTGTTCAGCTCGAAGGCTTAGGCGAGGAAGAGGAGATAACGAAAGTGCACACATTTGCTATGTACTGCATTTGTGAGTCTTAAAAACGCAAAAAATGCACATACATTTTTTGATCTCGATGGCGACGAGGAAGATGAGGTGCGCGAGTGCCAATTTTTGCCTTCAGCCTACTTTATTTCCAAACCTCATAAATATTAGGCAATCGAAGGAATCGAAAAACAGATAAAAGAATTTTATAGAGCAGAAAAAGCTCTATCGAAAACATATAAGCTTTGTCGAAAGATGAAGGGAACAATGTGAAAAACATAGTTTAAAAAACCGCCAGAACTTATTCCTCAACCGAACATTCACGACCCTTTAAAAGATTACCTTGTCAGTCCAAAATTCACTCGAGAAGAGGTGGTCGTCGAGGATTCTCGCGAAATTTTCAAATATGCGACCTACCTTGATCCTTCCCTGAATGCGATCCCCTTCAAATTCCTCCACCTACACTTCATCGCACCTGCGATCCTTGTTCCCCTGACTCCTTCCAGTACGAGCGTGCCTTTCAATTGTGTATCACTCGCGCAAATCACATACAGCCAACACTAAACAACACGCTGCTTGTCAAGGTTTCAGGTTTGAGGTTGAGGTTACAAATACAAAGCAAATAATAAGCAAATAAATAAATGAATAAAACAACTAAATAATAATGAAAATTCAGAGTTAAAATTCAATCAAACATAATGTTATTCATGGAGCGACATCAAGATATAAATTTTTAGCAGAATGTGTACGTGCAACTTATGTATTGAATGGACTTCACGAAATGCATCTAAGGGTTCGGGCAAGTCTAAGCCCGGATAAGTTTTTTTTCAAATTATCATCTTTTTGCAATTTTTTATTTTTGAAAAAAAATATTAGGCTCTTCTACAGCCCAAGTTTTCGGTGTGGATCGGCGCCTGGCATCGCGCCCGATTTGATAATTTGGAAAATTCAGTAGTTCCGCTGCTATGAGCTATTGATCGCCCATCAAGTACGGTGGAGTATTTATAGAGGGCTCTGGGCACCATGAGAAGATACATGAGGTGTCCGTGAATGGAGTGATGGAACCGCCTCAGTTTATTGCACTATCCGAGTGGAGTGGCAGTGAAGAGAATGCACTTTTGAGGACTGATAGCAAGCTGTTCACTGGTCTCCTGAAAAGCTGTACGATCAAAATTTACTGACTAGAAACTAAAGACATTCCCAGCCACAACGCACGTTCGAAACTTTTGCAGCTTGGTATGGAAATCGCTGCCTGGCCCATTCGAACGCGATTGATCAAATGAGGCACCTCAGGTTGTTTTAGATGGCAAATTGTGGTATGTGAACGCCGAAAGGAGGCCCATATAAGCACTTCAACCGTAGCTTAGAAGATATTCGGATTGAACCACCTTATCGCTTGAAATTCCCGTGTGTCGTCGTGTATGTCGTCGGATAGGAAATCACATGTGTGAAGCGATGCATGGACAGGGTGCCAAAAGGCGTAGGACAGAGTGACCACCCCATACCCACTCACATACGGCGCCTATACATAGCTCCGACGGCACACGATGCCTTAGGCCGCTGTCATACCCATCGCCGGCAGGGCGTTGCGGCGTTCACAGGCAGCGAGGGAGAGTGGCACGGGGTGGTGTAGAGATGACGTAGGCAACGAGGGTGTGTGGCATATGCGGAGACGCAGAGATACGCCCTGCCGCCGGCACCGCAAACTATGACTGCGGCCTTACGATTTTCCGATATAGCAATTCACTCCCGCAACTCCACTGAGTATTGATGAAACCGAAAGGATCTGCAATGATGAAGATAAAACCATGTCTTACAGCTTCGTGTATTGATTGAGACACTGGATGGCAACATTAATTGAACCATAAACGGAGCTTTTTTCTATGAGGGTTTACAAATATTGCATTTTTTGTGAGGAGTTGTCGGGGTCAGGTATGGGTCGAAACCTTCGAAGGATGGCTGTATTTTGGGTTGGTAAGTTGCGAGCATGAATCTTGACTTCGACGAGTCAGTCGTTACAAATTTTGAGCTCGATGCGTCGAGCGGCCGCGGCGAGTGGTTCACAAAAAAATTTTCGACACCGAGTTTGACCTGGGGGCTTCTTACTCGTTTGGCACGGGCTCAAATATATGTTCCATCTAAGTCAATCTAAGTCAATCGAGTTTCCCATCTGTGAAGTCGGTGAATCAGAGGATATGACACTGATTGGTGCATCAGCCGACCCCCCGCAAGTCATTTTACTTGCCAATTCGCATTCAAATGCCACGATGGTTCCGAATGGAAATGGAATGCGTAGCGCCTACGAAAGACCAATTAATCAACCTTTATTTCATCAAAAGTATTATATTTCGTATCAGTGATGGCATATATGGACATGATGACTAAACTCATATGAAAAACCAGGAATCATGGGAACGCAAGTGCGAGGCTGAGTCATTGTGCTAGATATGATATAGTACAAATGTGGTCACCTTTGAATCGATCTCTATGAGTATGCAAATAGAAAACAAGTTTTAAAAAGGCATGCACGTGTGCGACTGGAAATTCAAATTACGCATTGATTAGTTTCACTGTTAGGCAGGATGAAGGACGAAAAATAAAACATTCAGCGTTGATTGATCCTTTTTGTGGACGTGCCGAACACTCTGGGTGTATGTCGATTCTATCGTGACCTAGATCGGGATGCCGCGTAGTGCGCCGCACGCGGCGCACTGCGCGACGCTGGACTGCCGGGTCACAAAAGAATCGAGCGTCCCTTTGCAGCAGGTAATGGCCGATGCTTTTCCATGTTGATGGAGGGTGGTATGAATTCAGTCGAAGTCCGGCGAAATGCTAGAATTAGAAGAAAGTGAAAATGAAAGAAAATGATGCAAGAACAAAATGATGCAGCCCGGTAAACTTATTCCGTGCCACTTGTTATATATGAGATGATTCACCAATTAGTTCAGGCGGTAAAATACGTGAAGTAACTTTTGACTTTCTACTTACAACATCTATCAACAATAGCTGAAGCGTGAGAAGCTGTCGCTCCCAGTCAAATCATTATTGAACCCTTTTTTCTTTTCATTTACTCCTTTTTTATATGAAATTTGCGAGATCTCTTGAAACTGTTGAAAAATGTACAAGTTAATCCTCGTCAAACGTGACTCGACGCGTTACCTGCCGCGCAGTGTGCCGCACGCGGCGCACTGCGCGGCATCCCAATCTGGGTCACGATAGAATCGAGCGTCTCTCCGCTTGCATGCGTGATCACTAAGCAAAGAAATTAATTTTATCAGTTATTCGCTGGCTAACCCGAAGAAGCTCTTGGCATTGTTCCAGAAAAAAGGTAAAATTGGTTCAAATTTACTATAAATTCAGCTCAATCTGATAGTTCTCTGAACATATTACAGGGTAGTTTAGATTTCATTTTCAGGAGATGGATACGGGATAAGACGCTCTGTAGCCGATTTGAATTCAGAAGCTTCATTAAAATCGCATGTCGATATAGGCAGTGTCAGTCGTATTTTAATAAGCCTCGAGCAGCTGTTGTAAACCTTATAATTGAACTGAATAATTCACGATGAGGAGAGAACTCTACGACTCTACATACAACAACTAAACTTCAGAAACACGGGGATTATCAGAGAAGAAAGGATAGACTGATTTGAACGAATGATGAATCCACTGGTGGCTTGTGTTCGCTCTCCCTAGCGAGCTTAGTCTATGCCAAACAGCAGTTCCACTACAACTCTGGTCCATCCAGAGAGCATGTACCTATGAACATGTATCTGAAGTCATAAAAAAACACAGCCACTGTACTCCATTCGATTACCAGGTAGATAGATCAGTGAGTAAACACTTCGCGATAGTCATAGTGGGACCACGTCCTTCTGTGAGTAGATACATCCTTCTGCAACTACCCGCGCTGCACCTTTATCGTTGCACCATCGGTTAGTCATAAGGGACTGAGGCCGCTACAACCGGGACTAGGCATTGCTCGGACATGACTAGCAGACCACTCGGTCCGCGTCGGTGACGCTTCTCTACCCCCGTGCTCCCTCCCTGGACTACTCCTACCTACTTTGCTTGCTCTATTACCGGATGCCTTCGCAACTTCGTGAGCGTGGAGAATACGACAAGAGCCCGACCCTAAGAGTTTGAGACCTTTTTCTTGAGCTATCTTCACCCGCTAGAAAGCTCCCTTACGGCTTTCATTAAGGAAAACAGTAACCTACACAGTGAGGTGGCATATCAAGCTGTCAACGAATACAATTGCTGAGCATATTTCGAATTCTAGTGGGTGAAGAATCCTCAAATGGACTGAAATGTTGCATTGGTTTTGTGGAACCATTGAATACTAAATAATGAATGATTATGACAGAGTAATTAATTTTGATTTTGAGGGTTTTCAGTTTGATAGCGGAGGACAACCAAAAAGAAATTTTTTTGTTCGAGGGGGGATGGGCTGTAATAGAGAGTTAGCTTGGTTTCGATTCCGCACGAGCCTTTAAACGCCAACCAAACAACAAATGAATATCTTCTTCACTGCTCTTCAGTAAGGGAAGGGAGAAGAAACAATACTTCAAGTGTGTACAAGCAGTGTGTACGTCCATTCCACAGCGCGTGGTCTACAGGGGGTGCCAAAAAAAAGTAATTTTGTCTCGTCCACTTTCACCGCACTTTAGTCGAACTACAGCAAATTCTGTTGAGGTATTCACATCCCCAGATTCAAGAGCAGACCTCACTCTATCACTATACTCCGTGGCAGCCCTCTGCACAAGCAAGAACGGGAGCGAGGAAAGAGTGAACAAGATGTGTCACCTCAACTGGGCAAAATCCGAGATTTTGTGGCCCTCGTTCACAACCTTGCTGAGGTCCGTTCACTCTGGGTACCTAAGGGGATTCATACTGGGTGGTGTTCTTTAGGATCCCGTTTTTCCGGGTTCCCAGCGCCCTTCGTTTCCAAGAGCCAAAACGTGCACTTACCACTGAAACCCCTCCGGAGGCGGATTTGGGCATAAAAATGATACTTCGGATCATAGCAGCCTTGTCCAAGCAGCAGGGGCTCTGTGACTTCCATGAACCGAAGGGCCAATCCTTAGGAAGCTTTCCACAAGAGACCTACCATGGAACCCGGCTTCACTGTTTTAAGGGGACCTTGATACCGTGGGTGCTCCGAAGCCCGGCTGCGCCGCTTAAAGGTTCTATATTTTTATGAAAATGAAAGTAGTGAGTCTAAGCTTGTTCCTTCTTTTAGAGGAACATTTCGGGAATATTTTGCCCCAATACTTTCATTTCTTTCGTTTCCCTATGTTTTGTATAATTGGGAGATGTGAGCCGTGGGCAAAATTGCTTTTTTTGGCACCCCCTGTAAGGACTCGGATGAGAGTGTGTGGCGGGATCAGGGAGTTCGATACACTCTCACACAAGTCCGTAGGCCACGCCCTATCTAGTGTTGTGAAATGGTTTGTAAGTACCTTTTTGAATTGGATAGAAGAGAAAGGATGGCGCCTTATGCAGTAGCTGTTATGTCGTAGGAACACGCAGTGATTGAACGCCGTGCAAAGCATATGCTTCCTTGGATCGATCTGATTTACAGCCTACCATCATCCATGATGCCATGTGCTAGGGGTCATTCAGAAAAGTCTCCATATTCGATTAATTCTCTCTTCTTCTTCTTCGTCTTCCTACACAAAGACCATGGATGATGGCAGGCTCTGAATTAGATCAATCCACGGATGCATATGCGTTGCACCTCCTCCAAGCACTGCCTACTTCCAGTAAAACGAAAATCGAATCTATATAGAATTGAAGATAGCTCTGCCAACCCCATTCAGGACACAGTTTGCAGCGAGTTTTTGGGTGGGTGGACAGAAAAAGCACTTCAGGAGCGAACAATTGTAATGATAACAAAGTAATCGAGTTATGCCACAAATAGAAACGGCCAAAAACATAAAAGTACATTTTTGCAGTCGTCACGATGACATCAGTTGAGGGGCAGTTAAGGCGTATGAATGGAGCGGAGTTCAGGAACCATGTACAGCAACACGGTTGTGGAAATCGTATGAAATGGACTCGGAGGAAGGCTCACATCGCCATTGGTGACGGCTCACTCTAACTCCAATGTAACCACAATTGCAAAACTGTGACTTTTTTACAGACTCCCCCTCCCCCCCCCCCCCCTTCTAAAAAAAAAGGAATTCTCATATATGTACACTGATCATTTGGGTTTCAGTTTGAAGTCATATCATTGTAATTCTTCGTTGTTTCAGAAAACAATGACTTTAAAAAACCAGTAGTTTATTTGAAAAGCGTGGGAGCATTTCAAGGCGGCGAGCGAACTGGGATGATCGATCAGTCAGTATGAAAGTAAGTGTGCCAATCAGTGCAGCTGTGACGGTAAAAAGAAATTACATGTGACCAACGCACCAGAAAAGTGCCGGCCGTCCCTCGTTCATTCTCGCCGCCAGCGTGGGGCTTTATTGAGCAGCTAGTGAACTACACTCCCGTCTTGCCCCTCCGTCCACCCCAAGGTCTCCTTCTAGGGCGGGTTTTCTCAGGCGTCTCTCCACTGACTGTTAGACTGTTCGTCCGACCATGTGGATCTGTGATGCGTGGCGGTATAAATGGTGCACTTGCTTATGGGAGGATCTGGTGTGGCAGACGAGGCCTGCGTGGGACTTTGATGAACAGTTATGGGATGCCTTCACCACATGTACCACAGATGCCGTACATCCTGTCTTAAAAAGATCAAGCGTTCATTTGCTGCAATAGTGTGTCCTCCCGCCCCCTCCCGAGGTGTCCCTCCTAATCTCCTTAATGGCACTTATAGGAGTAGACAGGACCAAATACCAAAAGACTATTGAACACTGAAGTCGAGATGCTAATTAGTACGAAAGTAAAGAATAACCGAACAGGACGGTCAAAAACCCGAGAAATAGACCCCTTTCCCACCGTTGTCTCCAAAAGGAGGGCAGTGTCAGCGGAAAAGTCGGTTACTGTTGTACCAAACAGCAGCGAGTAGACTAAAAAAGACGGCTCTTATAAACCTTGCGGAGCTCTTATTCATCGGAACTTTCGCCACATAGTATTCCTGTGTCTATAACTTTCATTTTCGCATCTTACTTCAGGAGCTCTTATTATTCAACTCACCCCTATCACTGTCAGTACTATAAAACCCTTCTTGTAGATGACTCATGTTAGTGTAGAGGCTTTAATAACGATAACATATGTTTGAGACCGAGCTCATCTTAAGTCATGCGTGGGTATTGCATTTTCTAGCAGTCGGTAAAATCAGTAAGCCGGTTTACGATAAAATTACAAAACAAAAACACCGACAAAGTTCTCACGCAAGTTCGGTGAAGCAACAAACAGCAGAATCCGAAAGAAACTATTGAAAACTTCGTTCCTCGTTATGGTCCAGCCCTTATGTGGTGTTTTCCTACTGCCGAACGAGACTGTCAGATGGAATCCTCGGCACCCAATCTCGTGTTTCCCTTTATTTTTCACACGCTCAAAGATGAATCGAAGCTTCTCAATTATGAGTCAAGTTGTAGGCAGCGATTATTCTCACAGCCTCCCAAGACCCCATCTGATGACCGTTAGGGGAAGGAGGTAGTCCACTCCACTCATACTCATGTTATTTTTCAACCTTCTAGTCTATACAAGGCGCTCAAAATGGCATGAAGCTGCTTGGGAGTGACCCAGGATGTCATCCGATCCCATTCATGCAAGGAAATAATGACTTAAATATTAAAAACTTGGAGTTAAAGTTTTTGGGTTTAATCTATTCCTTCAGTTAATCGGTGCGCCGCGCATTCTAGTTCCACTCAAAATCGTGGTCGTAGGTGAGTGCGATTTGTCTTTTACAATGATACAATGACTCGCACGAGCCAGCCAATGTACAAGTCAGTGCTTTTCTCCTCCCAGACGAGTCTATCACCAATTCACCTACCCCGAAGGGATCGAAAGTTTGGTGGGCTTAGCTGGGTTTGATAAGGGATTTGATTCCCCATCAACGGTGATTGCGCGCCACACTACTACACCACCTCCACCCAAACCTAAATAATAATGCCACTCAAAATAACCTTTTAAGCGTTCCACTAAAGTCGAAAGAGAAAGAAAACGGGTAGTGAAAAGAGCAGCTAAGCAATGGGGAATGGAATAGTAGATCGGATTCTTGTGATGGTTCATAAAATATCTGACAGAACTTGGCAAATATTGTCTGTCAGCCGACTACCGTCATTCAGATCGGGCAGACACGTGTATTTACCGACAAAAGCGTTCACGGGCAAATAGAAAACTTGACGGTGTCTGATCGTAAATCACTCCCAGAATCAAGCAAGACTAGTTGACCATGGAATTTCTTGTTTCGATTTGTGAATAATTGCCGTTTTCAGGTTTACTAGCGCTTACTGGAGTCTACACTTATGGCATTCATACTGTGAAATTCAAACTTCCGCTGTAGCACTGAGCCGGAAGAATGCCCTTGTCGGCGACCAATGTTTTGGTCTTCGTGCAATGTCTCATAACGAGAAGCAGTAAGAATATCGAGCTTCAGCAGTATTCGAGGCGGTAAGCCTGTAATTCTATCGATTGTGAACATGAAAAATGGGCTGCCAAGAACTGTGACAACAACAGAGGAAAAACGAAATGCATTAGGGCAATTATATAGGAAATAAAACCAATTGATTTCCTCCGTGAGCACATGTAGCAGCGCACCGCATAGCAAATTTATCGATTCAATCTGCGAGGATCTGCGATGTATAGTGGTCATGCCCAGCACTCGACTGCGAAACGTGAGATATGGTTACATCTGGAGACTCCGTATGGCCGCGTAAGGACATGGTTGACCACCGCGACTCCACAAGGTCTCTCGAGTCACTCCTTGTTCGCCACATGTGTCTAATGGGTTCCGGTCCGTAGTAAAATAACTACTCCCAACTCCACTCGCAATAGAAATTGAACGGGTATGGGTCCTTTAGAATTGAGAAAGCGGGTTTGCAGCGATAAAAGAGGCTCAAATCGTAAAGCTACCGCTCCAGAAAAAACACAAAAGAGACAAATCTCTCGAGTACAAGACAAGGTGCTTAACACGTTGACGACATTGCGTCCCGATGCTGGGATGCAGCACAGAAAACTACTTTTTTCAACTGATTCGAAATCCACAAATAGTTAATTTTTGTCAACATGCACAAGGGTATCCAGGGTCAAAATGGTACACTTATATCTTTTTAACGTTTTTTTTTTCATGCTTTGTATCGTCATCCAGCTCAGGTGTGTTATCATCGCTGTCGATCAACAGATCGTTAAAACTAGCATTCAGCTCTAAGAAGTCGTTGCAGGTATCCATAGTCAGTTAAGAGATTTATTGCCATTTAATTCCTAGTCAAGATATTTATGCTCGCGAAACGTCGACTTTTTTCACATGCCCATCACCTGGTTAGGCACTTCCCATCACTACCATGCAGTAATCCCTTATTCAAGTTCTCGAGGGGTATCTAAAGTTTCGCAGCGCTAACTACTTCGTATTAGCGGTCAAGGTACGCGCGAAAGTCAGCGGGTTTGGAAAGGTAATATCAAAAACTCCAGTGCTGGGAAGCAATTCTCGGCATAGGCGAGCGCGCGATGCCCCACGTGGCAGAAACGCGAAAAAACGCGCGGTCGCCAACGTGTTAATCAATGAGCAGCGTCTGTGATCTCTGCTCCTTCTCGTTGATAGGGCTAGTACCAATTTCACGAAAAACTATTAAGAGCCGCCTTGATTCTTTCAAATGTGTCACAAGACCTGTGCAGATGAGGACAAGTTTTGGATGAGTATGGTATGGGACAAGAAAAAAGGAGCATACACAGACCAACTTAAGCTCCGCCCACGGTGGGCAGAGCGTGTACCGGAATGTTCCGTTTTCAGACCGAAAATGGTCAATTGGGTGCTAATAGGTCAAAACGTAGGGAAAGATGGGTTGAGGTCAGCGATGAGTTTCTGAACGTTATGAAGGAAGCCTGGGCACAGTGGGTGGAGCGCGCCTCAAATGGGTGGTTCGTACAGCAAAAAATCTTAACTTGGTCCAACGCTGCATAGAGTCTAAGAAAAAATCGGTGGAAATGACCAATGTCCTTGAAATAGGCGAAAACCGGCCACAATGGGAGAAGAGTGTTATCAGTTGGATGACACTCACCACAAAAATGCATTTTATCTCTAGAATGACCTGGAGACCGGAAGAAAAAAGAAAGTACTCAATAGTATCTGAAGCTCTGAAAGGACGAGACGTTTGAACGGTGGGTTGAACTCTCACAGTTGTGGGCGGAGCTTGGGCGTTACATGAAAACCCACCCGTAGAGATGAAGTTGGGTTCGGAAAGGGTAGGGCATAGGAGGGGGAGTAAGATGCACACACATGATCCAAGCTAAGCTCCACCCGCGGTGGGCGGAGCGTGCATTGGAATGCTTTGTCCTCAAGAAAACAATTTTGATTGACTCACCGGCGCCCATGGTCTTTCGCGCACAGTAGGGTGCGCCAGCTGACTGGTCTTTGAATAAAATTGGTCTGCAGCATATAACTAACGTTAGGCAAGGCACTAGCAGCATCTTCTATTCCTTGGAGATCGTTCAATCAGGACATCACTTGGTAAAGGAATCGTGCACAGAAAATGAGTTTTATAGTTACCCATATATTTATGTTGTATTTGCCTAGTGAGGACCGCACGCAAAGTTTCACGCGAAGAAATGAGAACCCGGCCATGAAACAGCTCCGCAAAGTGATGGCCGTGGGAGCGGAGCTTCCGAGTGGTTGGCCGCCCCGTGGTCACCAGCGGGTGTATGTCGTTAGAACAGAAAAATCGCGCGTCCGCGTGCGGCGTGTGACGATCGCGCACGAGTAGTCCAATTCTGATTGGGGCAGCGCACTTGCGCAACAGCAACAGCGCTTCTACAGAATGGGATTTTCCGTTGTGCTTAGTTTTTTTCTGTATGTGATCGGTTTTTTCTAATTGCGAACATAAGGGAGATAGGGAAAAAGGAGAAAGTAAACCAGTAAACTAGACTGAAATTCATAAACTTTCACTTACAAGTCTGTAGACTTCAATTCAAAGTATATAGAAAGGTGCTAATGTCCTAAGATGGGAGATCCACTCATTGTCGCGCTGTCGTTCTTCACTTGGAACCGTTCTACAATCATCAAATTATGCAGCCAAGCGTATATTTCTACCTAAGCCTTATTTTAGGAAGGTAGGAGCTCCCCCTAAACTAAGGTTTAGGCTGGAGACCTAGGTAAAAATAGCGCCGAACGCCGAGCATAGTCTAGCGGCCCTCCCAACAACTACATTAACACATCAATATGTAAGGCTATGAAAAAATATAAAAGGTCATGATACGGATAAACGGCTACTTATACATCGAAGCAAAATGTTTCCCCATTCAGAAACGGGCGACTCGTGCGCGAACGCTGCGAGCGCGATGTCGCATTGCGGTTTTTCTGTCCTAACGACATACACCCGTCACCCGCAGTAGTAGGGATAGAAAGTAAACAGTCTCACTCTTAGACTTCGACCGTCGCGGACGACGGAGCGGGCATACGCACTGAGGCCCCTAGGCCACCACATTGAGGAGCTGTATCTTAGCTGGATTTTCACTTTTTTGCGTGAAACCTTACATGCAGCCTTCATCAAGCAAATACAACATAAATAAATGGATGACCGAGAAATTCATTTTTCGTGCACGATTCCTTCAAGGACGATACCAGCACTAACTCAAAAGTTGGGTGCTCTTCACGAGTGATTATAGTAATAACTGGATATGAACATTATTACAAATTCGAACAAGAGTATCTGAATGATCTCGATCAGGCTGAGAGCACAATGTATTTTGAAGGACATGAACACTCGGGTATTTCATTCTCGCATCCGATTGTCGAATGTAAGAGCATAGCAGAGTACATGATGTCGTTTTTCATTTGAGCTCTGCTTGGAGTTCCTGAGTAGCAGCTCTGAAAACCCTTCCTACTACGTCGCGTTAGACAATGAAAGTGCAAAGCAGATGAGCACTTCGAAACCTCGTGAGATGACTTCCAGGCTTCTTATTTGTTCTGCCTTTGATTTTGAGTTAGCAAGAGCTGTGGATGCTAAAAAAGAAAACATCATGTCTATGATATCGATAACGGATCTGGGCGTTGTTCACCAAGCGCACAGTAGATCCCTTTCTATGTACTTAAATGCGAGCTACTTTCAGGTAGGAACAAAAGTAGACATGAGATTCTTATTGTTGAGCAGAAGAATATACAAACGAGAACAAATAGTAAAGTGCGGAGCAATTTGAAGAAAAATTACGAAATAAAATTCGGAGCTTCAGCCACTTCCGGTGGACAGATTCAACGCCAAATAGGCTGAGGAAAATTTTCAAGAAATACGTCCCCTTCTCCCAAACTTTCATACAACTTAGTCTTGTACCGACTGACGACCTTTCTTCAAAATCATGTGATCGTTCCAAAAATAGAGAAAATAGAAGGTCTTTGAGGATTCTTTGAAATTTAATTACAACTTTGAATTTTCGTAAGATGAATTCTCGTAAGACAATTTACACGCTTGTATATACTTTTTATTCCTTATTCACCGGAAGCGCGTTGTCAATGTTAAACTGATAGATTGCATTTCCTTGCAAAATATGTAGGTGAGTCATAATCACAAATTTTCCCCAAATACGATCATCCCTTTTCCAGTCCAAGATGCGGCTCTTAAATTTCCTCGATCCCTATTAGGGTCTGGACAGGGCCTCACGGCAAAAGTTTTCGGTGCCCCTCGTAAAGCTAAACATCCATTCTATTTGAAAAAAGGAAAAAATAAAAAATTCACGTCGATCGACCCTTTTTGAAACGCGCCATGCACTCCACTACCACCGAGAACTGTAGTGGCAATTGAATGCGTTTTGGTCCACACAGTGACGTATAGGGGCTAGCCAATGCATCGGTGAGCGTTTCAATACCTACAGGAATGTCTGTCGATCCTTTACAAATCACGGAGAAATGGAAGGCTGACATCACCTGTACAGGATTAGAAACCCGGATCATGCTAGCGGGAGCGCGCCACTCATCACTACATCGCCAGTATCTATAACTGGAATGATGGATCTTAAAAAGGTACGCAAATGTCTGTGTTCCACTGAGATTCGATCGATTGAGGAGAATACTCACCCCATTGATTACGCATCGAAAACCATTTTCTAACTTAATATAACGATGACTTCTACGATATAAGTATTCGTTCTTGATGCCCCACTCACTCCTGAGATGCGAGCATTCCTGAATTTTCCAGCTATATGCGCCTCGATCTAAAAATGATGAGCGACCTTCGGATGTCGGGCGAAAGAAAGCAAAGATTTGAACATTCGAAGAAAGCCGAGGAAATAGTGGAGAAAACAAAAAACGACTCGACTCATATCCATGTTTCGGTAGCTAGTTTTTTGCCTGATCCCTGCCCAAACATGTCTAGGGGACGCTGATTCAGAGAGACTTGAAAGGCACAATTCGCGGTAAACAGATAGGTCGATTTACTTTTTTGGAACAGCAGATCCTCGGGTAACAAGTCAGGTTGCAACTTTTACGCGTCGTCACGGTGCGCTCTCACGGCGCTACAACTTCTCGAGCCCACTCCGACGCCGCCCATTTTGCCTAGTTGATCATAAAAAGGGCTCAAGTGGGTGGCGTCGGAGTGGGCTCGAGCAGGTGTAGCACCGTGAAAGCGCACCGTGGCGACGCGACAAAGGTGAAACCTGACTAGTTACTCAAGGATCTGATGTTCCAAGAAGGTATGTAAGTCGACCTATCTGATTATCACGAAATGTGCCTCTAAACTCTACCCATGCAGGATTGCTTGAAGATCAACCACCCTGCTCCTCGTGCTACCCCCGACGTTATTTGAAGGTTATCGCCTTGTGTTTGGTGAGGTGAAAAAATCAGAATTTTTGTCAATGACCGAAAACAAAGAAGCTACTGCATTTGCAGAGGCAACCTCTAGCAAAACTATTTCAGACACAGGTTTAGCCAGGGATGCATAACGACATAGATAATCAGCACCAATCGGGGTAGAAAAAGGTACCTAGTACAGCCACGTGATTTAATTGACAAATTCACGATCAAAATAACATCACCAGCGTTCTATTTTGTCGAACCGGAAACCGAATGCAGGAAGTACGAGGAGGGGAACAAAGAGATCTCATTCACTTGAGTGAGCGTCTTTGTATATTGGATCAAATTCCTTTCAAATAAAAGCTCGCAATTACATTAGAGTTTTCCACGTACCTTCCCAAAAGTTACACTACAGCTCTCTGATCCACCCTCGCTATTTTCCTTCACAAACCCACGAGCCGGAAAAGTGCATCCTAAGGTCTCGTTTATGCTATGCGGAGCCGACAGCAGGGGTAAACTGCGTGCCTCTGCGTCTCCGCCTATGACACCCTGCCCCGTTGTCTGCGTTTTCTCCACACTTTCCTCGTCTTCCTTTGCCGCAGTGCCCCTGAACGCAGTCACACCGGGCCGGTGCCGTGTATGAACTCGACCTAATGGGAGAAAGGGACAATAGAGACAAAATGTGATCCTCATCTCCAGGCACGTGAACGTTAGTCCGACGTAGTAGGCCAAACGCACTAATCTTAAGTCCCTTGGATTGCCTTAGATCAAGCCTTCAACTATGAGGTCACGCAAAAGATTGGTCCCGTTTTTAATTTTCTCTGTTTCACAGCATTCATTTCATCTCTCGACAGAATTTACTATAGAGGTTTTCCAAGTCTACAAAACGGTGCTTACGCCTTTTGTCAATTGTCTGTTTGCAAAATCCAGCATAGAGATGAGTACTTTGCGAGCAAGAATCTCCACTTTTGGGTGATCAACTTACTGTTATAGTTATGGGTTTCCTGGCAATAAAATTGCTTTGTATAACCTTTTTATCGAAAAATGGCAGGTGTCGAAAGTGCCGATGTCTGCTGAGTACTGCATTTCTATGTCTAGAACTATTAAGCTAGCAATAGATTCAGAAACTGAAGTATTTTTCCTGAAACAGAAAAGTTCTATCAGAAAAGATGGGTACTTTTTCCGGCCTCGATGGAAGGCGGAGAAGAGAAGATATGAAAAGTGCACATTTTTGCTGTTTACCTCTTTCTAAGTCTCAAAATCAACAAAGAATTAAGCGGTTTGGAATAACTAACAACGTCATTTTGTAGAAGAGTTGAAGAAACTCTGTCGAATACATGTGTAGGACGTTGCTAGGGAAGCTTTATTGGTTTGTGTAGTACAGTTGATGTCGGTGGTAGAATGCTTCATAGATTAAGGCCGGGTGCACCTCGGTAGTGCACTGTGGAAAAGTATGCTTATAATGGGATGTGCCCCCGAGTATCAAGCGAGGTCGCACCCAGGGTACTTTCTCAAGTAGTAAGTGCAGGTGATCTGCTTTTGAAGTACCTGAGGGAAAGTGAGAAACGATAGTTGAAACGATTAGTGCTGGGTTCTGGTGGTATACCGCAACAATACTCACTTTGTGGAAAAATAAAGAGAGTGTCATGAAACAAAAGGTTTGAAACACGTCACAAACTTATCGTACAACCTGTAGTAGATTCCGGAGCCAGAAGATACTTTTCGAAGTTTTGCATCAACTTTCTCAAAATTTTTGCATTGTACTGATAGGGTTTAGATACACTTTGATACCGTATTCATCCAAACTCGTGGGTGTATTTCTCTGAAACTTTTTGACAAATTTAGATTCAAATTATTGCTAAATTTTGATCCGCAAACCTGAACTCCCGTGTAGCTCTTCAATTTGTACTACCTGTCGACCTTTACAGATTATCCTTCAGATATTTTCGAATTTCGTTACAGACAGACAGACTATGCCGATTATACACATACAGTAGCGCTCAAAAGTCTTCGGTCAAACACTTTTTGTCATAACTTTTTTCTAATTGACCAAATTTGACGAAATTTCAATATGTGGTGCCTGAACCTCTTGTCAACATTTCCTTATACTTAATTGCAGCTTGACTTTTTTCATGGTTTTTACAAGAATTCAATACAAAACCACGGAGAAAAGAAAAAGGCTTGGTCAAAAAAAAAACAGCTTTGTTAACAAAAAATAAAACTAGCAAGCCTCAAATAATATCAATATTCTGTAGAGAAACCACGACTTTTGATAACAACGGCACAGCGGGACGGCATAGGGATGGCACTTAAAAATCAAAAAATTGCATTTAACCAGAGAACTTACGCCATTGAGCGCCAAGATAGTATATTCAGTTTGCAGTGTCTCTGAGTACAACATACTGAAATTTCTCTTAGATCGGTCCAGTCGCAAAAAAGTTACCAATGAAAAACCCAAGTGAAAAACCATTTGGCCGAAGACTTTTGAGCGCCACTGTGTATGTGATAGTGATTGCGAACACAATGGTGCTAAGGAATGAGGCGTTGAAGGCTTGGCGTTCCAATTTGAAGTGAATTCCACTCAACCCGGTCAAGCCATCTTTCGCTTATTTTATGGCGATCACAGCTATGCAAAGCGCATGTTGTTTGCCCATCAGAAGGCTTCCCTCATCGGAATACGGATTGGTTTTTACTCACACCCTCGAAATGAAAGTAAATCCTGGCACATTTTTTAGAATCGCCAAAAACAAATCTTTTTTGGTTATAGGCTTACATACTTACCTCTGGACACCATGCGAGACAATATAATCATGAACGCAGAAAAGCACCACAGCGTACATATGTACGTCGAGGAATCCTCGACAGAATTCGTATTGATGTTTATTGGATGAGGATAGGTCGTAAATGGGAAAAGGACCACAAGATCGGTGCACGCACATCGGTCAAACTAATTTTAGCTTCATATCAACTTTTTTTATTTGGTGTATAAATACGCTGAACTAATACATCGGGGCATGCCGATGAAGGGCAAGGTATGAGACAGGGTCAAGCCTCCGACGAGGGATCTCCGACAGGGGGGGGGGGGGGTCGTATTCGGTCAGCTGGGAGGGGCGCTGAGGTAGGTATGATCATCGGAATTCCTTATGCTAATAGTCCAAAGTGTAAAGTGGAGATGTGACAGAACTGAATAACTCGGTTCAAATCCAAAACTAATATTTATTGTAATCTTCACTCAAAAATTCGAAGGAAAAGCGGCACCACACAAATAGGAAACAAGGTGAGACACACATTTTTTATAAGTACTTGAGACGACAGGGGCGAGGTCGATATTTGACACCTTGTTCAAGCACAATTTCTAGACGACCACGGGAATATCGTACCCTTCACTCTGAGATCGTCGATCTAAACCGCCATGCATGGCGGTTCAGATCGACGATCTCAGAGTGAAGGGTACGATCCAGCACTCCTTTCGTTGGTTCACTGGCACCAGAATCACGACAGAAAGACCTCCGAAATTTACCGATTAGCGGTGGGGGCGCTCATGTATTATGGAGGTGGCACTCAGAAACGATTTCTAGGAAGTCGAAATTTTTTCCTCACCCTGAGAGGTCAAGAAGGAGCTCCGAGGAGTGTCCTCAACCTGAAAAAGGATAAAAAATATATTTGCTACACTAAAAAATATTCACCCATTCCGAAGCCCCTTCCCCCTCAAGGCTTAGGCAAAAACCACATTCCCCGGTTTGCACTGATATCTTAGTACCTTTCAACACATTTAAAACATAATACTAGAACAGACACGCATAAAAACCCAAAGAACAAAAAAAGAGACAATGAAATAACAAGGACCAAGCATTTAGCCTAAGCCTTGGGGGGGGGGTTGGACACTTCACACACGGGAGATAATCAATGGAAGGCAGGATTTTGTTTGTTTATTTACTTTCGACATTTCAAAATAAAAACAGCCTAATAACAAGCGGACACGTTGATATTACATGTTTTGAAGATTTGTAATGGAATTATCTCTATTGCAATTTCAAATGTGTTTCTGGGTGCCACCCCCATAGTACATGAGCGCCGCGGTGGGAAGCGGTATTTATCCACGGGCTACACGATGGATGAATACTCAAGAAACTAAGCGATGAAAACGAAAAATTAGCGGATATGGACCCTGCATACCTTACCACGGTTGCAGGTACGTGATCTGGTGCTGGTGAGCCACTATGGGACCGGAAAAGCTTCCTCTTCACTGAAAATGCGAATGAAATTCTCTTGCACGGCGCACCCGGCAGCAAGGCGAGTCGAGGCCAATCAACTTTTCGTTGGTCTTCCGATAGCAAAAGATGCGTACTGGAGGGGTGACAGACACAATGGACCAATTTTTCCAAGGAATCAATGAAAGATCTCGCCATTTTGACGAAAACGACTTCTTACTTTTCGGAAATATGATGAACTCAAGCAGTCATTGAAAAGTGGCAACCTGGTAAACCGCGCATCACAAATTTGCACTCATAGGGTTAAGTTCGATGAAAGTTAAGACCATTTGAGGAGAAACTTTTCAGAATCTCTCAAAATTTCCCTCGACTGGATTTCCATATAGAGAACAAACAACCATTAGGGAAACCAAGCGGCCAATATATTGGCTGAGAAAGTTATCGAGAAAGAGTTTGGTACTTTGAAAGATTGAGATTTAGTTAAGCTACAGGTATTCCAAAATGCTCAAATTTACTATAGGGAAAAACCTTAATATAGGCAGGCGCACCATTGGGATCGCTACCGCAGTAGTGACGCGGCGACCGCAGTGGAGCGCTAACACGGCCCCTATTCAGGTGTTAGGTTTTCCATCCTTTTTTCTCCCTTTATCCCTGCCTCACAGCTGGCATGACCTCAAACCTTCTCCTTATTTTGTCAGGGGTTTGGCCTCGGTGTTTTTGTTTTTGTCGTGTTTTTTTTACCACAGGCTCTAATTTCCCTGATGAATCGCAATGGCTGGATAGAAACCACAGGAGTAGCGGAACCTGAGGAAGGGGGAGGGAGTCGTATGGAAGCCCTCCTTAGCGGTCGTACTTGCTTGACCTTGGTCTGAGGTCTATCGATGGAGACATGGGAGGGTCATTCACATGTGGCTACTCTCCCTGACACCCAGCCGCACCATGCCAGCGTTACAGATTCAATATTCCAATAAGAACTCAAGAACAACAAAAATATTGAAAGATAGGAGCGGCGAGACATAACCTGATGTTACAGGATTATTCACCGACCCCTAAGAGCCTAGTTTGGGCTCTTTCTTACTGAACAAGAGCTCATATCCAAGCCTATTAAATCGCATCATTAGCCGATATTAAGTAGTGGAAAATTTATCTTTTATGAGCCACCAAGAAATAGTTTCAACCAAATTCCTCTATAAATACAACGGTGCATAAACAAGTGAACACTCCAGTAAATATTGTGTATCACAGCACGATTATTGCAAAAAAAAACTCGTTAAATATTATCTAATCTCTAACACCAACATGAATACTTACCTTGAATAGCTAAAAAATGAGTAAAAAACTAGAAATAGAGCCCAAAAAGAGACGAACAAATTGAACTTATCTATCACAGTACCTTATTGAACTGTAACATCACAAAAAAATGCACTGATAAGTCTGGCAGGAACGAAAGACAACTACACCCAAAAGCAAGCGACCAGAAGTCAACGCTCTATAAAAGGAATGAAGTGGCAGGAGTCGAGAGTGAAGCAAGCTCCCGGAGTGCTGCAGCCAAAAGTTCGGCATTCCCTGAGAAGTATGCCGCCAGTGCACCTTGCAACTGCTCTAATCGACTCGTCATTACCTTCACACGATGCTCTTCCAACAGCCGCAATTTCACCTGAGAATGATCCAGTTGTCAAAACTACTAATTGAGGATGTCGGTATGATATACCGTAGTCATTCTTCGCCAGCCCACACCACAGGATTCGTAGCAATATTTAATTCTTCTGAATGCTTACCTAAGCTGAAGAAGTAGTAGGTCAGTGAAAATCGTGATCCTATAAAATGGAACGACGTGTCGACAAGAGTCAAGCGTTGCGTTTAGAGAAAATTTTGAAAAATACGACCCTTGCCCTCAACCCGACCACGACCATACCACTGTATCATCACTGAGCTGTCGGCCTTTTCACTTGGGGACCACTTCATCGACCAAAGACTAGCGAAAAAGAGGACGCCACTAGAAACATGAGCTACTCTTCCTCCAACCCATGATACGACTGCACGTGAAAATTTCCTTACCTATGGCTGACCCTAGGGCGGACTTCTCAGTTAAATATTTCTGATTGGGTATATTGCGTGTTTCAGCAACACTAAAATTTATTTAACACCTAATGTTGACTGCGAGACGCACAGACTCCTGATTTTTTGTACATTTGATTACATGATTTGATATCTAAATTCCACACTGAGAAATGATACCAGTGAAAAGTCAATAGCATGAATGGTCATTTACTCACTCGAACATCGGCTTTCAAGCCTTCATACTTGTCACGATGCTGACTCGCTTTATCGCTAGCCATCTGTATTGCCGTTGGACTAGCCGTAGCATGGCTGTGCAACGACTCCAATTCATGGCGACTTACATCAAACTCGATTCGTGCCTTAAAGATCAGGAATCCTTTGTTAATACTTCTTTTGGCCATCACGGCTTACAGTCTCTTTTTCTCTTTTCAGCTTTCAACTATCGGCTTTTTCTATGCCATTATATATTCTTTGTACGCCTTCGCTCCTTTGGGGTCGGCTGCTCCGACGTTATGGAACGTGGGAAATACGGATATGTAAAAAGCATATAGCACATGTTATGTTGAGTGTATCTTCACGCTTCTATGCTTCTGCAAAGGGAAACGCTTATGAAGCATATGAGGCTACTAACTCCTCAGATGTTTGACGTTAATTTCATATTCTTACGTTGAACCTGGAATGAAAATTTGGTTCTACCCTTAACGCATTTTGTTGATTTCGAGGTGGCTGCTTCCACCTTCACTCCTGAGCCCCTCTCAAAAATAAAAAAAACAAAAATGTATCTTTCGAAAGCGACGGTTTGTTGCAGACTGTTCCGCTCGCAATTGGAAGAAGCTGTATACACGCGAATGCAGTGGTTTTCTATCATGATACAACGAGGGCGTTCACGCATAAATGCACAGCTACACTCAAAATCCACCAGTAATCATGGGAAAGTGTGTGGTCAGCATATGAGGCTACTATGTCCTCAGATGTTTGACGTTATCACACAATTGCCGGTATAACATAATGTAAAAAAGTACAAAAAATTGCAAATGTACCGATTGCAATATGAACTTACCGCTTCAGTGGCATAGATTGTCTCTAAAGTGTCGACTATAGTCTTCGCATGGAGAGTTTCCATTGAGGATAAAAAATAGCGCAAGCAACCATCAAGCGCACTAGCTTGCTCGGCGACGCGTCGCATTGACTCGGAAGTTGTAGTGCACTGTGGCTGAAAGGTGAATAACAATACCCTTCTCAATCTCAATGGAACCGGGTACAGTCGGAAAACGAGGATGGCAAAAGTGTTATGGTCTATATTCGCATCTCCTGCGCTTCCCTTCGGACTTCAACATCACCTTTCCGAATTACTTGCTGGTGAAGATGTCATTTGTTGTCTCGTAATTTGTATTTCATTCATTCATGATAATGCGAACTTATCACACTCGAGGTCTTAGTAAAGTGTCGTGCGTGCCATGTCTGTAACCCAACGAGCTGCAAGCATTACGGTAGGCCTTACCGTAGCCTAAAAATACCCCTCCAAGTTAACAGAACCCAAAATATCCAATCGCTGAATGCATAAGGTGTCTCGTTTGCGATTTTCGGGATGATGACTACAATCACCATGTTCCTCTGATTAGGCAGTGGAAGATCAGACGAAAAAAGATTCTCCTGATCTTGTAAAATACCAGCAATCATAAAAAAAAACTAAAAGTGTGCTATAACATCTACAACACGGAATATATCCACAACCAAGAGAATTAGTTGATTCCAAATAAAATCCGAGAGTTTTCACCAACAACATAACTGATAATTCATTGAAGGCACATTCCGCGCTCGCTGAGGGGTGGAGTAACAGTTGACTCTCCATTGGTTGTCAGCGGCTGGGAGGCGGTCTCTCTATGCCCTATTGCCTGCAGTGGGGCGTGGTCAATCCGCCTCCAGCGCCCGACAACCGATGGAGAGTCAGCTGTTACTCCACCCATCAGCGAGCGCAGAATGTGCCTTTAAACTATGCTGGGTTTACCTTGATGGCAACTTCCTTAATTGACAGTTGTTGAAGGCTTTCAGCCAGATTTTTCTCGGCTTGAGTTAACTGGCTCAATATATTGGTGAATTCACGTGCAGCGTTTACCACACATCCATACCTTCAAATGAAACATAAATACGAATTTCAAAAAACGAAGTTGCGAACACCTTCTGTGCAAATCTTTGAGTTCCTCGCACTCCTTTTCGAACTGCTCGTCTACAGTTTTGTCAACCTAAAAATTGGTTCAATGAAGACTGGAGGGATATTTTACAAACTCAATTACCTTTCCCATATGCTCCAACAGCTGTTGTTTGGAGTTCTTGAATGTACCAATTGTCCATTTTTTCAATGATTCCACCTTTGCAACTACGTCTACACTGAAATGGGCTCAATCGGCTAACGGTTCTGATAACATGACAAGGTGAAAATAAGACACAAGACCTAAATGCAGCAAATCTAAGGCGGCTTTTAAGAATACCAAACACGCGGAAAGAAGCTGAAGCAGAAAACAACAAGACAGAAAGTAACGAATTCACAATCAAGAATTTAAAATCGATCATACAAATCTCAAAAAATGAAAAAAACGGAATAACGAGAAGCAAAAAAGGCAACGAGAACCTACTTTCCAACAGCTTCCGCCATTTTTGGTAAGTTTGGAAAGCGACTCATGGTGGCTGCACCGTCCATATTACTCTGATCTTCTTCACCTTGAAATGTTCAACTTTTATTTTTAAACAAATCGGACAATTGCTACCCTCACAACCTATTGAAATTTATGCAACATGGTTTTGTAAACAGCAATAAGAAAACCGTAGACATTCATATCATTTCATTAGACGATTGAAATGTTGGATAATGGAAAGATCTACAAATTCAAGAAATATTCTGCTCAAATCCGATATTCTGGAACGCGCAACCCCATCGAAGGTGTATTTCGAAGGCTCAACTACGCCTGTAATGAGTTAACCATACCCAGCGATTCCTAAGGAGGATAATTATAACATCATCGAAGTGGTTGCTGGATGATCCATAATTAGAAGTATGAAGTAACACTTCACGTGTTCTGAAGCCAGCCGCCGGCTAAAAATGTGTCTTACATTTTGAAGGGATTCTGCCTGAGAGTGATGCATAACTGAATTCACTCTCATCTTACTACCACGACTGATGACAAAATGAGGGAAACGACTTTTAAGATATTCGAGCTCTTCCCAACAGCTAGACTGATTGAGGAGAAGAGGTAGTACGGCTCGACAAGGTCCTACCTATGTTTACATGTCAGATTGTCATGTTGAATTTTTTATCCACCGTTATAAACCAATTTTCCGTTTTACAGAACAAGCCCTTTGGCAAAATGTGAATATGACCGATACACTGCAACATGATTGAGCTGTATTTCTGCTCCCTATTTGTGGGAAATTTAAACGTGTCAAATACACCCCTCTTTCCTCTGCGGCCCTTACAACTTCACGTACCGCACAACAAATGAATCTCCTCCACTCAATCCTTACCAACATGTCACTTTCATTCAACAAGTACTGTATTCTACACCAGTTAGAGCCTCTAACCTCCCTTCTGAATAAGAAGCACAGCGCTTCCACTTCTTATCAAACTGTGAAATACTGACGGGCCAAAATACACCGACACCCTGATCGTCATTCGAAATATAGTTTACAACATACCACACCACATCTCACACCAAAAGGGAACTACCTAACTCATTTAGCTTTCCCACTCACCACAGAAGCTGTGGAGAGAATGATGCCTATAAGAAAAAGATCTCAAAATGAATGCACGAACCTGGAGGAGCCGTCGCCCCAGAATCACATCGAACCGTTGGTTGAAAAATGTTCTCTGACATCATCTAAGTGAGGGATTGAGCAAAAAAAACAACGTGACAAAAAAAGCAATTAAGCAATTAAACATGCAACGTAACATTGAAAGTATCCGGGAGCTGCATCCCATTCGGGAACAAGAAACACGAATCTATAGGTTAAATAGAAATTTATAAATTTATAAATATTAACAATTATTATGTACAATGCGGCACCGCTACAAACAAAGCAACGATAAATTTCATCTTGCTTATACATATATTGAACCACATTTCGTACTATAAAAAGGAGCAATATAGAGGCGCGCGAGCTCTTGTGGAAAGAAAAGAACAAATTGACAGCGTTTGATCTCGGCATACTGTGAAGATATTGAACGCGAAAGCAATTTCCTCACAGTTACAGTATAGAGATGGCCTTATAATGAATTAAAATGCGAGGACTAGTCAATGAAATAAACCAAGTTCTCTGATTCGATTTCAGGAGATACAGCATTTACTGCCAGACTGCTCGCTGATGTTCCCTCGCGCAAGTTCGATTTGATGAAGCATTTTGTCGAAAATTTGTTGTACAGCCTGAAAACTTTTCCAACCATCATGCCATCAATGACATCATACTGTAACGATGTACAGCCGTAAAAAAGGACTACCCGGGTGAGTGTATTTTGTGACAAATACATGAAGCAACGAGCATTCGAGAACCGTGCGTACCCTCGGCAGTGTAAGGGACTGACAACGGTGCCGATAAAGTGTGAATGTCGGTTCGAATCTCGTACAAGACCAAAAGTTTTGCGACAACTGAGCAGCTATGTCACGTGAAATAAATTCTTTTCTACCCAACCGATCAAGGAGCACTACACTTTGGAATACGAAAAACGACATGAAAAGAAAACTAGCGCCCTATAAATACTTCAGACGTAGCCAAAAAAAATTAGCTGGAACTTACTTTCAACAGGGAAGAGCTGCTATTTCACAGATGTGTGTAGAATACAAAACAAAACGCAATCACAAGAAATAAATAGATGAATACGTAATCAAAAGTAGTAGGAATAACTTACAGTATTGTCTTTCGCTGAAGTCTCAATGAAAGCAGCTCTCCACTTTTGAGCTAATTTTGAACCGTCTTCCTTCGTGACCATCCGCGATGCATGTTGCAAATCTGATTTATTACCCACTATAACAATCGGCACCCTGAAAGCAAACTTGTTGAATAGAACATTCCAGAAATCAGCAAAAACAAAGAAAACTACTTGTTGTCTCCTACAGTTTCCATAATTTTATCGTGGATAACTTGTATGATTTCAAATCTGAAAGTGCGACCATTAAGGAACGAAAGCGACGTATCGCCTGATTATCTGATGAGCAATGAAGTTGGAAAACTAACGATTTCTTATCGTCTATAGCGTACACTAGGATAAAGCCATCAATATCAACAGAACAACTCCGAGGAAATATTGAGTACTCCTGTTGTCCAGCAGTGTCTTAAAGATGAAGAATACATTCATGAAACAGAAACAATGAGGATATTTGCAAAATATAATCCGAAAAATAACACACTTAACAGTACACAAAATTGTAGTATCGAGCTACGATTCTCATGATTATGTGAAAGTTCCACAGCAACGTAGGACTCCACTTAATGGTGCAAAAATAGAACAGAAAACTGCGAAAGTCTCGAATTTTTATCTTTTGATCTTTCGTGATACCCATATGGTTGGCACTTCATCAGCCCTTGAGTAGATAGGGTTTTGTTTGGGTTCAATATACATAGCATAATAACGATTGCAGATTTGATTAATTGACATGGACTGCAGTTTGTTGCGATTACAGAACATATGCTAAGGTTCAGACGGACATACCACAAAAAATCCTTCAACTACAGAATTTACCGTTGATGCGGAACGGTGGAAAATGTAGTGGACGCATTCTTACAAGGCATTTAAATCCTTCTCACATGACATGAGTACCATGTCATGTGCTTGAGTCTATGAAAATGTAGGTGTAGTGACCAAGCTGATAAGTTGACAACAAAATTGGGACATCTGACGACACCAAACTGACGCAAATTGAGATACCGAGGCTTGCAATATGCAAAAGTTTACCACACCATCAAGTAAATAATCCTAATAATCCCTACAGTAGAACAGTAATTAGCTGGTAAATATGAATTGCAAACTCTTTCCTTCCCATGATCGTTAGTTATTTTGACAAACGGGGAAGAGGGTAGAAGTAGCGAATGATTTCAATAAGTTAGTTGGTTATTCCACAACAAGAATAATCTGGAGAGCCAAGTAGTTGAGAGAAGTGCTATGTTTGCCTGCTCTTTGAAAATAGATGTGCGATACACCGTGCATACTGGTATTCAATAAAAAGTGCGCCTTAGGCTATGGAACGGCCAGACGGTTGATTATCCCATTTCGCTTATGAACATGCACTGCTCCTTCTCTATACTTTGAATGCAGCAAAACGTTATCATCATTTTCAAAAAATTCCAAACCACTGCGAGCTACTGTGAATCCAGCCTTCTCCAAAAACAAGATAAGCTAGCTTTTATTCCTCGTTACACATACTGTGCAGTGCGCGTGACACAGCTTAGGTACAAAAAAAAGCAACTCGTGACTCACGTGACTGCGACAGTTACGAATTCTTTAAAGGTTTCAAATGTAAATGGTGGGCAATATTGGAAGTAAGCTTCAAAATATATGAGAAGATCAATCGGAACACTTGCAGAAAAAAGACAATGGAAAGTGGCACACTTCACCTGTGATTTTGAGGTTATAATCTCGGCCAAGCCAACGATAGGGTTTATTGTGAAGATCTTCTATAGTGGTATCATAAGCATCCGGAAAATGCCCTTGCACAAATCGTAAGGTAATTGACGACTTTCCTAAAATACTAGATTTAGCCATATTCGAATGCGGTAACGGCCGACTTACCAACACACGGATATCCCATTAAAGCGATCTTCCGCGTGACTATATTTCTAGAACCGGTCGCCATTGTACAGAATGCTGGAAACCTCTGATTCACGTTTCAACCGAGTGCATTACGAAAGAGAAAACATTTTCTAGAAAAGGTTTGGGCCAACCAAGTAACAAAATTTGTTGGACGATCTCACGCGCTTGCCGGCGCGTGCGGTCGAGTTGCGGTTCCGACTGGGGCGCGTCAGTGCATATCGGGGGTAAGGTTTAGGGCCTTTCTATGTGTCTTAACGAGCGCATCAATTGCGAGATTGGACCTGTACGCCTAATCCTGATGCTTCTTTATAATTCGCCTTGTCTGTGAACTGATTAACTCCATCTACATGATAGTACCAAACTTCTTATTTACCTTATAAAGTAAGAATTTACATTATAAAGTAGGAATTTTTAAAATTTTGGACAACGTAGTATTTACGGGTCTGAAGGGTGAAAATTATTATGTAGAATTGCCTAGACATTAAAGTATCTTACCTTGTTAATGGCAGCAGATGAACAAGTATTCCTTACGACTTTTTCTCCTTGCTTCATCATATGTAACCATTAATAACTATGCTTACAACGCCAGAAATATTTCTACTAGAATGACCAAAAACAGTCACATGGGTTTAAAGATATAATGTATAATTGAACTATTCGAACACATGACACGTGCTGAACTGTCTTTGAATACTATGCGAGTAGTCACGAACAAGTAATAAAAACGATTAAAATGAAATAATGCGAGCAAAAGTTATTCTACGGCGCGTGGGCACGGCGGTAAAAAGATTCAACCCATCTTACCTTCCTAAGTTATTGGCTTATTCTACTGTACTGGGATGTGATTTATATGCAGTGGGTGAAATCGCACCTTCCTTTATCTTCTTATCGTTAACACCATACATTTCCACGAACATTACCTAAACCCGCACGAAGAGAAAATCGGACTGCACATTTCAAAAATGTGCAAAAAACTTCGGACGCTAGTCTTGGTGTTCGATAGGCAAACATGGTTCGGTAATTTTATATGATATTAATTAAATTATTGTTATGAACAAGGTTCGAGTAAATGGCAGAAGTTACACGTCAGGTAGCGCACGAATATGTTTCCAAGTAACATGGGATTTCGCAACCGTAAACAACAAACAGAACTGCTCCAAGTGCGGTCGCGACGCAACCGCG
Source organism: Trichostrongylus colubriformis (assembly GCA_963978905.1). Taxonomy (NCBI): domain Eukaryota; kingdom Metazoa; phylum Nematoda; class Chromadorea; order Rhabditida; family Trichostrongylidae; genus Trichostrongylus; species Trichostrongylus colubriformis. The sequence goes on along the minus strand of OZ022259.1, from coordinate 32,710,718 downwards.
CGTGAAATTTGAGGACTTTGAGACCAATTAGCGGTATCGACAGGGACTGTCACACGGGGTGGAAAGACGACGAGAATCGATCTCGTGAACAAGTGCCAGATAAGATCGGACGCGCAGATTCCACGATCGCCAGATAAAAGCGACAAAGGATTTCGGTGAATAGGATATGTCTCGTTATATGACCTCTGAAGAACAGCGCTCGTTCCCCTTTACTCGAAACAACATCTTCACCTTCCTGTTGGGAGGCAGGTTAGGTACCTATCCATTAAAAGCGATATTTCACAGAATATCATTACTGCTGCTGACAATGGGTCACTGGCAGTAGACACGCGGGTGGCTAGGGGATGGGGGACAGAGCTATCCCGCAAATACTATTGCTTTGATACGGGTGAGGGTCTTTAGTTCCAATAGTGTACTGTAGGTGTACGGTAGTATAATTACAAGATTACTCAGGTCACCTCGCACCTCATCTCGCACATCTGGCCTTGCCTATGGGGTGGCCCATTTAGTTGCTCGCACCGACTATTGACCTTTAAGTGAAAGGTAATGCACATGTAAAAGGACAAAAGAGAAAGTGAATAAATAAAAAAGCATACGTAGTTCGCAGTAAAACTTCATTGATACAACCCAGACTCTTATGTTTGTTGTCAATAACCATAAGCGCGCCATGCATCTTTGCCTTCATTAGTAGTATTAGTAAGGTTTGTTGATAAAAATCTAGGCTAATAAGTAAAGGAAAGCAGTGATGTACTCTCTGATATAAAGATGGAGATTTAAGGCGCTTTTGGCGTTAATTACTCCTTCCCGGGAGGTGCGCCGCGCATCCCAGTTCTATTCAGAGTTGTGGTAGCGAGTGTATGCGATTTGGCTATACAAAGACTTGCGAGGGCTAGCCGATATACAACTCAGTGCCTTCATTGTCGCAGACGAGTCTGGTACCAACTTCACTACCCTGGGGTGATGGAAGGTTTGGTAGGCCTGAACAGGCGCTAATGGGGGCTTTGATACTGTGCCGTGAGAGTGGAGTGCGCACCGCTTGTCACTACACCACCTTCGCCCTGATATAATGATGAATCAGGAAATCTATCACATCTGAAGTCTTTGCACTGTCACTCCTTTTATAATGTTGAGAATAGAAGCCGGGTAGTTCGCGGGAGCTATCTAAAATTAAATACGATCATGATTGTGATTACGCGATTTAGTTTCGAGCTTTGGAGTTGGTCACTGCAGTCTTGTTTTCATTTCGTGTATGGCTTTCTTTGCACCAGAGTTTTGAAAAGGAAATCCACTAATTTGACAATAACTCGCTCATAATAATATTGGAATGCTTAGCTTAATTCACTTCGAATAAGAGATAGACGAGCTTCCTTTTGAGTAAGCCTTGCATTTATAAGAACAGAACAAAATCACTGTGAATAATAGTATTACATGTTGTTGTTATTTCTGTTTCCTTCGTTTTTTTTGTTTGTTTTTCGTAGTAAATTAGCGTAATAAAAGCGTTGTAATAAAAACATAATTATAACTGGGGAAGATGTCAACGGTCACTGCACGCAGTTGGAAAGGTCACCCCACAGGCAAGGCTAGGAGGTGCGAAGCTAAGTGCGAAGTGACCTAAGTAATCTTGTAATTATGCTACCGTACACCTACAGTACATTATTGGAACTAAAGGTGCACACCCCTTTGATACTATCAAGGCTTCGGGAAGTTTTTCGTAGCCGACATAAGGGGAAGATTTGTAGTTTATGGCTTTTTTTCAATACACTGGCCCAAAGGAGTAAGGGTGGACAAGTGCCACGTGGACTTGTTTATTGGCTTGAAAGAAGGTATTTTTTTTTAAATTTCATGCAGAACCACTTCTAGCTTAACGGAAAACCCTCTTACTCCATCTAAACCTATAGGGAAGGGGCTTCAGGGTGAGTAAAATGATAAGGAATCATATTACGCACCTCGTAGCTCCTTCCCTACAGGTTACCGCGAGAACCGAGGCCGTAAGAGCTCTTGTCCCCACCGACTTTTCCTGCTTGCATCCGAAAGATTGCATAATCTCAGATAACAGACTCTTGCTCAAGTTACTGAAGGTCTGAGCAAGACGTACTAGCAATCGATGGAGCTATTTCGTGCCTACTAAACCGGGGCGCTGCTGATTTCAAGTTGGGTGGCTTGGCAGTTGGTGTGAGTCTGCAGTTGTACTTGCACTAGGCAGATAGGCTCTGATCATCCTTATTACAAAGTCTATTACTTAGCAAAGATATTTAAGGAGGTCCTATGGATGAGGTGTCATAGTGACAAGACTGATTGGAGAAAAGCAGCCTATACGTTGGAAGATTAAATGGTGTTTGTTGAGTGGTTCTATTGATCAGTAGAAAAAAGCTATCGTTAGTTTGAATTACCTTTTCGCCACAAACAAAAGTTATAGCTTAATTACTGTTTGAAGAAACGATCAGACTGACAGACCGCGAGTGTTCGAAAATGTGACAATTTCCCATGGCTCGGTCATCGAAGAGTAGATGGAACAATGACTAAAGGTGGCGCAGTCTACATGCACCAGAAGATCTGTCCGCATATTAGACAGTTACACTTCCATCCCTCGGAAGTTTGCTAACCAATGCCAGACCTCCATCGCAAGGCAACTAATGGAAATTGCTGCCGGCAATCGCAACCATTCAATAGACTTTGCAAGAATCGGTGCCTCTGAGACATTATATGTGATCCAAAGGAGCCAGGAGATACCGATAGTACTGAGCACTTTATTTCCCATTCAACAAAGAGCCAGAAGTTTTCAACTTTGCCTAGTCTCTACAAGAGCGATTTTGTACAATAATATTGCTAAAATGCGCCGTTGTAGCCATGGTAACCCCTCTGCGCACATGCCGGCTGTCTCGCAAACCTCGCTATCGCTTTATTCTCCTTTCTAGCATCATACCTTTTATCCTTAAATAACTGTCTCTAATGATTTCAATTTTTCCTCTCGATTTTACCCGAACTCGATTTTAATAATAATTGAAGACGCTGAAAATCCAAAACGCTGGAAGCGTTCGGATTTCCGCGAAAAGTCCAAGTAACAACCGAAATGAGTGCTTTTCCCTCACGAATCATCTCTTGCTATTTGCGCCACATTGCAAGCTATTGATGTAAGGGGGATGTGCATGTCAGTATAGCATCTTTCATTCATTGACAATAACTGGCACGGAGTAGCGGCTACCGCTCTCGCGGTACTGGGTGAGGGGTGGCAGGCAAGTGTTCCGACCAGTGTTCCAGGAGGTCAGGTCGCCACTGTTGTGTGAAGGGTAATTCACTAGAGTAACAGCGAAATTTAAAATATCTGTATTATGGAGTGTTGCAGTAACTAGCTTCCACCTTCATCATGGATCACATCTGCTTTCAGTTTGAATATTATTTAATGGAAGATGCCCTTTAATCATTTAAGTGACAAATATCCAAATTTAATACATATTTACCTTCACAAATATCTACCCTTATTCTTCGACCCTGATCTTTGACATAAGTAGACCAGCTACGTAGCCAAGATCTTGGAATTGACAGTAAATCAATCGTCTCGTGAAATTCACTCATGAGTGACCTGTCCCTACACTAATCGCCGGAACATTTGCAACACACGCGCTGGGTGGCTCTCCTGCGGGGTTTCTTCGATTGTCCCCCTCATGTTCCGCCGGAAGCGCTAGAGGGATGGGGCGTTTGGTGATATAGTGGACAAAATCCTAACACTTCAACCACGTCTGGGCCTTTGAAGAAGACGATCAGATCGAAACGTCAGGCCGTCAATAAGAGTTCCACCTGACAACCTCGTTGGCATGGCAAAGTAAGTTGCAATTGACTTTATTGAGCCTTTAGGTCTCCTGATCATTACCTATAAATAATCAACATAAAAATTTTGCGAAAACTACCCCGCCTCCATTCCGACATGCGTGCGCTTTCCTGGTTTTTTCATTCCACTCAACCTTCCCTTTCATCCCTTCCCTGCATATATTTGTCATGAAACTCAATAATTGCAGCAGAGATAGTATTACGATGCTATTCAGTGGGATACGCCATGCACATGTCCTTGCTTTGAACTTGTCGAGACATTTACATCCTCCCTGAACAGGCATTTTTGAAGGCTAGCCACCACTTTTTCTGAATTCGTGAGCAACAGAACCCAAACTGAAATATTACTTTCCAATTGGCTGGCGCACACTACCGTGCGCGTAAAACCATGGGCGTAAGTAGGTTGATCGAAATTGCTTTTTCCCATAAACCGAAAGGACCCATAACCCATCACTCGAACGGTTTCAGAAATGAGGAATTCGCAAAAATGGAAAAGGGAAACATAATTCCTCCCGTCAATCTTGTCTTATACCACTTTAGGAATTGAGAGTCCCAGCTTTGCGGCGACGCGAGATATAAATTTTCCATCATTCACCTTTCGAGGCTCCTTATTGGCCCTTATCAGTTGCTACACCACTGATGTTCCCTTACCACCCCCTATATCACTTTAAAAATCCAGAATCCCAGCTCTACTGCGACGCGAGATATGAATTTCGTGACAGACGGACGTACAGAGGGACGGAAGGACCGACAGACGAAGCGTTTTATATATAGTAGGGATCATGCACCATGTTAACTTCTTTTTTAGAAGGGGAGAACCCAGTACTGAGCGTGGATCGCATTATAAGAAGGCTTGGCTGGTGGCAGCCGCCTCGCGAATGGTCTGAAAGATAACTGGAGTGACTCCTCTACTTCATTCAGTTATTTTTTACTACCCCACTTTCCTTACTCCTTCCTTTCCAGTGCCCGCACTTTTGCTAGAAAAGTCCTCTCTGTATGTCAGACCAATGAAACGGATGTATCTTTTCCAGTCATGAGGCTCAAAGTCTCACATGCTCGTATACCACGTCACTTGGACTCTGTTGCAGCTGTAGGCTGGTCCAGTGGAGACGAAATATTCTCCTGTGGAGATGACCACCTGCTAATGAAGTGAGATTTGACTACGCTGGCTGAAATTATTTTATTTGGATTCTTGATTGCTTTGCAAGAAAATGAGAACGAGAGTGGTGGAAAGCGAAAAAGAGTTGAACTAGGACATGTGTTTTAATTTGAGATTCCGAAAATCGCGAGAAAAAATTTAGAGAATCCAGATTATGGAATTCATGATAAGTAGTGAAAAAATGCGGAAATGAATAAGGAACAAGAGTGGTGTGAGAGCTGAGATCATTTTATAAAATAAGAGGACATGAAAAAGGACAAGACAGATAAAGACATGAAAAGCTGTGGAAATGGAGGCAAGTTTGCGATTGGGGGCATGGGACAAGAAGAAAAGAGCACACATGGACCAAGTTAGGCTACGCCCACGGTGGGTGGAGCGTGCACTGCAATGTTCCGTTTTCAGACCGAAAATTATAATTGTTCCAATACAACGCCAACTGGGGTCATGTGATGTGATGATGGGTACTGAGCAAAAAAAGCAATTCCTATCGATCCACTGACACCCATGTTCTTACGCGGGCCGTAGCGTGCGTTAGCCCAACTGGTTTGATTATAAAGGAGGTGTGAAATGTGCCTCTATTCCATACCTAATCATAGCGAATCAGTTCAGGCCCTAGCCGAACAGCGAAAGGGACCTGAAGTAAGAGGACAGCTAATTTCCGAGGTTCCATCACGCTACTATAAAACCATGATTTTGGTACCCTGGGGCGGTAGAAAACCAGCGTAGCTTATGTCATACTACAAAGAATCCAGTAACGTTCTCGCCGTGAAGTTGTCCCTTGCCAGGATGAACTGCGCACTCCGGTCCCATTCAAAATCCTAGTGGCAAATGAACGCGATATGTCACTGACTTGCGGAGCTCAGCGGACGTACAAGTCAGTGATTTCATCTTCTCAGACGAGTATGGTACCAATTTTGGTTGATTTTGGTTGGTCGGGCACTGAATTTGGTCTCCCTACCGCACCGCGCAAATGAGACAGCGCGCCATTTTTCACTCTACCACCTCCGCCTATGATACTGTAAAATATCTTATACGGTGGTCTGTACGATGGCTTATGGGGACCAGCCGATGTAGAAGACAGCGTTTGTATCTTCTCCTAAAGGAGTCTGCTATAAAACCACCTACCCTAGGAGAGAAGGCTTGGTTGGTACGATTGACGCGGGAATTGATCCTCGTTTCGTGCGAGTGGGACCCTGTCCCTATAGCACCTCCGCCCTTGCCATTCTATATGTTGCCAATGTAAGCAGCTAGAAATTTGTAAGAAGCTATACATACGAAAGGAAAGCACAAGAGGCATTTAGTGACAGAAAATGAAGATATGTCACTCTATATTTGATTTTTGTTGTGTTTTGCCTATAACTGCTACACTTTAGGTGGAAACTTGCTAATATGGAATCTACAATGGTGACAGAGATGCCAAGGTGACTCGGCAACATCGAATTAGCGTGGTATGAAAAAGTGGTATAATCAAATATTTTTGCAGTACCTTTTTTGCAACTTCTATGCACTGGTTTCCTACATCAGTACGCCACGATGCCCACGGAGATGTGTTCGCCTTATCGAGTTCAGATGGTATGCCAACTACCTCTTCCTTGCCTGGCCCAACTGCTGCAATAATCCATCCATTTAGGACAAATTCACTTTGTCAATAAAATGGGCAGGATGGAAAAATCTGTAACTGCCCACAAGGGAGCCGCACTTATGGTTCGCTGGAGTGCCGATGGCACGGGACTGCTAAGTTGTTGAGTTTTAGTTCATTACTTTATACTTCACGTACCGTCGCTGAAAACGGTATGGTCGCGTTCATACTCTGCAGTGGCAGCGGCTGGGTAGGCTGCGTTTCCTCCCGTGCCACTCTGCCTCGCTGCCTCTGAACGCAGCCACCCTGCCACCGCAGCCATTACATGGCCTGCGGGTACTTGCGCGGTGGCGTGGCGTACCAATAGAATTTTGTTAGCTACATTCTTCCATGGTGCTATTCATAGATCGTATGCGAAAGTGAGGATGTGATTTCAAGGCAACGTCTCTTTTGATTTCTTCATTGGCTGCTGACCAATACTCGGTATTACAATAGTTTGTTAGTAATTGGTCACTTATTATGCTTAATTAGCTTAGCTCCAACTATGCAATGACAAAATTTGCTTGATGTTTCCATTAATGGATGCGCTACAGTTCACGAAGAATAGGTTTTTAATCAAAATAGTTGTACATTTAGTAGAAAACCGTTCATTGTGACAAATACTTTTTCTAGGTGGAGAAGACGGTGCAGTGAAATTATGGTCTCGTAATGCAATGCTCCGTTCGGTCATCGCTCAAATGCCTCAACCTGTGTATTGGCACGTGGTTCTTTTAATTCATATTAAACTTTTCTTGATCGCCAAGAAGTACGACATCGTAGCTGCTAGGGGACGGATTGGTGCCAACCATTACCGTCTTGAAGCAGTGGGATCAGAGAACCCGCCAGTGGATCTGGCACCGATCCCTCCCACGGCTGAGGCTCACCATTACTGCCGTAATTAGCTCTTTTATAATGTTTTGCATCTTTGCAATTTGTGCTCAGCACGTCGGTTTGTGTTACGAGGTGATACTGAAATGCGATGATTTTTATTTTCTTGCAATGTCATGACTGTGTAATGATGCTCCCATCTTTCCAGTTGTTCGTTCGATTCTACGTCAAACTACGTACTTTTCCCAAATTATGACCACTGCTATATAAGGTCGTTGAAATCTCAGGTAATCTCAAATTCGATCGCCAAAGAAGGGTTGAACATGAGGCTAATTTTGATTAGTTGTTGAATATGAAATAAAAGATGCTATGAAGTGCCGCACTGCAGAAAAAATGAAACGACTGAGAAGCTAAGAAGTGAGTCCCTTTTCCTCTCACTCATATTCATCAAGGACGTGTTTTCGCGCACTCTGCATCACTGACTTACGCCAGCATAGTGTTGCCCCACCCACAACGGCTAGTCCTCCGCGCGCCCTCATTGCACTGAAACGCACACGGGTAAGGTAGCGCTAAGGCGCATAAGGAGCGTTTGTCAGCGCATAGCCACGGATCGACTCTTTGGAGCTCGCCCGACCATTTACAGAAAACATGTCCTTCCTAGTACTGACCGCTCTCACCATTCCTAACAGACGGTGGCTTCAAATTTAAAGGATATTAGGTGGAAACCTTTATCCGAGATACGGTTTTTCTGCGGAACCACTTCACATCAAATATCTGTTGAATTTTTCCGTTGCAAATGTGCTGCTTACAATCAGATAAATTCTGGTCTTGAAATCTCGATGGAAAAATCATTCAGGGACCTCCACTGAAATGGAAAGCACACGATGGCCTTGTCTTATGCTGCGACTGGTCCAAGGCATCTGAATACATTGTCACGGGAGGAGAAGATTGCAAGTTCAAAGTGTGTGAACTAGCTAAATTTAGCCTTCGAAACCTGCATTGATGAGACTTCTATCAAACTTACCAACAAGTCAACACGGAGTTCGTGATGTACATAGATATGCCTGAAAAAGCGCGAGAACTAGAGGGAAGGGAAAGACCAATTTAGCTGACATAATGTGCCTTCGAAAAGAGTTGAACCTCGCATTTTACCTTCTGTGATTCCGATCCATAGTCGATTGCACTGCTCCAGAGGAGGAGTTGGGATGAAACTCAGTAGTTCCTTGTTGTATAGTTGTGATTTTAAAATCGATAAAGTCGTGAAATAACAAAATTCATTCAGTTGTGGGACAGCTTCGGACGGAATCTTTTCACTTCGATCACTCATGATTACCCGATTTCTTCCGTGGCGTGGAGTCCCGATGGTCAATGCTTCGCCGTCGGCTCGTACAACATACTTCTCCTCTGCGATAAAGCCGGGGTGAGTCAGAACCTTTTAACAATTTTATAGCTAATGAGCTTGAACTACGGATAAGAAAAATTGTTTGAGTGGTCCCATTCTCTTGAGAAGCTATCAACTGGATCGTTACTATCCCTTTGTTGGTTTGACGACTCCACGCAACTGGTCGGTGGTACAGGCAACGGTCAAGTAATTCATGCACATATTATAGAAAAGTAGGTTTTACAAGACTTCAAGGAGATGTGAAAATTCTTTGACTCTAAATTCTAAAATTCTATGGCTCTAAATTTTTAAATACATGGCCACTATATAACCAGCCACAGTAATCTCCAGAACAAGGCAAATGGTAATTGTTCTGGAATTCTTCTTCACTGCACCTACAGTAAACCCTTGAGCCCCTGCTCTCTCTTTGAGACCGTCAGGACTCCGTCTGCCACCGTCAGCCTCATGGAAGGACTGAGGGACGTCAAGTTCCAGATTGTCACTCAGGATCAATACATGGAGTGTGCATGCAGTAAACAAAAACCGATGGCAATTCTTTAGGTTCGGTAAAGGCTTAGGGATTTCTGTAGTTGGGACTGTATGGGCCTGCAAGCTTACAGTTTCTTTTTTGTCCTATCGTTTATCGGGAAAGCTCACCTTCACAACTGCCTTTTCAATGTTTTCTCTACCGCGACTTTGCAGCACAGAAACATGTGGGAGTGTCGAAGTTGTACAAGTAAAACGAAATACTCTGAAAATTCGCGAGCTGTCCGTCGATTTGGCGCAAGAACAGCTGGAAACCCGCGATCGAATTTCACGATTCTCGATTGCATATGATCAACTGGTAGTCGTCACTACTCAACAGCTATATATTTTCAGGTGAGTGCACTAAATTTCGAAATAAGTTTTACATATATTAACTGAGACTTGTAATCACACAATCAGTGAGAATTCAGCTCGAAAAACTGGAACACACCAATCATCGTGGAATTGAAGGAGAAGGCTATCAAGCTAATTCTACAGGCGAGCAAGTATGGGTTCCTACTTTACTACTTCAATTCCAGTCATGAACAGAGCTTTAGTCAAGAGCACCCGTTGGAACCCCTTTTTCGGCTCCCAAACTCAACAAAGTAAAGGGATGTATGCATCTATGACAAAAATCTATTGTGGCGTCCGTCGCCCGCCAATGCGAGCTAGGGGGCCCTCTTAGCTGGGCTCTACATAGAGCGATGGTCGTATGCTACCCTGATTTAGACGTCATCGCTTTAGTACCCAACTGGAACGGCGCCCTCATTCGCACCCATCGCTCTACAAGCAGCCTCGCGTTTTCTGTGCCAATGACCGTCCCTTGACGTAGTGTTTAAGGCCCTGCCAACTCACGAGGTTGTGCAGCGTAAAAAGAAAAGTTGCCTGAAGTCTACATGATAAGCGGATCTGAATTTTGCTGTGTTATAGCAGTATTCAATTGTAGTAGTTGAAGACAGTGGAAGGGGTGCACTCGGCAATTTGAGGAATATGAACGTAGGAATGCTCAGCAATGTAACAGTAGAGAAAGAACGAACTAAAACGGCAAAAAAAAAAACGGAGGAATAGGAACCCGAGAGCCCCTTCCCCTTCCCTCTCGTGACCCTCTACGTCACTAGCGGGAGGTAGACTGCAGACGAGCGGAGAGGCTAAACCAGTCGACCGCCAACGTTGTCCTGTCTTCTGCGGCCAGCTAGCCGGCTGATTAATTGCAGAACGACAGGACCGCGGGATCGTGATAAGACGCGTTTTTTCAGTACGAGTTTCGCTACACATTACCTCTCCTGAAATGGGAGGTTCGTCTCCAGAGTACATGTACTCCCATTTCTCACTTTTTCCTTATTCGTACCAGTGCCGTTAAAGGGGCGCACCTTTCACCAGAAATCGCGCCACTTATAGCCTTCATAGAGGCTCACCTTTCATTTGAATGAATCACTCCAAGAGTTCCTGATTGCACACATTACCCTTGCCACTGTCTTTGATCTACTGAATATTTGAAGTGTTGACATAGTGCATTTACAGTTTCATTGAATGAATAATGATTTGATTCAGAGTATTCCTTGTATCGGATGGGCAAACGTTGTTTGTCTTCAGTTATGAAGGTCGAAGTCTAAGTGAAATAAAGTTGCCCAAAGGAAAATCAAGTTTGATAAGTGAGTCTGTTTCGTGCCTCGAAACCTTTTCGATCACTAGTTTGGTAACACATAATTAACATGAATTTGTCTGAGAAAGCTCTGCCAGTTACTAGACGGACACCCATCGGTCTGTAAGCACATAGGTCAAAGGAAAACAATTAGTGTAATCCTGTAAGGTGTTCCGTATATTTTATAACACCAAAACTCGATCCATGTAAAGGAAGTCCACGCCCTCCCTCCATCCTCACCCAGCACTTACTTGCCTTCCATTCAGTTTATAGATACCATAATCAATTGTATATTCCACGTTTGTCACATGAAAGATACTGATCACCACCGATGGGAAGCGTTCGAGCGTGTCGCTTGCGTTTCTATGCATACTAAGGATGCGGTAGAAACGCTACTATCATAATTCCACCGATGAAGAACCAGCAAATGCGCTTCTCTCGACGAATGGTGCTCAAACACTCGAAGGCTATGGAGGATTGGTTCCATATTCGTCGACACGCCTTGATTTTGAAGATATGAATAAAGTGCGGTGTACACCTAAAGAGCATGACTGACGTCGATTGGCTTGCTCTTTTATCAATAATTTCATTCTTAGTGCAGCTGAAGCAATTTTATGGGTTCTTGACTTGAAATAAACTGCTGAAGCCTGTAGGATGGATACAGCTTGTCTTCAGATTCGAAAACAACTTCGCTTTCAAACGATACGGTGGCATTAGTAGATCGTGATGAGACGTCGTTGATTTACCTCTTCGATCCCATGTCGGCTAAGCCGCAAGGGGATGGCCAGATCACGCACGAGGTAAGTTTCCTTTATTGTGGATCATACCCCTAGTTACTGATTGTCATCTCTCCGTGCCGTTGTGGTGTTCACGAGTCTCAACAACCTTCGTTCCAAAATTTTTGCAGCATGGAATAATGGAGCTAACGCTATGTCAATGCGGCCCGATTGCCGACAGAATGCTGGCGTTTCGTGATAGTGAAGGTGCAGTGTTCATTGCAAAAGTGAAAGCACATGGTGTTGCTCAGAAAATTGTCAAAATAGGTAGGTCTCCATGAAAACGTGACGTTTACACCGCCTTACACCGTTTACGCCGCTCAGTTGGTTTTACAGAAGTACAGCCACACAACCATTCATAGAGTAAGGGTGAACAAATTCTGTTGAAGTGGAATTTCATAGTTGCTATTCTGCCATATGCCATTTAGACTTTCGTGCGGATAGTCAGTTGTACGCCTTCCTCCAGGTATGTGTCATGACCCTCATTTGGGTTACCGGGCCACGCGAATAAAATCTCTGCGTGGCGGCGCATTGATTGGCACGGTTCCTGCTTTCTGACATGACGTGACCCAGTTTCTCGTCCATTTAGTGGTGGGCACAGACCAGAAGTGCGCCTTTGCGTGCATTTTCGCGCTTGCTCATCTCTATTCGGCGGATAGCGGAAACATCGGAGTACCAATTCGTTGAGCCGGCTCGTTGAACATCCTCACGATAGTGCCAGGTGGGCACAGAGTTTTAAAGTAACCAAGAGGCGTCTCTCAGGAAATTCTTGAGCTGATACGCCAACGTGGAGCTGCACGAGCCGCAGGTGGTAAACAATTGACGTTTGAACTTGCGCAGCGATGCGGAGAGGCGATAAAAGAAGATCTCAAGAAGAGAAGAGCAGCAGTGCTGGCTGAACCAGCAGAGGCTGGGAGAGGCATTCGCAATGTCTACCTATGTTTCGACAGTTATAGGAAGGAAGTGACCGGTCTTCGTTGTCCGGACGGTACAATCACTGCTTTTCGAAGAGCAGTGGAGGTAGTCGTCTACGACGTCCACCTGCCTAAGAGCAGTATGAAGAGGATGGATATGTCGTTCTTCAGTTCCTCCTTGCAAAAACTGACACGTCATTTCGTCTGTGAAGAATGGTACAGCACCTGGCCCCACGATATTAGACTGGAACATCTGACGAGTCTACCTCCAAATATCGACAAAGTTCTGACCCCATTCTTCACACTATCTGTCGGAACGCAAGGTACCCACTTTGTGAAAAACCAGCACCACTATGATGTACAAGAAGGGAGATTCACACGATAAAGTCTATTAAGTTGAATCTGCCGCTGCCTGTAGTCTTCAAGGTCTTCACCCAAGTCATCGTGTGTGGAACCGGGAGAACCTTAGACGAAGGAAAGCCATGCAAGCAAACCGAGTTCCGAAAAGGGTTGAGTACAACCCATCACATCCACACGGTCACTAGGCTCATTGAAGTGTCGCGAGAGTGAAAGATGCTGTTATGTTTCACATCCGTCGATCCGACGTGAACAGAGAAGTTCGGCAAGGCGACACCATCTCGCCTCAACTTTTCAACGTCGCTCTTGAGAACGTCATGCTTGAACTGAAATGGGAAAGCATGGCAGTGAAGGTCGATGGCCGATACCTACAGTTCCGCTTCGCTAACGACATCGTGCCCATAACACCGATAGTTCAACAAGTGCAGCGATTGCTAGTCGATTTCTACTGTGTGTGTCTAGAAAACGGTTTAGAGCAGAAGCTAACGAAGACGATGTTAATGAGAAACGGGTTGGCATCTTATGCCCTATTCACGCTCAACGGAACAACCATCATTCATTGCTTGAGCTGTTTACATCATTCGGGAATATAATAAACGACTCAGTGCCAGAGCTAAGCAGGAGGAAAAGAGCGGCTTGGGAAGCTTTTAAGACCATCGATGGAGTAGTGAAGAAGACGAAGATCCGACTCCGTACCCATCTATTCGACTTCGCTCCTGCCCAGAATATGCCTCAGAGACTTGTGCCGTATTGTGATAATCGTTGGACCCCCCACGTACCTCTGACCTACTGTGATGTTAAGGTTCTTCGGTGGAGCAACTTCTCTTCAACGATGTCACCAACATGCTTGTGGGCATAGGAGACAGCCGCATTGGTACTTGTTTTACCGCTATCTTTTACCTTTTCACCATATTTTCAAGGTTTTTTCAGTCATCTGGCCTGCTGTCGAGATAGCGTTTGTGGATCGGTCTTTGCTAGAACGGTCTGTGATGGAGAAACAAGTGACGGGTCTCGGGAAATTTCCCGTTTTACGAAGGTTTGTCTTGCTCTTTTTGTGGAGGCCCATGTGAGAAACAGTATCCGAGTTCTTTGGCTCGAAGTGAACAATATGCTGATGGTCCTGTTAATGTAACGACGAAGAGTACTGTGGATTCCTAAGATTGTACCAAAACCATTGAGATGGACATAATGCCTCTCACCTCAAGACAATCGAGGAGTTAGAACAAGCAGTTAATGCAAAGAAAAAGTGGCATAATTCAAGGGGATGTACAATCACGTCGGACATCGCACTCACTGCGTTTTTAGTACCCTGAGTTTTATATTGACCGTAAGACAAGGCTATCGCTTTGGGACCCAGTTACGGCACCTAGCTGAGACGCACTGTGTCACAAGCTGCTGTGCAAAATCCTGACGTTAAGGTACACACCCACAATTTGAAGGTACTGGGTACTTCAATTTGGTATCCAATAGGAAAATAAAGGTGCCACGTGATGCGGAAGGAAATTACAAATGAAAGGAATTCTTAGAAATACAGTATGTTCCCCCTATTCTAGCCCCTGGTATAGCGAGAATCATGTTCACGTTCTGATCTGCTTTCTTTCGCTAAAGTTTAGTGAGAGCTGCGGCGAACTATCATATGCGTCCACCTGGGCGGAAAAATGACAAGGAGGCGGTGAGCAGCATGGGCAGCCATTTCTAAGATGGCCTCGGAATCACCCAAGAACGAGCAATTCGCCGTCTGTTGGATCCTATAGCTTGCCTTTATATCACATGTATTTTCTTTTCACAAAAGCCCGAACTTATGCCTCTACTGTTCCTGTGAAACACATCACGCAATAATAAGATTAGTGGCTCACTTTCTTGGAGCGAGTAGATTCATAGGTTACTGCTTAGCCTGCACCTTTGTTGCGGCTGCACGGTGCACCCTCAGCACCTGTTCTACCCGCTAGAACACAAGCAATCCACGCCCACCCAACCAGATTACACCTGGCCTTAGACGAACAAAATTTCATCATCGAGGGTCTGTTTCGTTAAATTATCTTCTCTTATCGCAAGTTTCCTTCTTCACGTGAATGCCACGTCGAAAGTCTGTTCATCTAAGGCCAGAAGAGATTTGGTTGGGTGGGCGTGGTTTGGCTGTGTGCAAGCAAGCACAACTGTGAGGATGCGCCGCACAGCTGCAACAAAGATGCAGTCTGAGCAGTTATCTGAAGACCCACTAGCCCCGAGAAACTAAGCCACTAACCTGATTATCGCGTGAAGTGCCTTCGAGGTAACGTCAAACAACAGAGCAGCCTAATTAACAGGAACAGCTCGTGCTTTCAGTTTCACAGGAAGTACTGTCACATTACGTCGATCCGATGGCTCTGTGATTACCACTATTGTTCCGCCATTTGCCTCGTCGCTTCTACAGAATGTCTCGCAGTCCAAGTGGGACCAAGCAATTAGGCTATGTCGCCAGGTTAAGGTGCGTTATAAGTCTTGGACCATCCTCCCATTTTCTCTCCCTCCGTACCCACAACTGAATATTCGAAAAATAGCTAGTGGTTCAAGCTCATTAACGGGTTCGATGATCCAGCTCCACAATTATCTGGCAAATTGAAATCATTTCTTTCTTCAGAATGACGCCATATGGGCAGTGCTAGCTGGCTTATCAACGGCAGCCAAGCATCTCTATACGTCCGAAATAGCATACGGAGTACTGGAAGAGGTTCGTCATATAAGTCTTCAACAAGCTCTTGAAACCTTCAAATAAAAGTTTGTAGGTTGAGAAAGCAGCTATGCTGTCGAAAACGCGAAATCAGTCGAACAGAGAACTCAGCAGCGCGAAAACGGCTCTACTAGCAGGAAAAGTGAGTGAGACTGCAGCTCTCTCAAACTCCTTTCAATTTGTGAAGCTTATCCCCTTGTTTCCACCGATTCTTCTACCAAAAATCCTACTCCCCCTTCAAGGACTCACTTCTTTTCGAAATTCGTCCCGATAGATGTGAATTTTGCTATTAGGTTGGACCATAATTTCTGTCACACCTTCTATTTTTCTTGGGGAAAACGGAAGCTTCTGGAATATTTGGTTGTGGGGCGTATGTAAAGCGAGTAAAAAGGACTACCGATTAACACACTCATATTCTCTATGGCTTCAACTAGCAGTGAATCTACGACAATTTCGCGAGAGTTACGAAATTCACGAACACCGCGCCGGTTCCTCAGCATGCAGGGCAACTAGCCGAATCTACCAGTCGATGGACCCAGATACTGTCTCTCATATGGCGGCAACCCGATGGCTCGACGACTCAAATTGAAACGGAAAAAAATTTCGAAAAATTGCAAAGAGGAGAAAAATATGTTTTTTTCAAAATTTTCAAGAAAAGGGAACTGTTACCATCCAACACGGCAGTCACTGCCGATTTCTACTGCAGGAATTGGACACCGTAGCTGCAAAACTTACCGGAAAAATGGACCGAGACCACTTCCTCCACGACGACGCTCGCCCACATGTGGCAAAGTTGGCGTGTCAAAGGATCCGGGACCTTTGTTGGACAAAGCTCCCCCATCCACGGTAGTCTTCAATCATGGCCCCAGCTGACTACCACCTATTCCGATCTCTGACCCACTTCCTTGACGGACCGCAGCTCAAAGATGACGATGATCTCAAAATCGACCTCCAGACTTCCTTCGACCAGAAATCCCCAGACTTCTACAAGCAAGGCATCTATTATCTCCCTTTTCGCTGGCAATATATTGTTGATTATAATGGTACATATTTTGTTGACTGAAGTTAGACACAAATAAAAAAAAATAAATTTGAACTTTTTTGTCATTGTGGAACAGAAATTATGGTTCAACCTAATAAAAACAGTAGCGGTTATGAGTTTCAGCGGCTCAAAGACACGGAGGAATAAATTCGGTAGATTGTGGAATATGAAAGTAGGCATGCTCAGCAGTCTAACATACGAGAGAATGCTTCACTAGCTGGTGGAATAGATTTCAGACTGGTAAAGGGCTGAATCAGCTGGCTGTGAACGATGTTCTCTTTCGCGGCAACTCCCCCGCGGATAAATGGCAGCACGACTCGCAGCGCTGTGGGATGCGCGCTTTTTCAATGCGAGTTTCGCCTCACATTACGTCTTCCGAAGCGACTGTTAATTTTCAGAGAGCATGTATTCCCACTACTCACTTCCTCCTTACCCAACACGGTGTCTAGGGTGTGAACATTGCGCGTACGATAGCGCAGCGGTTAGGCTGTGACTTCACTGCTCCATTTAATCAGGAGTACAAGCTACAATAATATATTCCCAAACTCGTAATTCGATCCTACTGCGGAACTGTCAAAAGTTGTTGCATATTGTTGTTTACTGAATACCTAGATCAATGAAGCCGAAGCACTGTTTGAAAGAGGACGAAGCATTTTCCAAGCAGTTATGCTGAACATAATTCTGTTGCGATGGACAAGGTTTGTTAGTGATCATTACTGATTATTACTAGTAGATGCTCTAGGCAGAATTCCAGGGCTATTGATCTGGCTATCAAGCACAATTCGTATCTGGAGATAGTCATGGGTTACAGGCAGCGATATTTGGAGAAGTTAGGCAGAAAGGAGACTGACAAGACGTTTCTTCGCCATATGGGAGAGGTAGGCTTGCGAATAATGATTTCGTCGCTAACCAGTGAAAATAGAATAAGGAAGTATTGCAAAAACATAAACGATAATCACCACACAGAGAAATAATAGTGAAAAGCGCTGATGTGAAAACTAGCTGACCTCTTGGGTTCACTAGTGGTCATCCGTGCATTACAATGCTCATTGTTTCCACTGAGTCTTGATTACGTGTTGTTGAAGACTCTGTTTTATGCTGACTATCTTTATTAATGACGTTTCAGGCATATGCTATTCTTTAGATGTGCTGAAACCATACTAACATCATCGCAATGTGCGCAATAATGCTTCAAAATGAGTACTACTAATCTGTCCTACAGCGCGATAGTATGCCCTTACTGTTTAACGGAAATGGAGAGGGAGATGTCGACTAGAAATGGTGGGCATGATAGCTCATACTATACATGCAAGCATAGTGACAGATCTTCATGCACTCGTGTAAGTCACCACTCCCCACATATCACATCCTTTGATTGCTACCATCACGCTGCATGCCGGGCGCCGCGAAGCGAATTTTCTTTCTTAAGACACCGGAAGGGGGAAATTTTTCGCTGAGGGGCCACCGTTGCACAAACTCGCCAATTTGACGCCTTGGCATGGTGCCAAGTGGAGATGTTTTTGTTGTAAAATTGTTTTTCTTACTTTTTCTTTTGTTCTTTCTTATATTGTTTCTAGATGTATTAGATTGTTCCAAAAGTCTTGTATTATTTTTCCAAAAAAAAATAGTAACTCCTCTTCACTTCGAGGCAGGTCCAGGCGGTTCAGGAATATGGTAGAACGTTCCCTAAGCTTTCTAGGAAAATATATATTGACCCACCAGATCCCGTGGTGAGAGCTACAATGCTCGTTGTCGATACCCATCCAACTCGCGGTGTCATTTATTACGAGCGGTCTTGCGGCATCAAAACGACGGTGCATTGGGCAAGGGATGTGTGAGCTACGTGACCGTGCGCCGCTGGTTCATCAGCTTCAGCAACGGCGAGATTGACATGAAGGACAAACCATGCTTGGGACTGTGCTGGTTCTAGGACGTGGAAGGAATGCTTTTCCGCGAGGTGCTGGTACAAGGCGAGACAGTCACCGCTGCCGTATGCACCCATGAGCTCCAGCAGCTCGCCGTCGCTGTTCGAGAAAAGTGCCGAAAGGTCCGCGGTCACCCTTCTTCATGACGACGCCCGCTCCCATTTCGCGAAAAGTTCCCAGGCCAAGTTATAGGAGCTCGGCTGGGATGTGCTGCCCCGCCCGCCATACTCTTCAGACATTGCCCCTTCTGGCTATCACCTTACCCACCCTCTCGAATCCTTCCTGGCCAAGAGAAAATTCGTTGATTATTCGTTGTTTGCGAAGGCGATCGCTGACTTCTTCGACTCTCAGAACCCAGAGTTTTGGGAGAAGGGAATCAACGATTTTCCTATGAAGTGGCAGAGGGTTGCCGATAACAATGGTCAATACGTTGTGGCCTAATTGTTATTTGTTGGACGAAAAAAAAAATAAAAAGTGATGATCGAAAAAATGCTACAAGACTTTTGGAACAACCTAATACTTACATGGATGCTAATTTAGTTGGGAACGGGCCCTCCACTGCGCTGAGAATCAGGTGCTGAAATTAGCGTTGGCCTGCGGCCCGTCTGCTGCAGCGGACAACTCGGAAAGTCAGTGTGTTGATGCGAATCTAATGCGAACACACATCACAGCGTCGCACTTTTGAAGCGGGGTTTTTTCGCCGATTATCGCTTCCAACCTTGAGTGTTCGTTACAAAATGCTCCTTTCTTTGCATCTTCCTCTTGTTTCGGACCCCTTCCGGTTCCTTTAATGACATACACCAAGTTGTCATGAGGCGGATGATGTTCGCCTTCATGCCCTTAGGGTGGCAACATCGTGCGTGAAAGAATACACATATACATGGTATCTGAGATGCCTCCTCCTGTACCAAGTGTTACTGAAGTGACCTTCGGAAATCTTGATTCGAGAAAGGTAGATAAGCATCTTCTGGTGGTTCCTCGACCGTCAACATATGGCGCCGGTCTGCTCTTTATAATCAACTACGATCTGCTTGTAGTAATGACTTCGAAAACGAAATTTATCCACGTCCACTACGTTTCGCAGGACTCTTCATCCACATAGACCAAGTAGATGGAGGTTGTAATAAAGGCATAGGTCAACATTCTTATAGCGCACCACAACTTCAAAGTTTGATATTCTGGGCGAGGTACGTCGCTGTGCTTGCACTGTCACAATTGCTTCAGGAATTGTTTCGCACCTTGGGATGGTGCGGAACATATCTAAGCAGAGGGCAGAAGATCCATTGTAAGAGCCAACTGATTCTGTCCAATGGGCCACCACAGGGTGCTACTATTGGTTTCTTTTCAAGGGCATCGGTGAGGGTAAGGTCGCGTTCATACTCGGCGCACCGACGCCGTCGCCGCAGCTGCCGGTGTCAAACTGACGCCGACACCGGTGGCGACGGCGTCAAATTCACGAAACCATTTGCGCGCCGCCGACGACGGCGTCCATAGATGATGCGCAGCGTTTGCAAAATTCTTGACCCAATCACCCTACAGTATGGTGATTGTGGCCGCTTCGAATCTTGGCGCTGTGCCAATATGGTGATCGTGGTCGCTTCGTGTATTGGCACAGCGCCAAGATTCGAAGCGCCCACAATCACCATACTGTGTGTGATTGGTTCAAGAATTTTGCAAACGCTGCTCATCATCCATGGACGCCGTCGTCGGCGGCGGGCAAATGGTTGCGTGAGTTTGACTGCGCCGCCGGTGCTGGCGTCACATTAACGCCGGTGTCGGCGTCAGTTTGACGCCGGCACCGGCGGCGACGGCGACGGCAAAGTATGAATGCGGCCTAAGAAGGAAGTGAACTGTGGATGAATGCCTTTTTAAAGCAAGCTTTCCTTTCAAGAGGAATGATGTGTGGCCTGATCCTTAATGAAAAATTGCGTTCTAGGGTCTTGTCATGATTCCGCAGCACAGCGAGTTGTACTGCCATTTACCCGCCTGAGGAATTGCCGGCAAGGACGGCTCTACGTTAGTGACGCAGAGGGAAGCGAAAGAGAAGGGGGTTCTGGGGTTTTAGTTTTTCGGGCATTTAAGCGTTTTGTATCGTTCATTCTCTGCAGCTTAACAGCTTAGCACCCCTACTTTCATATTCCACAATCTTCCTAAGTTACCCCTCCCGGTGTTCAAATATGCTACGTTAACACAGTTTTCCTCTCGTACTACGCGCTATGACTAGCTGATTATAAGTCGGTACAGTAACATGTTAGATATAAATCGGACCATACAGCCTCGTAACAATTTTGCCGAGAACTCTTTTCTTCACTTTTCTGAATTGTGACAGTCTCTTTGTACCCTCTTTCGTAACTTTTCGTCATAGGTTGTAGCATCCGATGAGATCGTTTCACTGACAGAGATGCCTTGTTCACTTGACATCACACTAATCCACAGCTTTGTCTCCAACTGAGAACCGTAGGGATCTTCTCAGATTAACAGCTGCTCTGTGACCTGCTCGTTTTACCATTGTCATGTTATCGGAAGCTTGGAGAGTCCCATGATTGTTGGATACCTGCAGGAGGTTCAGTTTTGGTGCGACTTTTGCAGCAAAGCCGTTTTGTGTTACGGCAGCAAAGCCGTTTTGTGTTTTGTGTTCGTGGAAATGACATATCTCTTGCATCAACGTCATTATCTGCACATTCCATGACAGTACTGCGAATCGTGAATGTGGCATTATTGACTGCTTTAATAGGTTATAATTTTGTCCCAGTCTCTGCTGTGTTGCTGATCTGATTCGTCCGCAAGAGGCTCTGTGATAGCCTCCATGATTCTGAACTAAAGTCGAGCGACGCTTTCTTGAGTGATCGAACTATTTGTAAATTATATTATGCGTACAATACACTACTTGCTAATATTCAGGTAGAAATCGACTTTGACCATATCCGCGAAGCCGTTGCTGAACTGGAAGCCACAGAGGAAGCCACTGGCTAGAAGAACGCCTAGATCACTGTAGATCCATCACTGATTGTCTTTCACGAAAAAGAGGGAAAAATAAAAACCGTTTCTTGGTCTAACATATATTATTCACCTGATGACAGATCCTCTGAAGGAAGGGACTTCAGAAAACAGGCAAAGCTGTGTGAAAAGGAAAATTACTCGCGTGCACACAGTTAGATCAAACGCGCTGGGCGTACGCCCTTAAACTTTACATTTTATTTAGCGCCATTTTCAAGTGCAGTATCTGTTCAATGAAGCAGATGGTCAGGCTAAACTCCTGTGGTATTTGCGTGTGGGTCAGTGATGCGCTAGGTGCTACTGGAGTTAGGGCGCACTCGACAAAAGCATAGGCCGCGCACAATTCCTCCTCGTAGGCGCTCCCATTGTTATTTTATACCTTGATACAGGTAACTAACTAGGGTGACAAATAAATATTCTGCTGTCAGTATATTGCGAGAAATTTCCTCCAATTAAACTAAACAACCATTTACGTGTAACTGCTTACGCCCAGGGAAATCTCCTAAGTCCAGAATTGAGCACTGCCGCTTAAACCTACAGCAGGAAAAAATGCAGTGCGAGTTTTCCAGGGTCTAATCGGCTTTGTGTAACTGTTAATCTGGCACTGCGGGACAGTCCCAGCGTCTCTTTAGCTTATCTAATATTTTCATCGACTGCAATGCTGTGTGATATCCTTGTTGCTCCGGAAATATGCTTCTTTTGCTGCTTCAGAGAGCATGTAGATGACAAATGATATAGATCAAAGCCTATAAGGCCGCAGACATTATTTTACTTGCCTGCGTCAATTGAAGCTGGCACCTGCGTCAAACTGACGCAGTCATTGCCTGCCGCAGACGACGGCGTCATAACACGCACCGTTTGCAGAACTGTCGACCAATCACACTACGGAGGTGGCCGTGGCGATAGCCCACGATTTCGATTTCGAATCTTGGCATAGTGTCATACATGCCATACTCGAATTTGAATTCCTGGGCTCTCGCCAAATCACAATACTGTAGTGTGGTTGATCGATCGTTTTGCAAACGGTGCGCGATATCACATTGACGCCGTCGTCTGCGGCAGGCACATAATTGCGTCAGTTGACGCAGACACGTAAAGTATCACCGCGCCTAATGTTGCTACCATCAGAAACGATACTCCGTTAGTGGTTTGGATAAACCGAAGTCGCAGAAGCGTATGACGCTTTCGTTTTTATCCAAGTTGTGAGATTAGATAGATACTGATAAAACTTCTCTATAGACTCCAGAATCAAGAACTCGTTTCACTTGAAGACGTCGGGAAGGGAGCAATTTTGGTGTACGGTAGCGTAGTTGCAGTTCGGACGAGTTTTATTTGCCGCAATGGCACAGTCTCGACATGATGCCAGGAGTTTAGTTTCTGTTTCTGCTGCTTTGCTTATGCCAGATGTGTTTTATTATAAGATTGTTCTTTTCAATAAGTCCTTCCTCTGTTCTTTCTTGTATTGCTTCTTTTTGTACTCATTTCTTTGCTAAAGTAGTTAGAGTGGAGTCCACGTCCTTTGGGCTATTTTGGCCTAGGTTTTCTGAATAAACCTTATTAAAGAGTGAAGCCCCTTACAACTCAAGTAATGCTTATTGTTAAATACTCGTGCAGCTTTATTAGAGCAGTGAGGATAGAATGGATAATAATGAAAACAACCGCCTTATATCAACTCCTAATGGGCGGTCTATATCATTGGCTTTATCTTTATACCATCCTACAGTGAGTATAATGCCTTCATGCAGATCACTCATTCTGGGCTGTAACACCTCCCTCCTAACACGAACAATACTAGTGTATGTCTTCTTCTTCGGATTGATCTGCAAACGAGTCGGAGGGTATCTTGTCCGTGTTTCTCGTGGAGGCGAAGTTGTCACGCCGGTAGTTGGGGTTGCGAGACGATCCTCGTCCGACCTGTCATCCTGAGGGGTCGGCATATCGGTATCCGCACACGGCAGTAGCGGGAAGTCGAGCTGCTCCATAGCTTTAGCCGTGTAGTTATGGTCGGTTCCGTACGCAATTGATTCGCGTGTCTTTTCCAGAGTTGGCCATGGACCTGAACATCGTAAAGACATTGTCCATGAAGAGACTTCACATATCCTTTGGTCCATCTTGGGTACCCGGTGCGGTAGTCCCGGATCCACACAAGGTCCTCTGACGCGAATATCTTCGGGCGCACACCATGATGGCTATTGAACTGGGCTTCCATCTGTGAGTTTCTTCTAGGCTCCGTTATAGTTTCAGTGGGTTTCAAAAGTGTAAGCGTGAAACGTAGGCGTCGCCTACGTTCCACGCTTACACTTTTGATGCGCATTGATTGTCAACAGTTCCTTCGAAGCATCATCGACCTCCACCTGGAGGTAAGCATCGGCAAAATCGATCTGTGTGAAAATCGTTCCACTATTCAACTTTGTGAAGATGTCGTCGGGTGTGGGTAGTGGATGATGATGTAGCATCAGAGCGT
Source organism: Trichostrongylus colubriformis (assembly GCA_963978905.1). Classification (NCBI taxonomy): domain Eukaryota; kingdom Metazoa; phylum Nematoda; class Chromadorea; order Rhabditida; family Trichostrongylidae; genus Trichostrongylus; species Trichostrongylus colubriformis. The sequence continues at coordinate 32,686,555 of OZ022259.1, read as the reverse complement.
CATTAAGGCCAGTGGAGTAGTCGGCGCATAGGCGAAGACTTCCGTTTGCCTTTTTCACCACGACGATCGGGGCGGCCCACTTGGAGTACGTGACAGGGGAGAGCACGTTTTCTTCCAGTAGACGGTCAATTTCCTTGTCCGGAGCGGTGACGTTGGCGTACGGTACGGGACGTTTCTTCTTGAAAACTGGTACTGCGTCACTTCTCAGCTTCAGCGTTGCCTTAGTCGTCGTACATCGTCCGAGACCAGCGTCGAAGACTGTTGCAAATTTGGTCTTCAGCTTGGCAGCGATGCAATCTCGGGTAGCGGATACATGGTCCAAGACTATCGTCTGATGGGCCTGATATTTCTTGACGGCTGTGTATAGATCCGGCAGCTGCTTGATCCATGGCATCCCGAAGACGTTGCATTCATCTTCGGTAACGAAGCAATTTCCACGTCCGGGAAACAGTCCTCCAGATGATTTTGTGACCGTGATTTCCGTCTCAAAACATCCGCGAAATTTGAGAGGAGTTCCATTGTCTGCAAATCCGGTTACATCTGTCTTCTGAAGAGGGTGCTCCGATCTGCTTCCATTTCGAAGCTGAGATTATGGTGATTTCCGCTCCTGTATCCAGTAGAAGATAGGTTGGATGACCATTGATGAGAACATCCAGCAGTGGGTGGTCATCCCTCTTGAGAGCTGCTATCACGTTGTTGATGTTTCGATTGTGATGATGACGCATAGCTGATCCACGTTGTGGCCTTGATTCCTCGTTGTCAGGTCGAGGTTGGTAGGCGTTTCGGTGATTCTTATGCTGCTGCTGCTGATGCTTTATCCTCTTACCTCGGTTCCTTCCGCGGCGAATGAAGTTGGCTGCTGGATCGCCCTCGAGCACTTGGGAGTCCGTCTTGTACGATTTGATCAGCTGACAAGCAAGCACTGGATCCCGTCAAAGTCTATGGTATCCAGCTTGGCCTCTGTGCATTTGGTCTTGACAAGGAGTTCGTAGTTGTTGAACTCCTGACCTTCGTACCTCAGTTTGAAACACTCAAAACGTCGACGGAACAACTTCTTGCGGATCCGAATTGGCGCTCTAACACCTCTAGAACCTCGTTCCAGGACTTTTCTGATGGTTGTCGGGGCGATGTAGCTGCTGTCAGCATTCGGTGACAGTCCTCGTCCATGGAGGAGATCAGCAATCGTATCTTGTTCTTCTCGTCAAGGTCGCCACACTCGTTGTCGAAAAGGTCTTGATATCGCTTGAACCATATGTCGAAGGTGCGGTTTCCGTCTAGATCGTAGGTAAATTTTTCTATACGACGATGGGGGGAATATTGAATACTTGTCTTTGATTATGAGCGGGCTGGTGACTGTGGAAAGAATTGACATCTTCTCCATGAGCTTCTCGATGGCGTCTTCTTGTTCGTTCATACGGCGCGATTGGAGATCCAACTGCTTTTGAACGGCTTGCAGAATAGTGGAAGAGCGTCCATACTTGTAACTCCTACCTGATCGCCAGTGTTGGATACTCGATGTGGAGAACGAGATAGGTTGCAGCTTTATTAGAGCAATGAGGATAGAATGAATAATAATGAAAACAACCGCCTTATATACACTCCTAATTTATAGTCCGCCCATTAGGAGTGTATATAAGGCGGTTGTTTTCATTATTATTCATTGGCTTTATCTTTATTGGCTTTATCTTTATACCATCCTACATTGAGTATGATGCCTTCATGCAGATCACGCATTCAGGGATGTAACACTTAGGTAAAAATATACACTTTTGTATGACAAGTGGTGATTGTATGATGTTGTCGAGGGACGGCACCGCGAACTGGGTCCACACCCCAACTTCATAAGCACCCTTATTCCCTTACTGGTTGTGAAGGCTCAATTTCACAAGTTTCTGTAGTTTGTATATAATATTATATCCTGCTATTTTTCGACCTCGTTACAGGTTGAATGTGTAACAACGGCCTGAGCCTTCAAGCTTGCGTGTATTTGGTAGCCCCACTTTGTTGTTGCACATTTCCGCTGTTTCTGTACCTGTATTTTAGGATGTGTTTTTCAGGATAGCTGGTCACGGCATAGAAGTGGAGTATGTGTGGAGGAAGAAGAAGTCTTTGAATAAGCTTCATCTATGCTGATCTACTATCTAGACAGTAGGGCGTCCGGAACGAGGTTGATCTTCGAAGAAGATATCTCCTCTTCGGAAGCGCTGGTACAAACGGCGAACCGTTGGTTCGGAGATGATGTTCTTCTTGAATGTAGCGCAGTATTGGCAGTGGCATTCGTCAACCCGTGGTCTTGCAGATACTCGTAGACAATCGCTCGCAGATGGCTCTGCTTGATTGAGATCATGATTACTTCATAACAGTACGCATGCATTTATATAGGTCTCCAGGTGATGCTTCGAGAACCTTCTATCGAACCTTGGTGCTGCTACATCCCCACATCGCCTCTAGAAATTTAGAGAGAATGTAGAAGAGAAGGTCAGGACTTTCTGCTCAACCCAATATTTATGATTCGTGATTATGCGACGTTGTCGTAGTTTTCATGATTTTCAGAATTACTGATTATACTGAATCATTCTCTCAATTCCTATCTACGGAAACAGAAGATGCCTTGTCCCACTGCTCGGTCAACTCGATGTCTGAGGATTTGTTTGTTTCGTTTTCTTTCTCATTGTTTTCTAGGCTACAGCAGTGCATGTCTTTGGTATTTCTGTAGGCCCTCTGCTTCTGCAAATGTGTCAACATTTCAGGTCCAGCTTGCCTAGTGAGTTCGCCAATTCCTTCGCTTCTTCGAAGCAGGCCTTCAGAATCACGAGAGTTAAGCAAATTTAGTTGTATTTTGCAATGTTTTCGTTGCAGCAGTTTAAATTTTCGAAGTGGTGTTATTTTTCACAAGAATAGCTAAAAACATTGTGTTGTGTTTGTAAAAGCTAACACAACTTTGCTATTTTGTTGTCATCATTTTCAAAAGTATAGACTCGTCAGTCCTCTCCATCCAATGTGTTTTGTGGTAGCCTGTCATTCAGATGCATGTTAGCCTTTGAGTCTTTTTATTGAGATGCAAGTGATAACACAACTCTTTATGTGATAAACTATACTCGATAGGCCATGTGATAATAGCTGCAGATATAAACTGGTGCCTGAAGTTCTTGCTCCATGTCAATGTCGATGTTGTTATTGTCGTCCAAATCATATGTAGTTCCATCATTTAACTCTGCCAAGCGGTGAACAAGTACGTCCTCGATATCTGCTCTCGCCACAAGTGCTCCACGGAAGACTTTTCAACAATTTTTGATTTCCTCTGAAGATACTTCCGCAGCACTCTATGAAGTCTAACATCATTCCGCTCTCGAGCGATCTCTGCTATTTTCGAAGAGTTCTTATGCATCGTGGCCATCATCGTATAAACGAGTACGCCGTTACTGAGCTGAAAGGCGCAATTTCATCAGAAAAAAACCTATTTTTGAGACAGCAACAATGAAATAGGTCACCTCCTTTTTGCAGTAGATCCTATCTACCGCGTTTTTCGACTGACAAACCGACGTACCCCCGGAAGGGCCTGCTATAGGCACATGCGTTGGGAAGACGGTGCAAGAACCACGTCTCGCCGTCTCTGATGGGCCTTGCTGTGAAGGCTCAGAGTCTGCGAACACGGCTCCTCCAGTGGTCTATGACGGCACCATCGATGCTCACCCGTAATCTCTCCCTGAATAGTATAGTTGGTTCGATGGGGGTGACCATTTCTAGGGAATGAGCAGGACCTCGAGCCACTCATGGATGTCCAGCACGTGCATAAAGCACGTGTTGGATAAATGTAGCGTCCAGTGCCCTTCTTGCATACCCATTTCCATTGAACTCCAGAGATGCGCCTTCAAAGGGTTGGTCCACAGTGCAATAGGTCGAATTGGTTATCTTTGGAAACCAAGAACTTGGGAAACTCTTACTATCAATGTTTTTCCAGCACTTTAAGACGTCTCTCCTTTCTAAGCTTGTTGCCAAGCCACTTCGTGAAATGCCATCCGTCGAGTTACTGATGAATGGCTCGAACTTCTGGCTCTATTTCCCTCAAAGGCGCCAATAAGCTCCATTTCCCAGTGAGGCGCCAATAGTTTTGCTCCCGTCTGTCGTCAGTGAGGCGACAGACAGTCCCGTCGAAATGACCCAACGAAGAAGCCTGCGAGGCCCTCTATCTCCATCCTCCCGCTCACACCCCCTAGAGAGAAGTTTTTGATCACAGCAATTGTATAAGTAATTTTCAGAACCTGCCTCTAAACGAAGAAGCACTTCTGTAAAGAGCACTAGTTTCGTCCGTTTGTCCGCTAGACGACTCTCCCGATGATAGCAGAGTAACCACGGCTAGGTCCCATCAGCAGCCAGGTCTAGTCCTTGCTTCATCTATGCGTGATGCTGATGAGTTCTTGCATCAAGATGTATTACCCCATTCCGCGCTCGTACGATGTCCATGACGAGGCCCTTGTGCTTCTCATATACACTCACAATAGAAGGGCCCGTCCATTTGAAAATCTTCTTATAAAGACAGTATAAGAAAAGAGTCGAACTAAGCTGTGCCCAACGCTTCAGTTCCTATATAGAATTTATGTGACCCAGAACCACTTGTAATCTCACATCGTGACTTACAACGTTGCGCTTTCCTGTCGTTATAGCAGCAACTGCAGCAGCCACATTGCCTCTGTACGTCTTTTCCTTTTGATGCGCCACCGTGCGTGATTGACTCTCCCATCACTGCACACGCGGTTCAGTTCTGGTGCACTACCGCAAATGAAATTCACGGTCCCAACACCACTTACCCCATGCCGCACAACCTGTTGCCACACTTTGGGGAAAATTGAAAAAGCTACACCAGCAGCTCCCTCCCACTAAATAGTACTTGTTTAGGGCTGCTAGCTCGGTTTCCTTGAGTGCGGCTCCATCCATAACCGTCGATATCGAGGAGACAGACTCTTTCCCACTCTCTATCTCACCTATCCACGAACTAATAGCCAATATTTTGTGTTCATTTCCGGCATCTCACTGAAGCTAACCATTCCAAGATGTGAGTTATCCGACATTTCATAGGACCTTTCCACATGATCATCTTCACTCGTGCTCGTTTGTGTTTGACAACTCCGAATCGTCCACGTATGCAACTATCTGAAGGACGTGATTGCTAACGTGAGACAAACCCTCCATTCGTTGCTGATATACTTTATGGGACATGTTCACCAATGAATGTCATTAAATGTTCGTTTTTCCACCTCCGTCAATGGCCATATTGGCGTCGCGTAATAATGCTTGACAGCATCGTTGATAAACTTCCTCACATTGACGCTTGAAATGACGACACCGCCCTGAACATACACTCCTGCTAATTCTTTTCTTTTTTGCTTAAATATCTCCTTCGAGAGTAAGGAAGCGTACATTTATCGAATTCAGAGCATTAACTAATTCGACAGAAACTGTGCGTCGCCCACATATGTTTTGCGGATCGTTTCCTACCAAAGACATGCATTCGTCTTTCCGTAATGATTCGGCAATCATGTACTGCGCCTGTTACGAACATTATATCCATTGTGTGATACTAGTTGAATAGTGAGTCTATTCCACCTACCGCTAGGACTATACGTCCATGACAGATCTTTCCATGCACTCTCTCAATGTTCTGATGAGCCTCTCCAACTCTATTAATATCAACACGCCGCCAACGCTTGATCGTTCCTGGATCTGTTCACCGTCCTGCTCAAGGCCATCCTTCCACAGGTCGTGCAGGTCCTCATTTTCAGTGAGCGCTATAAATTCGTACTATATGTCAAAATACAAGAAAAGAGCGATTTATCGAAGGACTGGGCTGCGTAAATAGGGAAAAATGTCACAGCAGGGTACCTAGAACGGTGGAAAATCTTTTCGTCCGTTATACTAACGTTTAATGCCCAAAGTCCTTGGGAATCTCGCAAACCGCGTTCCAAAAAACGACCATCATTACGAATTTCTGCAGGGTAAGGAGCTCCAGTGAGACGAAGTATTTCCCACATAGAATGAAAATGAGACGATTACGTGTAAGATGGTTTACTCACCTTTCGAGTTACTATGGTTTCACACCGTTCCAATATACATCACTGTGAATGAAAAATAATCTTCAACGACATTAGTGCATATGGGAGTGAACAGCCACGATGCCACGCATCACTATTGATTCGTTCATGATCTCTTCACGTTCTCGCACAACTGATAGTTTCAGCCCCTGAGATGAAAATACAAAATTTAAAGAAAAGTAGCATGACAGTCGATTATACAAAAGCGACACAAAACTTTTCTTTAATCACTATAACGGCAGTAAGCTAAGTCAGAAAATATCATCTAATTCTGATCTAATTTTTTTTATCTTATTCAATTCTGATCTAATTTTTTAAAATCTAATTCTCTTGATCCAATTCTGAGGATTGTAGCACAGCCCTCGTAACGTTCATCCCTGGATGCGCATTTCCTTCTAATGGATGAGAAAATTACTTTTTTGAATCTCTCGAAATGGCCAAATGTAACGATATACTTGTCTTGGTACCTTTGAAACGGTAGAAGACATTCGGCCAGGTCATGGGCCAAAGTGAGCAGTTCCCCTTCGTATTCGGGAATATAGAAATCACTTATCGTTAGTAAACGTAATTCGTCAAAGGCGCTAAGACGAGCTGATAGAAGCGAACTAATCAATGTGATCCCCAGAGTACGGTAGATGGGAATTGTGTCGATGTTGGCCTCTGAGATCGTAAAAGATGCATGGACACATCGTTAATGCGGTGAGACACCAGGTAATTGGGAGACTCTCACCATGCCAAACACTACTCACTGTACCAGGACACGCCTCTGCAAAGCCTACAAATAGGAAGCTGAAAGCTTTCTTGTAGTTCTTTAACTGCTCCCCACGTCCGCCCTCATTTATCCTCTTTTTACTCTGTTTTACATTTGTTGTTGTCGCACATGAATCTTATAAAACCATATCTTTTCATCATTATAAATTGAAGCTCTCGTCCAATCAGAAACTGATTGAAACCGGAGCTACAATACCACTAGACTACCTAATCTCCTCACAATCGAAAAGATTTTCATGAGAGCCAAGCCTAGTTGATGTCGGATTGACTGATCGAGCTTATCCCCGAAAAATGTCAGTGAGAAGCGGAAGTTCTGTGGATTTCACGGAAAATACGACAGAAATGGATGTGGCAACACCCAAAACCCTGGAAATAATACGAGGTAAGCCAAATGGATCTACAATTGGTAAAATAATCCTTCGTTTGGAGGACGACCTGGACGACGAAATTCGCGACTTATCTTCTCAGAAGAGACCGAATATTATGCAATTGGTCTGAGGGACAGTGGAAACCGCTCGAGAAAAGGCGATACTGTGTATTTGCCAAGCTAAGCGCTTGATATTCGAGGAAATTGCTATAACTCCAGATGAACTGCGTAGCATTCTGCCAATCGCATGTTTAAATAACAGCTTAATGCAAACTCTAGCCACGGAATTAGGTTGCGAAATACCTGAGACCCTAGCAGCAGTGAGGACTCAAAATCTAGAGTTATAAAGTCATGTCACAAGTGATCAAAAAGGTGGAGAGCTTAGAATGCCTAGAAAACCTGAAGAATCCATTACACAGCCAAGTGAACGACCTCTCGGCAAGAATTGCCAGCTCGTTCGGCGAACGACGACAGCCAGCTAGAAGTGCTTAAGGTGAGGAAAGCAATCCTACAGATTGGACAGCTATAAGCAAACAACTTTTGTCGTTGAATAACCATGAGTCCAATGTTTAGAAATGCCAAGCCGCGTGCCCACAAGTGAAAGAAGAGATCCACATGCACCAGAGATCAATCTTCAGCGGAGGGTCCATCCTATCAGCTATATCCCAACGCGTCGACGGTCGGTGAGTCAAGTTCTATTTCTCATTGCTCGAACAGAGGGGGAAAATCAGATACTAGCCATATTTCGCATGCAATGAACGGGCTGTTCAGCGTCTTTAGGGCGTTTATAAAGCGCAAAATGTTGCAGAAGGGCAAAAATATGACGGTAGAACTCACTAAGAAACATTTTGCGAGCCATAGAAGTGAAATATCTTTCCACCGTATGGTCGCACTCCGATGGCGTGATATGTTGGTAATTCACTTAAAGACATAGGCAAGATCTGCGTATAAGGGCCTGTCTAAAGGCGTAAACAGAGGTAGTTTTTAACGCACGGCGAAACCTTTGCGAGAAGCTCAGAATAATTGAAGACTGGGATAAGCTTAGGAAAAGGAAAAAAGCATTGAATCCGTAAGAGATTTTTGTTGCCGCATGGAGGACATCTCCAGGGAAATTCACCGAGCGATGAATGGGATTCCCATCTAGCCTCTAAACTGTATTCTGCTGCATTGGAAGGATTATTACCATATGCTAGCAGCTACAGAAAAGAGGGATGGAGTATGTCAAGGAGGTGGCTTTGAGACTTGAAAAGACTCAAATAGTAAGTTTTGAAAGGGAGCCCCTAGTTGAGACCGTTTAGAAAGCGGATAACTGGCAAAGAGGCGACAACCTCGATCCATGTCGAGTGATTCCGGAGAAAAGGTCTTTTGGTCCACTGATCTTCGTGTCACATCAGGAGTATGCCACCTGAAGCGAGGTAGTGCGAAAAGTTCAGCGACCATTCGCAATCTCCAAAGTTGGGTCTTTAAGGAAGGTGAACCTTTAGGAGGATGGTTAGATGAGCCAATTATCGATCCTATAACGATAGACGGGTAAGCCGTTTCATGACATGGATAAACCTGTAAACCCAAAGATAGACATGTTGAGTGATACGCTAAACATGGAAAAACGTGTAACTTTGGCAACCTACACGTCAAGCGATAAGGTTGACAAGGAAGAAACTGAAACTATACAAACAGACATGTCATGTGGTATGCTTGACCTAGAAAATCCGTATCTTTGCTAAAATCATAGCGGATAAAAGTTTTGATTGATACAGTAAAGCGAAATCATAGTTCCGGAAACTGACAGAAGAACTTGGTGATATTTTAAGAAGTTCAGGATTCACTCACAGATCGTGATGCACCGGTCAAGGGCTGGACCACCCACAGCGGGAAACGTGTCAAGCCGAAAAGAGCAGAAGTCAAAAGCTTGACTACCATTGCGTGTTCAAAAACTAAAAATCCAGATTTTAGAACCGTTTTCTCATCAACGGCTGATGTACAGCACGTTGACTGGCACTGCCCTGGAAAGCTGATGTGCCAAGGAGTGGAAGTGGACTGCTCGACCGATGCAACTCTACTCGATATTGTACCGAACGCACCTTTTGGAGCTATGAAATTTTAATCACCTTATGATTAGCTCGTTCGTTGTCTGACTAACCCAATCTCATATACCCGAAGCCTGGTGGACCGCAAGGCTGCTCGATCGCTCATACGATCGCATTACACCAACCGGACTCGGGATGGCATTATCATTTTATCAGAAGCATTGCATCCATGCAACACTGGCTTTATGGCTTCTGGGTAACACCGCTCCTAAACACCCTCCACGCCATGGATGGGATCCTAATAATACGGCTCTCGTGGCGGAGTCGCTCCGCAGTATGCCTCTGTGCATCAATGAACATACATATAGAAAGCACTGGCACCGAGGAAAAATTTCATCATTTCACCTTCCAGATTTGACGAGGTCGCAGACTGCTTCAAGGGGGAGCACCAGAAAGCTGTTGTTACGAAACAAGCCGAAGATATGCAACCGGATTGGTTCGCTAACTACTAGTCGTCCATACTACTCTTCAATCCCGCGTAATTCGCCGGTACAATGAGGAAGCGCGGCCTTGGACCCTCCTAATGCAGATGGTAACTAAGGGGACGGAGTTGATCGCTCTTGCTGGGCCCCAAAATGATCACCAATGGAAGAAATCGGTGGATATGCTACGCGACTTATTTGAAGAAACGTTAGTGCAGCGACCCCGACTGGCGGGTGGCTTACGATCCTTCGAGCTCTACGCTCACACCAAGAAGTAGGAGCAGGATCCCCTGCAGCCACATATGGCGATGAAAAACTCTTCACTCAAAGCGCGGCGAAGCGTGTCTGACGGCAACGATGTTACAATGTACGTCGACTATAAAGATGGCACAATTTAGGAGAACGGAGAAGAAACACAGCTGGAACAACAGCTAATACCCTGTCAAACATCGCCGGAAATGTGCCCCATGGAGAGGACACAAACGTCGAAGTGCGGATCACCACGGAGAAAGTCATGACACAGAAAACCATCGACAAAACAAACCTTGGAAAAATCAGCGCCTTGCTTACGAACCTAGAAATGTAGCTCGGAAAACTCCTCGCCATCAGCAGGAACGCAAACCAGTGTAGGCAACAAGATGCACAAGTTGGTCCCTATCAAAGTGAGCCGGCATGATGTTCACAACTCTGGATACAGAGGCCGCAGAGGACAGGGATCAAAACCTCGGCAATTCTAATATGGCGTAGTGAAATCGCCTTACCGCTTGAGGGCCCCAATTAGTTCCCTGTGTACGGTTGTTGGGAGTTGGCTGTCGATCTCCGACTCTGAAATCGTAAAAAAATGCATGTACACATCGTAAATGCGGTGATGATGTTCTCAGCTAATTGGGAGAGTTTCACCGTGCCAAACCCTATTCACCGTACCAAGACACGCCCCAAAGAAGCCTATAAGTAGGAAGTTGAAAGTTTTTTAGTAGTTCATTCTACAGCTTCCCACGAGCAGCCCTCATCCATCCTCTTATTACTCTGTTTTCTGTTTTTGTTGTTGCACATAAATCTTATAGAACCATATTTTCTCACAGTTCTGGAACTCAAGCACTTGCCCAATCAGAAACTGATTGAAACCGGAGCTAAAATACCAGTAGACAACCTAAACCCTCGAGTCTAGAAATTACATCACCCGATAATTTATTCATATTTATTACTCCTATTTTCTGCTGGAGATTGAGACTAAATCAACCAACAATAACAGTTGAAGCTAATTTCTGAACGAGACAATGCGTTAGAACAGCTACCACCTCCAGAAGAAACCCACTTGGATGACTCCTCATACAGGTAAGCAAACCAGACCGGCTGTTTTTAACGTAACCTTTATTAAGTGTACTTGAGGTAAGCATACACCTCAAACTTGAGAAGAGGTATGCGAGCGTGTGTGTCCTGTCTTGAAAACCTAATTACAGTGGGAGCCAAATGTCACAAACGTCTGGTTTGCTCACCTCCTTTCCTCCTCCCCCCCCCCCGCCACCCTTTTACCCAGCTCTAGTAGCACCTGCGCTAGCCATAGCAGGTCAATTTTCTGGATAAAGCAGCGCTAGGGGTGGACGTCGCACACGCCGCGCGCCGCCACTTGCGCGGCAGATAGCGCTGGAGAGCTCAAGCATTGAGGGTTTATTGTTTTGAATGTCGTTTTAAGACGAAAACGTTCCTCTACACAATTCAGTATAATCGCAACGAGTAACACGACAGTTTCCTAAGCCAAATACTTTGCCCACAGTTGTTCTCATGAAAGTCAGTTCGCGAAGGTTGATGTCTGTTTCCTTTATAACATTCGCCAATTCAAAACCTATACAAAACTATGAACAAGACAGAAGTGTGTAACAACGATGAAAGAACACAGATTGTTAACAATTTTCCAGGCAGGGCTTTTAACCCATAACGGACGGTGCGCCACATGGTCACGCGACCCATAACGGACGGCGGCGTTTTTGCGGCGTTTTTTATCAAATCTTTCGCCAATTTTTATCAATTGAGTCATTTTTGTAACCTTTTTGTGCAGTTGCTACTGATAAAAGGGTCATCATTATGTAGTGGTATCACCTCATGCTGTTATACGCGGTACTTCTCTCTACCTATTACTGCAAAAAAATCATGCATTTCGAGTAGTAAGATGAGCGCGAGGGTTTCCAAATGGGACACGGAGCCTATGGATTCTAATGGATTGTTGGTTGTAACTAAAAACAATTGTTGTCATTTGTTTGTACAACTAGAAAGGATTGCATTTGAAGTTACTCGCATAATGTTTGTTGAGAATTTGCGCTGCACCGGTCCTGGAAATATATGTTATTCTTCAATACTTGTAGTGTATACGTGTATAATTGGTTATTTGGAAATATGTCGGGAAATATGTTTAAATGTCGGGAGTAACCATGTGGCGCACCGTCCGTTATGGGTTAAGCGAGGCAGAGCCTATCCGCCTCCAAAGACAATGCTTGAACAAATGCATTGTTCTGAGAATACATTATCACTTATTGAACAATAGTTACTCAATGTAAAAAAATGGTGCTTTTTCAATGGGAAAGAAGTCACCCTTTACTGTTCAAAGCCTGTTTCCTGCCATCTTGGCCGCGAGGAGTGCGACGCCGCATGCCCCGCCCGCTGGCTCGGCATTGCGGTCCGGGTCACGGTAGAATCGGCCCGCACCCTGATAGGGGTAGTGAGGATGATGAGCAAGCCCAAGAAGAGTTATTCACTGAAAAATACGGGTCTGACGATGAGAGGCCTGAGCATGGCGAAATCCTCCGCGAGAGCGCCCCTTGAGCTGTGGGGACGTGGCCTCATCAGGCCAAGCAAGCTTTTCCCATGGCAGCCCACCTCCTACGGTCGATTTGCTGAGGAATGACTGAGGTGCAGAGTAATCAGCGTTATAGCAGAATGATACTTATCGTATTGTATTAAAGACGTATTGATCGAAATGACGTGGTGTCTAACGCGTAAACTTTCGTGATATAACGTCCACCGATCAGCATCGAAGATTGGAATGATTGGTGCAACCGAATTACCACTACCACTGCCTTTAACTTACTTGATGAACACTTTTGGGTAAGCCTTTTCCGATGGGAACAATGACTGTACACCTCTCTCCCCCTCCACCTCCCAAATACCCAACTGCTACAGCAGAAGTATTGAGATTAGATGCTCTAACGTAGATTGCGGGTACAGTCATTGTTGCGCTGTCGTTGCCGTTGTAAATTGAAGTGTATGTTATACTCAGGCCTTCCATGAGAGTGATAGGGGCTTCCCAATGAAGTAATTGTGAGGCTCAGGTAAAAGGCAGGCTAAATTAGCGCCGAACGTCGGCTTCAATGGAGTGCCCCCCCCTCAACTACATCAGCACCCATAAATGAACGTTTTATCTGCTACATAATTTTGTTCCGTTCACGTACTGCATTCGTTTCATGGTTTCACTCTCCCTTCCCTTTGGAAGAATAAATATGAGTCAGAGGATCGCAGGGTCAAGACCACGGGAATACCTTCCCTCTGTCATTTACGTTCTTTTTCCCCCGTGGGGGTGGGCCGATCCCAACAGCAGTGCAACGCTGGGCCGACCCGTGACGAGGCGCGAGCAAGCCCACGACCTCGTCCGGTCTCAAAAATCAAATAACCTTAACGAGTTTCATTCGAAACTCTATCGAAGGTTAATTCGATAAGAACAGAAACTAAACTTTGATCTTAGCCAAAAGGCCGAGAAGCGATACCACCCAGTGCGGCCACCTGCTCCCCACTACACGCTGTATCGCACCTGTGACGGGGCTGCAACGCGACACAATCACTCGCGACGAGGGTGCAGAGAAAGTGCGCTTGTGCGCATTACTTTCGATTATCGAAATTTTAGCATTATCGTTCGGTTTCTCGGCAAACTTTTCAATTTTCTTTGTTTTACGTGTTTTTTTTTGCCTTGAACACTCTTCTTAAGTCCAAATTCTATAAATAAAAGTATTTTGGAATATGTGTGATTCTCTGTTTTGTGCCACTATATGTTCTGATTCTATTCAGTTTTGGGTTCAAATAAAGTCGGGATGACGCAAAATTTTCACGCACGTCAAAGCTTCTTTCCCTCCCCAGGTCTAGGCTAAAGCAGATGAAACCTATGCTTTGACAGGCGCTTTTTCATGTGGGAGGAGGGGATATCGGTTTTAGCCTACCCTAGAGAGGGAAAGGAGCTTTGAAATCGACGCAAAGTTGCGTCTCCCCCCGACTTTATTTGACCCCAGTTTTGCTGCCCATGAATAGTTCACCCATTGCGCACTTCATCGAAAACTCGATCAGAATTGAATGATTCTCTTTGATGAGCTTCCCTATTCAGCTGCTCATGTTAAACTTTTGTTAAATAAATCCGTAAATATTTTGCGAACTAGTACCTTGTGTCTTGAATCATTCAATTTTCTAAGGCTTTATTGTAAGGATCTGAATTATGGCACAATTTATTGTATTACCGAGCTTCGTCTTTATTTTAGGTGTTTGAAGTGTGTGGAAAAGTCTGGTCATGAATTCGATTGCTAGGAGCTTCGCTCGAACGATAGCAACTTCATTGAATTTGCAGGTGAGTATTTGTGGTAATCTAGTCTTTCTGGTAATATAATATTCATATTAATAATATTAATTTCGATATTTATGTTGTAGTCTTTTGTTGGCATGAACGGAACCACCGATATCCAAATTTTGGTCAACCTATTTGCATGGATGTTTACTGGCTTGTATTGCTTGGACCGAACAATTTACGCCACAGTCTTAAATGATTAGAAAAACATCGAAAGTAATCGAAAGTGGAAGCGAATAATCACATATTGATTCTCTCTTCGAGTACCTTTTAAATTGCTTCATTCAACAATCCAGCGCCATGTTTGAATCATGTGGTTCTTGCTCAGTCCACATAACTGTTCACTGTGATGCTAATGGACAGCTCTGAAAAAAATGATGCAGTAAATTCAAAAGATACCTCTGAAAAAGTGGTCCCTAGACGATAACCTCACACTTTGTTTCGCTACTAGTTCCTTAATAGCTTTTTTCCTTGGTATATATTCACTTCTGCGTTACTAGCCTTTTCTGATGATAGAACAAGTGGGAATCCAGTGGATGGTGAACAACATGATATACAGCGGTATAAATGAATTTTTTATTGTATCGTAGCACTAGAAACGGTACGTATTAAATTACACGCGTACCGAGAAAATAGTAATGTGATGAATATGCTGTGAAGGTGGCATTCGCCCCACCGAATTCAAGGAGGATTTGATTTTTTACCGAGTCGTAATCAGTAGCGCTGCTATAGATCACATGATTCCGCACTAGATTGAACGAATCTGAGCAGGGTGGGTGGGAGTCAGCTCGTCGACAAGATGAGGCTAGACAGGGCACATATGAGGACAGAGAAAACGTTGATGACCTCTATGGTCGCACGTGAGGACATGTCGAAATCCCAACCGTCTTCGGGATGGTACCGTAAACAGCAACTGATGATGAAATCTATTCTCCTTTACTCTCAGAAAACCGTTCTTATTGTCGCCTGGGGGTTTCGTCGATCTTCGGTTGCCGTGTTGATCGTGTTGGATTCTCCCATCTTCTTCGCAACGTGCTCGAGGCCAAAGGAGTAAAAAAGGCGCTCGAAAGGTACAGCCAGACAAAGAAAAATGGCAGATTCTGGGTGAGTGGCCGTCCAAGGACAAAAACTGCAGTATACAAGCCGCATCGCATTATACGTGAATGACATAGAATTGAGATTCAAACGAAATACAACCATACATTGTACATATTCATTAGTAAATATTATATGGCACGGAACTTATGTGGGATAAGGGATTTTAACTCTATCAAAACGTCACTGCTAACCTTCTTTTTTCGATGTGTAGCTTCACCCACCCTATTTAGTGGATCACTATCCATCTCCGATCCTTACACAAAAAACCGATCATTTAGTCATGATCTAAAAGTTTACTTTGCGCAAATGTTTTCACCTATTGCTGTGGTCCAATAGTCGTTCCCTCCGTTTATACACGATAGAATTTTCCCAGTCTCGACACTATTTCACATCATATTGCGCATTTTTCGTCGTTGACTGCGCTCACATCGACGCTGGTCCTTTCTTTATAAGCAGCATTTGCCTCTCATTTTTATTGATCTCCTTCCAAGCCTAGACTCAAAACATTACATTACAAATTTCATTCCTTGAGTTTCGCCTGGTGTCGGGAAAGTTCCGCTTGCCGTTGGAATTTAAAGTATTTTCCTAGCGTTAGTCTTTGCTGACCACTCCCACTTTTCTCACGGTTTCTAGACCACGTTTGAAATGAAGTGCAACTTTTACAGTGACGTCTCTGTCTCTTCTATGCTGCAAGTATGTTCGAGAGGTTGACTGGTCCTCTCCACCAATTTTTAACGCGCAGCCACGTCTTTTTTCCGCAAGATATGAGCACGGCCTTACTTCTTATCCCATTCTCTGCCCCTCTCAAACTTGACCCCAGCCTCATGGGCTGTTTTTATGTTATTCCTAATATCCTAACTGGCAAAGGGACGGAGGACAGACAGATGAAGCTTTTTATATTCAGTAAACATTATGTGCATTTACTCGATTACTCATCGTGGTTACAAATCGGCTTTTGTTAAAGTGCTAATTTCCGCTTACCGAGATTGATACTTCGCTGCTTCTGTCAGCTGTTTCTCCTTTAGTTATAGATGAATTCTTGTAAGGAACGCTTCTAGGTTGCTTGTTCATCGACCTGTGCCAAATTCAATGGAGTCATCCCAACAGAGGCGATAGAAAAACGTTACACGCTTAGCAGTGGTCCTGGAGGTCAAAATGTTCAGAAGAATGCTACGAAGGTTAGTAGAGAAGGGTTCGTTACCGTGCTTCTTCAGCTATGGTATTGAACCAAACAGTCGCGTGACTGCTCAGTCAATACTATTAGTATTTGCTTTTGTTGCTTAATTTTTGATTGTGCTACATTTTGGACAGTGCAGCGGGATTACTCCATTATCCTTCGTGCGGCTGAAGTTCCGAACAATTTCAGCAATTCTGGTGATCCAGCGATTGAAGCGAATTTCCGGGTGTAAATGTGCCAGAAAGATTTTATAATAAACTGCACAGTAGCGCGCTTTTAATGGTAAAACCTGCGATAACATATTTGATTTTAATTGTTGGTTCGAGTATGTTACATCACACTTTAAAAAATAGCGCCAGCCACTGAAAGGCCATGGGCTGTTAACCTCACTTATGGTCTTCTGTGTGTGTCGTGCATGTCACCTTACGAACAATATGGCATTTATAGGTGGAAATCAGGTTTAACCTTGAGAAGGCAAACTGGTTGTCGCAAGAGCTCAAAGATGGCCTTGCGAAGCGCCTCGCGAATAGAATAAATTCCAAAGGAGAGGTAAGTCGTTTTAGTGGAGACGAAGATATCGTCAAAATGACTTTGTTTCAGCTGATCATCGAAAGCGAGCGAACCCGTGAAAGACATTTAAATCTGGCTGATTGTTTTGACAAACTACGTTCTACCATCTATGATGTTGAACGAAGCATGAATTCACGTCTCGAAACAGAAGAAGATGCGGAAATCATTCGAAAGGTTTCCTTTTTCTCACTGCTGAGTTTTATTTTGCTTACAATGAGGTCTTATTCGTTGACAAACTCATTCGTCAGTTAAACTGAACAATTATTGCATAATTTTTCGAGGTTTCAAAGTTTAGGCTCAAGTTTCTGTGCGCGTTTTTGCTTTTGAGTCTGAAAAGTGTATCACGTCTTGTTAGAACTTTTGAGTAGTACGCGACCTGCTTCCTATTTTATACGACGGTGCATGAAATTTGCAATGCACAACACAAATGTTGTCACGATAAAGTTCATTAACTCGTCGGCTATGTTTTCTTGTACGTAATGCTACCCAAGCTATATCATGCTTATTACGGGATATCGACGTGAGTTTTGAAGTCATACCATTATACCAAAATGAAAGACTTTATGCAGAATTGTTGTGCTGAATAGTTTTTGTAGAACGTTGTGTTGAAGGATTCATGCATCATTATAATATGGTCTTAAATGAAGCAACTGTATTGAACTAGCTAGCTATACTGCGAACTTAAAAAAAGTTTGTTGTTCACACGGCTGTCATGCTGTTCATGGGGGCATTTGTCAGCATTGAAAAGCCCACATCGAACGATTTTTTAGAGTTTCGTTGCTCTTAATATTCCTGAATATTTTTTGCAGGGCGTTAACCTCTGATAATCGATGGAAGTTTTTCAGAGAGCGTATTTGGCTGCACAACACCGTTTAGCAGAGAAACGGCGAGCCGCAGAAAACAAAAGACTCAGATCAGTGCAAATTTGACAGGTCTTGGTTTTTCGCTGATATAGTAGGTAATAGTCATTTTGTAGAACATATGTGTGCTTGCTGATTGTTACTTTAATGAACTTTTTTCCACAAAGATGCTATCAAAATCAGACGGTGGCTGGTTTTACACTTTTTTACTCCCGTTTTGTATTACGATCATGGGTCATGCTTCAAAACAAAGGTTGTTGAATGAACATTTTTAACATTAGTTGCGAATCCAGCCTATATATAAAGCGGTCCTATATATAAATTAGGTGTCTTGTTAGTTAGTTTGTCTGTCGCTCCTCTGGAGCCAGCTAAGCCTGCCTTGTTTTTATATAAACGAGAAGTAGAACGTCAAATTTGAAAACGAGTTGCATCTGTGAACTTCTTCCTTGCTCATACATGGCACAGATTCTACATGGTTGGAACTGAATTGCAAGAACAATCGAATAGGAGTCGCCCTTATCGTGTACTCTAAGGGTAATATCGTGCTAAGTCATTACATTATCGAAGCCTAAATGGGTTTCTCTTATCTTGCTAAAACTGTTTATTTTCTAATCAGCGCTCACATGTACAGTGAACTATTCTAGCTAAAGCTGCAGCAAATGCAGTGCATATTTATTAGTTTTGTCACGCTAGTTCCTGAAGGGCATAAATCAGAAATCTGAGGTCGTCTTGTGTAAACACAAATATTAGCCCATATTTTTCAACACCATATCATTCGGATTGCTGATTTCTCTGAAAAACACCAGCTAGCAAAATATTGTAAATCAGGAATCTGTAACAATCGAAGATTTCGTGTGTTTTGGTCGATTTGCATGAGGGCTGTTTGACTAACATTTACCACTGTTCCTGTGCATCTCACAGACGACCTTGTGGTGCTCCCTTCTCGTCTCGTAAGGAAATGTATTTTTCCAGGTGAATACATAACCTCTGCATCTATTCACATGCTCGAATGTTTTTATACACTTGTAAATGGTTTCGTATGATGAACCACAGCTCAGTGTGATGTTTACTAAATGACAACAGAGAACAAAGTCCTGGAAAACGGCATCAGTTCTTATATGTTGGCCGGTCCTGAGCACAGATGAGCTGGTTTTGTCCTCCCATATTTATGAGAATTTAGGTCCTTACCTCACAGATTCGTATTTAGATTACCTTCTTGATGTAATGGCTACCCAAAATGTATCGATTGTATGCGAATTCATTTGATCGTTCTGAATACTGCATCATCGTTGAATTATAAATAGTCCATGCAAAGCATTTTGGTTACCTGTTTAGCGCTGAAGTATTCCAATAATACCGGATTAAAATAATAGAAAATCAAGTCAAAAAATGGCCCTGAATTATTGACGTTGATATATGACATCATATGAACCACTGGAGTTCACGACGTATGCGTATTTATGACTTCGTTCCATTCTTACCTTACCGTGGTAGGCTCCGGCGACCAGGGAGTAGTGTATCATGGTTTTTGACCTCGATTAATCAGAGCCCTTGTGAATGTGAAGCCATGTTAACATCCGTAGCCGTGGCTTAAGCTGGTCAGTGGTCTCGGTTGGTATGCATCCGTTGGACTTACACATGGTATCTCACTGTTATGCACCTCACTAAGTTTGATTATCTCAGCTATTGGTGACAGAAGGTAGTAGCTGTAGTTTGATGTTGGGTGCTATAAAGTGGAGTGTGCGTCTGAACAGGGGTCAAGTGTCACGCAGGAGAAGTTCCGAAAAATGCCCTCCGTCAGTCCTCGAGCATACGAACTCCTTTCTCTTTTCTCAACCAAGAAACACGCCACCTTCTCCAGAATTTCACCGTGTCTTTATCAGAAAGTGATGGTATCAGCGCATCACTCTGTGCAAGGTAGTAGAAGGGTATATAAACTACATGTACGCAAAATAATAAGATGAGATGCAACAATCTTTGTGCGAAAGAGGACAAGTATGTTAACTTTGTAAATGCTAGTGATCCAAGCAGACAATCTATGACGCATTTCGCGAAGGCTTATTTTGAGCGACTTAATCAAGCCCCCTGTCATACTCTACCTTCAGGAGGAGCGGTCGTGTGCTGCATAAGGTCGCCACACATCACAAAACCGCATAAGGTATCATCGATACAGTGTCTGAGTACCGGCAAGCACCTTCAGAGTAATACGAAAGGGTGGAATGATATGACGACACTTGTACGTGTGTTTTGGATTCGCAGTCATAATATCTCAATCTTAGTCAAATCTTTCTACCGTGGGACAAACCTTATGTAAGCATCTTGAAATGGATACGGCCGCTGGCATGACCTTGCGGTTCATAGATGTGGTTATATACAGTAGCGCTCGCAAGTCTTCGGCGAAATGGTCTTTCACTTGGGGTTTTTCACTTGTAACGTTTTTGCAACTGCACCGATCTAAGAGAAATTTTAGTATGTTGTACTTAGATACACTGCATACTTAATAAATTATTTTGGCGCTCAACGGTATAGGTTACGCGGTTATTTGAAATTTTTGTTTTTGGAGTGCCATCACTATGCCGTCCCGCTGTGCCGCTGTCATCAAAAGTCGTGGTCTTTCTATAAAATATATGTTCTCTGAGGCTTGCTCGTTTTGTTTTTGTAAAGAAAGCCGTTCCCCTTGACCAAGCTTTTTACTTTTTTTGGGTGGTCTTGTAGTAAATTCTTGTAAAAAACCATAAAAAGTGTCAAGCGGCACTCAAGTAGAAGGAAATGTTGGCAATAGGTTCAGGCATCACATATTGAAATTTTGTCAAATTCGGTCAAGTAGAAAAAAAGTTATGACAGAAGAGTTTTGGCCGAAGACTTTTGAGCGCTACTGTAAGTTGCCCCTTGCACGGTGCACTCTTTCATCCTCTAGACCTTTTCGGTACAGTATTAAGACCGTCCTACTCACCGTACCCATTTATCTGTGTAAAAACCTTACTGTAGTGTATTATGATCGGTTATAGTACAAAAGGACGTTGCCGTAAACACATACTATGATGGTACATACTTTGGTAACCCAGCAGCCATTTGGAAGTGTAATAAACTATGTACACTTGGAAAAAGATGTTTCGGTGGGTCAATATTTTCCCATGACATATGCCGTACATCTGACTTCGCTCGCAGAATCGCCACGTCTTTGGAAAGGTGACCACCCCTGAATTCAAAAATCATGCTCGTATCGGTAGCTTCTCCTTTGCAGGGTAAGGCTGTTTTAATCGTCTTCAGAACAAAGGAAAGGCAACTCAGCGACCGAAAAAGTGTTTATCGATTGAAAGGTTCTCTCTGCTTAAAATAGTTTGGTGAGGGATGCATCGCTAAATAACTGTTACTCGATGCTGACGAAGAAATAATGGCGGTGTGTCACGTGGTCGTCGCGCTCGTCAACAAAATCACACGGGGTGGCATCGACACGGAGCAAATATAAGGCGTGTTGCCGTCGAACCGACAAGGTCTGTTCTTGCATGTCTCATTCAGTCAGCGAATCGAGGCTGACCACGTAATCGAACATTGTCCGACGAAAAGGTGAGCTTGTTGTTTCCACAGGATTAGGGAATCGAGGCTTCGTCAAAACTCCGCTACTCCGTGCCCTCAGTGCGATTGCATTTAAGAGAAGCTCCGCCTTTAGCGCACTCAAGCTTTCACCAGTGTCGCACTTTCTCAGCACCGGCTATTCTCTCTCTCGTCCAACGATTACTGGATATCGCTTCGAGCAAGGCACTGCAGTGAAATGCCCTTTAGGTTGTGTCCTCGGCCTATTGGTCTTCAAAGTGCAGAACAGATCCTATCTAACAACCAAATCTAACAAATCCAATTTGCTGAGGGGAGGTGGAGTAGTGCTTAATGAATTAGGTCATGGGTGCGTGTGTGATGTGAACATCTGGGTGGGAGGGGGGACGGCAACCAGCCGGTTGCAAGGAGAACCGTCGTGGGTTAAGTACTTTTAACGTAATGCGGAATCTTCTTCTCGAATAGGAAGATGGGAAATCTTCTTGAATAGGGAACTATTTCACCCGAGATTGCTTTGAGTCGTTTCTCTCATTCTAACGAGTGTTCAGGCCACATGCTTCTTTTCTTACGTCCCCAATTTCGAGGGGGCTTCCTGTGCATGGCGCATATAAATCGAAATCCACGCAACGCCTCACAATTTGTCAATATTTTTTGACATTTCCTTGACATTTCCACAATAGTTTTCTTCGAGACGCTTTTTAGTCATGTAAATGCTCTTGAATGTTTTGATTTTTTTATTTAATGTTTTCCTCTTCTTTTTTCCTTCATTCTTTCTTACTATTACTTATACCTACTACTTAAATCTCATCCTGGAGTACTTATTAAATCTCAACATGTTACCGCCCTATTGATCGGTTGTTCTCATCCTCTTTTTATTAATGCTTATCCGGGCTTTCTCTTCAGAAGTGATTTTCTCTCATCGAAACTACCACGTATAAACATTTTCACAGCAAGCTATTCTTAGCTGTCGTTTACGTAGGAATGGATTAGCCATTCGCCGCCGCTGCCCTCGTTTACGATTCAGTGACTGAGCAACTTTCCTGCCCACTCTGTGATTACGTCGTGATAAAAAACCGCTGGGAAACGGTAGCATTTTCTTACTCTGCTAGTAACTTGCACGTAAGCTTCATCTGGAAAATCCGATACTTCGAAGACAGCGGCTGGGGTAACGTGGGTTATAGGGAACGCCTACTGGAAATCATATAAATGTAAGCTAGAGGTCTGGGAACACTATATGTGTTGCAGTTACCAAAGAGTGGCTCCATGAGCTCTCGAGTGGGCATCCTTTTTAACAATCCCGCTTTTCCACTGCAGTCCGTCAATTTACTGTCGACTTTGCCGAATAACGGCTGAGGGGCAGAATAAATGTGGTGGTGGAGTGATACTTTTGAATTACCACTGTCGCTGTTTTTGAGCGCTGACAACAGATTTATTAAGAATTCTTTCAACGACGGGGAAACGATATGTGAGCTATAGACCTTCTATGTGAGCTTTTAATATTTATTTTATGAATAATTTTTACCTCAAGCGCTCTCCTTTATGAAATATATAGAGCTTCTGAGAGTCTGCGACTTATGCTCGGATAGTTTCTGAACTTCCATTCCTCTTCTCATATCGATTTTCGCGAAATCTAAGACTGAAACCCAACCTCGACAAGTCCTATTTCACTTTACGCTTTTTTTATCGGAATTATCCTTTTCCTATTATTAGGTTGGTGCAATTGAAATTGCCGTTTCGGCCACCCTTCTAAAAGAACGTGTCTTTGCCCAAGACGCTTCGTTTGATACTTTAGTGTGGTATACCGATTTGAAGCTTGAGAGCCGGCCTTTACAGCTGTGCCACTTGTTTTTTCAAAGCACTCCATCTAATCGTTTTTCAGACCTTTAAAATGCTAGTGGAAAAAAGTCAAGTTCGAGCTATTTTGTTCTACGAATTCAAACTTCGTCGCAACGCAGCGGAAACAGCTCGAAATATTAATGAAGTTTTTGGAGAAGGAACGCTCAACGACCGTACAGCTCGGCATTGGTTTGAGAAATTTCGAAGCGGATGCGAGAGCTTCGAAGATGAGGTAAGAGGGCATCGACCTTCGGCGATAGACGACGAAGAACTGAAGAAGATCGTCGAGGCCGATCCACGCCGATCAACTAGAGAGATAGCTAAGGATTTGGAGGTTGACCACACAACGGTGGCTAGGCATTTACATAAGATCGGAAAAACCAAAAAGCTCGACAAATGGAAGGGACCCATACTCCTACACGACAACGCGAGACCACACATCTCTCGCATGACCTTGGAAAAGCTAAACGAGCTAGGTTACGAAACCCTACCACACCCAGCCTACTCCCCAGACCTCTCCCCCACGGACTACCATTTCTTCAGACATCTCGACAATTTCCTGAAGGAGAAGGTCTTCAGCAATCAAGGAGCTGCTCGATCTGCTTTCGAGGATTTCATTGCTTCCAAGAATCTTGATTTTTATGCTAGCGGTATGAGCAAACTTGTTTCTCGTTGGGAAAGATGTGTAGAATGTAAAGGGTCTTATTTTGACTGATAAACTTTATTTGGTCATGAGATATGTTGATTTGAAGAATAGCTGTGGCAAACGGCAATTTCAATTGCACCAACCTAATAATTGTGGCAACTTTTTTCTCCTCTGACTATCTTCGTCCCTGCAAGAGAGCATTGGCTGCAATTGTCTCTGACCCCCGGTCCATGATAAATGACAATTTTCGTCAACGAATCGAAATTATTCCGTTTTGGATAATAAATGGCATGTGCCGATCAACATCGACGTAAATTGTAAACAACTGATTGATGAGGTAGTCGCCATCCCTGACGGTACAGACGCCAGATGTTGCCATGAGGGAATCGATTTCATCAGCTGTGAAATAGCAGATGTTCGTTCGTCTCGTTCCATTTGGTTGAGGCTTCAGAGCTTACGAAGAGTCTTCTCTAAAATGGGAAGTCCCTCGTCCAAAGCAACAATTTATCCACCCATGGAAGTACCCCTTTCCCTAAGTTTGTGAAAGGACCAAATATCGCTTCAATTTTAGGGGTGCTCTAAACCTCCAACGCAGCTAGGCTGCATGGGATTGTGCCATTATGGTGGAATATACATAAACGTCGCGGTGTCTTTCGTTCGACGAACTAAGGGCGCCTAATGTAGTTGTTCTTGGAGCGATTGCTGTTCGGTACGTACATTGCAAGTACAAGACACGGTAGTCGCCTTAGGACCCATCTCTTCTGGCACGCATAGCTCGAACGCACCGCGACGCATGCCAGGCCTGCGTTTTCTCTCTCTTAAAGGCACTTTCCGCGATAATCGTACCTGCTATTTACCCTGCCGCAGCCGATAGACCTCCGGGTAACTGTCGCGGTTGTACCCTTAGAGCGGCGCCACGAGCCCTCCTGGCAGCGCAAAGTCCGCGGGAGGCAACTGGGACCCCGCCCACCCAATTGGTGACCAATTGGTGAGGGATGCGGTTCCCATTTCTGAGGTTCTTGGTCTTTTTTGCTAGTTTTTTCACTGCTACTGAGTAAATTAGCGGCTCTGGGTTCATTACTGACCCCGATTATGGTCGCTCTTCTAACGCGGAGAGTGCCTTTAAGCCGAGTTCATACTTTGTGCCGGCAGGGCGTGGCTGCGTTCACAAACAGAGAGGCTGAGTGGCATAGGAGAGGTGCAGAGACGACGCAGACAACGATACAGAGTGGCACAGGCGAAGACGCAGAGATACGCAGTCACGCCCTACCGCCGGCAGCGCAAAGTATGAACGTGGTCTTTAAGGCCCCGAAAGGGGCAATTGTGGCTTACGGAGAGCACTTGCACTTCGGTCAGGTTGCCCCAGTTGCATACGCCACGCTTAGCATCGTCCTGAGCCTAATTGATAATGTCGTAATTTGCAATTCACTGTGAGTGTTTTGTTCAAATTGGCTTTTATCTATCATGAACACCTTTTTATTTCAACTCTTTCGCTTAATCCCCCTTCATTGTTTCACTTGTTTCTTATAATCATGAATAAACGAAATACTCCCTACGCTACAATAAATGGCAGTTATGTTGTTAGCCTGGAGGCCCGCCTCCTACAGCGAGCAACTAGGAAAGGAGATGTATACACTGTGCAATGATGCCTGGGAGATCGTGGATGAAAATCATTATGTCGCGCTTCTCAACCGGGGCTTCGTTACCGCTACCCCTTCCAATCTTGGATATTCGATTTAGGACAAAGGCTTCCTTCTCCCGGTGCTTCTAATGACGCACACTCAGGCTGCATTCATACTCAGTGATGCTGTCGCGATTCCGCTAGCACAGGCCCCGCGATCACAATAATCGAGTTCCGAGTGGAGTAAATTTTTGCGCACAAGTCCCCAGCTGTTTCTTATCGCTTCATCAGAGAGACTGGGAATGTCCCAGTTGCCCACTAGCTCATCGCCCCGATCTTGTGTTTTGCAGGGCAAACTGCTGTCCATCTTGCAGTTATCGATCTCGTTGTTCTTGAGAGAGAAGATCTTGCTCCTGCACCGCTGCAAGTGCATCCAAAGTGCATTGGGGAACGGCGCTGCAAAGCGTTCTGCCTTTGAATACGTAATGACTCTCTCGGGAAACTAAGAAAGAAGTAGTTGACGAAATTGTCTCCGAAATGCTGAATGAGAGATTGCGCATTTGCTCTGCTAATTTATAATTTTTCATGAATCATATCGAATCTTCTACCGTCGATGACAATAATGTCTTCGATTGGAATGTCATAATGAGAAAGTGGTACAATGGTCAGTAAAACTTCCTGCAATTTGACGATCATTGGGATAATAACATGTCATTTAGCTTCTCATTATCCGCTACAGCTAATCTACACCTTACATGGTCAGGAGTTCGATTCCAGCATTGACTAGTTTGCAGTCTTTATAAAAACCTTCTCCGATATATCCATTTCTAATTTTGAATGGAAATATAATTAGTGTGTCAGTATGTAAGAGAAGGGGCAGCGAGTATTGTAGCGCACTGTGCCGCACTGAGAGCACCGAATCAAACATTCTTTCGGGTGCATAGAACGACTGAACAGCGTGCTGCTGATGCAATCTGATTCGATCTAATGCTGCGAAGGTCAGCTTTTTGGACTTTGATGTGCCAAAAGTGCAAATTTTTGTTCAAGCCTCTAATAGTGTACAATAAAATGATTAAAAACAAAACCAATTCGCAGAGCTAAGGGAGCTCGTTCAAATGTATCTATGTACGCACTTTTTTAACTGGTTCATAGGCGAAGAGATATCGAAAAGCAGCATTTCTGGCCCCAGAATACTCCATTTTAGGGCCTCTTGAATATTAAACAAGTAAAGGATTCCAGAAACAAATAGTGCCGCTTTGTAGAACAGTAAAAGGTGTGGAATACAGTGATATGTACATTTTGACGAAAGGGGAAGGGGATGTCGTGAAATACATGGATTTAAAAACGGAACGAACTCATTGCACAACCAAGTACTGAGCAGTGGACGAGTTCTCCTCAACTCCGAGTAGTAAACTCGTCCAGTTTACTGTAATTCCCTTAGAAGAGCTCGTCTTCTAGCATTTTCCAGTTAATTGGGAAAACGATTGTATGCGCTCCAGTGACACTCCAGTCCAAGTTGATCATTCGCGGAATTGCATTGGCAATTCCCTAGATGGGTGGAGATGGTGTGGTGACAGGTGGCGCACACTACCACTTCCACGGTGCGCGGATCAAATCTCGCATCAATTCTCGCTCAGGTCAGCCAAGCTTTTCATCCACCTAAGGAAGATGATTTGGTAATGGACTGTTTGGGGATACAAGCACTAATTCATACATCGGTTGATCCCCGCAAGCCATCGTATGTATAGGTCACCTCGCATTAACCTGCCACCACGATTTTGAATGGAATTAGGATGCGCGGTGCATCCTAACAAGGATTGATTGACAGTAAAAACTTTAATCTTTTGTCTTATATTGTTAGAAACCGATTCGTTGTGTATCGTTAGGTCTGTCCTTTCTATGGGGGGCCCGACCGCCTGTATGCTCTATGCTATAATGGTATCGACTAACGAATAGCCCTTACGCGTTATCCAGTTATCTATTGGGTTTTTTCGTAGAGAAACGATTTCCGTGTCCAGCGATCAGCTGACTAGTGGCTGACCCCACTTATCATTCAACGCCATCGCCATGATGCATAAAAAGGTGTTCTTATCGTGATTCTTATCGACATTGCTCACGTAAGAATTATCAATTTCTTCCGAACTAATCGCGTGAGTCAATCAATATGTTCCCAGGAATTTTCTTTGAAATTCAGGATTGAGCTGGAGTGTTATGGTCCACTGGTGCTGTTTTTGGTGCACGCAAAATCCATCAAGCGTAACATGTATGGATTGAGGTTGACCACCGAGGCACTATAGAGGCTCTCAACGGCGCTGTCCATTGACAGCCATTGTTCGATTCGTGTTGAGGTCGTCTCGCCTTACTAAACTCGGCTGACCTTTACCTGAAAGACTAACACGGTGGTCATTGCCCTTGTGTGTTGTGCCCGCACACACAGGCACTTCCTCAGCGCCAATTGCACCTTCTGCTGTTGAAGACCCCCTCTCTACTATTAGATACTTCAATCCGAAGCGTCTCAACTGCTCCCACCACTTCTCTTCGATCCGCTACCCGTTAACTCGTTTCTTCAAATGACAGACTTGAGTGTTGGCGAGGGGTTTTCGGACGGCTGGCGAGGGGGTCATACATGGTGTTTGGCTGCAGTGCTAGTAGTGATGCGCAATGCATTAGTTTTGGTCTTTCTACCGCAGCCTGTTCGGTGGACGTAATAGCATCTCCGGAAAATGTTGTATTATATTAGGTTGGCAACTAATTAACTGCGGATTCTTGTTAGAAATCAAAGACCTTTTTTCATAGAACTAAATAACTTTACTCTGTAATGTATTGCCCATTTTTATCAATGACCTTTTGCCATCTTTAAGGGAGCATCATAATTCCGCGTTCATAAAACTTCTGGTTTTTATCAGTAAAAAACTGAGTCAGGTACGATTTGACCTCATCATCACCACTGAAATTTTTACCACTCAAAGAATTTTGCAATGATCGAAACAAAAAGTAATCCGATGGTGCGTCAGGACTATATGGTGGATGTGGCAAAACATCCCAACCAAGCTCCAATAATTTTTGCCGAGCGGCCCAAGATGTGTGTGGCCTTGCATTGTCATGATGGAATACAACACTTTTTCGGTTAATTGATTCGGGTCGCTTTTCTTATATTGCATTGCTTAATTTTGTTAATTGTGCAATGTAGACATCAGAATTGATCGTTTGGTTGGGTGGTAGGAGTTCAAAGTGGACAATTCCTTTGTAATCCCACCAAACTGACAGCAAAATCTTCTGATGAATACCGGCTTTTGCTCTTATTTGAGCTGGTTCAACTGGGCGGCTCCACGGTCTTTTTCGTTGGACATTATTGTAAACGACCCATTTTTCATCGCCAGTGATCATTCGTTTTAGAAGTGGATCATTTTCATCAGGTTTCTTTAGCAAATCGCAGATGTCAATGCGTTGCATTAATGCGTTTCACCCAAATATCCAGTTTTGACACGTACCTAAGTTGCTTTAAATGCTTTTCAATACATGTATGTGATACCTTTAGCTTCCTGCAATCTCGCATGTTATACTGTGACGATCCGAATCAAGTATTGCCTTAATTAAGTCGTTGTCAACTTCAACTGGACGACCAGAACGTTTCTCATCTTTGAGAGAAAACGCCAGAACGAAAACAGGCAAACCAATTTTGGCAATGCCGATCTTTTAAGGCTTCGGCACCATAGACAGCATATAACTTTTTGAGAGCTTGTGATGCGTTTTTTCCCTTAAGGAAATAATAAAGCAATACATGACGAAAATGATTGTTTTGATTCTCCATTTTTCAGCACACGCCAAACGAAAATAATGCAACCGATCAAGGAGCTTTCTTTACTGATTGATAACAGGATTGCCTACTATTAGATAACAATATGTGTTTAACATTTGGCCTACATCAGTAAAGCTAAATATTCAACCAAAGCCATCTATGAGTGAAATCCGCAATGACTTAGTTGCCGACCTAATATATTGTAAGCTTTTTAGGGAAGCCGGAAAGCACTCAGACTTTCTTTGGCATAATGCTTGATCCTGTCATATTGTTCATAGTTTTGGTGCTCAATCAGCCAGCAATGTCGGCAGATTGCGGACGTGTCGCCCCACCCCTATTTGCTACGCTGGGGGTGTGGCGCAAATGCTCTCTGTGCTTCTTCGTGTCAACGACGAAACAGTTAACCCCTTCCTTCTTGCGGAAGTGGAATGTTATCCAAAGACATTTCGTAGACCTTATATCTGCTATATCGTCTGTCACGTAGTCATGCCACCTTCACAGTGGCTGTAAGTACATGGCGCGATAAAAGAGTGTCAAATATTCACCTGAAATGCGCTCATCTCCAACTACTTGCGCTACTGATCTCCTCGTTACTATCCGAAGACAAAGATCTCTTTTGACAAAAACAGTCGAGGAACTTTCATTGTTGTCTGTTGACGTGTGTCTTTTCATTTTCCCGATAACACATTCATTCCATTCTGCGTGAGATGACCACCAGCTGGGAACACATCCCATGTGAGCAATCGCGTGAAAACATCGCAGCTGTGGGCATGAAGTAGAAAGGAAGTCGCGAGAAACCTAACGGTTTGACGGCTTACTATAGCACAAACGTTGTATTGATGCTTACTTGTAATAGGAGTGCTTAGGCATCGTTCAAAGTGGTGGAATTTACGTTTTTTTTTTCGGAGTGGTGGAATTTGCGGTAAAGGATTAGATAGGTATTGATTGGGTGAAGTGTGGGAATCTGCATTTTTGTGAAGTTGCGAAATTGTGGAGTCCGCGGAAAAGGATTGTGGAAATGCGTAATCTGCGCGTTTGTGGAGATGCAATAGGGTGGAGTATCCATTTCTCTAATCCTCTCAACTCCTGGGAACCTGGAAGTCGCTACGTATCCAATACCTTGCCGCACATTCCTCGATTCTGTGCTCTCACAGTAAAGCAAAATTCGCAAATCTCCCAATCAATGCTTATTTTCATCATTTTCCGCAGATTCTGCAATTCATGAAATTCCACCCCTATGAACGTTGCCTTGAAGGAAACGTATCGAAATCTGGTCAACACAATTTCCCTAGCATGATCCGTACCATGACCAGAGTCTCACCTGCACCAATGCATTTCGGGTTAAGCATTGAACAGGCGATTAGCAGCGAACGACGAACAGCTCTTCGCAATGTTGCTGGCATCTGCTATTTTGGACGTTCGTGTGTTTATAGCAACGATAATGTTTGTTTATAGACCAGCCCTCGATAAACGATTCACTTTTGGATGATTAGGCAGTGAGGGGAAGTAATAGTTAGCCTATCACGGTCATATGCTTCGCCAAAACTCTCTCGGTCGAGCTCCTCGCACAGTTGAGCGCGTCGTGTACACGGGACTGCAGTACATCACAAATCCACGTAGCCCTGATCGATACTCCCTGAAGTGGGCAACCGCATAGGTCTTCTGGCGTAGAAGTTGGTGAGGTAGGGTAAGAGTTCGGGGAACTCCTCAAATTTCTGGCCATTCAGTTCCATTTTTCTTCACAATCTCCAACAAATAGTGGCTTCAAAAAAACCTGCGAACAGCATTGGTAGCACGTGTTTGGCTGTTATGCCACATTGCACTGGACTGCAGACCGGCGCTTGCTGCAGATTTCTAAAGTGCAAACGCGGAGCTGTAATATTTACAATGTGGAGATGCAAAAAGAAGTGTTATGTTATCCAAGAAGCATGTATTCAAGAGTACACTGTACGTTTGCAGAGAAATGTAGTCTCATAAAATAACTGTAGTCTCCCAGTAGTGTATCACACGCAAATGA
This sequence comes from Trichostrongylus colubriformis, assembly GCA_963978905.1. NCBI lineage: Eukaryota > Metazoa > Nematoda > Chromadorea > Rhabditida > Trichostrongylidae > Trichostrongylus > Trichostrongylus colubriformis. Next base: position 32,655,046 of record OZ022259.1, on the reverse strand, counting down.
TCCATTGTCACGCCATCTCCAACGAAACCAAACGTGCGGTAAGCTTCATCTGCATGTGACTTTCGCATTAATTTTGATCTAAGAATCTTACGCCGCCTGCAAACTCCGCGATTTTGCGTTTTTTGTGATTTAGCGATTGTGCGGTTTTACGGCGTTGCACCCTCGCGCCCGATGCTGCGACCTTGAGACTGTACAATGGCGCAACTTCGTGTGCGGAGCGCGGCATCGCAAAATCGCGAACTCTGACGGCAACCACACCCCGGGTATGTGCAGTTATGACGAAAAATCGCGTGGCCGCTTGCCGCGAGTGGCTCAGCGGGTTGAGTACCAGTGGCAGGGCATGACAGCCTTCAAGCAAGGCAGTGTGGCAGTGGTGGAGGAGGGAGGGTGGAATGGGTGCACGAGGCAGTGTGGAATGGGTGGAAGTGCAGAGGTGACGCAGCCACGCTCTGCCGAGCTCCCAAGGGCAATCGACTCCACAAGTCGTGGTGATGGCGCCGCGAAAATTTTTTGTCATAAGTGCACACACCCCCATGCCCCGATTGACTTATCTGTTATAAAAGTTCGTTGGCTTTGTATCTACTCCCAGCTCATTTAGAATTCACTCGATAGAGGCATAGGCGGCACCCAGTTTCTTCTAATTTTGTTCTGCTTCTAATTGCTGTCAAGATTATTCTATGCTTAATCAGAGCTAATTAACTGAGAAAACGAATAATTTGTTCTTTTATGAGTGCATTACGAGTAATTCGCTTCAGTTAGAAATAACCATTTATGCCTAATTGTCCAAGCAAGAGGAAGTGAACCTCCTCCCCCGGCTTGGGCTTACATAAATAGAGAAGGACATGCATGGCCTTCATCAGACTCGTTTCTTTGCAAAATTCGAGACCGATTCGGTAAGCGCTATGATCTCCCTATGCTCTGAAAAGAACGTTAGACTCAAAGAGTCAAAGACTCAGTGTACCGGCCCCCATGACTCCAGTAACGCCGAGACTCCTCCCCCTCCAGTGGGAGTTAAGATTCTTCGCCGAATTCATCCCTCATTCAGTATGGAAGGCACTCTCTATAGTGGACAACTGCGCTCCGGTGAGGTTTCCTGCCCTGATGCGATTACATCATGTTTGTCGACTTTTTGCATCACGCCGAGCTTCTCGTTTTTTTGGGTGTGGAGGGGATGGTAGTTACGGGCACGTCTTCATCTTGTCGTCACTAAAATGATGTGAGCCTTTCATAGGTTGCTAGACTTGTCCTGCAAGTATCTGGTGTGCTCTTCGTGGATTCCGAGTCCCTCATGCGTCAACCCCTCTTTTCCATACGGTTTTCCGGCATTCACTTGATATGTCAAGTATTTCGTTTTAGGGATATTTTCGCCAATTATTTGCTCTACTCTCCGAGTGTTTGAGGAAGTGATCAGTACGGAATCAGTGTTCGATTCCTGTTTTAACTTGATTGCCAAATATTCGAATATTCAAAAACGCCGAGTCGCGGATTTCCTTCTCTTCTATTCAACATGTATCCTATCCTTTTCGCTCAATATCCCAATATCTCGAAACTTGGCAATGAACGCATATTCAATAAACCTATGCAGAGGTACTTCTTAAAAGGCAGTTACTATTGAGAAGAGTTATCCGTTATTTGTAGAGTTAAAGTATCAAAATTTTTATTGAACTATTTCCTTCTGTCCACCTATATCGTTGTTATTTTCACCGAAGTAAGTGAAGACGTTATGCGGATTCGGGGGAGGGCGTACGTATGGGGGGGGGGGGGGGTACAGAAGCGGTTCATTCTTACCCTCCCCCCCCACCCGGGTGTGTACCCTTATGTCATAATGCCGCACTGCGGCATGTCGCAAGCGAAGCAATACGGACGAGCTAAAGGCGCCATGTTGTTGGGTCGCGAAGCGATTAGAAGTCCACTGCGTATCACACCCCTAGCATTACGTTGTAATCGCTCTGACACCCTACTACTGCGACGCGCATAGTAGCTCACACACACACTGTGTCGCACGCCGCTCATCGTCGTGCGGCATCTTGATGTAAGGGTACACACCCCCCCCCCCCCACCCGGAGCTCCTTGCCTTCTTGCTCTCGAGTGGTATTCACATGGCTCACTATCAATGTCCGTATAGTCTATCACCTTAATCGTTCGTTCGATCGTGTTAGGCTGTGAATCCACTGCTTCCCTGCTTCCACACTGCGTCTGAGCGGATCATACTACCTTCAAAAGCACCCCGAAAGCAACGCTATATGAGAACCGTAATATTTGTCTTTTTGCTCATGGTAAGTGCAGCGGAGATAGTATTCTATTGAATTACACGAAATGATTTACATTATATGACCATTATCGGTCGCTATGTTAGGTTATTGTTAGTGAAGTAAAGCGCTCGATATTGTTTCTCACGGCATCCCGTCTTCTCTCCGTCTCCATAGAAGGGCTTGTGTTGCATTCCATGTGAGGTAGTTGCCATAGTTTCGAGGCGTGTCGCATTTCAACTCACTCTTTCCCATCTGATAGCACTCGCACGGGGTCAATAAAAGTCGGGGGGGGGGGGGGGGGGGAGGGGAGGGGGAGACGCAAAATTTTCACCGGCGTCGAAGTTACTTTTCCTCCCTAGGCTTAGGTTAAAGCGGATGAGACAGATGCTTTGACGGATGGTTTTTCATGTAGGACGAGGGGTTATGAACCTTGGCCTAAGCCTGAGGAGGGACGGAGTTCCGACCACGGTGAAAAGTTGCGTTCATCTCTCCCCCCCCCCCCCCCCCCCCATTCTCGACTTTAACTGTACTCACGCACGTTCCTAAAATATATCATGGACTTCCAAACATGAAGTTTCAGCATGTTCAATTGAGTTAATTGTTCGATCGCCATTTTATTGAGAAAATCTCATGTTGGAGTCATAAAATGTTCTTTTGTGCAGCTTTCATGTTTGCGGCGATCATGCATTTGTCGAAGATATGGAATGATTCTTGACAGCAAAAACGCACGTTAGAAAATAATGGCCCTGGCGGTCATTGCGCTGCGCTGACATGTGTTACGATTTTTATTCTTTCAGCTTCTTTTCCGCATATGCTTATCTTCCTGAATTTCAACACTAATTTTCCAACGAAACAAGTTCATTGCATCTGACATGGCTTTTAGAAATCTGGTACCATTTTTGACTCAAAAATGGAGTCTTTCTTGCTTTGGCGCTAGTGAGAAGTGCACTACTCGGGTCACTTCTAATCGGGGGGGGGGGGGACGCAACTTTGCGTCAAATCTTCACCCACGTCAAAGCTTCTTTCCCTCCCTAGGCTTTGGCTAGAGCAGATGAGACCCATGCTTTGAGAGATGCTCTTTCATGTGAGGGGATATCAATTTTAGCCTAAGCCTAGGGAGGGAAAGGAGCTTCGACCTTGACGCAAAGTTGCGTCTCCCACCCTACTTGAATTGACCCCACTATTCACAATTACATGACTTTATGTGAGACCGAGGTCAGGGCGCGTTCATACTTTCGAACCGCTGGTGACCGCAGCAAAATGGGTGGGGGGAAATCCGCCAAAAAATCGCGTCAGCGGCGTCGCACTCGCGGCGCCACCAGTACGACTTGCGAATCGATTTTGCTCTTGGGAGCCCGGCAGAGCGTGGCTGCGTCACTTCTGCACTCCAGCCATGCCACACTGCCTCCTCCAGCCACGCCACCCTGCCTCCTCCATCTTTGCCACACTGTCTCGCTTGAAGGCTGCCATGCCCTGCCACTGGTACTCGCACCAGCCGAGCCGCTCGCCGCGGGCGGCCACGCGCGGATTTCCCCCCACCCCAGCAAAATCATTTGCCCGCCACCGACCAATGCGGCACTCTGGTAACGCGCTCTGTTTGTAAAACGCTGGACCCACACACACATTAGTATGATGACTGTGGTCGGCGGCGGGCACATGATTTTATCGCCGATGGGCAAAGTATGAATGCAGCCCTAGAACTCGCGATCTGCGGCAAAGTATGAATGCAGCCCTAAACCTCGCGATCTGCGATTTTGCTACATCGCCTCTCTGCGCGCGAAGAAGCGGCCTTTCCGAATCTCAACCCCACGGAACCGCGTGCGGGAGTGCGACATGCGAAACTGCAGTATCGCGAAGTCTGACCTCGGTTTGACTGACGTATCGCGATACCTGCATGTTGCCCGTTACTCGCTCCACTATTATGCCACTGTACCATAACATATTCCTTCCTACACAAAAGCCTCTGAAGGTTGGGAAATATGTGAAACTATGTGGAAAGGGATATGTGAAAATTTACCAAAATGTTGGGAGGAAGGAGCTTCAGGGTGAGTGAGTTGCTCCTCAGGTGATGCGATGCTCTTTATTCCACAAAGCGATTGGAAAAACCTCTGGACTTCTTCTTCTATACCCCTAAATTCTCAACTCTTTCCTGACTGGGCATGACCTCACATCCTCCCAGCTCCCAGTTGCCTCAAGTTCCATTCCTTTTGAACACGATTTTCATGAGATTGCTGGGCAAAATTCGTTATTTATACTATATACAACTTACACGCCTAGGCCGCGCTTACGCACGCGATACCACAACCCTGAGATTGTGCAATGCCGCAACTTCGCGTACCGAGCCGCGAACAAGACGGAATAGGAAGGCTACTGAATAGAAAGTGACTATTTCTCTACAAGTGCTGCCATTTCTTGCGCTTGGCCTCTTTTGAGCCAACAACGCGTTGTTCGCGTGCGTGAGGAATATAACTATGCATATATCGTATTTGGGAAACCATTTCATGAACAGTACGGAGACCATTTCAGTGAATCGCATAATCAAACTGATTCCAAGATTTCGCAAGTTGCTTTCCTGCTTGCTTTGTCCTACATAAGTGCTTCATGGAGATGCGATGAAGTATCGCAGTTATATTTTAAAGCTTGGCAAAAGACTACTATATGTAGGGCTTTGTTTGAGCAATACCAAACTTTTGGGCGCTTATGTAGTTAGGGTAGGGGTCTCACTTACAAGCTTATCCCGCACCTGAACATCTTACAGTCATCAGTTTCTTGACTTGTGTGCCTTCACGTCAGCTTCAATCAAGAGGGAAGTATTTATCCCTCAACTAAGGCATACTGAAACATGGACAAAATCAACGACGAACGCCGAGCACAATGGAGTGTCCACCCTTAACCTCATTAGCACCAACCTTCGAATCAGAACTTTTAGTGAACCATATCGACAGATAGTCTCTTTTCACAATCCTTTCTGTTATTTTGTGTACAAAAAGCATCCAAAGATAGTTTTCCGTATTAATCTCAACAAAAATTTTATTACACTTTCTGAGTTTTCACTGTTTTTCATCGAGGGTTTGTCCATTTTCCTGCCATACCCATTTCCTTTATATCCACTCCAATCATTTGACGTATACAAAATCAATTTTGAGCCAGCCTAGAGAGCGGGAATGAGCTGCGTCTGAGTGAACCACTTCACACGTGAGAAACCAATTCATGCACGTGGCAACTAATTCACCCACGCCGGAGCTCATCTTTCTCTAGGCACAGGCTAACATTTATATCCGCTCCCTTTGCATGAGGAAATTACATATTGACTTTGTAAGAGGGTCACGGTTGTCCTGAGTCAAAATCATAAAGGTGTACAGGAGTCATTCTCCATACTAATCACCTAGTCAGAAAGGATTACTTTAAGAAAAAACAATTTCGAAGACACATCATTCTTCCCAAATCTAAACACCAACGTATGCGCTGCGAGCATCTCACACAATCAGCAACCGCACCAGGGACAGAAAAAGTACTCGCCGTTTAGTGCTTCCTCCAAAGGGGCGTGGTGTGCGGGTGTGTTAAGAGTTGCACCGGTTTGCATAATGTGTGCTCGCGCGGGAAAATCCAGATGGCAGTACTTGGAGAGAAACAGCTGCTTTCGAATTACCGGCCTTGTAAATCCTTCTTGTGAGCCGCGACAAACTTTCACGTTTACCAAGAAATCTCATATGGTAACGCTGCTTTCACGATTCCAGGATCTGAATTTTCACAAGAGATAGGAATAGGACTTTGCATTTTAGCGCGTGTGCGGCGATGTGTGTTCTCGATGACAAATTGGTTTGTCCAGTTAGGAGATGATGTGTGCTACTTGACACCATCAAATATTCTGGTATTGGTCTCGTAATTCGCGTGAAAATGCTAACTGGTAGATGAGGTGTAGACAAATGCTCTCGTTACTGCACGGATTTTTTTTGGGACAAAACGTGGATGGAGCCTCACTCAAGCTACGTGAGTATTAACCCATTCGAGCCCGCGCATATTTTGCGACTAGCAGCCGCGTGGGACCGCTCCGCCCGATGGAGCGTCGCGACTGCAGCTCATATATGGGCTACGTGGGCTGTTGTGGCCGGTTTTTGGGAAGTACTCGTATTTTTGCAGGAAACGCGTACGGGAGGCAAAAATCTATTGATGAAATCTTAAACTATGTTGCGATCTCGCACACTTTATGCTTCTGTCTGCACCCTGTCCGATCTCGCTCATCCATTTGTAGTTTGGTAGGATGGGTAGAGATGAAGAACTTGGGTTCCTGATCAATTAGAGTACGCATTTAGCCTTCTCCAGTGACCCAGCACAAGGATATCTTCTGAAGAACACCTGAAGGATGATTTCTACCACTTTCTTATCGAATTGGACGAAGGGACCGAAATAACACAGGATGAGTCCGCTGATGAATCGCTTCTCCCTGATTAAAAACCGGCTCCGAATATGATGGAGGAATGGGAAACACCTGATCCAATATTGCTACCATTCACGACCGATGGATTTTCACTGGAGTGTATGGACCTGCTACTCATGTGTCAATTGCAGTGAGCCTGTGGATTTCAACAATCTCTCTCTCAATACAGATATGGTGGATCTCATTATTAAGGATGCAAATTGATATGGGAACCAGAAGGCCGAAAACAGAGAAGCAACTTTCCAGGAGATGACAGAAGTCGAGATGAGAGAGTTTTTGGGGATTTGTCTCTAGATGGGACTGGTGAATTTGCTGCGTCTTCATGATTACTGGAGCCATAGACCAGCTCTAGGCGGACCTTTGCACGTTGGTCACGTAATGGTTATACGGGCTTATGTGAAGTTTCTCATCTGCTAGAGTTTCGTAGGACAACCTTTTCTAAACCTATTCGTAAAACGAGATAATCATCACCATTTTCGGAAAGTATTTTCTATGGTAGCTGTATTCCTTTGAAAATGATGCAAGAACAATATATTTCTGTGACCCACAACGAAGGCTTATTCATTTAGCCCAGCTCAACATGTAGTAAACAAAACTTGTTCAGTAAACGCAACTAAAAAGAAAAGAAAACTATTTGATTACTGCAGCCCACATGTGGGCTGCTTGGTCCCACGCGGCCGACAAACTGCAGCCCACATATGGGCTTCATGGTGTCGAATGGGTTAAAGACTCAGGGTCCTTTAACTTGTAACAGGCATGTGAGATAAGCCTTCAAAAGCCTGCTCTTTGGACTGTGCGCGGTGCATTCCGAGATAGAAGTTGGTTCTTTGTTTTGTTGCCAGTTCACGCAATAGATAACGCTGTCGGAATTGTAATTCCTCATGTAGGCGCTAAATAACAAAAAACTGTTCTGATGTTCTTCTTTTCCAATAAGCACATAGTTGCAAGAAGTACTGATCACATGTTTAATAAAAGCGGCGAACTATCATGTGATCGTTTACCCGGCGGGGGGGGGGGGGGGGGGACGTATACGAAGCTTGTTGAAACCAAGTGTGGTGTGCGGCAGCGTTTACAAAATACCCTGCTTATTACGAAATACCCTGCTTATTACGACACTCTTGAAATGATCGCCACTTCCGCGAATCGTGAGTTATTCTTGTAGTAGTTGCTTTCATATCAATGAGTTCGTCCACGAATGTTGTATTACATAGGCACGAGATCGAAAATAGAGACTCAAAGAGCAAAATTTGATTTCATATTTGCGAAGAAATGCTTTTTTCTTTTTTCTCCAGTTCTTCTATTCGTTGTAACACGATTTTCGGTCTTTTTTTTTTGTGGGTATGGATGTGAAGGCGTGAAGTCCTACTATGTGGGTTTAATCGCACTCCGTCGCTAGCAGTTCAATGAATCTGTGTGTTCTGCTAAACGACTCCACTTCCTTCTGGGTATGGATGTGAAGGCGTGAAGTCGTACTATGTGGGTTTAATCGCACTCCGTCGCTAGCAGTTCAATGAATCTGTGTGTTCTGCTAAACGACTCCACTTCCTTCATTTCTGTATCAGTCAAACGAATAGATAAGAGCTGATGTGTAGTGTTCTTTTCAAACAAGTTGTGGTAAATGCTTAGTTTATCTTCTGCTTTTTACGAATAATCTAGGTGCTACTGTAGTTGGGGGTGGGCACTCATTGTCGCGCTGTCGTCCTTCACTGGACACCGTTCTGCAAACATCTCTTAGTATACCGAAAAATATATTTTTATCTAAGCCTTACTTTAGAAGAGTAGGGGCTTCCTCCTACACTAAGGCCTAGCCTAAAAACCTAGGCAAAAATAACGTCTTACACGGAGCTCAATGGAGTGGTCCCACAACTACGTTAGCACTTAGATATACTTCACATTGCTCTCTGGCTTATTTGCAGCCATGAGTTAGTAGCACAGTATGATTGAAATTGGCATAGAATTAGAAAGAATGTCGTTGAAATTTCCGCGACATGTGTGAACGGATCACATGGGCGATAAGAGACTTGCGGAACGCGTTACGGCCCGTCAGTTTATTATAAGATATCGGTTGTCAATGCGCAACTTATTATTTTCTTTTTGATAATTTTGTTCCTCATGTAGGTTGTCGTAGACTTTATTTTCAAGATTTCTTCAAGGAAGTTTCTTTCTTCATAAGGTTTGATTAATTGGAACCATGCTAATCACATGTAGCATATTTCTAGAGTCATTCCAAGAGAGCTTTTTGACATTTCCCTTTTTTATGGAAATTGAAGTTTTTCGTTCTCGCAAACATCTAGTCGAGGAGGTAATTTTCTGTTTAGTTCAAACTCTTTATTAATCACTGATTTAAGATATTTTATTTGCTCGCAACCGTTAAAATATTCGCCTATTTCGGAAATGACCAATGTCTACTCTTAGTATGGGGTGAAGGGGAAGTTGTGGGCTGGTTGTTTGACTAACATTACATTATGCAGCGCAAACACTGTTATCGAAGGCCTTCATATGGGCATCGCAAACGTTATGTGACCATTGTTTTTGACTGCCTTGCTCCTTGACCTTCGCCACTCATAGTGGTGATTCGTATTAGTGTAGAGATTTCAGGGTTCTCAGCGGCTTCCGGCTGTGGCTACTTGGCGCACGGTAATTCTATGGAGGATGGCGACTCGTCAACGAATACTCTCCTCGTATCGTTGCGAGAACGCGAATGCGTCTTCTATGCCGTCGGCCGACTGCCTGCCAGATTGCCTCAGGTCGGTCACTTTTTGCTTATTGCTGATGTTTTCGTTTGGGGATGGAAATTGCCATGCCTGCTCACTCATGATAGGTCTGTAGATTTGAACTATAGAAGGGATTGTATAATATGTAAGACTGTGGCACTATCAAACTATCACCACCCCAGATACCGTGAGTTGGCGAAAAATAGTTTTCGCTGAAAGTTTGCCTGTAGGAGTTATTTTGGGTGCGGATCACGAATATCGCATCCATTCTTGACGTTGCTGTCAACCTGCTGCAATTGCCCAAAGTGGGGCGACAACTTGTTCTCATCAATTTCATTTGTAATTGCTATTCAGGGGTTGTTCGGAGTGCTGATCTCGAATTGGACATTAAATCGCGCACACGCCGCTCGGCGGAAGGTGACGCCAGTATTGTTCATTAGTGCTGTAGTGCTGCTAATGTAGCTGAGGAGCATCATCTTTTTGCTGTCGTCGTCTTTCACCTGATACTGCCTACAATCATTGATTTGCACACCCAAGCGTATGTTTTCGCCTAAGCCTAGCGGAGAAGGAAAAGGGTCCCCCTCGTTTTCAAAGCTTGGGCAAAAGTTGCGCGAGCAGTGTGGGGCCCCTACTATATCGGCGCCGCGCAGTGGCACTGAACGACGCTAGCGCCTCAAACGGATGCCATATTTGTGGACAGCACCTTCAATAACCCTTCGGCAAAGGTTATACCTTGTAGATCGTAAAATCCGCCAGGTGTAACCTTACTTTTATAGATCTAGTTTCAGCGATTTTTCTTGAAAACAAGTTATTGCACCAAATATGCGCCAATGTCAGAGACGGATGTCTATTCGTGATCAGCGCCCCAAATCATCCCTTTAGACGAAGTTTAAGCGACTTTTTTTCCTAATGGGTGTCTGAGGTAGTGGTAGTTGAATAGTGCCGACTTTGCTGTACTTTTGCAACGCTGGGGAATTGAGAGGAGTTACTTTTTTCGTGACGTGTTTGGGCTCGGCAAGTCGTTTTTGATTCATATTGCTCTTGTTGTAATTCCGACGTTGTTATAGGGTGATGGTGTGATTGGATGGCCATGCCGTGACCGAGAAGCGGCTTGGATATGCTCCGCAGCACGACGACTAGGTTTGGACGTGGACTCGTTTACGCTGGCAGTTACACTACTGGACCGAGTCATCTGTGTTACGAGAGTTCCAACTAAGTAGGTAGCAGCCAAAGTGATATGCTGATTGGTTTAAATGTATGTTAGTCTCCGCTTAAGTCTATGTTAGTTCAGGCGATCCCTTCTACCTCAGGTGAGGTGATGAGTGGCTTCTACTTCCGCCATCCCGATTTCCATATCTTTTTGTTTTGTGAGGAGTATGGAATTCTGAGCTGCTTGCATTTTTCTGCTACGTGAAGTTCAGGACTCATATTTCTCTGTGGATCAAAAAAGCCTTTTCAAATGGCGATCTGAAAATCGATCGTACTTCAAGGGATTTCCTCTCTTTTGTATGTGCGTGCGGATTTGACTGAAAATGGCAAGCACATTCGTGGTACTGGGAGACATGTTCCCTGAAACAACACCCCACTTCCGAAGAGGTGACGTGTAGCGAAACTTGCATTAAAAAAGCGCGGCTTGAGATTTTATCACGGTCCTTACGGCGTGTCGTTTTGCAATTCACCAGCTGGGCGAGTTGCCGTCCAGGGCGAGACAACATTCGCGGCCGCCTGATTCAGGCTCTCTGCCCGCAGAATAGGAGGTAGATAACAATTATTGCGTTGTCTGAGGACTAACAGAATTTAAAAGGGCGGCAGTTCTCTTCTCCGTTCACCACTCGAAGAATCACTATAAGACATGGTTAATGTGCTACACGTTCTTTGCACGGAAGCTCTTTGACACTGTTGGACCTCCGTGTATAGAGCCTTGAAGAACAGGGCGTAATGGTTTCAGAAATAGTCTGATTAAATCAGGAGCCTAGAAAATGCCTCTCTATTGGGCGTGTGCCGACGTTATAACATCAATTGTATTTACAGATACGTCAATTGTGTAGCAGCTGCATGTTTATCGTTGGCGAAGAAGTTGTGTGAAGACCATGAGGAGGATGCATCTCTGTATCTACAGAGGCTCCGTTTATCGTATAGTGCTAGGGAGTTGAAGCGTATGGAATTGCGTATATTAGGTAAGGTTTACATTTACTCAATATTCACGTTAATGCATCGTCAGTGCTCAGATCTCCTTGGTTGGGATGCACATTTGCCGTCATTCGATCGTTTTCTGGTCGCTGTGCTGGAAACTATGGGTGGCGAGTGGTTGATGTCTCCTCTGAGGTCTGATCAACTTACAATTTTTTGTTTCCTTCCATATCCTGTAGTGTGGAATGCGGGTAAGAAAGGATTGTGCTCGTTTTGTACACGCATTTCTGGTAAACCACTCATTTGAATGGGGTAGATATGGATGAGTGACAACGACCGCAAACTATACTATCAGCTTCATTCTCTAAGACTGCCTTTATAGGTCGCCGTTAGACTTCGCGATTTTGTGATTCTGCGGCTGCGCAACTTCGCGTGCGGAGCCGCGACACCGCAAAATCGTAAAGTCCGATGGCGACCATACTGTGCTATAGCCTCTCGGCTCCGCCACGCAGGCCAGTGGTCAACATGGCCATGCCCGCTGACGTTGATGTGCTTGAGTGCAGTAATCTGTTCATCACGAGCCCTGCGTCGCGGCGTGCGGCTACATCGCGAACTATGAGTGCAACGTTCTAAGTAGTCGTGTGTCTAATTACTATTTGCTGTAGAGCACACGTCGAAGCGATCGTATGCGACTCATCTGTGATGTCACAGTTTGCTCCATCCACACTCGCCCTTGCCGTAGTGAGCCTTCTCGTAGAGGCGACGAGCAAACAGTGGATGCCGGCGATTCAAACCCAGATCAAGTTGTGTAAAGTATGTGACGTTCTCAATTCACATTCAAATAATTCACATTTTTCAACTCACTCCTTTTATTTCACATTATTCCGTTTCTTTCAGACCGATCCGAGTGAACTTCTTCGCTGTCGTGAACGTCTGTCAAGTATCTGGTCACGCACATTGGTTCCATCACTCTCCCCTTTCGAGCTGCTTTCACCATCACTTGATCCACCGACAGCTGTAGCCACGACGTCATGTCGTGGACCATCGCTAGTTGTTACTGCTAGTCCAGGTGGAAATACCACCACTACCAGTTCGGTCGCCGAGGTCATCACCTCACCCTGTGCGCCGCAACCCACACCGTGCTGAAATGTGAGTTTCTTGAGTTTTTATTTTTTCCCTACGGTGCAGTATTTCGTTTGAAGTTTTTAATTTTGTGGAGCTTTGGGCGTCTGAGTGGAGGGTGTCAATATTGGACAGTTGCATGTCGTCGCGTGAGTAACGTGCCAATAATTTACTGTATATCACACATTTGTATCCTGGGCAAGAGACGGGTTTTCGTGGGGATAACTTCGGAGTGACTGAGTCACTTTTCACAAAGTCGTACCCCCTTTCCCCTTAAGAGTAAGAAACACCAACATCTGTTGTGGCTACAGTATAATTTGTAAAGGAGTGTAGCCCTTCAGTATACATATAAAGGCCTGTTGCTGTTAAACATTCATCAGTGCCTCCTTCACCTCGAACGCTTTTAGTATCGTTTTCGATAGGGAAGTGTGAGAATTCAAATCCTGATCCCCACAATGTCTAAGAGGGTATCACATTCATTTATATCTGTTCTCTATCCCTTTAGTTGAAATTCGATCTGCCTACCCGGTTTTCTTCTAAATTGCGCTTGCTATTAACCGTATTCGGTCTTTATTTAGTTGTATAGTAGATGTTTATGGTTATTTGGATCATTTCGGAATGGTGACAGTTTTATAGTTTCAGTTTATGCTTCAGGATACGTTCATTTCATCAACTCCATATCGATGGTGTGCTTACCGTTATGCCGTCCGTATGATACCATGAAAATAGGACTTCTACCAGATGTGCTGAGGGATACTGTAAAAACTAACCACTTCTTTCTTTAATTTTTCTCGTCCCATGGGGACTTCTTGAATACGATCAACGGCAATTCCGTGCACGTGCGGAAAGTAGATGATAATCGTTTGCTTGTTGGCTTTGTTCGACTTTTACCCGCATAGTTGTTTATACTGTTTAATTTTTCTTCCTCATTTTCCTGCACCATCTTGAGTGGCCACCCAATGCCTGTGGAGATGTGAAATTAGGACTTTCGATCTGTTGCATGATAGACAATGATGTCGCGTTGGTTTTTCTAAATATTTTTTTCATGTTACAAACATGACCGACATCATTGCTGTATATATACGAAGGTGCTTTATGGAGTTCACAAACTCGAGGGCGTTTGCGGTAGGCGTAGACTACTTTGTGTTGACTAGGCTTATGCACTCGCAGTATTTCTGTAAATTGCTAATCTTGTAGATACTTGGAAGTTCGATCTGTTAATTAATTGATTTCATCGAAGGTATTGTGTTGCTATGTAAATGATTACTATGATTCATACAGTTTCTAACGCATTAAGAGACTTGAATTGAACATGTTCTCTTCTCTATCCCCATCCACTCCTACCCCAGTCCCAATGCACTCTGGTAAAGTTTTGAGGACGGACGTCTTTTTTTCGGAATAAATTGTTGATCTGTTCGTGGTGTACGCTTGTGGTGGTTACTCATTTTTTATTCTTGTTGTTTACATGGTTTTTCTTTCAACCAGAAGTCAGTAGAAGCCATCGTCTTACCCAGAGTATAACGCGCATACCCGTGCTTGGAATACTTTTCTCGGACAGAAATGTAGCGCATTTTTGAATGTTCTGGGGCTTCCAATATTTGATGCTTAGTAGGGGTATTTGAATCGGAGGTTACGTGTAGTATAGGACGGTACATGCCAAGCATGCCACACGTAAGTAGTGACGAATCACTGACATAAATTGGCTGGCTAGCCAGTGTCGGTTTTTTGAATGTTGTTAGTCTCGGACGCTTCTGCCATTCGAAAAGAATTCATATGCAGAGCTTATTCTAGAAAGCTCTTCAACATGCATTCTTCAATAGTTCGAAAATGCCTGATGGCCAATAGTATCGAATCGATTTGCTATTTTCGGGTGGATGATGGAGAGAAACCTGTCTTTGGAGGAAACACACGCGGCCGACTCCAGTCAATGACGCCCATTTGGCAAATTTCGCTTACTTTTCGATTGAACTAGTCTTAAGTGTTGTAAGGCCATTCAGCTACTATTAACGAACTGTTTGACCCTCATTTTTGAAGCCATTTAACTTTGTTTTACTTCTCGGCCATTTATTTAGAAAGTATTTTATTGTACATTGATAGTCCCATCGTTATTGCCACCAAACGTTTCCACTCACGTGATTGGTCCTAGCGAGCCAAGGAGAGAGTTATAATGGCCCCAATCGCTAACCTACGATTTTTGAATGATTCTCACTTAGGTAAGCCTTTCTTATTGCAACGAGAAAATGAAAAATGGAGAAATAAGGTGTTCCCCCGATTCCTGCTGATTTACGGGGACTGAAAAGTGGAGCGGAATGTGATGAGTGTCCCGTTCCACGTGAAGCATTTGATTCATATGTTGGTTGAACCAGCGTTTTTAGTAGTGAATTTCGGGCGATTTGGAAATTCATTGAAAAGGAAAAGATATGTATTGATCTATACAATCGCTGATTTGACAAGTGGGCGATGTGGTTAAGATAGGATAGGGTGAGATTATTTTACGCTATACCGATTACCTACGAAACACATGATGGCGCAGGGAATCGATCGACTTGCTTTTGGAACTTTTTTATTTTTTCCCCTAACGATAAGCGGGAGCATGAACGTGAACAAAAGAGCTCTACATAATTTCTCTGGAAATCTTTTCCCACACTATGAAACAATTTCGTGATACACATGTTTTCTGGAAGTCTGCAGTAACTTTCTCAGATTTGTACCACAAATGTTTAGGCATTATTTCAAAGCTGGCTGGCGAAATTAGCAAGTTTCATGAAAAATTTCATTTCCGAAATGTTTGTTTGCATTGTTAAGAGAGATTAACTGATATTTGAAAGTTGTGCATGGCCTAATGTTAAGACATCCCCATTGAGTTTGATTGCCCACGAGGGGTAGGTGGCCATGAAAGAGCCCATTTTTCTCTCCCGCTTTACCACACATTAACTAATCAAACTTTAGCAAATACTGGTGATATATTTTCACCCCAAATTCAAGAGCATTCTTTACAGCACCGTTGAACTCCATGACAGCTTGCTGCACTAGCAGCTTCTGCCAAACCAGTATGACGCGTCGGTTCAAACGTGCAAAATCCGCGATATCATCACTTTCGTTCATAACCCTTGCTAGGATCTGTTCACACTGGAAGGGGCTCATATTGGGTGGTGCCCTTGAATTTTCCGTTTTGCCCAGGATCCCAACGCTCGTCGCCCAAGTGCTCTAAATGCCATTATCATTGAAACTTTCATGGAGGTGAGCTCAAGGCATGAAAAGAGGCTCTTCGGATCATGGAAGCGTTGTCCAAGCAGCAAGAGCCCGGTGGCACCCAGAATCAAAGCGAAAGATTTCAGGAAATCCCCCACGGATTCCCCATCGCGGTACCATGAAAGCTGGCTCTGCTGTTTTTTAGCTGGTTGGCTGTGCGCTTATGGCGCAAGTGATCTGAAGTACCATGACTCTCACTGACGCCTTCATATTTTCATGACGGTGAAAGTAAAGAACCACATCTCGATTCTCCTTATAGAGTAATAGTTCAGTAATATTTTGCCCCCTTGCTTTCCACTCTTTCATTACTCTCTGTTTTGTATGCTCGACGGATGTGAGCAGTCAGAAGTCACCGTTTTTTACCAACCCCCGTCTTCGCATATTCTCCTCGCTTTTCCTTTCTATCAAAAACTTATCTTCATAAGAGTTTTTTACAGAGGAAATTCGGGTGTGTGCATTTCTGACAGAAAATCGCTTTGCGGCGCCATCAGCACGACTTGCCGAACCGATGGCCCCTGGGAGCCCGGCAGAGCGTGGCTGCGTCACCTCTGCACTTCCACCCATGTCACACTGCCTCATGTACCCATGCCACCCTGCCTCCTCCACCCATGCCCCACTGCCTCGATTGAAGGCTACCATGCCCTGCCACTGGCACTCGCACCCGCCGAGCCGCTCGTCGCGCACGGCCGCGCGAAAATCTGTCATAAGTGCACATACGCTAGGAATTCCTCTGAAAACAGTGATGTGGAGATCCTCCTAGAGTAGCTTTCATTACAATAAGGTTTGTAAAATACCATGTTCAATTCAAGGTATTATAGGTAGCATATGCCGAGTTCGAATGGCACACTTGAGACTGATCAATGCTCCGTTTCTTATATGACTCCATGGGCCACCGTTATTGCTTTAACTGCTTGTTATCTTTTGGTGATTTTGTGGATTTGTAAAAGTGAGTTTTCGGTTTCATCCTTATTATGCCTTATGCAATCGTGGGTTGCGGCTGCGTAGCAGGGGGTGTATATCACTAGGACAAAACCGTCGCGTGGCCGTGTTCGGCACGCGACGGTTTTGTCCTAGTGATATACACCCGCGTAGCAGGTCAGAAGGTCGCAGCGCGGCGTCGGACGCGACGCGTGCTGGCTGGGGCGCCGTGTGCGGATGTATATCGTAACGAACGATGCGACGAGTGCGAGCTGTTTTCCATGCGTGTGACTACTTACGTCTCCCTTTTGAAATTTACCCCTTAGTTCCATTACGTCTTTCTATGCACGAGTGTCTGTTTTTACCTTGTTCAAGGTGTGTCTGTTGTTTGCTATTGTTTGAATCGTTCGAAGATTTCTATATATTCTAGGTGCTATCGCAATAAAGGGGATTCATCGCATTATGAACGCTAGTTTTACCTAGGCCCAGTAGAAGTAAGGAGCTCATTCCTCCCCACCCCACTAGGGCATATGCAAAAATATACGCTTGAGTGTGCATTTTGACCCATCAGAAATGCTTAGTTGTGCAGCTTTTTATAAGATGCCCCGCGCACTGCGATAGCACGATGTTATCTGTTTAAGGCCGCGGTCACACTTTGCGCATTGACGCCGGTGTAGGGGTCAATCTGGTAACGCACTCCGTTTGCAAAACGTCGACCCAACCACACTACAGCATGGTGATGGTGGCGAGAGCCCAGGATTCAAATCGAATATGGTATAGTACGGCACTATGCCCAGATTCGATTTCGACACAGGCGTCAAATGACGTGATGCGTGAGGTATGACCGCGGCGTAAGTACTTCAGTACAACTTCTTAAAGGTCTTCCTCAGTCCCAACCTATTGCGTCCTCAGCATAATCCCAACCGACTGCGGCAACTTGCGCTGATGGCGCCGCAATGTAAAATCCTGTCCTAACGATAGACTTCCGCCGTTTGCACTTGGATTAAGGCGATCATTTCATACACTTTACTTTAAGCTGAGTACACGATAATCGCCTTAGGACTCAACTAACCCCAGACGCTTCGCGTGGTACGGAGATTTCGCGCACAGTCGAATCGAGTTCCAATCAACAATTGCGTACCTCTGCTAAGGGGCCTCCCGTGCGATTTCCGTACCGCAAATTGTGAACTTTGTTATCGACTGGTAAAACAGTTCACAAAGCTTCAGATGGCAAGAAAATGTGCCTTCCTGTGCCGGACAGTCTCTTCCCGTATCAGAAAGAACTCAAGCACTTGAAAAGAGGTGAAAACTTCACGATGTGACATTAGTGAGATGATTTCGCAAAAACCGATAAAATTCAGAGCTTTCGCGGTACCTCGTCGAAGACAACAACATCGAAATTTTTGGCAGTCCTTTGGCTCAAACACTTCAAGGGACACTGTTTCGAGGCACAATCATTCCGCGTGTGAAACATCGTACAACAGAACGAGTTCCGGTGGCTGTTAAGGTGAGCAGTGAAAATTGTTAAGAAGGGTGGATTCGAATTTTGCTTAACCTCAAACGCCTTCCAGGTGAGCCATCCGAATCCAAAGCACAGCGTAGCATTGCTGGAAGAATCAGCGCGAATTTGTCGTCTCAAACACCCCAACATTTCCCGAATTCTAGCTGTTTCTCAGCTTTCATTTGATGTTCTTCGGCCTACAGTGGCAGTCGAATGGCTTGCAGGCGGCAATCTTGCGGATTACTTCCAGCATCATATCCGAGTTCGTGAGTGATGGCATAGGGTTGATGAACGTCGGAAGGTGGATTCTCGTCTTTCAGGATCGCGAAGAACGTCATCGGCCATTGGTCCTGCTTAAGGATGTTTTGGAAGTTCTGCTACAAGTGAGCGCTGCGCTGCAACACTTCCATGAGATCCTTGGTGACACTGCCCATGGAGCGGTAACTACGGAGAATGTGCAGTTAACATCCAGAGACCTGCGACGGTGAGTCCAGGAATTCAGTAGTGATTTGGGAAATTTTGTGTCTCACAGCAATGCAACTAGGTGAGTTCACGTAAGAAAGCGGCTGCTGGGCCTACTAGAGCGCTGCCAATTTGCAATTGCCAACTTGACTCAGTATGTACCCCTATGTCAGAATTTTGCACGGTGGCGTGCTATGTAATGCGTGCAAATAATGACCGCTTTTGTAGTATTCAATTGATTACACTGTAACCTTATAGAGACCCTACAAGGTTACCATGTAATCGCTTTATGACCCAACTACAGAGGGTTGACTCTGTAGTTGTCTGCGTGTGGTGGCAGACAGGTTGACGTACACCCTGATTTGTCTTACAGGCGAAGTCGAATAGGTCAGACTAGCCATTCTTGATGGAGTGAAAATGTATGCGCCTTGAAAGGCTAAACTCAAATCTGTCCTCCAAATCAGCGGAGCGGCTCTGCGAACGAAGTTATGAAGGATTTTCTGAATGAGCATTACTAGTATGTTAAATGCTTGCGTCCACAGGGCGGCTGGCGCTTTCGCGCAGAACCAGTGTTGTTTTCAGGATAAGAAGATCGACTCACCTGTGGAGGAAAGTTTTAAGCTCAGTTCGGATTGACCAAAATGATAATTAGGTGGCCATAGAGTAAATCGTATTTTTTCCATTGTCTACACTAAAAAATATCAAATGTGAAAAAAATGTCTGAAGCCAAGTGCCTTTAGCAGCAAACGCGTTGGAAGAGTCAAAGAAAAACATTTTCTATCAAGTGCCAGCAACTTTCTATTGTCATTCAATTACGTAGGGACCCTTCGCAATTATGGTCAAAATCTCAGCTAGGCTAAATACTTTTTCGAGGGGCACTTTGACTTCCTAGATATGGAAGCAATATTGGTTGCACGCGAAAGCGCCTGGATCGTGCGCTCCAGGCGCCCATACTTACTGTACAATAGTATTGCTCATCCAGAAAAACGTTTATAACCTCGTTCGTGGTGAGTTCCGTAAATTTGGAGAGCAGAGTAAAGCTCAACGTTTCAAGAGACATACAGCAGTGCTTTCATAGAAAATGGCCAATGGCTGACCGAATGAACTGCTCCTGTCAGACAAGATACGTTCGTTTCCAACAAAGCCACTTGATAGCACATTTCACGAATCATCTAGTTGGATAATCTCTTCCATCGTAACTGAAGGGAGGGGAGTGAGTAAGGCGCTTATCTCTTGGTCACTCACCGTCATGCAGAGAAGGTGTGTTCCTGTCCTCCACCTTCGTTCGACTTTGTCCATCCCTCAAGTATGTCGCGTTTTACTTCTCCTTTTATCTCGCTCTAGTCCCTTACGGACGCATTAGCTACCATTACCCGGGTGGGGGTCGATAGGTCGAACTTCCGCTTGCGGCGTCGCACTCGCGGCGCCGTCAGTACGAGTCGGTTGGAGTACCGCTCAAGACGCAGTGGGCTGGTATCGTGAAGGACCTTTGAAGATTGAGCCTACTTCTGGCAATATGTTGTGAATTAGAATTTCCTAATTGTAAGACTTCATATGGGCTCTCCATCGTCCTCCAAAGCTAATAAAGGCATAGCTATCACTACTTCTATTGTATTTGAGGTTGTTGTTGATTGTTGTGTCACCTTGATAGGTTTCGTCAACTGTTAATGCTCCTAAAGAAACTTCTATGGGTCACTCAGTGCAGAATGAGAGGGAACAATAGCATTTAAATTACCTTTTATATTAGGTTGATCGGAAAGTTTTGATAGGGTTGAGATTTTTTTCTGTTTTATTCTATAAGTCAGCAAACAATGCAAGCTAGTCAACAATATAATAACCATCGTTAGTTATAATATTGTCCAACCTAACGGGCAGGTCAGCGATTCCTCTCCCAGAACTGGCAAGACTGGGAGTCAAACAAGTCACCGACCACTTGTTCAAGGTGGACGAATTGTTTTTTGTTAGGAAGGCCTTGAGAGGCCGGAACAAGTGGTAATCTGAGGGGGCAATATCTGATGAATAGGGTGGATGTGGAACCGTGTCCCAACCTAGCTCCTCCAATTTTGCACGGGTCCCTTCACCTATGAGAGATACCCGTGCATAATTGGAGGAACTTGATTGGGACACGGTTCCACATCCACCCTATTCACCCGATATTGCCCTCTCAGATTACAACTTGTTCTGGCTCCTCAAAGCTTTCCTAGCAAAAAAATAACTCATCAACTATGACCACCTTGAACAAGTGGTCGGTGACTTCTCTGACTTCATCTTCCCAGTTCTGAGAGAAGGGAATTACTGACCTGCCCGTTAGGTGGGACACTATTATAACTGACGATGGTTATTATATTATTGTTTAGCTTGCATTGTTTGCTGAGTTATAAAATAAAACAGAAAAAATTTCAACACTATCGGAACTTTCCGATCAACCTAATATTTCAGTTATCTCAGAAAGCATAAAAACAAAAGCAAATAGCCGCCCGCGCTGAGAATAGGTGCAATCTTTGAAAGTCCCTTACGGTACCAGCCCATTGCATCTTGAGCGGAATTCCAAACGACTCGCACCTGCGCACCGTTCGCCGCGGGCGGTCGCGCGGAAAGTCGACCTATCGACCCCCACTCCTCTTACCTACAGCTACGTTATGGAATGTGCTAGAGTGACTATTGCAGGGGTATAACAAATACTTCCGATAACTTATCAGGAGCTCGCTGGATCTGACGTATTCAACAGGGTGTAGTTTGGGTAGCAATGCTGAGTAAAACTGCGGCTAGGTACGCAGTGGAGGGATCTATTGTCGTATCATTGATAGCAAAGCTGAGAAGACGCGTTGTTAGACCATTTATAGCCGCCTCTTCGATTACTGACTGGATCGACGAACGGAGCAAAGAGCATCGCTGCTAACTGAAAATGTCCGTGCCTGATGTGTAGCACATGACACACGGTCACGCTGGAAACCTAGCTTATTCCGAGCGTATCGATAGGATGGATTCGCAGCGCGGCGTGTGGCGTGCCAGCTAGTAGATCTCTTTATTGCATACGGCCATCTCGGGTGTATATCGTTAGGTAAAATTTCGCATTGTGACGTCGTGCACGCGATGCCTCTCGCACGAGTTGTTGCAGCTGTTTAAGATGATTGGCTGCCATGGGCCGATGCTGACAATTCCTTTTGTATGTCAAATCATAAAAACAGTAAAACCAACAACAGGGCCATGTACACAGTCACACTCGAAAAAATCACTCGCAAAAATAACTGCCGCGTTATTCGTTGCGTACGGGTGCCAAGCCCTGACCTAGCGTTATGCATACACCCGTCCAAGAGCATCTGGCACCTTCAACTTGCACGCCGCACGTCGCTTCGCGAATCCTGTCCTAACGACATACCCTCCCCCATTTTGGCAGTCAAACTATGAAGAAGGGCTGTAAGGGGATCTCAGTTAAAGCCATCAAAATCCCAAAAGGGACCATCAGTTTCTACGTAGGGCTACTTCTGGATGATGATGGGTAATGCTTAATATTTCTATAGGTTACTCATTTAAGGTGCTCGATAAAACTCAGCTGTCTCTATCCTCCAACAAATTCACGGTTACCGCCAGAAATCGTCTGCTCCACGGAGCGAAATCCAAAACGTAGACAGGAGGGTGACATATGGTAAGTTGTGGTTGTGCTATGCCTTACGAAAGCTCTACCGTGTATATGAATACTGGTACAGGATGTTCGGCATACTATGTTGGGAAAGTATGACATTAGGAGCGGAACCGCATTATCAAAGGACACCCGAGGAGATTCAGCGGTAAGTGCTTTGGAAATAATAGTCTGTGATTGAATACGGAATTATACTTTTCATTCCTTTGTTTGCATTCACTTGAAGGATTCGTTCACGGAAACATGTTTCTTATTCTCTGAAAGTCACCCTACTCGATACAATTCATGAACAGAAGCAAAATAAAACCGAAAAATTTTCTTTGTTCCAAAGCAGAAATGCAAAAAAAATCGGAGAAAAAGCAACTCGTTTGAATTCCGCCGAGCAACATTTTATTAGCCGTCGGCGGACACAGTACAGTTCGAATTTTCCTGCCCAATGCTGACTTGCTTTCCCTTCTGCGTCCCTGACCACGTGGCCATCGCCTCTTTACTCCTAGAGTCCGCCTCTCTGATGCCCTATCCCGTCGGATGTTGCCTTGAGGAGCTACATCTGAGCTAGTTTCTATTTTTTAAAACCTTTTAGTAACTAAATGCTTCATGACTATATGGATAACAGGAGAATTCAATTTTGCGTGGACGACTCTTTTAGTCGAAGGGTGTTGTCAGGATGAGCCATGCTCATTACATTTGTACGAAATTGTAGCATTTGTGCAGTGGAGAGGAGAAAAGCTTGGTTCCATGGCCAAGACCCTGTCCGCCATTCAAGGCTGTTAGTGCCGCTATTCGACACTACCCTAATCCCTCACCTCTCAACTTATTTGCTACTAGTACATGAAAACGGTGGTAGAGGTAATGTGGGCAATGAGAAACTCCCTGAAGGCACGCCTCGCGATAAATCGATATCGTGTCCATTACTGAACGCAGAGGTTCTGACACTCCTGATTCACTCACTAAAGGAGAAAAACGAAGGAGAAGCTCTTTGGAAAACTAGGCCCAATAAGGGAATTCCTCGTACGAGTACTGTCTGGCCTGGGAACGAGTTTTGTTGGTGGTATCACCCAAGTTTCAACGATATCACCGGGTTTACCCCTCTGACAATGTCTTCCCTATTAGCATTTCCGTCTTATCCAGTCATGTGATGCTTCGACAGTTTGTTTCGTCCACTGCTAGGTGGGACTTGATTGGGTGAGCGCGGTTTGGTGGAGCTCGGGCGAGCATAGCGCCTTGGAGATGCGCTGCGACGCTGGGTGCAACCTGAGTAGTTGTCCAAGGGTCTAGTTCATCAGGAGGGAAAACAAATAGTCATTATCGCGTGGTGAATTCTGAGTTGGTCAGCCTAATGAAAACTGTGGGTTTGAGAAGACTATATGTGACACAATTTCCGGTAGAAGGCTGCTCTGAGGATCAGAGTAGGCGACGATTGTAGCAGGCTCCGCCTCTCTTTACAGAGCCCGCCTCCTAGGGTCGACGTCGCGGAACAGTGACTGAGGTGTACAGTAATAAGAGTGATGGTAGAGTGATACTTATCGTGCCGTGTTGATTCCGTATCGAAAGAAATTACGTGGGGATTGATGTACCGGCCTTCGTGCCAACGATCGGTATCAAAAATTGAAGTGAAAGATACCACCGAACTATCCCTATCACTGCATCAAGGTTATCAGCAAGTGCTTGTTATCGTTGCTCTACACGTTTACGCTCCACAGATATTAATTGACAGGTAAAAAATGGGCGTGTGATTTCTTGGGGTAGTGAATAAAGTGTGGCTTCGATTCCTCTGGTGGAGGCGAGTGTTGAAAATGGCAAATGGTGCGCCTCCAGTGGCAAGGAATCAGCTGTTTAACGTGCGATTTATTTTAGGCGTACGATGATATGACACAATCGTTATTGGCTTTCATTTTGGGCAACCTCCGTATCATAGGCGGATATTAGGAAAAACGGACATTTTAGACGTGCTCTTGATCTGAAAGATTTTTATACATGAATGAACCTTCTTGTTTTAGTTGAATTTTTCGTGTATGTCAGCATAGTTTGTCATGGAATACGATGCAACCAACTTGCACATTCAGTGCGGAACTTATATTTTATACAAATTTTATTCTATCTTCCTAACAGCTGTTAGCACAACTCGATCATTTCAGATGTCACCGCCTACCCGACCGTGGTTTGACCTGCCCACAAGGTTGTCCATTGGACGTGTAAGTGAATTTTAAATATAGACTCAAAAAATAAAGGCACTATTCAATTATCACTACCCCAGATGCCCTACACCAAACACCGCGAGTTGGTCAAAAAAATAATTTTCGCAGAAACTTCGCCTAGGGGGTTACTTTGTTTGTTTTTTTTTCAACGTTTTCGGCAACATGGTGCAATGCACCAAATCGGCGCAAACGTCAAATACGGATGTCATGTTTGTGATCAGCACCCCAAGTAACCCCCGTGGGCAAAGTTTCAGCAATTTGGTGAAAACGAGCTGTTGCACCAACATGGTGCAATTGCATCAAATCGTCGCAAAAGTCAAAAACGGATGACATATTCGTAATCAGCACCTCAAAAAACCCCCCTGGGCGAAGTTTCAGCGAAATTTTTTTTTGATCAACTCGCGGTATCTGGGGTAGTGGTAGTTGAATTATGCCAGAATAAATTTTATTTTCTGGGACCATGTTGCGTCAGTGCATGACGGGAATCGAATGTGATTTCAGTTGGTCGTTAGCAATGGAGTGCTTGTCGGAAGCCCATCGCCGACCACGTTGTGTTGGAGCCTCGCCTACATTGGTCGACAAAGTGCAACAGCTGCGCAATTATTACTTTCAATCTACGGACTGCCTCTATCCGGTTCCAAACGTGGGCAATTGTACATGTGCTGAGCACAAATGTAAGAAAGTGGAGACTTTCGACAGAGAGTGACCGCATGTGATTCTTGACTGATTAGTTCTGTTGTAATGGCCTTGTTGTATTGCAGTACACCAACATGTATTCCACACTATGCCAGGTAATCCAAGCAGGATTCAGCCTTATACAGCCTTATATGACCTCGCAAAGATCGATAAAGGCCGTTGGGTTTATAGTCGTTCATGGTTTGATATAAAACAGGTGTTTACCGTGACGTCATGTGCGCAGGAAAGTTGCAACCTGCCCCACGGCTCATTTACACGGGAAGCGGCCAATTCAGAGGTAACCATTACCGTCCAACTGTGTCAGACGGTGAATCCAGCGTCGCGGTGTTCGGTGCGGCCGCGTTTAAACTCGACGATTACCACGTATTCAAGACAATGCTGAAGGTGCGTTGCAAGGTTGCGATTAGTCCCGGGTTTTCGAGTATGAATGCGGCAGATAACCGGCAGAAACCCAAGGTTTCTCGTAGTCTTAGCACATATGCCATTTCGAGTAGGACAAACAATAGGTTTGCTTTATTGACTAACTAGAAGATAATAGCGATTATTTTTTTATACATATATTAGAACTTCCTTGTACTTCCTTGTTGTACAACTCGAAAAAGATTCGCCTCCCTTTTCCACTTTGATTTCGTGTTTTGTCACTTTCGGAAACTAGTAAACAAATGAATAAATAATTAACACCCAGTCTTTTACAGGAATGTGGTGTTTTCTGCAAGCAATATGCGGATGATGTCAAAATATACAGAAAAGTTGAAAGCTGTGATGATACAGAGTCATTCAGAAGGCGTTAGATTTCATTTTGAATTGGTCGTATGAATGGAACTTACCCCTAGCCCCCGACAAAACAGTTTACATGAGGATCGGTACTTCCAATCTGTTGCACCCCTATTGTCTAGGCCGTCACGTTCTTGATAAAGTTTCCTCTGTTAAGGACCTTGGCTTCCACTATGATTATAAACTCAATTTTTCCACTCACTTCCAAGCTCTGTTCAGAAAGGCCACATTTCGCACTTATCAAATTTTCAAGGGTTTGATGATAAAAGAGTGCGATATTCTACTGAAGGCTTATAAAACTTACGTCAGACCTATGGCAGAGAGTGGAACATCTGTATTTTGTCCTCATAAGAAAAAAGATATTCGATTACTTGAGAGAATTCAAGATAATTTACGAGAAAGTTGGTCATTGAGTCAAGATTGGCTTATTATTCTAATCTACCCCATCCAACCAGCAGGAATCGTCGTTTCAGATTATACAGCTTATATTCCCGCAGAAAAGTATACGATGTCTGTATGGTCTTTAGGATATTATCAGGCATTCCAGGGTTGATGCTTCAAAATTTTATGTTAGGGCCAACTCAATAACTAGAGGTGGTTCGGTTGAGATTTCATATGCTACACCACGAACCAACTTGAAGCGATATAGCTTCAAGTGTCGTGCTGGTACTACATATATCAATCTCAAATCTAAAGTGGCACCTGTCTTCCCTGCTTTTTCACTTTTTAAAAGCCATGTTAAGAAGCAATTGCTGAGCTATGGTTAATCAGTTGTAATGTGATCATTTGATGGTGCTCTTTGTATATTTCTTACGTCTGCCTTAGCAGCGTTACAAATAAATAAATAAATAAATAAAATCTATGCAGTGCTGAAGGCTATCGCCTTGAGAGCTAAATTTGAAAAACATCTTCAAATGAATGCTTTTAGCTCAAATCTCGTTTCATTCGATTATACGTATTTGAGTCACGCATGTAGAGTGCGAGCATGACGCTGCTCCCTATATCTGTAAATTTCGTCGCTGCTTATCATTATAGGGGGGTGTCAATAAAAAAAAGTAATTTCTCTCCTTCACTTTCAACCCTACTTTAATCGAAATTTAGCAAACTCTGATGTTTCCATCCACCTGATACATCAGTAAACTCGGTAGCAGCCTTTTGCACGAACAGGAACTGGAGCTTGTTTTGAGTGAACAAGATGTGTCACGTCGACACGGCACAATCGGAGATTTCGTTGCCCTCGTTCAGAAGCTTGCTAAGGTCCGTTCACTGTGGGTACCTAAGGGGATTCATATTGGGTGGTGTTCTCGAACATTCCGTTTTTTCCGCGTTCGCAGCACTCTTAGTTTCTAAGAACCAGAACGTGCCATTACCACTGAAAACCCTCCGGGGCAGGTTCGAGGCATGAAAAATGGTATTTCGGACCATAGCAGCGTTGTCCGAGCAGCAAGGGCTCTGTGAGTCCTACGAAGCTAAGGGCCAATCCTTGGAAAGCTTCCCACAAAAGACCTAACTTGCAACCTGGCTCCACCGTTTGGTACCGCAGGTGCTCTGTAGCCCGACTGTGCCCACTGAAGGCTCCATATTTTTATGAAGGTGAAAATAGTGGGTCTCGGTTTGCCCCTGTTTTTAGAGGAACATTTCGGGAATATTTTGCCCCCTTACCTTATTTTTCTTATATTTTGTACTCAGTACTTTTTTGTTTTAATCCGTTTCCCTTTGTTTTGTATACATAGCGGATGTGAGCCGTGACCAAAATTACTATTTTTGGCACCCCCTGTATATTCCCTTATATTGATGGTGTGGCGTCTGTGAGCAGGGCCAGCATTCTCAAGGGAGGAAAAGATATTTCTGGCCTTTTGTTAGTACTTTTTTGTACTCAGTACTTTTTTGTTTTATTTTCAAAGAATCCAACAGCAGCGAAGAAGAGGAAGGGTCATGTGACCGCTGGTTCATTTGAGGAAGGTGTTCCCATAAATTTCACGCAATGCACACTTGACCCTGCCTGTGCAAAGGTTGCCGCCATCGGCGATGTCACGTGATACAGTGCGGTCTCGCGTAGCCGCGAGTGACCGAGTATGAATCAAATCTTGCGTGGGTTGTACGACGGGAGGATCACCTCACGCAAAAAGTACAGTGCTGATTCAGTTGTGAATGCTGGCCGCGCGCCAAGGGATGCACATCATCCATTTCGAGCGTCCTCTCACACATACACCAAGTGTGCAGTGCAGTAGATCTCATCTGATGTGAGTAGAGCAATTTCAACTGCGGATGCCTTCAGTGTCATCCAATTCTCAGTGTCGAAGGCTCCTCTTCAAAAAATAGCAGTCTATTACCACAAAGCTTGTTACAACCTTTGAAAAGTCCATAGGGTCCTACAGCTACCAATCAGTCAACGGTGAGCGGATTTCCTTTCAGGACATCTACTGAAAGTATAATATAAAATGATCTGTTCAGTCTTCTTTGAGTTCTAGATTCATAGCTGTCCACAGTTCGCGGTGACCACTAGCTTTGTTGTGCGACCTTTTTGAGCTCCTGCACCTGAAGGAAATATTTGATATTTAAAGCTGATATCGAGACATACTGTTTATTCAGTGAAGCACCCACATTTTCCAGCTCAAATATTGAGCGGCATACATATTTCAACGCAGGCTTCTCGCAAAATTGGGGTCGCACGCTTGAAAAGCAAAAGGGGATTTCCACGATGATACGTGAAGAGCAAAGAACGGTTGGAAGTATCTACCAAGAGGCTTGCTATCCAGGGTGTGTGGCAGGACACTCGAACTAGGTTATCGCACTACGCGAATCACCCACTCTGCGCTATACGAGCCTCCGTAATGAATTAACTACCGGTTTCTCATATGATCTGGCCCAGTTCGAGTGTCCTGACAGACATTGCCATATTCATACTTGGCACTATGGTATAGATATGGTATGCACTATGGTATGCACTATGGTACACTAGAAGTATAGATATGGTGGAGTGCGACAGGGCACTCGTACCGGGTCAGATCAAGCGAGGAGACGGTAGCTAAATCATCACGGAGGCAGCGAGGCTATTGCCGCCCAAGATGGGTAATTCGCATGGTGTGGTGACCCAATTTGGGTTTCCTGTCACACAACCTGATCGTAATGAGTTGTTTTTTTGAAAAGGGTCGATCTCACCTTCTAGCACTCCATAGCTCTCGATTTTATCTAAGACGTCGAAACCTTCAACGACTTCACCAAAGGCGACATGGAAGTTATCCATCCTTGAATTCAATTTTCAGTAATCAACATTTTTAAGTATTCTAAGAGCCCAGGGATTGCATAGCGCTTTCAAACACATTTCTTCCTATGACAGGTGGCTACCTTGTCAGAAAATTCAATTTACTGAACGATTTCGAAAATGAAGCTTCTAAAACCGGAAGAATTTGGGAGGTGGAAGATCCTTCTTCGCTAATTTTTTTGCTAACTCTTTCACTTCCCTCGAAAGGAGATGCTTGAACTTTCATAAGATGTCAAAATTGGTACCATGGAGTATCTGTGAAGGTAACGAAGAATCGGCTCGAATTCGTGTTGGCCCAACCGAAATTGTCCATCGAAAGAATGCCCCTGAACTCACTCTCTATGAAGAGGCTTTGAAAAGAACACCAAGAGGAACTCACCTTTTGTTGTGATGGATTTCATAATTCTCGTCATCGAAATATTTCGTATCGAATGTGCTATGACCGCCTTTACGGTCTTGATTCTGAGTCTCGAAATCGCCCGACTGAAGTTGAGAATGAAGTATGGGTAAAGTACTCAGTAATTGTCCTAATCCACAACGTATCGCGTTTCAAACGACAATTTTTAGGTTTTTAAAATGGCATTGCTGCCACCATATGTTTTAGACTATGGAGAATATTATGTCATTCTGGGACCATTCTCCTCCAAAAGGTAGGTATGAATTCGGCAACACAGCTTTGAACAGCATATGCAGCAAGCAATTACAAAACAAATTTTCTATTTATGACGTTATGCACGTTATACACTTCCTACAATGTTTTTTTTAACAATCTGCTGAACAATGATAGCACTTAATCGAAAAATACTTGTTGTTGATTACTGGGTTATAGTGTTGAGCTACATCAGCAGCGGTGGTAAAACACGAACGATTTTCGCAGTGGTACAATGACTGATAGAATGTTGATCTCCATATTCGAAAACGTATCTTAACAGCTTTAGCTATCAGTAATCGACGCTTTCACATGACCCTAAAAAAGGTCGGGATAGCTAATTGCAACACATGGTGTTGCAGGATTTGAAGAGAACAAAACAGCCTTGGTCAGTAATGTGTTAAACTTCTGGGGCAGAAAATGAATGAAAGTGCTGAATTCATTCAACCCCTCTGTCCCTTTGCATCTAGGCTACTTTCGTATTCCTTCTTCCTCCACATAGAAACACATCATTGCCAAATGCTACAAGACATAAAGAAAGCGGAAGGGATAATTCAGGTAGATTTTTAGGTAGATAGAATTCAGGTAGAAAGAATAATTAAAATGAGGAAGCAGGGGTTCAGCAGTGTAGCAGTGGAGAAGGAGCGGAATAAGACAGCGAAAAACCCGCACAATTGGAGCCTGAGAATCCGCTCCTCGCTCCTTCCCTTTTTGCGCGCCTTCTAGATCAATAGCCGTTGGGGTAGTTGCAGAGGGCAAGGGCAAACCAGCTTCTGATGTTGTCCTGCCCTACAGGCAATCCTCCCGATGGATGCGTGACAGCGCGGCTCCTAGATCGTATTCAAGCCGCGCTTTTCAATGTGAGTTACGCCACACATCACCCCTTCTGATCTAAAGTTTTCGTTTTCAGAAAACAGGTCTTTTTAGTTTCCATATTCTGATTAGCCCAGTCTACCAGTAGGTTTTTTCTCGCCAGGTGCTCACAGCATTTTGGAGACAGCAATACTCACACATGCACAAAATCCGGGGACGATTCGGTACCAGTGGCATCCATTGTAGCCGTATCCCTTCTCTCCTGTGCACAACCGTCGGAAATTTTCACTTGTCTTCGGACAGACCTTTGTGTTCAGCTGAAGTGAGCAAACTTCTATTCAAAGTAATGACATATAGCATTGACTATTGACCATCCCACCAATGCGCTGATACGGCAGGTTGGTGCCGATACTTAAGAACATGATGAAAGTCATGAAGCACACAAGTTTGAAATGTCTTGGAAATATTAGAATCTTCGCATGATCGTA
This sequence comes from Trichostrongylus colubriformis, assembly GCA_963978905.1. Classification (NCBI taxonomy): domain Eukaryota; kingdom Metazoa; phylum Nematoda; class Chromadorea; order Rhabditida; family Trichostrongylidae; genus Trichostrongylus; species Trichostrongylus colubriformis. Next base: position 32,623,734 of record OZ022259.1, on the reverse strand, counting down.
CATAGTTTTTAAATCAATAAAGTTAGCATAATTACGTCACAGTGAATAGCGTATTCATTAAATTGATTTCCTTAGTTGGGCTTTTATATAGCCCAACAGTCGGGCTGGCGCATACTACTGCGCGCGTAACACGGGTGCCAGCGGGTCGATCGGCATTGCTTTCTTCTATAATTTATTCAGCACCCATTACCACATCGCGCTCCGCCCGTTATGGGCGGGTCCCCGCTCGCTTCAAGTGTGTTCAAGATGGCTTTGACTTTGGTCATTTCTACCCACTTTTCCCTGGTCTCAAGGCTGCGATGGAACCGAGTTATGAATTCTTGTTGCACGGACCGCTTCTTCGGTGTACGCTCCGACCACTGTGCCCAGGCCTCTTTCATGACTTTCAGGGACATGGCAGTCCTTACCCATCTCTTCCCCACGTGTGAAGCGTTTTCGAACCAAACAATTTCCGGTCTGAAAACGGAACATTCCAGTGCCTGCCGTAGAGGGAGTTTAACTTGGCTCATGTGTGCTACCTCTTGTCCCATACCGCACCCGCTCCAAACTTGTCCAAAATCCTTAGGCTGTTTCATGTTATGCCTAATATAGTGACAGACAGAGGGACGGACGGACGGACGGACAGAAGAAGTGTTTTATATATAGTAGGGATATTAACCTCAAAGCAATTCTACATTGGTTTTAACTACATGGCGCTGTCATTAATTCAGGAACAAGCAAACGTCGAGAAAGCTTGAGGGGAGGGGTCGTATTTCGGCAACTCCTTGAAGTTTCCTTGACGCTCACGCTTTTTTGAGTGGTTTTTGGACGGATAAGACTCTAAAGATTGTAGTCAACCTATAATCACTTTTATTGTTGGTACTAGGTAGCAATACTGTGATTACAACCATAATTTACAAAAATTCTATAGTAAATGCATCAATAGACAACTTTATGGCATACCTCGAATACAAGACGTCCGATTGGTTCGTCGTCTGCAGTGATATCCATGAACACACGCGTGGGCTTCGACACCATCTGATAATCTTCTTGGATACCTGAGCAAAGATTTTGTGAAATTCACAGATACCATATAGGGACATTCAAGGAAATGTACACAGAAACCACTAGCGCCACGGAGGCGAGAAGGAGACCCACACTGTAACGAGTATGACCTTCTCCCCCGAAGAGCAGACACTGTATTGGCTGCCATTGAGAGATGGTCCATGTACGCGTTGATGAACCCAATCTAGCAAGCGAATCGCAAGAGAACGTCTAAATACCTCACAATCACTCTTGAGGATCGTTGCATTAATTAGAGCGGGAAAATCAAAGGAGTATTAGAAAACTCTCACGTTCTTCTTCGGCATCTCAGCGGTGCAACGCATGCGTCTTAAGATTCTTGCGCCGTCGACCGCCTTCGAACATTCGCTTCGGAGCCTTCTCTAATGATTTGGTTTCGCTTTCTAGCGAACTCAGAGTTTTTTCTATTTTCTTTGCGATTCTCAAATTCAGAGACAAGGATTTCACAGCGTTACCTACCTACCCGTACCAAAACCTATTGTTGCTGGATGGCTATCAATATGGATGTTATTGGTTAGGTTGTTTCCAAATTTTTTTCCTTAAAGGAAGCATCCAGTAGAGGTTCTAATCTCCATACCATTTTCTCGAGTCCGGACTTCGGGTTTTCCTTTTTCATCAGTACCGTCAGGGTTCCAGCACGAAAGAGGGGACCGTAGCAGTTAACGTTGCGATAGGTTGAATCCGAATTTAGATTTTGCTCTTCTTCAAAGAGAAAAAGATTTGCCCTTTGAGAATTTTTTCCAACTTCTGCATAATAAATATATGAATATATGAACATAATTTGCAGGTTGGTGAATAAATTTTGCAACACATGCAGATTTTTTTTTGATGAATTATGATCAATTCAAGGCTCTCCTAGATATACTTCGTAATATGCATATTACAGCTTGTGTAGCAATATAAGAATTCACTGACAACTGTATTACCGCCGTACCTAAGGGCTTTAACCCATAACGTACCGCGTGCAACACATGGTGTTGCATCCAAAATCGTTACTGAGTGGTCACCAGTATCAAACCACAATTTTTTCGTGTTTTGAATGGTATCGTAGTCAAAAGTTGCCATTACATGCTTTCATATATGGAGAATAACATATCCTTCTGGGACCTTTCCCTTCCATAGCTAGGATTTTAACACCACGCTTTTTGAACACCATAGCAGGCAATAACAAAACAACTGACAGGACAACTACTCACCTCTACAGATGGGACTTCGCTTGAGATTACTTTTCTATTGCCTGCGAACCTAACTGCCTAGTTGTACAAAAGTTTACTTTTTTCCTAGGAGTGGCATTAAAACGCAAACCAGTTTTGCTGGTACAATGATTGACAGATGTTGTTCTCCATCTCCGAAAACGTTGACAGCTCTAGCCTTCAGAAATCAACGGTCTCATGTGACTCCAAAAAGCCGAGCCTGGGTGACCAAGTGTAACACACGGTGTTGCACGATTTGAAGATTAGATAAAAACGTCTGGCCATAAAGGAAGAAACGATAGAAATAGCTTCGGTACTTAATGTGTTAGAAAGGCAACATTTCGGGGAAGGGCTCCCTGTGTAGCAAAACTGATGCCCCAACCTATTAAATAGAAACACATAACATTCTTCAAATATTAATGACCAGTTCTATTAGGAGTATGCAGACTAAATGGCCAAAACATAACTGGCCATAACTTCGCTCAGACACAACTTTATTTGTCGAAATGAATTAATAAAGTCAACAATGGCATTTTTACCCGGCATGGTATCGGCGAATTTCTTCTGACGCAGGTTTGCATCGAGAACCCGGAAAAATGAGTAATCCGTTGGGGATAGGTCTGAGGAATAAGGGGGATGAGGAAGAGTGTCGATGCGTAACTGCATCAGTTTTTGCCGGGTGCGCAAAACAACGCAAAATCCCGCACATCGCAAGTCACCCGGCAAAAACTGATGCAGTTAGGCATCGACACTCTCGCTCACCCCCCCCCCCCCCCAAGGCTTATTCCCCGGACCTATCTCCAACGGATTATCGCTTTTTCCGGGTTCTCGATGCAAACCTTCTTCAGAAGAAGTTCTCCGATACGATGCAGGTTGAAAATGCTATCGCTGACTTTACTAGTTTTCGTAATCCAGAATTTCATCATGATGGCATATTTTCTTTACCAGATCGTTGGCAAGTTGTGTAGATTCGAACGGTTTGTATTTCGACAAATAAAGTTGTGTCTGAACGAAGGTTTGGAGTTTGAAAAAAAGTGGTTCGTTTTGGACATTTATCCAGCATACACCAAATAGTTCCAGAGATACCTTCGAAAACTAGAAAATACGAAACCTTCCATCCTGTAACCCAAAACGAACGTATTAAGAATTGTGGTCTTCAGTACTAGGCAGGAGCACGGCGGATACGTTAGAATGTTTTTGATACGACCGTGGATGATTCAAGTCGGGCACCTTGTTTTCAACGAATCGTACTGTTTTCGTTGTTTCGTTTTTTGGTTTTCCAGAACAATGAGACATACGTGGAAAAACACTGGGCCATTTTGTGTGCCGGAAAACGATTCGTATTTGAGCAGCTTCCGCTGACAACTGAATAAAAGCGCCCCGTCTGCTCCAGAAAACCATGCTCAACAGACAATGCAGTTTTTCACTTGCTCACTGACGTTAGCATTAGTTCTAGCTACAGTTTGTGATCAACCGGTGAGTTGTAGTTTTGTTTTTTATTTTTATTTTCCAAGTCGGACTCACTGAAGGGCATAATATTGTAGTTTGCCTATCCAGAGAATCTTCATGATTAGGTGAAACCTTCTCTCGTTCATGATTCAGCAGCAAAGTGATTTTTGCCGTCCGAATCATTCACTTTTGCGAATTTTGCAATAAAAAAGGAACTACCCCACGGGAGCAACTCAGCCAGGTCCCTATGGTGTACAGCGTTATTTACTGAAGGTAAACTGCTCCGCGATGGCATAACTTCTTTTAACCGCGATGTGCAAAGAGGAGAAAAAGATAGAATTAGGGCTATGTACTAGGAGATGGCGGACAACACGACGAAATGCTGAAAATTAGCTACTGCAAATTTCCGTTCCATTATGAAGTGTCTTCTCCTTTAAGTAATTATTTGGCAACTCGTAGCTGTTTAGGTGTCTCTCTCAGAAAAACAAATCGCAAATGAGGATCGTTTACTTTCCGAGTCAAATATCCCATTCAAGCAGCAACAGGTGAGAACATTGTGAGGAGCTTGGGTGTCTACATTCTTCGTATGTGGTCTGATTAGCAAAATTCATCGTTCAGGTAGCTGGGAAAAATTCGGAAATGATGGCACCCATTACTTTGGATCCTCTAGGTCTCATGGTACGATCCCATTCCTTCGATTTTACTAATTTATTTATTTATCCATGTATATTTGACCTGCCATCGTCAGCCATCGTCATAAAATGATCGAGGTCTCGATTAACTAAAATATTAGTGGGGCCTGAATGGGCTTAAACAACCATGACTACCGAGAGCCAGCCGCAAGTCAAGCTTCACATACAGTGACGTGAGCGAACCGTCTCTTAATGACATCGGGAGGCGGAAATTGGGTAGATTATGGAATATTGAAGTAGAGGCGCTCAATGTAACCGAAGAACGTAATAAAAGGGCGAAAGCTCTGAGAAATAGGAACTCCAAAACCCGCCTCCTCTTTCGAGCCTCTCTGCGTCACTAACCGGGCTTAGACTGCAGAGGGGCGGAGAGGCTAAAACAGCCTGCCACGAACGATGTCCGCCAACTCGGCCGGCTGGTGAACTGCGAACGACATGCCGTGCTACGGGATCTTGATTAACCCCAAGCCGCGCTTTTACAATGCGAATTCCGCTACACATCACCTCTTCTGAAGTGGAAGATTTGTTCTTAGAGAGTTGCACCCACACTGCTAACTTTCCACTCACCTCTCCGGGTGCCTTTAAGAGCGATATCATTAATACCCATTTTTGTTGTAACAGAAAATACCAAAGTAAAAATGGTAGTAAGAAAAGAAAAAGAAAAAAGTAGATGACTTCTGAGGCGGTGCGTTTGCGAACTTTTGCGAAACTGCGAAACCATCCCAGTATTGAATTTCAGGACATGTTCAACACCTTCGCACGAACTGTATTCGCTCCATTTATCTCCAATGTATGTTACTTTGTATGAATGATAGGAGGTCATAATCGGGGTAATGGAAGCGTGTTAGCAGTGTTATGGCAATAGTGTAGCGATGAAGTAGTGCATTGAAGTTTACTATGAATTAAGAAAGTAGAAGAAATCCACTTCACTCTATCTTCAGCAGAGCAATGGTGCAAATCCCTCCAACGGACCTCTTCCCCTGCTCAGTAACCTATTCGCTATGCCCATTGAATTTGCGGTATGTTCACCTATAACTCATATAAGATGATCGAAAAAACTGCATATGCTCGAGTCGGGTCTGCGTTCTGGTCAATAGGAATGATCAACATTGCTCATTATAATATTTCGAGTTCTATGCGGCATTTTTCGAATACTGTGGGGCTCGAATATACTCCGCGATGCGTTCGCAATGATGGCGATTACCGCGACGCAGCTCCCACGATTAATCAATACATTGGCGTATTGCAAGCCAAGAGCAACGAACATGCCAAAGTGTATTGATGGAGGAGACCGGGTCGCGGTCTCACATTCTGTCAAATGGGCGTTCCTTTGAATCATGCTACTGCTGTTGTCAGGTGAAAGACACTCGAATTGGGTCATGCCTCAAAAAGTGGCGGCCGTGCAGTGACTGTAACATGGTTCTACGTTCAGCCAGCGAGTTATTCGAAGCACGCGGGATGCGGTGACCCAGGTACTGCGGTGGTACTATCGTACGCCCTTGCAGCCACGAGATATGAACGTTATCGAAGCGGACCTTTAATAAAAATCGATTCGGGCATTGAAATATTCAATAATGAATAGTATAAACTTGATTATTTGAAAACCATCTCTTCAGAGAAATATGCTGTCCGGCTTATTCCCAACGAGGCCCGTCCAACACAATGTTGTAAGTTTAGTGTTTGAGAGTGGTTTTCGCAGATGACATCTTGATAGGCACCGCATTGTTGCTAGAGAAAACACAAAAAAACTGATCAGTATGTGGAGGCCACGCTCACAAAGGGCCATGCTTCTACCTTCGCTTAATTTTTTTTATTTTCTTTGATTTTGATCACAAACGGTAGTTGCATTTCATGTCGCAGATATAGAATTATCAGTTCTTCTGCTGTAAGGGATTTCCTCGCTTCTGTCTGATTGTTTCTTTATCCTCCCTATTTCCGCACATCGCTATCCATGTACTCTTGTATGTATGTGCTCCTGCAGCTTGATCCTTATTTGATCCTTAGGCGTCATTTACACTCAGAATTCGATCACTTATATCAACGCAATGGAAATGTTGGAGTACCCGAACACCCCTGCCAGAGAATACCCCCTATTGCGGGGCTGCAAAGGTTGCAAAGTTGGGACCTAAGGCGATTACGGTGCCCTGGTTTCAGGCTTGGAACCCAGCAATCGCTTTAGCACCCAGCTAAACAAAAAGCAGTGAGCTCGCACACCGTATGCGCAATCTGCCACAACGATGCACATCCGCATTGTGGTAGCCGTGGTCGTGTCGCTAAGTTTTTGTGGATGAGTGCCAGTAGGACAGGAAACTCGCGTCGCGATGTCCGAAGACGTGAGGGGGCGGGCTACTGGCTCCGTATTAGTTAGGTTCCGAACCGATGACGGTGTCCTAGCCTCAGAGATTGCCCACTGAAGTTTGCTACTGAGTTTAAAGACACCGTTAGGGATAATTTCGGCAGATTGTGGAATTACTGTGGAATGTGAAAGTGGTGGTCGGTAGTGCAACAGTAGAGGAAGGGAATAAATCGGTAAATACCCGAGAGGAGCCGAAAAGCTTCTTCCTTACCTCTTCCTTTCACCCTGCATCACTAGAAGAGGAGGGTAGATGCAGACGAGTGAGGAAATAGGTTGGACAGCCGCGAATTTTGGCCCCTCCTCGCAGCAACTCCTCCAGCTGTGACCGGCAAAACTACAGGATCGCGATAAAGACTCCGAGGCGCATTTTTCCATGGGTATCTTGCTACAGATCATCTATTCCAAACTGAATTTTTTTCTCAGGGAAGTTTTAATTACCCCTGGCTATGCCTTCAACAATAGCAGTGGGTATCCAGAAATATCCAGAAGCTATCTATTTCTTTACAGAGAGCAGCACCAGCAATGCAACCACTGTTCGATTCCCAGCCAATCTCAGCGGTGAGTGTTTGCATTACTTTTAGTTACTTTCATATTCTGCAACGACTTGTGCGACGACTGCTCCATTTCATTATAATTCGCGGTCCGATCACATTTTATTTAATAATAATGCAGTCAGACTTTTGAAATATTTGATGAGATAAAAAGCGACCAGGTCGCAATCCTAGATGGTTGGCACAAAATCAACTCATCCAATGAAACTTAAGAAACTTGCGGTCACCACTCCGCCAAAGGGTCAGTGCATCGCAAATCTCGAGAAGGAATTCATGCAGAACGATGCCTATTTCAACGAAATCCAGAAACAAGTAGATGAGACGAACATTAATGGAGCGTATGATGTGATGCTCAAGAAGGTATTCTGTTGGTTGTACCTTGTGAAAACTGTGGATTAATTGCGGGTTTAGGCCGGGGAAATGTGCACCAGTGACCAGGTAAATCGCCTCAAGAATCTGCTCAAAAAATACGACAACCTACGAGCAAACGTGCAAGCGGTAAGACCACAAATCTCGTTTTCTAATCTAATGGTTAGAATTTACCAGTTTTTGCAGCTGGCAGCCGGATATTCCAAGGAAGTGAGGCACGACGTATTGAAATGGATAAAAGAGGGCAAGATAATGGCTATAATGCAGTTCCTCGGACGTGAAGGCATGGTAAGGGTTGAAAGTGTCAAGGTCACAGTCCCACATCACGGAGAACCGCGCAAGGCTGCATTCATACTCGAGGGCGTAATCGCGGTTGCCGCGATACATGCCCGTGATCAATGTGTTGGCGCACTCCACTCCACTCGTGAACCTCCAATGCTAGCAAGCTTGCCTGGTGTTCTTCGCATAGCCTTATTTGGGGCACATGCATTGTGCACATTATGATCGCCGGGAATGAATGCAGCCTGACGTGTGCTGTTGCGGCATTAGGTTACGTTCATACTTTGCGGTGCTGGCGGAAGGGTGTGGCTGCGTGTCTGCGTCTCCGCCTGTGCAACCCTGCCTCATTGCTGCGTCATCTCTGCATCTCTCCCGTGTCACTCTGCCTCGCTGCCTGGGAACGTAGCCACACCCTGCTGGCGGGAAGTATGAACACGGCCACAGTCTTTTATGAGAGAGAGGCTATAATAAGTCTAGATTTCGGCAGAGTATAGATTTCAACTCTAATAAAGTGCAGTATTTTTCTTCTCTGCTCGTAATTTTATCTTTCAGGCTGCCATGCGCGATCAATCTAAAAGTCTCAAGCTGATGCAAACATCGTTTGACCTTGCAGCGATGCAACTCGAGCTGCTCTTCAACCCTATATAGACTACCATGATTTTCGAATCAATATTATACCTTGTCATGTATCTCCTCACTACAAGCCGCCTTCAGTTGTGAAAGTAGCCGTCTTGTAACGTCTTGCGCAATGTCGTCTGCTCACAAGTCCGAGTCTCTGCATTTCGCTGCTCCAAGACATTTCCTCAAAACCTGGTTGAACTCTTGTGTCTTTCATGGCCTAATCGGTACATACATAACTATTATATAATGTGTATATGTGAATTTTTACTTTGCTAAATAAATAATTATTAGTTGAAGCTGTCCTATTGAGCTAGTGTGGGATTGAGATCACTCTTTTTCGTGTTGTGCTCCGCATTCCTGGTCGTGTCTTATGACAGGTATGCATTGAAAGACTGACTGATTCCCTTCGGGTGACCTGCTTCGAAGAAGATTTTGTTATTCACTAAGCTACAACTTACTGTGGTGATCACCTAAGCACCACTAAATTTGAAGAATGTCGTACCTAAAATTAACCAAAGTTTTACCACTGAGGTCCATTTCGGCGTACCATATGCAGCGCACTTACTGGTGTCCATGCGAGCACAACGTGCCCACTTCTTCTAGGGGGGCGTATTTAATCGGACCTGTCCGATTGTATAAGACCCCTACTATCCTCTTCTGTCGAGGGATCCTCGACTCCCGATGTACCCTGCCTGTAAACTAGCAATTCACGTGTCACAGTGGTCTCGAAGAGTCCTAATGCCATATCACCTTGCAACGCTGAGTCAAAGAAAAATCAAAGAAAGGTGCAGCTAAGCTACTCGACTGATAGTTGTGAGCTGTCCATGTGAAATGTCATTTGACATTCTTCATTTTTCAGAAATGGTCTTCCACATGCTTAATACAATCTAAGAACCAAAACATAAGTTTGCATGTCGTGATAGAAGCAGCCGTATGAGCTGCGACCTGTGAAGATGTCGCCATTTGTCGTGGTTTGCCAGTCGCGTCCTTGAGCCCGACCGCTGATGATTTCCGCGTGCACAAGCCATGTTCCGGGCTTCCGATAAGCAACGATCTGAATTAGCAGCATTCGCTAGCTGGACGAGCGAGTAGATGAACTTTCGTAGGGTACTAGCATGGATAAAAACATTGTATTAGGTTGTACCAGAGGTCTTGTAGGATTTCTTTCGATCATCACTTTTATTGTTATTTCTTCCAACAAACGACAAGTAGGCAACAACGCATTCGCCTTTTCTGTTATGCCAACGAGGTTGCTAAGTAAATTATTAACGAAGTTATTATAAATATTCTACCTACCAACCTCGTTGGCATAACAGAAGAATTTCAAACTAATATCGATGCCGACGTTCTACGAAGAGAGATGTTGGACTTTGCATTCACTACTGTTTTCGACAACACTCTGCCACCGACAGGTAGATCGTCGATTCCTCCCAGAACTCCGGGTTCTGTGAGTCGAAAAAGTTTGCGATCGCCTTTGCAAGCAACTCACAATCAACGAGTTTTTCTCCTGGCAAAGAAGGATTCCAGAGGATGGGAAGGGCGATAGTCAGAAGGTGCAATTTGTGGAGGGTATGACGGGTGGGGCAGAACATCCCACTCGAGCTCAGGTAGCTAGGCCTGGGTACTCTTCGCGACGTGGGAGCGGGCGTCGTCATGAAGAAGGGTGACCGCGGACTTTTCCGGCACTTTTCTCTAACAGCGACGGCGAGCTGCTGGAGTTAGTGGGTGCATACGGCAGCGGTGACTGTCTCGCCTTGTACCAGCACCTCGCGAAGAAGCATTCCTTCCGCGTCCCAGAACCAGCACAGTCCCAAGCGTGGTTTGTCTTTCATGTCAATCTCGCCGTTGCTGAAGCTGATGACCACCGGCGCACGGTCTCGTAGCTCACACATCCCTTGCCCAATGCAGCGCTGATGGATTGGCAAGCTTCCGTCGTTTTGGTGCCGCAAGACCGTCCATAGCAGATGACACAGCGAGTTGGGTGGGTATCCACAACGAGCATTGTAGCTCTCTCCACGGGAGCTGGTGGGTCAATATATATTTTTCTAGAAAGCTTAGAGAACGTTCTACCATATTCCTGAACCGCCTAGACCTGCCCCGAAGTGAACAAGAGTTATTGATGTTTTTGGAAAAATCCTACAAGACCTTTGGTACAACCTAATATATTTGGTAGTTCGAAATGGAACCTGCTCAGTTTACAGTCGGTCAGCAGACATTGCGACGTTAGGGAGAGGAAAAGAGCACAGTACCTGGTCAAGAACACTCTTGCTGAGGGCTCCCATATCATGAATGTATGAAGCCATAGCGTTATTCATGAACCTGGCAAGATCGGAGTCACGACATGTGGCCGCTGATACGGACATGTTTGCCACTCGATTCGTCTGAAAAAGCAATAAACTTGAAGGTTTCACATTCCCACATTTGATATATAGGCATTTGACCCAGTTTCACTATGTTTTCCCTGAGGAATTGGGAGCTGGAAGGATGATCTTGAATGGATGCTCAAAGAAGGGATGGCAGTGTTTGGCTTGTCAGAATCCATGTCCTGGCCATTGCAGTAATCACGAATCGAGATCTACCGAAATGAGCAAGTAACTACCTGCAGGCCCATTGCATGACTAGACGATGACGGTGTGTCGTAGAAAGCTGCACATTTAGTAGTTAGAGCAATCAAAAACCACACGAGGAGCATTGGTGGCAGCACTGATGGTGTGGGAAAACCACACTTCGGCCGATTGTTATGAGTCTCGATTTCCACCAGATGGCCGCCATGCGGGCTGCACTTTGGTCAGCAACTACATCGAAGTTTACCTCAGTCGAGTCACAACTCTCGCCACCTTTAGACTGGATAGGGTGGGAATTATTGACAAAATCCAACTATTATCAAGCAGAGTGAGGCTCAGGATACGGCTCCTGGACCGTGCCCGTGTGTGTAGCGTGGCACTAAAGGCCTCAGAAAATGAGAATGAACATCGACTTAATTATGAACTATTGGGTCATTTCATAAGCAATGTCGTTTTTTCTTCAAACGACAATTTTCTCTGTAAAATTGCAAACTTGTGCAGCAAGTCATGCACCATGCAGAAGAGATTTTTCCTTTCTACAGATTGGCATGCTTAGTTTTTCCGTCTGTCATAAAGGGCCCAAATTTCAGGCTGCCAAAGTGGTTGCTCTACTCGACAAAAATTGTCTGCTCGGCAATTAGATAGATATATAGGACATTATCTTTCACTCCACGAAAATCAATCAGTCATAAGCCTCGTACTAAGCCCCAACCTCTTTTATACGTTCGACCAATTGGTTGCTTGAAAAGTCGCGTCGATCTTTTTCCCAATTTGATTTTACCACCATAACTCGGCTTTTTGACATCAAATTCCACTTTAGAATGTTTGCCAAAATGATGCCAACAGTTGCCAAACTTGCGACGCAGCAAGCCCCATGTTGCGCGGTGATCCTGTTCGAATATCCTGACCCACACCCTGGTTAAAGTCGCCGAAGCTCGCGTTCACCCACCCCCTTTTCCGCGACCAGTCCCAACCGTAACAGCTGGCTCTTTGCTGCGCCCGCTGAGGCTATTCGCGCAGTGCGGTGATCCAGATCGAGTGTGTTGGCCTGTACCCTCAATGTTGTAATGGGGTTAAACGTTTTGCCACCAGCTCACCTTCTTTGTCACTATCTTTCAGAACTTTTTAAAAATTGTTCACAGGTGGTTAATTTATACCGAAGAGCCATCACTTGCTGGGATCCTTTGAATTCATCGCTGCTAGCCGAATGGAGAACAAGGTCTACTCGCCATCACTATAATGATTTTGATAAAACAGTCGAGAATTTCTGGCTTTATTTGAACAAGGGTAGTACAAGCGATAACATGTATGAAAATCCGGGTGGGACAACCATCTCATAAATTTATGTTCTGAACCCAAAAATGAGTTACCTTGTCATTTTAAAGAAACCGAGAGGAGGGAATTTCGACCTACAGCAAGACCTACCGTAACGGTTGCAGTTCTTTAGATTGCCCACGTTGCACACACGACACCTTTCCTACAAGTCGAGTACGAATTCAGTGGATTTTTTTATCACGAACACCCTTTTCTTACCTATTCGCTTATTTCACCATTAATTGTTCACTTAATTGCTGCTGTTTGTTGTTTCATTATTTCACATCACCTTGAATAAAAGAAGTACACCCCACGAAGCAACAAGTGACATCCCTTTTGGCGAGCAATTCAGAAATGTGATGTTGCAGTTCGAAGAGTAATCATTCCGACTAACATATTCACGCTTTTAAAGGATGCTCAGGGTGAAGCACTTTCTTACTTGCCAACTTACTTCGTGGCCAGAAAACGTGCTCCAATCGATGGCCCGCGGCCGCTCGGCTACCTTTGATCATTGGCCTCGGTCTGGAAGGCGGCCCTTATTGGTTTCACCCGTTGTCTTTTTGATCGATCTGCTTCCAACGGTTTGTTGCATAAGTTCAGAGAATTTATAGATTGCTTGTCAAAAAGCTATGAGTTTTGTTGTGCTTATTTTCTTTCTTTGCTGTGTTGTTTTTTGTTCACTTTCTCCCCTTTTTCGCTTTTTGATCAAGGTAAATCATGGAACATTAAGCTTCCAAGCTTCTAGTGATAATAATAATATTTCTATAGTGATGGTACTCTAATAATCGTCGCGTCCACATGAGCCATTTGTCGCGCTGTGTGGGATAAATTAATAATTTAGAGCACGTCTTTGAGAGACTCTAACATTTATGAAGTGTTTTTTTTTCGAGACGCAGTTTCCATGCTTCTGGGTGGGGATGTGGTTGGGAGGGGCACCCATTTCTTTGCTGTTGTTGCTATAATCTAGGACTATCCTACAATCATCAGTTTTACACTCAAGTACATGTTTTTACCCAGATCTTAATTGAGGGAGGGTAAGGGTTCCCCCTCAATGGCTCAGGCACCAATCCTTAGCAAAATGATGCCTGTCGTCGAGCACAGTGAACTTATTCTTACGTTTCCCTACTACATTAGCACCTGCTGCTGTTCTTATAGACCTAGAAAGCGTTGAACATTCGACGGTTCCTTTTATTCGTCCGAACCAACCCGTAAAGTGCCATTTATAGTCCTCACGTTCACGGAATTCACCGATCTTTTGCTATGAGCATGAGGTGAAAGTATCATTTAGTGATGAACATGGACGTCTCAATATGCTTTACATGACACTATATTCAGCCCGGGAACGTTACTTTTTGCTAAGCCTTCTAGGGGACTTTCGCTGTGGTGGGTTAGAGTTATTTCTAGGCATATGCGAACTTGTGATCCACGTGCCGTTATAAACGCCATCCCCTCACACGCGTGGCATTCAGCGTTGTCTTCTTTTCAGGTAAAATGCCCATCTAAGAGCGCAAACTATTCACGCATCCCAATAAATTAATCGTAATAATGAGATAGTTATAGAGGCAGAACATTCTTCTACGTTTTGAGGATATTGAATTATGGGCAAAAGCCTTGATCTTGGACGGAACTGGAACCCACACTTCACACCCGGAAAGCATGGACTGCGAGTTCGAGTCCCGTCCAAGACGAAAGCTTTTGTATAATTCAGGACTGTAAGGCCGGGGTGGGGGTTGATTGGTCGAATTTTCCCGCGGCGAGCGCGAGTCGTTCGCAGCTTTATCTCTTGAAACAGCAACAACAACAACTTAGGCGCACTTCTGAAGCTTCCAAACTGCAACCTTTGAAGATCCTTAACGGTACCAGCCCCCTGCGTCTTGAGCGGGATTCCAAGCAACTCATACTGACGGCGCCGCGAGTGCGACGCCGCTAAGCGAAAATTTGATCAATCGACCCCCACCCGTATGGCCGCTGTCAGACTTCGCGATCATGCGCTTTTGCGCTGTCGCACTTTTGCACGCGATTCTTCGACTCTGAGAATTTGTAATGCCAAATGTCGGGTGCGAAGTGCGACACCGCGGAATCGCGAAGTCTGACGGCGGCCCAAAACTTTCAAATAGCGGTGAATTACCAGCTATCAAAAACTAAAAACAAAGTTAATATCCCCTCAGGCCTTCAATCGACAACACTTGGCAGTCTCTGTTTTGATCAAAAGACAGTTACTGGATTATTCTAAAGATAATGATTGCGACGATATACTTAATTTCCAGTAGGAAACACTCAAACTCCCAAATGGGAGCTTTTTTGAGTGTAACTGAATAGCCTGAAGTCGAAGCGTACTCCAATTGGATGTGGCTGCCTTCTTCCCCATAATATAGTGATCGCGCTGAAATGTTGTGTAATCCAGGGGATAAAAGCATGTTCAGATGCTATCAAAACCTCGGCGTGTAGTTTCATGACTTTCCTGAGCACCGTTATTCTTGGTTACTATTGGATCACATTTTTATACATCTGCACGATGGTGGCACCGATGGAGTTTTAAAAAGAACGAGTCGTACCTATCCGTACAGCCGTATACTCTTTCAAATTGAGCAGTTGTTCAATCGCAGATTCCTTCAAACTGAGCAGTTGTATTTCAGGTGCTGAACCATGTCTGGAGGCGGTAAGGATCGGATTGCTGTGTTTCCGTCTCGGATGTACGTTTGTATTCTTTTCCCTTTGCAGTATGTCTCGCATAGAAAATGACAACATCTTCAAGAAAATAATGACCCTTGGGGCAATATGTTCAATTGAATTCTTTGGAATTGCTTCATTAATTCTATGGTTCGAAGTAATTTCACATCCGGGAATTTCTAGGCAATAAGGTTTGCCAGTAGGAGATTTTATGTCTCGTAGGCAATATTCATCCAATGGTGCGACTGTTCTAAATCTCCATGAAATACTTTGGAAATTAGAGTTACAACGATGCTGTCAGAGGATATGTGCTGGCATTGTAAGGATTCGTTTTTTGGTTCCCGTTAAATGAACGATGGTCGAAGATACTCTTCTTTAACCAATGGTAAACCGAGCTTCGTCCTCATGTTGTTTAAAAATCTGGATAAGGAAATGTTTCGATTTTAGGGATACTGATTCTGCCCTTGTTTGAGTTCAGGACTGGACAACCAATTTCTGAAAAACTTATAATTTGTCTCAAGGGTGTGTGCCATTAAAGGAACCGGAAGGGGTCCGAAACAAGAGAAAAATACAAAGAAATGAGCATTTTGTAACGAACGCAGAAGATAAGAAGCGATAATCGGTGAAAAAACCTGAATTCAAAAGTGCATCGCTGCGGTGTGTATTCGCGCCTCATTCGCACCATCGCACTGACTTTCCGAGTTGCCCGCTGTAGGAGACGGGCCGCGGTCCAACATTAGTTGTAGCACCTGACTCCCAGCGCAGTGGAGTGGCCATTCCCAACTACATTAGCATTCATGTAAGTACATCTAGAAACAGTGTAAGAAAGAATAAAGAGTAAAAGTAAGAGGAAAAAGCAAGAAAGAATAAAGAGTAAAAAGTAGGAGGAAAAAGCAAATTTATAAAAGAAACATCTTCTCTTGGCACCATGCCACGGCGTCAAATTGGCGAGTTTGTGCAATGGCGGCCACTTGAACTCGTACACACTGCGTCTGTTCTACCGTATGCCAAAATTACCTCCTTCTGGTGTCTTTAAGACGATAATTCGCGTTACGGTGTCCGCCGTGCGATGTCATGAGTGCGAAATAAGCGCGTTGTATTAGTTGAGTCCCAGAGCGTTTACACTTACACTAAGACACAAAGAACCTCAGCTTAAGGACCCAACCAATACAGCGCGCTTATTTCGCTTTCATGACACCGTACGGCGGACGCCGTAACGCGAATTTTGTGTGCTGATAATTTGCCTCAGCGGTTCTTTTTTTACCTCGACTTTGATGCTTTCAGGGCTCAGTCGGTGATGAAGACACGTCTGAAGGGTGCACAGAAGGGTCATTCACTGCTCAAGAAGAAAGCTGATGCTTTAAACATGCGTTTCCGTGATATCCTTAGGAAGATCGTCGAGGTACTTCATGCCTTATTTACATGCAATGTTCCCTTTGTGTTTTCATGTTTGCACTCGCTCTCTAGCTTTCTAATTCGTTTATTATTTCTTTTCAGAACAAAGTACTTATGGGTGAGGTGATGAAGGAAGCCGCTTTCTCTTTGGCTGAAGCGAAGTTCACGGCTGGAGACTTCTCACACACTGTCATTCAAAATGTCTCGCAAGCTCAATATCGCGTTCGCATGAAGAAGGAAAACGTTGTAGGTTAGTGTGGGATTGGAATGTTATCGCATACTCTTGAGCTGATCGTTGAGTGTTACCTGCAGTATCATCTTGGGCTTCTAGCTTGTAGGCAATCTCTTAGAACGATGAACTCATCATTTTCTATATTTTCTGAAAAGGGTGCGAACTGTCCACATCATCGTAGAATACAGATTATCTTTTGCGAACCTATCACATTGGTTGTTTTTCATGCCGTAGCAAAGTTATTAATTCAAGGAGTGATGCTTCCCGTGTTCGAGGCGACAGCAGAGGGTCCTGATGCCTACGACCTTACCGGGCTTGGAAAAGGTGGAGCCAACATCACTAAACTCAAGAAGAATTACAATAAGGTATTTTTATCTTGTCTGATCATGTGAAACTGTTCTTTTTCTTGTCGAATCGCAAGAATGGGTGATTTCATGGCACTTAAAACACGGTTTATTCCATTCTATCTAAATTGCGTCCATATGATGGTGCCAAAAACTTGAGCTGGATATGTCAACGGCCTAATCACAAAGTAGAAGGAAGAGAAGTGCAAAACACTGCAGAAGAATATGAAAATGTCACATATGCATGTGCAAGGTGTTGTGGATGTGTGAAAGTGAAAATAACTCCGTAAACGCGAAAAATCTTTTTTTTTCACCAAAGACTGAGGTGCCGTAACAGCTTCTGCTTTCAGGCAATAGAACTATTAGTGGAATTGGCCACCCTTCAGACTTGTTTCATCACTTTGGACGAAGCTATCAAGGTTACAAATAGAAGGGTAAATGCCATCGAACACGGTTAGTAAATTAACTTCATGGTTTATTTGCTCTGAGAAGGTCTAGATATATTTTGTGTCATTCATTGACTGTAATGAAGTAGGACACTATAAAATGTGGTTATGGTAGTCTGTCAATAATGCATCATTAAGTTGTAGCAGGAGTCCCGTTCAGTTACCTCTAGAGATTTCAGTGATTATTCCTCGTATTGAAAACACAATCAATTACATTGTCACGGAATTGGACGAAATGGAAAGAGAAGAGTTTTTCAGGTGCACTACTTCTTTTGTTTTTCTGTAAAACACTTCTGAACTGTTTAATATTCTCGCTTTCTTTCAATATCTCATATTTCTTATACATGAAACCCTTTCTAAATCTTGAAAGTGAGATCGGCACTATTACGGATCACGTAATGTTCTGTTTATCTTTGCTATATGTAGCCGGTTGCTTCTAAGAAGCACAGGTGGGGGTGTGAGGCTGCGTCACATCAACGGGTTGGTGAGATTTTGCCGTGTTTCCCTATATATCGTATAAGTTCTCAATTGGCCCCATCGTGCGACTTCATCCTCGTTCTTTTGGTCGCGGTATCCCGCAGCCTTCCATTTGCACTTAAGGTAAAGATTAAAGCTAAATCGGCTATGAGAGAGCGCGTTTAACTTCTCTTCGTGGCTTACTAAACACTCTCAACCAGGCTACTTATCAGGAATTTGCGAACCTCGGGTGAGCTCGGTGTCATAACCCAATTTTATGCAACCTCTACGCTCTGCCTTCCGGATGTGAAGTGACTTATGCATAACCCTTTATAGCAATGGCAACATAAACGTAAACATGCACCTCCACAGCCAATATACCTCAAATCCTTACGCTGAGTGCAAGTGCAAGGGCACGGGTTACCGCGACCTAGAGAGCGCGGAAGTGGTGTAGCCATGCTATGATCTGTGTTATTTCTCAATTACAACTCATTATAAATTGTTTCAGAATGAAGAAAATCCAAGCAAACAAAAAGAAGCAGAAAGAAATTGAAGAAGCGGAACGTGCTGCTGCTGGTATTGATACCAGATATGATGAGCATGAGAACAGTGAGCCGCCAAGAAATCTATTAGCGAACGACAACGATCTTATATTATTCTAGCTCCCCGTTCGGTTCGTTTTTGTCGTGATTCACTTTCTTTTCGGTGATTTTTGCCCTTTTATCGTATCAGTCGATTGGTTATCGGAGTAGTCGGCTTATCCTTTTTTTACAACCAACCATAGAGAGGGCGGTAGCTGCCCAAGACATTCCGGTATAGTTTTGTATTCATGGTTACTCTAAGCGAATGTGTATAGAAGGAATGATCAGCTTGTGATAGCTTGTATTCCATGTTTGGAAGAAGTCACTGAAGTCAATAGTCAATGATGAAACGTTTTGTATGTTGTCATATTAATTGTATGAGATGTTTTTATTGTTGTAACATAAAAAAGCTTCCTTCAGATATTGTAGTTAACTTGTGAATAGTACTGGTCTTAATAGTATTCCTCTAGTTTGTGATGCTTCCAGTTTTTACCTGTGACTTGCAGAAGCGTTATTTTGCTCTGCGGTCCGCACAAGTGCCATCGAAACGTGAAGTGCAGCGTAATATCATTGCGGCTGTTGCTCATTCAAGGACTTCAACACTTTCTTATTTGTCATCGTTCTGGATGTTTTCAGTGGGTATTTCTGGAGCGAAACCGTTAAACAACATCTTATCTTTGTGTTTCTCACAAAGATGTTGTGATTTATTTCTCGATCAGATGACAAATCAGTGCGCAGCGGGCTTTGTTTGCCCACTGAAGCCGAACACCTCTGCGCACAATCGATTTCTACTCGATTGCTCTTTTTTTTTTCGCGGAATTCAATCCATTTTTTTCTCAAGTTCCCTCATGTAGTCTTTCTTCTTTTCCGTTCTCTGCAGCAGGATCGTTCAGAAACAGGATAGCTCAGTGATGATTAGAACAGTTTCGATCAGCTCAGTTTTTTTTGAGAGTTACATGGCACGTTTTTGTTTCCTTTTTGAAATTAATTGCTGTTACGAAAACGTAGTGATGTATATGTGATCTCAAAACTCTTACATACAATTTTTAAATTGTATTGAATACCATGAAGGATTAGCTGGGATGTGTTAAATAGTGGGAAAAAGAGGTCCGTCGATTAATCAATCTCGGAGCTTTATTCCATCTCGAGCTCAGGTTATTTATCCACTCCGGAGTTATTCTACCTTTGGCTTAGGTGAGATCCATGTTCAGTGGCTCACTGCGATTTCTCCACATTAACTACACTTCCTTATTAGCTCGTTCTAAATGTACTAAGATGTGCGTTTCCATAAAATGTCCCTTCCTCGTTTCAGTGTAGCGTCAAAATTAGTTTCTCGAGAGGGGTAAACAAATTCAGGATCGGCGCCACTCAAATATCACTACACGAGACACCGCGAGTTGGTAGTTGATTTTCGATGAAACTTTGGGCGCTCATGTACTATGGGGGTGGCACTCAAAAACACATTTGAAACCATAACAAAGAATTAATTCCATTACAAATCTTCAAAACACGTAATATCAACGTGTCCGATTGTCATTACGATGTTTTTATTTCATAGTGTCAAAGGTAAATAAACCCCCCCCCCCCCAAGGCTTAGGCTAAATGCTTGGTCCTAGTTATTTCATTGTCTCTTTTTTGATCTTTGGGTTTTTATGCGTGTCTATTCTAGTATTATGTTTTTTAACGTGTTGGAAGGTACTAGATATCAGTGCAAACCGGGGAAAGTGGTTTTTATCTAAGCCATGAGGGGGAAGGAGCTTCGCAATGGGTGAATATTTTTTAGTGTAGGAAATATTTTTTCATCCTTTTTTTGGTTGAGGACACTCCTGGGAATTCCTTCTTAAACTCTCACGGTGAGGAAAAAATCTCCATCTCCTAGAAAATGTTTTTGAGTGCCACCCCCATAGTACATGAGCGCCAAACTTTGTCTTCAGGGATTATTTGGAGTACTGATCACCAATGTCACATCTATTTTGCAGTTGGCGCCAGGTTGAGGTGGAACGAACTACTCTTCCTTGTTGAAATTCCAGGATTCAACAGACACTGATTTCCTCCTTTTAATGGTGCAATTGCACCAAACTAGTGCAGCGTCTTGTCTTGAACCAAGTCGCTGGAATTTAGCCCAGTGGGTTTGTTTGGAGTACCAATCACGAATATGACATTCGTTTAAGCGTTAGCGTCCTTCATACTACCACGTGGAAAACGACAGCGAGAAAATGACGCTCTCCAGCTACGTTGGCACCACAATAGCACAAATGAACGGACCGACACCATCTTGAGTCGGACGACGCCGCGCTAAAAGGAATGTCATATTCGTGATAAGCATTTTGTGTAAGCTTTGATAATTTCCGCTGAAACTTCGTCCATAGAGGTTAGATGGGGTGCTGATCACGAATAAAACCTCCGTTTTGGCATTGAGGCCAATTTAGTGTAATTGCACCAAATTGGACAGCAACTTATCGCTGAAGCTTAGCCCAGATGGGTTATTCGGAGTGCTGTCTATGAATATGACATCCGTTCGAAGCGCTAGCGCCGTTTAGTTCCACTACAGGGGTCAAATAAAGTTGGGGGGACGCAAAATTTTCACCAACCTTAAAGCTTCTTTCTCTCCCTAGGCTTAGGGTAAAGCAGATGAATGAGACCTATGCTTTGACAGATGCTTTTTTATGTGGAAGGGGTGGGGGGGGGGGGGGGATATCAATTGTAGCTCAAGCCTATGGAGGGAAAGGAGCTTTGACGTCGACGCAAAGTTGCGTCTCCCCCCTGACTTTATTTGACCCCACTAGTGCTCATATAATAGGGCAAACTGTTCCCGCAAGTTCTGCCGAAGCCTTAAGAAGGGAAATCTTTCCTTCTTCTTTGGGGTTTAAACAAAAATATACGCTTGAGTGTGCATGATGATGACTATAAAAAGTATCAGATGAAAGACGACAGCAGAAAAACGACGCTCTCCAGCTATACTAGAATGCAGCAAAAATGGAGCCAAAATGAATTTGGCTGGCTCAATCTTGAGCCAAACGGCGCCCGCCCACGCTGGCAGCCAATGCCATATCCGTGATCATCGTTCTAAATAGCCTCGGAAAGGCAAATTCAAACGAAATTGGTGAAAAACAGTTATTGCGTGAGCGTCAAAAAAGATGTCATATCCATAAACAGCACCCCAAATAACCTCCCTTGGCGAAGTTTCAGCGACAATACTTTTTGACCGACTCGGGGTATCTGGGGTAGTGATAGTTAGAAAGTGCCATGGTGTCTGGCGTAACGAATAGTTGGATAGTGCGCGGATAAATTTTCGATGATTGCCAAATTCGTCATACTAGTTTAGTGTGCATGGCCATAGAAAATCGTCAGATTCTCATATTTTGTGATCAAGGTTTGTTGAGGCCGGATTTGTTAGGTATGCGCAATAAAGACCGGGTCTACGGAATGTTTCTTTCATAATCCTCATTTTGATACCACTCATCTTCACCTAGGCACAGAACTAACAGAACCATTGATTTTTTTACGCTTGCAAACTATGACTCAATTGGGAACAGTATAATACTCATTGCCACAGTACGGTCATCGAACCTAAAAGATCTCTACTACTCATAAGCGCTTGGAATTACACGAGAGGTTGAGACAATTGCTTATAACGATTTATGATAGTCAGGCAAGCTGAGGGAACCACATATTTACGCCTATTACCAGGCTTGTTTGCTCAATGAATACCTGGGCATGATTCATGGACTGCTGACCTTTTTTGGTCACTTTCTGCATAGGTGCTTCTCTCCTCCTCTAGCGTCGCCAGCACTTATTGGTAGCGTGAGCATTGCCGGATACCATTTTTCCACCCTCATTTTATGCAATTCTCCTGCCTTTAATTCTTTACGTGCTGTCAAGGCTGGTCTCTTGGTACAGCTTGCGGCTTTCAGGTTAAAAAGAACTTAGATCATAATCGATTAGCATGCGCGGTCATGGATGTCAACATTGATCTATTTTCTTGACTTAATATTTGCGTTCCTTCGTTTTTCTTATTATGTTACAAGATTCATCGCAACACATATCTTCGTTGAAACTCGCCCTCTACTTTCCAGCTTCTTCAGCTGGAAAGCAGGGTTGTTCTCAAAATCACTGACTTGTACTCAATAGTCTATGGTTTAATTCCTTGTTGGATACGCCGCGCATACCAGTTCCTTTCGAAATTGTGGTGGAAGGTGAATGCGATTAGGCCCATTCAATGACTTGCGGGGGTCAAGCTATGAATATCGTCCTAGACGAGTCAGATACTAATTCACTTATTCCGGAGAGATGGAAGGCTCGGTCGCTATAGGGGGGCATTGATGCGGGGTTTGATCCCCGTACCATGAAGATGGGAGTGCGCGCCGCCACTTGTTACAGTTTCACTTCCGCCCCTATGTGGATAGTTCTCATGAATATTGCAATAAATCGCTATTACTTGGGTGTGAAAATGATATGGATTCATTAAGTTTTAGTTTATTGCAATAATAGTTATGAATATATTAGTGACATCTTCAGATAGTGGCTCTCTTATAGATTGATCTGACAGCTTATTTCTCTCTTTCAAACCCTAAATGCCTTTTGTACGACTTATCTACTACACCGAGCAGCAAACCCAGCTATGTTCTCTAATATCTCTCTGGAAAAGTGCAGTTTACTTAAATTTCCATTTTCTCCTAGAGCCCATGTTCATGGCGCACTCTGAGTAAATGAAAGCGATCATGTTTCATCAGCGCGTTCCATGCCCACCGTCCAATAGGTTTTTAATTGAGCACGTTCATAGAATAATTATCCCATATTGCTTCTCTCGGCCGTTCTTATCACATCTCCTATGTTTGATGTAATTGAATTGGATTCTTCAGAGCTTCCCGCAGCTGCGCTTTGGGCTTTTTGGGCTGAATCTTTGAACCTATTGCTGAGTTAGCTATTCGATCATGAAGGATCATCCATGAATGTCATTGCGATGAAGCCATGAGTGAAGACAAGTCCAGATTGAGCGCTGCGTAAAGCAAATGGCTTCAAAAGCTGACTCTGGAGTGTCGAGCAGGACGAACTGATGCTGTGCCGCGCGATTAACGGCTTTGATTCTACCGCGCCCATTGTGAAAATGTAACGTGCGCTTGCCCATCAAATTTTCGCGACATCGTAACGGCTCCATCTGCGCTTCACACTTGACGGCTGCAACTGAATATGGGCCATCTTCCCACAGTAATGTTTACATAAGAGTGTCTGGGCCATTGTTCATACGAAGACCAGTTTTTTTATTGGCATATGGGTTTTTACCGATTTCTGCTCACGGATCCGGTACAAGTGCAGTAAGAAAGCGTAAAAGAAGGTGTTTATGTGGTGGAACTGGATGCCTCTACCTGGATCGAATCATCTTCATATTTCTCCAGATCCCTAATAATTGTTATTTCAGTCGTAGTACGTCGTCCCTCTTTCGTATTTGTTTCCCAAAAGGGATGCGTGTTTCTATGGCAATACCATTACTTGGGACGGGAGCGCTGCGGCTGCCGCAACGCACCTGCATTGGAGTCAGGCTTTCATCCAGGATTCGAGGGAGTGATATTCTGTTGCGTCGACCGGAGGTCGTATCTTGCATGACCCTCTAACCAGTAAGGTTTTCAACTTCCCGGAAACTAAATGAGACCCAGATGAATCGATAAATCTTCGAAAGCTGATTTTTAACTGTGAAAACCACATTTCAAAATGCCGTTCTGAAGCGAGTTAGGAGTGGTCAAAATTTGCTTGTGATGCCTCATTGGAGAGGCTCTTTGTCATCAGCACAAAACCTCCATAACTCCATTCAAATAATCGTTTGGCAAATTCTGAGAACAGATTCGAATTCAGCGTCAGAATGTGCGTCGAGTGATATGTGTCTTAATGCAAATGGCCATCGGCATGGTGTGCTTCCCTTGCCAGTGTCACATTGAGATGGCTAGCGGCAGTGCAAATGATAAGTGCGGTCAGGTGCCAGTACAAGGAAACGTTCAGAAGTGAAAGAAAAACGGGAACTATTCGGCTATTACAACCCCTGTTGTAGGCATGTGGGTTCTCACGTGTGGTCTACCGTAGTCAATTACAGACCACCGTTTAGGCGCCAATTTCCTAGGATATTTGACCAGGTCAACTACTATATAAACTCGACATTTGCTTTAGTTGTCATTGTATTCTGTTCGTCTTGACTAATAAACTGTATTCGTTCGACTCCACTTCAACACCAGTGGGGGTCTATTGGGGCAAACAATTTTTTTTTGCTAAAACTTTGCCTACAGGGGTAATTGAGGCCCCTGATCACGAATATCACATTAATTTTAACGTTGGCGCCAATTTGAACCAAATTGGCGCAACTATTGCACCAAGGTCATTCTCACCAAATTTGGTAGAAACTAGGTTATAGGGGTTATTTGGTGCCCTGATCACGAATATCGCATTCGTTTTCAACGTTGGCGGCATTTCGCACGAAAATGGCGCAACTATTGCACTGCTGCTAACACTCTTCAATTCAACAATAACACTCCAATTTGGTGCAAAATGGCGCCAACGTTAAAAATTAATGTGATAATCGTGATCAGGGGCCTCAATTACCCTGTAGGCAAAGTTTAAGCAAAAAAAATTTTTTTGCCCCAGTCGACCCCCACTGGGGTTGTAATAGCCGAATAGTTCCTAAAAACGAAATGCAAAAAAAACCCTATCCGGAGGGAAGCAAACCCATCACCTCGCGCTTACCAACTGGGACACTATCATTGAGCCACGGTGGTCGTTATTACTGAACCGCCGTCAGGCTTTGCGATTCCGCGGTTTTGCGATTTTGCGATTATGTGGCGTTCCACTCTCGCACACCAAGTTGCGGCATCGCACAATCCAAGGTCGTAGTATCACGTGCGAAAGTAGGATGTCGCGAAATCGCAAAGTCTGACAGGGGCCTAATCCTGCGCTAGTGATGCTGATGACAAAGGGCGTCGCCGATAAGGCATCACAAGCAGACTTTCAACCCTCCTAATTCTCTTCATCGAGCATGTATGTTGGAAACTTCAGATGGGAAATAAAAGTGGTAAGTAAGTTGGGTTCATCAACAACAAGAACCTAATCATTCTTCGGACCAAGTTTTTGGTATAGAAGAATCCTTGGGATTCGCCACTCATTTCTGTTCCATTAATGGTCGTGGTGGTAGTTGGCGATTGGCTCAGACAATGCTTTGCATGTCCAAGCCAGTGCTTTCATCTTCTCAGACAAGTTTGCTTCTAATGCCTCAGAGGAGGGATGGAAGGCTTGGATGACCTGTCGGACTTTGGGATAGAGGAGAAGCTGGGTGCTGCCGTGCTGGAAGCCGGCTAGATGTAAATTTCGGTAACGGGCAAGAACTTTTCAAGGGAACTGTCTCAAGGGTAGTTTCCGAGTGACTCCTCAAGTTCCAGTTTGCTTCTCATTGATGCGTTTGAACGCCCACTTCGGTATAACTATGAATGTAATTTGGAGTTACCCAATAGTGCGGCATAATCTATATCGATTTGAGCTCTCAGTGCTTTTTTGCGTTATTTTTGGGCCAGAGATAAGCTAGTTGGAGATCAGAGCTTATTTCTGGAGAGAATGTGTACGGTATATTTACTTTACACCCTTCTTTCGCTTTTACTGAATTCTATTCCTTTCTTAGCTTTGTGTTGCATGTATTTCGAGAATTTGATAATGACACAATTTCTCCAAAGTTTCGCAAAAAAAGGTTTGAGGTAAGCAAGCTTTGAAAATATCGCAAGTATCGGAATGAATTAGATGTCCTGATTAATCTCCATGGAAACGAAAAATTAGCACATTGTTTGAGTATGGATGACGTTGCAATTAATAGGACTAGGCTTTGACATTTTGGATGTAGAAATTTCTAATTTTACTTTTTGCTGGCGCTCAAGCCTTTAAAGACACCATTAGGGGTAATGCGGTAATGGAGAAATCCCTACAAGAAGTAACTCACATGGTAGTCCTGGGCCTAGGAAGGCTATCTGTGGCGAAATCCCGGTAAAAAAGCGCCCTCCGAGCTGTGGAAACGGTGCAACGGATCATTGATTTCTTGATCCCGCCTCCCTTTGATTACTTGATCCCGCCTCCCGATGACGTAATTCCCGATTGACTGGGGTGGGAGCGGCCAAGGAGATGCGGCAAGATCGAAGGTTTTGCGGCGCGCTTTCGCAGTTTTAGCTTGAAGCTCACTCCAAAAAATAGATGCTGTCCTATTGCCAAACATTCCCTTGTGTTTACTTGGCTACATGCCAATGGAAAATTAGATCAGACTGCTCTCCTCTTGACGGACAGGTCGTCCGCGTCAAGAATCAACAGTGGAAAGGGGTCCTATTTCTCGGTTTTGGCCAATTCCATCCGTTGTTTCTTCACTGCCCTGTTACTAGGCATCTCGACTCTCACATTCACTACTTCTTTTACTTTTCGTCCGACTTTAGCCTAATGCTGCCTTTAATGAAGCACAAGGTACATACGTCTGCTATTGTTGGATGTTACCGTTCCAATGATTCAATGTGCCGAAGAAAAAACTCATTTCTCAACGCTCATTGTTATGGAATGAAGGATGTTATGGATTTGTGGAATCGGTGAGAAGGGATGAGATGTATATCGATCTCTAGAGTAGTGGAATTGGTTAATTTTTTCAAAGAGAATGTACGTATTGATTTCCTATCAGTGCCATGATTCTTCCGATCGATACTTATCATTCTTTGCCCCCCCCCCCCCCCCCAGTATCGCAATTCCGCTGAGTCCACCAGCAACAGCTATGAATACTCTAAGGGACATCGTTGGAGGTAATGAAAGGTATCAGAACTGAAAAAAACCATTTTTGGAGAAATCGGGTATGGGTGCTGACGAATTGTAGAATACTGATAACTTCGCCTCTCTGCATCACTAGCCGCTGAGGGGCAGATTTAGACAGCGAAGGGCTATGCCAGCTAGTCGCGAACGTTACCTTACCCTCGGCGCAATTCGTCCAGTTATATGTGAAACAGCGTGCATCAGAGCGCAGCGAGATCTCGATAAAGACCCCAAGGCACGCAAGGCACGCATTTTCCGCGCAAGTTTCACCATAGGTATCATATGAACTCACATGTTCGTTTACAGTAGGCATTCAATTTTCTCCTCATCTCCAGCGATGTCTCTGAATGGTGGAACAATTTTTACAGAGGTGGTATTCGGGGAAACTCGCGCTGAAAGGTCCACCCCAAGTTGTCTGTCGTCGACTTGCCTATGTGTGTGCGGTGTAGTGGATGCCGACGGCAAGCGTGTATGAAATGTGATTTCGCGACTCTTCGATTTCGCGACATCGCGACTCCACATGCGAAGTCGCAGCATCACAGAATGTCATGGTCGCATGTTCGCTTGCGAAAAAGCGACACCGTATAATCGGAGAATTACAAGATGGCAAAACAGCGGAACTGCAGAATCGTGAATTCCAACGTCGGCCCAGTGTCGAGCCTGGCGTCAAGCTAAATTTACGAAAAATGCGACTCTTTTCCAAAACGGGGTCTTCGGCATGATCCACTTAGGCCGTCTTCCAGAAAAAAATTGGATCTGTATTCATACCACTTCCACTAAATACAACGTGAGATAATCTATTCGATCTTTTTTAGAGTTAGGTCAACCGGCCCGAAATCTCATCAAGAGCGCGTGGGTGGGTAGAGGAAAATAGCAAGAGGTGTGGTCCCCCTCGTGAGTACGGCCCCTCTTTGAGGATTCTTCGACGGAGGTCTGAACTGTTTATCCGTGGAGGGCGGGACACGTTAGCAAGGGTGGCTTAGCTGGCATGCTTGTGCTGACTCCATTCAGCGATGCAGGGGGCGCGAAACCACGTTCTTCACAAGGACTGACGATAGGAAGAGGATTATTTTTTGAGTACATTGCCATTTCATTTCTATCTAACTTTTACACTTTAACACTATTTGGCACTTCTATATTCGTATTCTATAATCGGCCATTAGCTCTGACTACACATGAACGTCTACGTCACGGTGATGGCGTGCTCCACACGTGAAATTTTAAAAAATCCAATTCATTCATGCTGGCTACAAAAAGAACTAGGTTGTAAATGTTCGAGTGTGCAATGAAATGGAAAAAATTTATTGCACTATGACGTGAACCTGCTTCTGGGAAGCCTGTAGTCGTATATCAAGTAATATGAGGCAATGCGGCTCAGGAAAAACACTTGGCCTGCTCTTTCATACATCACGGACGGGAATATCCATGAAAATGGGAGCTAGTTGAGCCATGGAGGAGTAGCAAGAGAGGCCGCTGTTGCATACCTGCCCGCCATCGGTTCGCAAGATGGTTTCCAGGCAAGGCAGAGATGGTTTCCAACAGTGTTTTTATGCTCTCAAACGAGTCTGGATAAATTAACATTTTCTAGTTGGTGGAAGACTTGCTTAGTCAGGAGATATAGGCCACGAATCGATCTTCAGAGTCCTCTTGTTTGGTACTTGAACCCTTTTTTAATTAATTTCAATTTTATATCGAAGAAACGGACCATCTATTTACCTCACCCCCTCTGGAAGAGTTGCGGTACGATCCCATATCATGGTCCGCTCCTTCTAATGAGTTTTCATCTCGTAAACCTCTCGTAAACCTTTTTCTCTTTATTTTCCGCTTCCGTGGAGCGGGTGAGGAACAGGGCAGAGCTTGCAATTTTGTGAAAACAATCAATTCGCTTCGTGTGGAACCTTCCTTTTCAAACCTTTCCCCTTGCATTCTTATCTTTCTAAAAGCCCTTTTCCCCCATCTCCTCAGCTTTGGCAAATACGAATTTGACTTACAGTTCACGACTATTATGATTTTCTTCTCTTCATATCGCGATGTAGTTTTTAGTTTCCAAACCGAAATGTTTTGAAACGTTAGAGCAGGCAACTTCAAGGCAGCACCCCGTTCCTCCATTGTCCCTAGTGTTTATCGGAGTAGAAATGCTGCAGTCCACGTCGACTTTAATGAATTTGCGCCCACGGAGCCCTTCGAACAATTAATAGGATATGGTCGGCCACATTTTAGAATCGGTTAAATGCAGTCACCGATTAAAATAATCTCATTGTGTTGCTCAAAGGAGTTAAGAGCCTTGCGCTCTGAGCTAATAGCTTGTACCAACTATGTTTTGGAACAGCTCATTTGTGGATATACAAGTCCCGCGATGATGCTTGTAGCTCATTAGACATGTCTTTGAATAAGTTCCCCATTTCCCAAGTGATTTCATTTACACATAGTTGTGATGGTTTCCCGTAGTGAGTCGTGAAAGAGTTGCATGTATTGGGTGCGTAGGAGTGCAGATTAACAAGTGTGCATGCATATAAAAGTAATCGTGCACGAAAAATGTGTTTCTCTGTCACCTATGTATTCATGTTGTATTTGCTTAATAAAGGCCGCATGCAAAGTTTTTCTGCGAAAAACAAGAATCCGGCTACGGTAGAGCTTTTCCAAAGGAGCAGACCATCCAAGTGGGTGCCCCGCCCCTTTGTCCGCCACGGTCGGAGACGCAGGATGGGAACAGAAAGTTACGTAAACAGTCCCATTTTCCGTCTCGGATCGTTGTGTATGGCGGGACCAGGTACCCACTCGGAGAAATTCGAGACCCCGCGTCGTCCGCCATTTTGAGGAGCTGTATTTTGGCCGAATTCTCACTTTTTTGCGGTGAACTTTGCATGCTATCCTCATCAAGCAGACACACGTGAATATATGGATAGCAGAGTATCTTGTGCACGATAACTGCATAACGGTGAAGCCGAATGATGGTTCTCCCACCTATACAAATGAATGAGCGTTCCTACTCTGCCGGAACGAGACAAAGACTGCAGTTTACTTTTTAAAGGCACACCACGCGATAATCAGCGGCTGCACGGTGCACCCTCACGATGTTGTGCCTGCTTGAACACAACCGAGCCACGCCCACCCAACCGAATCACCCCTATACTTAGACGAGCAAACTTCCAGCGTGGAGTCACGTAGAGAAAGAAGCTAGCGATAAGAGAAGATAATCTAATGAAACAGCCATTTCGACGATTAATGCAGCTTCCACATCGGAAGTTGTTCGTCTAAGGCCAGGAGTGATTTGGATGGATAGACGTGGCCTGGTTGTGTTCAAACAGGCACAACACCATGAGGGTGCACTCTGCAGGCGCAACAACGATGTAGTCTGAGCAGCTATCCAAAGAACTACTAGCTCCATGAAAATAAACCGCTAATTTGATTACCCGTGGTGTGCCTTTAAGGGAGTACTAGTTGGCGCTGGCTTTTGAAAGAGCTCAAATACTTATGTCCGCAGTGTCACCCGATTGGCTTCAGTTTTTGTGCATGCGCTGAAGCAGGGGACGAGTAATGAAGCTGCATTCAGATGATAGGAGAGCTTTTCCATTTCCAAGTGGAACATGATACCCGAAGCGATCTCCTGAGGCACGGGTGTATCTCCCTGACGTAAAATAAAGTTCCATTCGTTCTGTTTTCTGCTCATTTGTTCGAGTTTATATTTCTACAATTTGCTGACCATTTTTGCTATGCAACTAGTGAGGAGTATTGGGGAATGTGCTACTCAAGGAGTCTAATTGCGAGAGGGGGTCTGTATGAATAGAAGACGTGAGTATCCAAGTCCGACTCTCCATAAATCTTGGCATTATGTTGCTTTATATGTATTTCTCCTTAAAGCCGCAACCAAGATGGTAGCTAATTTTATTCGGCTAACGTTTCGGCCTTGTGGCCTTCGTAAAAGCCTGGAAAGCTGAAGATTAATGCAATTTGTTCCCCAAACACCATTTAAAACTTACAAAACAGTCTCACATAGATCAGAAGAGCTTGGAAAGGAGTGGTGAGACCACCGCAATTCTGACTTAGTGGGTGGCCTCAGATGACCCGTCCCAATCGGCATGAAGCCGATAGCGTTTTTAGGCAGTGTTAAGTATGCTTACTTGCAGTTTTTCTCATGGAATGAAGTCGAACAGTTTCATTTTTAAGAGAGTCTAGCATATTTTGCATTATCCAAATTATTTACATCCTTCCCACATGCGATTCACAGTCGCCCTTTACTTCGGGATGTTTCTTTTCATTTGACAGCCACATTCCAGCGCTCTTATCGCAGGACCGTGCGAATGATTACGTAATTCCTCGCTATGTACCTGAAAAAGAAAAGTATAGCTGCACTCATTGTCTTCTCGTTGTAGCTTTTTTCGATGGTGATTGTAACTGAGCGCTGTGCGTGAACGTGTCAGCGGCGGTGTATTCCTCGCTATCGAATATTTTTTTCTAAAAACCATGCGTTTATATGTCAGCCACTTTCCCTTTACGAAGTTCACAAGTCTAAGCAATGGCTTTGTTGCCGTTATGATCCTTGGAATTAATAGGCTCTGAAGTTTAGCAATTAAAGTTAAGGTTATTGGTTTAGAAGACATTCCCCAGTTACCCTGGGTCAGAACTCGGCTGTGACCTTCTGCTTGTTTTTGACAGGAAATATAAATTCAAAAACAGTGTACTTCCACGTCCTCAGTCTGCGGTGAACAGGAAGCTGTCAGTCACTGCCTCTTTACGGCTCGATCATTTGCATGCGGTAAACGAGCCATCCCCAGCTTCATTGATGTGTAGTAGTAGTAGTATGGCTTGTCCATCCGCACTTATGAAGCTACACATCTCTAAGTAAACCAGCCGAAGAAGTAGTCGTGGCTTTTCTTAAAAAGAAATTGCTTTTGATTACCTGAGGAGTATGACTAATGACTTCGAGATAGAAAGGTTTTCGTTGTTTTAGTGGAGGGATTTTAATTACGTTTTTAGCTATGGTCGTCGACATGCCTCCGGCATATCGACTTGAATGGAAGGCGCGCGCTTCAGCCTGCGCCGCCTCGCTCGCACCTCATTCATACCCCCAGTTTCGCATGGTCGAGCTTTCAGAAATTCGTTTTCTATTTTCCTGGGGAGGGTGAAGGATATTTCGTTTTTTATGATTGCCGTCGCAGGTCTTGCTCCAACATTTAATAAAATCTGAAGTTTTTTTATAGGCAGATAGCACGCTCTTTTGATACCGAGTATCTATTTTTTTTGGGAATTCATTGATGAATGATGACTTGAATGATATGCATAGAGAAGCTATCGTGTGTTCTATGTGTGGGGGAGAGGCAGAAGTAGTTCATTCATCTCGGAGCTTCTTTCATTCCTTGGTTAAATAAATTTCACCGCACATTCCACCTGGCTCGCGTCATTTCGTTGTATCATCCTCCACCTCCGGCTCAATTTGACTGTGCTGAGATGTGTATTATATTCGAATGACGTGGCCTGAAATGTCCCTCACTCCTCATATCCACACATAGCCTTATGACGTAATGCTCCTAGACGTAGAGGATCTTGGAACTCTGACATCATGGCCTTTTGTCCTCATACGCTTGAGAAAATATGAGTGGGTATGAATGAATTCTAGCTGCGATTTCAATTGAGCGATAGCTATTAATAGTCTACCAATTTTAGCTATGCGATGCACCCCGAGCTGCGAACTATGCATAAGAT
The DNA here is from genome assembly GCA_963978905.1 of Trichostrongylus colubriformis. Lineage (NCBI taxonomy): Eukaryota > Metazoa > Nematoda > Chromadorea > Rhabditida > Trichostrongylidae > Trichostrongylus > Trichostrongylus colubriformis. The sequence continues at coordinate 32,590,652 of OZ022259.1, read as the reverse complement.
AATTTAAAAATGTGTATCTCAGCAATGTATTAGGTCGATCGAAAAGTTTTGATCGGGTTGAAATTTTTTGTTTTATTTTACAACTCAGCAATGCAAGCTAATCACCAATATAATAACCATCGTTAGTTGTAACATTGTCCCACCCAACGGGCAGGTCAGCGATTCCCTTCTCCCCGAACTGGGAAGGTTGATAGTCTCAGAAGTCATCGACCACTTGTTCAAGGTGGTCACAGTTGACGAATTGTTTTTTTTTTTTGCTAGGAAAGCCTTGAAGGGCCAGAACAAGTGATAATCTGAGGGGGCAATATCAGGTGAATAGGGTGGATGTGGAGCCGTGTCCCAACATAGCTCCTCCAATTTTGATTTGATCCCCTCAAATTACCACTTGCTCCGGTCCCTCAAGTCTTTCCTAGCAAAAAAAAAAAACAATTCGTCAACTATAACTACCTTCAACAAGTGGTCGGTGACTTCTATGACTACCTATCTTCCCGGTTCGGAGAGAAGAGAATCGCTGACCTGCCCGTTGGGTGGGACTATGTTACTGCTAACGATGGTTATTATATTGTTGATTAGATGTGCATTGTTTGCTGAGTTGTAAAATAAAAGAGAAAAAAATCTCAACCCTATCAAAACTTTTTGATCAACTTAATAATATGGCAAAGATATGACGTATATTTTCTTGGATTCACACTTGCAGGTAAAAGCATCCATTGGAGCCACCCATTAGTCACAGAACTCGGAAAGTGTTTCCTTTGATGGTAAGGTCCACTATCCGCTTCCGGCCCTCTACGCACCTTATGACAGCTTACTGAGTCCATCATGACTTGATAAAAAAAATCGATTTGTGATCGGTCTAGTCCAAATAGTACTGCTCCTCCGACAATCCATATACCTGCAAGTCATCTCAGTGCGCTAACACTTATTGCAACGTCAGCACACCGCAAAATGGCTGCGGGTGTACGTGGTAGGTGTTTATATAGGTGGAAGGTGCTATAACAATGATAACATAGTCTCACAATGATTCTTCAACATCCATCAGTTTCTTCCCATTTAGGGTGGTTGTTTTGCTCTATCACTCTTTGATCACAATAACCCCTTTGCGGACGGACGGACATAGCGACAAACCCACAGACAAATCAGCAGACAGACAGGCGCACCAAATTAATGGTTCATATATTAGAGGAAGATTACTCTAAAAATTGATTTTCACAGGCCGTTCTCTTCCCCAAATGTTTTTCGAGCAATACTTTCATAAACATTTCACCGCTAACCATAGATGCAATCCTCAATAGCCTAATAGATAAACAAAAACGTCAGTTATGACACTTCCACTCATTCCAATAGATTTCGCTCATTATGCAATTGTGAGCTGTTGGAACCTGTCGTCAGTGTTTCTTGCAAAGACTGCAGAAATCCTGTGGTGGCCTTTAAGTGAACCCCTACCCCCACAATTGATCGAAAACCGTTGAGTCAATTGTTACGTTTTCCTCCTGCAGCATATTGCAAGGTCAGTCGAACTATGACGCTGCTTTGAGCCAGTGTCAACTAATGCACTTGAAAGAATTTAAGCCTTGGTTAGCACGGGTGGGATTCGACCCACAGTTTTCGCTCTTCATACCGAGTCTTCGCACTTCTTTGCCTACCATAACTCCTATGACAGATTTTGTTTTCATCAGTTGAGATGTCATTGAAGATTATTCTCCGACTCACAGTGTTCGGCGCGTCATGCCAATTCTTTACACTTTTTCGCTATCTGCCTACCATATTTCTATTTTGTTTTTTACCAGTTGCAGACGTCATTGGAGATCATTAAATAATGTTTGCAGTAAATGGTCTTTTAATGGATTTAATTCATCCAATTTCTTGCAGATTTTGCCCCGGTTATGAGAATATTGTTATGCAGTGAAATTCCATCCTCTAAAATTAAATATTTTTGAAAGTTCATTCAGCTATCTTAGTTTGCAGCGAATAGCGACGAAACTGTATTGATCTCTCTAAAACCAGCTGGAATAATTGCAAGGTATCTTCTGTGCCTGGTGAAATTGAATTTTGTTCCCTACAAAATGCTTATTTGTTGCTCATTTCCGAGCCCGTAATTGTGAACATCCCTTTCCAGACTTGGCTGAAGTTATTACTTAGTTACTCTTTCACTTGCATGTTTTGAAACAACGCGCCTGTAGTTTTGATCATCTTTACATTTTTTCATTTTAGTTCTTTTCTCCCTAGCGTTACCCGCGCCGTGGCAGGATCTCCTCTCCTTGTCAGACGTCGCCACTTCCTCCTATCCGAGGCATCCTCCGCCGTGGCCTTTACTTCGGTGAGGTCGTTTTTGATGACGTCCCTCCTACACCTCTCTGGGGCTCCACGTAGTCGTTTCCCTTGCGCTTCGAGCTCCAGTGCTTTTTTATGGGGTCGTCTTCTATCTTCTCAGCACATGTCCATACCATCGCAGCCGTTGCTCTCTCAACTTCAACTGAAGAGGAGTAGTCTGCGTGAAACATACAAAACTTTTCATTTTAGTTTTTCATTTGTTCACTGCTTATTGTATTGCGCGTGATTTTCGTTCAATCGCCGTCAGAAATAGTACACTACGAAATAACTTACTTTCAAATCGCGTACACCTTCCTTCGAGCACGACAAGGATGTAGCTGCCAGCTCAAAGGCATCGCTTCGGGTAAGGAGAAAGTGGGAACTGAGAAGACATGTTCTCTAGAAACAAACATTTCACTACAAGGATGCTGAGTTATGGGCAAAAGCTTCGGTGGCGGACGGGACTCGAACCCGCACTTCATCCTTTCCGGGGATATGTGCTAATCCATTACACTACCGACACCACCTTCACCCTAACTCAGCTTCACCAAAGCTGAGGTAGGGTGAAGGTGGTGTCGGTAGTGTAATGGATTAGCACATATCCCCGGAAAGGATGAAGTGCGGGTTCGAGTCCCGTCCGCCACCGAAGCTTTTGCCCATAACTCAGCATCCTTGTAGTAACTTTCGCATCGCGAGCTGCGGCGATAAACAGCAGTTATCAAAAATTAAAAGTATCACAAACATTTCAGTTCAGAAGAGGTGATATGTGGCAAATGGGAAAAGCGTGGCTAGGAATCTATCACAATCCTCCCTGCACTGCGAGTCTATATACATGTATCTGCATGGAAGTCGCTAGTGGAACTGATTAAGCCCCTGTCCCGTCTGCATCTACCCCACTGTCTAGTGATACAGAGAGCGCGGAAGAAAAAGCGGAAGGTGTTTTTCGGGTTCCCTTTTCTCGGTTTTTTCGCCGCTTCCTTCCGTTCTTTCTTCACTGTTACACTACTAAGCACCCCTACTTTCATATTGTAATAGAATTTCCTATTATTCCACGCTTCCAAATTTGCCCCTTCATGTCTTGAAGCGTGGGGAAACTAACACTCCCTTCAAGCGAGCGAATGAGGAGAAGGGAAATGTCAAATTGGGTTAGGTTTCTCACAATACTTTACGTGGATGTTCATTAAGGGGAGATGTTTATTGTGCATGAAAGAGATGGGTCAATTAAGAGACATTTTGTGATGCAGGTCGCGGTGAAACACGCGTTCTGATCTGTCCAACAAGCACAGTGGGGTCTGATCGAATACTTCGATCCGGGCCTCCATGCGGCGCATTTATTTGGCCATTTCATTTCCTTTTTCACTACTTACAGTAAGCAACGCATCTTTCATCCCGACGCCAGCCAGACCACATTCACCAGCCTTTGAGTCAATTATTCATCTCTAAAGACCTCAGCTATTTGAGGTTTGAGACATGTCATCACCCTTACGGCTTTCTGTAAATAGAACGAGATATCTGCACTCTGTGGCTTATATCTCTTGGCTTTCACGCTATCTTCAAGGTGTGCGATCCTCAAAGGTACACGAAAAAACTTTTTTGTTACCCATATATTTTTGTTGTATTCAGTAAGCTCCTAGTAAGTGCCGCATGCAAAATTTCACGCGAAAAAGTGAGAATTCAGCTAAGATACAGCTCCTCAATATATCGGCCGGGTGGACGGGGTCTCTGAGTAAAAGCCCCGTCACATCGTCCGCCGCGGTTGGGAATGGAGAGTGGAACTGTTTACGTAACTTTCTGCTCCTACAATGCGTCTCCGACCGCGGCGGACGACGGGGTGGGCATTGCTTGGAGGCTCCGCCCACTCGGCCGTGACTTTGTGGTGCTGCATCCTGGCCGGATTCACGTATTCCGCGTGAAACTTTGCATGTGGCCCTATTAGGCAAATGCAACAAATATATGGGTAGCAGATAAACTCTTTTTTCTATGAACGATTCCTTTAAGTCAAATGAGGAATTCTCATGGGAATGTCGTATTTTTGGGTTGGGAAAGAAGGTTGTGATTTGTTGATGAGATGTCTCTCAAAAAAAAAAATAGATTGTTGTGTTCTTAGTACAACGCAGGAATACTATGAGTTGGTTGACAGTTTCCACTTTTCCCAGAAACACTTTGACAGAAGGAGGGGGAGTAGATGGTAGGGTCGTTTTGGGGCTGAAGGTCGTACCTCACAAATTTCACTCAAAGCATCGTCCATTCTATGTGTGAAGAAAATGACCATTCATTCTCTGCCTCTAGCCCATATTTCTCCCCCTTTGATACCTCACTTGTATGTATCGATTAGAGTGTCATGGCTCGCTTCGCTCTTCGGAACTATTACTTTTTCAACTCAAAGTACAATAGTCCAATATTCATATGATTTTGTTGGTGAAACAGTTTTACAATAGCGCGACGCAGATCGTACCAACTGCACTTTGCTTTATGCAGCGATTCAGTAGTTAACAGCGCCGTATGAAGTTTTTTTTTCATTTTGTAATGATTTTCTGGAGCTGCTAATTCGTTTATTGACACGCTCTGCTGAAAAATCGGCAATCCAGGGAATCCGTTGGGTTAGCTAGAATAAATAGAGGTTTTTTTTGCTGAAACGGGTGTGAGGGAGACGTTAAACCAGCAGCGTAGGTTTTCGTTCGAGCCGAAAGGAAGTGGCTTCAGGTCAAGTTATGCAGTTTTCATACAAGAATAAGAGCGCATCACGTTAAATGTGGTTCATCCATTCGGAGGCTCTTCCCCCACCCCTGACCGAGCTACTGTCCCCTCACGCTCACAGCACAGTATTCCTTCCGTGAGGTCTCGTCGAGAATTCCCATAGAGCTCTTGCTCATAATGGATCCAAAAAGCTCTTCGGGGACCACTCCTTCCACTATGGCGTCATCATTAAGCGCAAAATGTCTTCTTTCTTCTCTCTGAGCTAAAACAGGCGCACGTGCATTAAACGGCCATTTGCGTTGAATTAGGCAGCGAATTCTAAAATGCCGTCTATTGGGCCACTATTGATTGCGAAGCATGTTCTGCAGTTGCTGTGTTCTCTTTTGTCGATAAGTCTTGAATGATTCGCTCGATTCCTCACATACGCTGTTTTTAGTTCACAACCAGTCGATGAATCACTCAACCACTTCAAGTTAACGTATTTTAGGGTAACCCCTTTTGGAAGTGATGGCGTTGCTATTCGATCCGCACTTCTCACTTCTGCGGGAGGATCAAAGCGTAAGACTGTTCAATGTGATGCTCGTCATTTCACAAGCATTTGGTAGAGATTGATCTATCATTGATTTATTAGGATTGCCATCGCATTTACTTAGGTTCTAAGGAAAGGATGTTTTCAGGTGGACTAGCTATCCTTCTGGTGGCTATCTGGATGGGTGGCTATGAAAATGGTTTCTCATGGAGTGAAGATCCCGAGCGCGAATTTCACTATCATCCTACTTTTATGGTGATGGGATTGGTAAGGCTATTCGCTGAAAGTTGACATTATTTGTCGCAGTTTAAACCTATTGGCATGTATTGCTAGGTAATTAGGCCACCTTCATACTTTGCGGTGCCGGCAGCATGGCGTGGCTGCGTATCTCTGCTTCTCCGCTTGTGAGACTCTGTCCCGTTGTCTGCATCCTCTCTGCACCTCCCCCGTGCCACTCTGCCTCGCTGCTTGTGAACGCAGCCATGCTCTACCGGCGCAAAGTATGAACACGGCCTTACGCAACGTTGCGCGCGGCACACTCAGGAATTAGGCTGCGGTTATTGCCTAGGACTCCTCAGACTTCGTGGTTTTGCTATTTTGCGGCGCAAAAACGCGAAGCCTAATGACGGCCTTACAAAACTGTGATTGGCACAATCGTGTAAATGCACGAGTATTGCTGTGCACTCTTACTAGAGTGCGCTATTCTCAATCCGCAACGCACGGCCCATGACTGGTAAGAGACCGTAAAGGAGAAATAGTACGCTCAAGTGAGAGTGCACGCGACTATACGTGCGATAGTGCGATCTGTAACTTCGGCCTCAGTGTGGAAAACAGAGTCGCTCGTCCAACACGAGCGCGAACGAGCCGCACGAAACGGACGCGTCTTTTCTGCGACGTGTAGTCCCATTACGATACGCAGTTGAATAATCAGCGCTCAAGTCTCATGGGGCATATTTCAGGTGTTCCTGTATGGAGAATCGATGCTGGTATATCGTGTGTTCCGTAATGAGCGTAAAAAATTCAGCAAAACTTTGCATGTCTGCTTACATTCAATGGTTTTGGTGTTCATGATCATAGCCCTCAAGGCCGTATGGGACTCACATGATCTTCACAAGGATGCGTCAGGTGTTTTTATGTACATATTGCTTGTCTTCGTAGAATTACAGAAATGAGCCGAATGAGCTTCAGTGGGGAAGCGGTGGTAGACTGCCCGCACTGAACCGCCATGATCGTTCGCACCCTAGATGATTGTCAGCAGACACCCGGTCCTTTTGGTGTGTTTCATTCCTGATCATCTGCGATTTCGCCCCACGTGCGCTTCCCCCCCCCCCTGGAATTTTTTTAAGGGGGCTTCCTTCATAGGAGGAGGGTTGGGGACTCTCTAGAGGCGTTATGAAAAAATGGGGGATAAGGGAAGAGGATTTCTCTGTGCTTAGCCTGACAATGAGGGTCATGCCCTGGTGTGCGACCCCAGAAAGGGAAGGAAAGGGGCCAAATATCCTAACACGCTGACTGGAATAAGTGCAAATATGTACTATAGCGCACAATGATTTTACAGCAGTATATCTCGTATTAATGAAGAAAGGAGGAGGAACGTTCAGAAAAAATTTTGATATTCAGGAGAACTTGATCCATTGCCGAACCTGATCTCTCTCCACTCATGGCTTGGTCTCAGTGTGGTGATTGCGTTCTGCTTGCAGGTAAGAAAATCATTTCACAGTCCTAGAAAAAGTTGCATATTCAGTGCTCATCGGGAACTGAATTATTTGAAAATTCGAAATAACATCACGTCTTCCCAAAAAATTCATACCTTCTATTTTCCCACATAATCACTCGCAGTTCTGCGTTTTGTTCATGAAAGGCAGAGCTCTTTATACAGCGCTGCTTCCGCGCAAACATGGGGCCCAAAAACGATTCCAACTAGGTAAATTGATTGATAACTCTTCAAGATGCGCCATGCATTCAGTTTCCACTCGTCATTGCAGTAATTTCCAAGCACGTTCTGACCCAGATAACGAATGCATAGCGGGTTCAGCCGAAGTGGTTCAAATTTGTAGTGTAACTCAGTAGGAGCTGGTTTATTCCGTGCTGCCGATCCCATACGCCGGCCTTGAAATGTAGCGTGTTGCGACGCCGCTTCGGCTCCTCCTGCATCCCTGCAGTGTGTCAGGGAGGAGAAATGGTGTGTTGTTTTAGTCGGAGTTGCTGCAGGGATCCAATCCACAAGCTATGCACTTGGTTGCAGCGCCTTTTCCCATTGGTCTCTTGGATTTAAACAGAAGCCCCAATTTCCTATGAATTTTCTTCAATTACACACATGAGCTTTAGTACCTTGTCGGCTTTGTGTCGTTCTTCGCTCCCGGTCTATCCATCCCGGTTCGTCAGCTGGTGATGCCGTTTCATCAATTCTTCGGTATGATGATTTTCATCACTGTTACCATAACAGTTGGTATGGGAATCTCAGAACGTGCAGCGTGGAAGCACACGTGAGTTCACAGTATTATCCAATGCATTTTTGGAATGCTCCATTCCGAAGTGCTCAATCAACCTATGACTTCAAGGTGTTGGACGAAAGGACGTGAGCTCTGCGGCCAGCAGTTGGTATCGAATTTAGTCGGTGTGTGCGTATTCTTTTATGCATTATTTGTACTGATTCTGGTAGCGAATCCACGATGGAAGCGTCGCCCTCTCCCTGAAGAAGAAAGTCTCCATCAACTCGCTGCCGAGTCCAGCTCTGATTAAAGGATGTAACGAACAAGTAACCCAAAAGTATGTCTGAAGAGATTCTTTCCCACATAGCTATCTTAACCAATTCCTTAACCATTACTATCATGCTATTTATAAGTTCCTTGAACCTTATCGAGAAACATTCATTTGGACGGCATCATCGATTTATAACCAATAGGTCCAAAAGTTGGTTAGTCGAATTGCCAAAGTAATCATATCCATTCAAATGCTGTAATAACCAACTAGCACTGAGCAGGAGGCAAGGCACGCTCTTGACGCATTACGCATTTCCTTGATATGTAGTTATGTGATCCTTTTGGCTTGTGTGATACCGTTACTATTAGGTGTATGCAGAATAAATGACCGAAACGTAATTGGCCATAACTTCGCTCAGACACAACTTTATTTGTCGAAATAAAAACCATTCGAATCTACAGAATTTTGCCAACGATTTGGTAAGGAAAATATACCATCACGATCAAATTCTGGATTGCGAGAATCAATAAAGTCAAGAATGGCATTTTTACCGTGCATAATTTTTCTGCGGCAGGTTTGCATCGAGAACCCGGAAAAAGTTAAAATCCATCAGGGATAGGTCTGGGGAATAAAGGGGGGGGGGGTGAGGGAGAGGCTCGATGCTTAACTGCATCATTTTTTTACTGGGTGCGCAAAACAACGCAAAACCCCACAGTTCGCAAGTCACCCGGCAGAAACTGATCGAGACTCTCCCTCACCCCCCTTATTCCTCAGACCTATCTCTGACGAATTACCACTTTTTCCCGGTTCTCGATGCAAGCCAGGGTCAGAAGGAGTTCGCCGAAACGATGCATGTTGAAAATGCCATCGTGGACTTCATTAATTTTCGCAATCCTGAATTTGATCATGATGGCATATTTTCTTTACCAGATCGTTGGCAAGGTTGTGTAGATTCGAATGGTTTTTATTTCGACAAATAAAGTTGTGTCTGAGCGAAGTTATGGCGTTTTGAAAAAAGTAGTCCGTTTTGGCCATTTATTCTGCATAGACCTAATAGGTCCTGCTTCGTCTGTTTGGATCTCGACGTGTGATTGCTTTGGTACAGTGGCGTTGTTCCCGTTTTTATTTTATAAGTAGCTTAATTTTTCGAACATGGTGTGCAAGCCAGCTTCTATTAGGTTGGTGCATAATTAATGCAGCTTTTCATTGTAACGTTTTTCTGGAGAGAAGATTGACGTTTTGACGATCGATAAATGGGAAGCAGTACTCGATTGCGATGACAAAAACGCTCCAAGTAATCATTTAAACTTTTTGCTGAATAAAATTGTTGAAAAAAGCCGCCTTAATTATGCAACAACTCAATAAGAAAATGGCGCTTGGTCTGGCCACATTGTCCGAGCGCAAATAAATGTAGTCGGCATGACACGGCTATCCTCTTCTGTTATTCATGTAAACCACTAACTTTGTGCGTCTGTTTGTCGGTATGTCTGTCTATCCGCAAGTGAGTGATTGTGATTAGAGAATGATAGAGCAAAACGAGCACTTTAAATAGGGAGAAACTGATGGATGTTGGAGTATCATTGTATGAACATGTTATTGTAGTGATAGCACCTCCTACTTATATAAACACCTATTTTGTACTCTCACCGTCATTCTGCGGTGTACTGAAGTCGCACTAGGTGTCGGCACGCTGGGATGGCGGGCTGATATGTTGGGTTGTCGCAGGAGCAGTGTATGACCATGTTATCGTAGTGATAGCACCTCCTACTTATAACCTATAAGCAGTGTCGTTTGAACTATACCGATCAATCACAGAGTGGGTAATTGAGCGAATGAAAACGATTGCAATCTTTTTCACAAGTCATGGCCGGCTCAGACAGCTATCCTTGAGTGCGTAGAGGGCCGGAAGCGGATGATAGACCTTACCAACGCAGGTTACATATCCGATTTCTGTGACTAATGGGTGGTACCAATGGACGTAGATGAGTGTGGATTCGGTACAATAGCCAGTATCGTGTGACGCGCGAGGTAGCAAAAGCTGGTTCAAATATAAGGCTGCCGTCATATCACGCAATCACTTTGCGGTCCGCTGTTAAAATGTAATACCTTTTGGGCCAACGACGTTATGATCCTGTGATTTTGCAAATCCTAAGCGGTATTGCGCCTGGTGAAAGCGTGACGTCTCATTTGGTGGCGGTAAGGGTACAGAGCAGGAAGTGCAAAGGGGAAGTTGACAGATCGCCGACTCTCTCCCCCACGACGCGGCGAATCCTCCTACTCTACGATCGCAGGTTCGCGAGGTTCAACTGTGGTCTAAAACTTTATGTAGATGGTTTCGGAGTTCATGATGCAAGAAGCATATTAGCTGTCTTTTTTGTACAACCATAAGAATGTATTAGGTGAGGTTAATTTTTTTTATCCGATCCTATTTATACTTACTGAACTATAGCAGCGCGAAACCTCTATCGTCGTCTATTACGACGATCCCTCGTCGTTTCGCTGTCTGAGACGACGTTCTATACGGGCGTCCGTACTTAAGATCCATAGGATCAACGGCCCCACAAGATAGTGGGCCTTCATACGCTTCTTTTCCAACGTCACGGGCAGGACGTTGGTTTGCTCTCCTTACCAGACTCTATCAGATAAATATATCATTATCTCGCCTATTCTGCCTCATAATAAAATCTACTGAACCGCCACAACCTCAATAAGTACCACTTTTAGCCAGGTTTTGCGAAATTAGACATCGGAGGTGTAGCTTTTCCAGTCATGCCGCTTCAAAATATTTATTTTTTATCGTACGATCTATCAGTAGAGACTCGGTTCAAAGTGTCATCAATACTTAAAAGCAACCGACGTCATCTTCTGCACGGCACCAGTAACTGCGATGTATCGGACCCGACGGCATAAGCATGGCAAGTAGTTTATCGTTTACCGAAGGAACTCTATTTCTGTGCGTGTTTTTTCTGTCTTACGCGTATTCGTTACTGACCATATCGCTTTTCATCTTCCCATTTTGCGTTTCCAACAAAGCTGTTTGTCTTTATTATTATATTATTATCAATGTGTCGTGTTTCCTTGAACGGTTTCTTCATGCGTAGTTGTTAATACTACATATTATTTTCATACTTTGCATTCATATTTATTTCACATTTTTCATATACTGTTCATAAATAAATGGATATTTGTGGACTTTGTGGAATTCAGATAAACCAGTTGGGCTATCGCACAGTACTGCGCGAATAATACAACAGATTTATGTATGTTGCGGGCGAATAGTCGATACTAACTTACAGTTCATTTCGGAGCGCCTGGCAGGACGAGGCCTACGGACTTGGATGAACGTGTATCGAACTCTCTCGCCCCGCCATACACTCTCACTCTCGCCCCGCCATACACTCTCACTCTCGCCACTCACCCAAGTCCGTTGGCCACGCCCCGCCACGCGATGGACTGTATCTCAAACTTGGATGAATTACGCAACCTCCCCATTAGTATTCCACCAAAACGAGTACCCGAGAGGAACTCGTTGGTGGCCGAAGGAACTTCCATTCTTTGTACGATATTTCATTTGCCTATGAATTCTAATAGCGTTCTGATTTCTGGTTTCTCTTGAGTGAAATTTCGATTATCCCCTCGACTTTAATTCAAATCTCTCCTTTTTTTCAAGATGCTCTACTGGATGAGAAGCAGTTCCCACACATTTCTAGAAGATGCTGTGATTTGGAAGGCGTAAAAAAAAGCGTAGGTCCTTTTTTGCAGAGGTTGCAGAGGCTACGTGCCTCAGTCTGCAACTATTCCCGTCGGGGTGTGTACACATTGGTACGAATGACCTCCTTCGCACCCCATGTGCGAACGCTCAATTACTTCCTCGCACCTCATGTGCGAGGACGTAATTAACCAGCAAAGGTCAGCTATGGACCACTCAACTTCATCAACTGAGTGTAACTTCTTCAGAGGAAAAGCAGCATGGGTGAAATCCTGACTAAAGGATTTTTCCGAAAAAAAAGTTTGGTTTAATGGTGCTATGGTATCCACTTAGATACTGGTGAATGCGAATGATTGTAACATTTTCAAAAGTTAGAGTACTGCAAATAAAAAAAAGTTGGAATAATGAATAAAAAATGATTGAGTGAAATAAATAAACGGGATAAAACCTACTCGGTTGAATTGTTAAAGCGCAAATGTTAACCAACCTTACCATACAATGGCATATTATTATTAACCTCGATAAAATGTTATAGAATGCCCGTAAGGGACTCGTACAGGAGAGTAGTTGTATCTTCACACTTTTAATATGAGAAAATTAGTAGGATAATTAGCAAGTCTGAAATAGCCGTTAGAACGTTAGCCTCGAAAAGATAAGATCGAGAATCTTGGGAGGATTCAACAAAGATTAGCCAGAGTGTCTGAGATACGTTTCAATTTTGGCAGCCCATTGTACATTTCATAAATCTACTAAGTGTTTTAGTTCATACTGGAACTGCCTTGATTTTTTCCTTTATGGACATTACACTCAGTTAATGAAGTTGAGCGGTCTATAACTGACCTCTGCTAGTTAATTACTTTCTCGCACATGAAGTGCGAGGAAGTAATTAAGCGTTCGCACATGGGGTGAGAAGGAGATCATTCGTACCAATGTGTACACACCCATTCCCATCGTAAGAACGAAGCCACCGGGAAGTAAAACGGGGGGGGGGGGGGGTCGATTTGTTCAGTTTTGAACAATAACTTGTGTTTCCGTGAATCTCATCTATATTCTTCAACCTTTCCTGTGATTAACAACCAATGTAATTATCAATGGCCTCCCCACCAATCGGAGTGCGCAGAGGGAGCGACGGATCGGGAGAAAGTCTGTGCTTGATGACAACGAATCGCAACGCGAGCTCACGCGTCGCGGTTGTGCTTCCCTCCGCACATTTGTCCGTTTACCCCCCCCCCCATAATGTTGTCTTTACAGCCATTCGGGCAGAATTCAGAACCATTCAGAGATGATAGAGGCGCTTTATTCAAAAGATCTACCTTGCTTCGGCACGCGCCATATCCTCGATCGCCGGAGTGTTCAATCGTCGAGATTTCGATGCTTCTCTGAGATCATATCGTCGATTACGGCAAAGGTGGGGTGTTCATTTCTTAACGTAATTCGGTTTGCCTTGTTCAGCATAAGCCACCCGCTAAGCAAGCTGAAACCAAAAGAATTTGAGTTAAACGGAAGTATTTCTTCAGAAGAATCACAGGAAGGGATCAACATACGCTCGCTGTTGTCCTGGTCCAGACAGACCTTGCCAATTTGAACAAGACCTTGACTACCTGAAGCAGAAAAGAAAAGGGATCCCAAAAAGAAGTTACCGAATACTAGCGCCGCTGGAAACCTTCGAGTTTACATCGTTGTAAAAGTGATATTTCGCTCAGCAAACTGGCGACGGCCCCATGCTTAGTACCATTTTGTGTACTCTGGTTTGCTAAAGAGCATCTGAATTATTCACACTATGCGATGCGACTGCACATTCGGTTTGCCTTACCTCTAAATTGCATTTCTCATTCTTATAAGTACCACACACTAACCAACTGCGCCAATGTAGCACGGTTCTAAGAAAGTGCTCGTTCACGAATCTCATTAGTATTTCGCGAAAAACTTAAAATGAAAGATTTCAGTGTAGAGGCAAGAGCTTCCGTGGGGTAATTAAACCACAGGGTAGGCACACAGACAAACAGACTAACCAAACTCCTGGTTTATATATATATATATGGTATGATACTTCAGACAATATAAACTGGGTGACTGCTTCACTCTTCTTCCGACGTCAGACTTCGCGATTTTTCGGTATTAAATTTTCACATACGATTCTGGGACTTACCAGGAAGGCTTTTTACTTCCCATGGAACTTCGAATAGGGACCCCTATCAATCGATAGGAGCTTCGAACGCTGATTACGACTGTGAAAACTAAAAGTGCTACGGGCGGCTCCGAAGCGAGTTAGGAGGGGACAAAGTTTGCTTGTGATATCTCATTGGCGAGGCACTTTGCCGTCAGCACGGCCGTTGTTGAGCCATCAACGGCCACCGTGGCTTGCTGGTAGTGTTCCGGTCTGTAGCATAGGGGTATTGTGTTTGCTCCCCGCCGATGGAGGTTTTTTTGCATTTTGTGTCTCATTGTCTACACGTTTACCTGAATGCATAATATTATTACATGGTACGTTCGGAAGCCCATAACGCGCGAGCCAGTCGTTCTCGTGCAAAACCAGCATAATTTTCGTGTTGAGTAAATCAAATTACCCCAGGGGACAAGTTTTTAGCCAATTCGAGAATTTGACCAAATTTCCGAAAAATTCACGGGTGACATCTATTGGGTGACAGCACCATGAACAAAGGAGAAGTCGTTGGCCCTTGCGGAGGAAATGCTCTTATTTGACGCTTGTTTCGTACGTTCAGTGCGATGGGCAAGTGTAACAGGTATGTGTAGGTAACCTTGTTCAGGTTGCAGGATTTTTTGTAGAAGAAAATTCATAAACTATCACTTCATCCCCTGGCCACCCCCAATTTTCCGAGGTTGGACCAAAACCGGATTCGGCTGAAAATTTGCGCAGTGGGGTGATTCGACCCGCTGTGCTATCATAATCTTTTTGCGCAACAACGCCTAATTCCAGGGGTATGGAAGTCTCTTCGACCTGATATGCTTCCCTTGTGAGTATTGTCAGTAGTTATAAATAAAGTGGCAGAGTAAATGATGGGTGTGATAGGTACCAGTTCAAGGAAACGTTCAGAAGTGAAGGAAAAGCAATTTCTGGCCATGAAACACAAAATGGAAAAAAAAGATCCACGGGCGCGGAGCAAACCCCCAACCTTCGTTCTGTAAATCCGCGACACTACCACTGAGCCACGTTGGCCTTTGTTAGCTCAGCAACGGCCGTGCTGATGTCAAAGTGCCCGCACTTTGACATCAGCACGGTATCACAGGTAAATCACAGGTAAACGTTGACCCCTCCCAACTCGCTTCCGAACAGCCCGTAGCACTTTTAGTTTTCACATTTGTATCAGCGTTCGAAGCTCTATCGATCTGTAGGAGTCCCTATTCGAAGTTCCATGGGAAGTAAAAAGCCCTTCCTGGTTAAATTTCGCATTGGTGCATCTTGGCGTGCGGAGCCGCAATACCAGAATGGCAAAATCGCGGATTCTAACGTCTTTGTGAATGCGCTTACTACCTGCACTTACTTACCTCGTAAAGACAGATACCCACACACCAGAAATTAAATCCCTTATTCATCGCTCGCCATTGACTATGGTCTGCTACCGTATTCTCATGTACGGCACGTTTATGAGTTGTGACTTTATGAAACCGCTTACGGAACGATTTGATCCCTGGTCTACGTATCTGCAACCAGTCTTCGAAAGCGCAGAAGGATAAGGGTAAGGGCTGATTACGTCTGAACCTACGCAAGGGGGGCATACCACAGTGCGCGAGCAAGGGTAGAAGAATCGATGCCGTTGCTCGCCAATTTCAAAATGAGCCAAATCGTAAGCCCGAGTACCATTAATCAACATCTAGGCAAACTGAAGTTAACCTGGTCAGCTTCTTCGATGTGAAGCTCCTTCACAGTGTAGTCACCAGTCAACTGGGAAAAAAGAGAAAACTTCAAAATAATATCTCCATCAGCAACGCTACAGCAAATAAATATTCATTCACAACCTATAACACGTCGGCCACCTGGGTCTGATTTCGTGCCCAGTATTCATAAGGTACACGATGCCTAACGAAACGCAACAGCAGTAAAAATCCCGGCTAAAAAGCACACTGGTATGTAACCCTACTCAACATGAGCACAAACACATCCTAAATGAAAGCGAAAGCCCAAAAATACACAACAAACGAAATAGTAACAATCGTAACAAAGACGGTCAATTTTGAGCAGATGATGAAGCAAACCTACAACTGATGGAGCGATCACTGGGTACACGGGAAACGTGAGAATGGAAGTTGAGGACATGATTTAAAAATCGCTTGCATATACTTACCCAGACACTAGCAAATGATGGTGAAGCCGAAAGTCTTAAAAAACTCCCTTCTTCAATGATGACACTGAAATTACGGGAAAGGCTTAACAGCGTGCTCTAGCCACGCTAACCCATAAGCTTTAATCAGTGGTGTCACATTGCAGAGGGAGAATGCTGAAGACCTTTACAATCATCAAAATATCACAGTTCTCTAAAAATGAATGGTCAAAGGATTATAATATTTGTACAAGGCCACCTTTCTACACATATGAAAGCTAAATAAGCCCGTGTTCATAGTGTGCATCATCATGGAATCCGCGAAAAGTATATATAGGTGCCTGGGAATTGTGAAGTTGCGGAACCGGTCTTCCCAAACGATGCTTGCCAGATCCATTCCGTTGATACTGCGATTTTGCAATTGTGTGCAAAGACTATGAGCAATGCTAAGGCTGTCAAAACGTAATTGATACCACATCCCGCAGCTAAGACCTCGTATTCAATAAAGTACACTCGTAGTTGTCTTCACTATATTCGTAATCCCATGTGCCATCTCCCGGACAGACCGGCTCATCTTCCTCCGGAACAATTTCAGGTAATCGGACGGATGATGGCGCGGCAGGACACTAAATCACAGAATAAGTGCATGCTAAGTGGAAGTGCGAATATTTTCGCTTGGTAACTAAAGATACGAAATAATTGATTTTGCTTTCAGATTTTAACATGAAATTATGTTTTCTAGAACGTAAGAAACCCTCACAATAACATAATCAACAACAGCTCCCGTGCACATGTCCACCTCGTCGTACACACCAGGACGAGTTGCAGTCACAGCATGTTCTCTTGATTCGTAGTGCTGCAAGACAATCAGATCATAAAAGTGCCACATAAAAAGTGATTAGGGCTGATGTTAGGCTTCACGATTTTGGTGCGAAGTCAAGATCGCCCAATCGCGCCCGAAATCGCAAAATCGAGAAGTATCACATCAGCGTTAAGAATTTATCAAAACCGAATCTGAGCTAAGGAATCAAAATAAGCACCTCTTCCATATCCTCAAAAGTTTTACCGCATAGATCGCAGAATTTATTCGTTGGTGTCTTCACCGTGCGATTCTGAAAGGAGCAGCATCCCACTTGGACACAATTAGTTCAAAAATGATAAAAATGCAGCACAGCATTGTTAAAATATCTCACCTTCACTGATTTTCCGGACTTGGCACTCCTCTCTCGACCAGGTGAACTAGGAGGATCAGAATCCTCTTCTATCAAAGCTTCATTTTCCCTCTGTTTTCTGTAATGAACAAAAGCGTTATTCAGAGGGCCACGTAGATACTGGGACGTCTGCACAACCTCTTTTCTAGCTGTTCGGCGGTAACACGACGAAAGACGCAGTTTCCAGCAGCCGGTCCGAAATAAACAGTAGTCCATCGGGGTGTTGGACACTCCTAGACAATCATTAAAAATTCAAGAAACCTGAACTATAACTATGTTTTACCTTGTACGATGGAGCATGATCTTTCCGACTGTCCTGCCATTTGATGAACGGTCTCTTTAATCTTCGTATTCTCCTACCTTTCTAAAAATGTTTTGATTCCATTGAAAACGTGAACGTTAAAATATTTGGAACACAAAAACGACAATAAAGTGATTGTGAATAAAAGGCATGAGAATGGCAAGCGAGCACATAAAACTCACAGGTGCCTCATCCACTTTGGACAATCGCTTCTGCGGCGCGTTTGATAATGACTTCGCTGCACGAATCCTCGCCTTGAACCGTGTGAACTGCTCTTGGAATGTCACATAGGACCGCACCTTGACATGACAGCGAACGGCTTCTTTTAGAAGCATTGGTAGATCGCCAACTCGCTATAACGCCACAAAACAGAATCGTACAGATATGAAGAAGTAACGAACGACTCAACTTTCAACCCTCTTTTCCAATGAATTTTCTAACAATATCACTTCACAGGCACCTTTTTCAAACATTAAACACTTCTATTTGAACTGATCCGGGAAGTGGGCGAACCGTCACGCTCGAATTTCGAGACCAACAAGAGCACCTTCGAAAACTCGAAAAACTTACTGTATTCTTCGAATACATCCCCTTCATCGTCTCTAGGCGAGTCGCAGTTGGATGGTCAGATATAACAACAAAGGGCAACTTTTCCTCGTTAATGGTATCTACGATTCGACCGCCTAACTTTCGGATGTCTATCCGAAGCTCTTCATATCGCTTACGACTTTCCAGGTCCAGTACAACATCGCGGCCCTAAAAATGTATTAGTTTGAGATCCGTCAACACTTCTAAACACTACTGGTGATTGAGCCTTTCTTACTTGCAATGGATACGGACTAGTGATCATCTCCGACTTGAGCGTTGACGACGAAGAGGCACGCGACAGAGGAACGCTTGCCAGCGAACGATTCGGCGCCGTCCTGCGGAGTCCAGCCGGTGTAAGCCGACTGCGGGCTTCCACCGCCATCTGATGATCACTGATACATTGGAAGAAGAAAGAATGCGAGAAATAGCTACAGTGGTATGAGAAAAGCATAAAACGTTGTTAGTTCTACTGAAGAGCATGACATCCAGCTGCGAAGGATATGCACGCAAAAGATTTCACAATGTGCTAAAAATTCAACCGCAACCATTAGTTACGGCAGACTGCTAAAGTTTCAAACTGGCTTGCAAGAAGGCTGAACCCTGTACTGACCGAAGAGTAAACAGAAGCTGGAACAATGATAAAGGTTCCAGCGAAGCCCTCATCTGCCAAAGACGCTAGGTTAATGTGGAATGGCTTCAAGCTATTAACGGGCCTTATTGTCACCAGTCATTGTGCAATACTGCAAAATCTAAAAGTGTCCTGGATAGGAGCAATACCGGTAGGATAAACGGATAAAATATACTTTTAAAACACCTTGTCAAATAAAGCTGGATAGATAAATTTGCTGATTGCTAGTAAAGAGGTCTAGAAACCAAAGTAGTTCAGCTTATTCCTTCGACACGAAAACGAGTTTGTGGAGCCAGAGAGACTAATACTCAGAGGCAAACTTGATGAGAAATAATAAGAAAAGTTCACATGCGTGAAGGTCACGCGTACTGCAGATTACACTGATTGCAGGTCGAGTCGTGATTTGAACGAACAGCGGTCAAGGCTACCGTGAAGTAGAGTGTTTTCAGTGCGATGTGCACAACATCGCTGCTGTACGCGCCAAAATCTCCGGCAGCCTACCCTTCAAATATGTGATGGACAGGCTCATTCCACGCACTGATCGCCGGCAGTACTTGTCGCCGTTCGACTGAACAGAAGTTGAGGGGATTTCTACCTTCCTCTAGGTAAGGCTTGGGTGAAAATATATACTTTGGCGTATAGTTGTGATCGTTCGATGACACAGGTGACAATGCAGTGTTAGCTGGGCATTCTCGCGCTGTTTAACACGTTGGCGACATTGCATCCCAATGCTGGGACGCACGTTTTCTGCCGTGTGGGACAATGCGTCCAATGCTGGGACGCAGCCCAGGAGATTCCTTCTTCCAACTGATTTGAAGTCCACAAATAATTAATTTTGATTAACATGCACAAGGGTATCTAGGGGGAATATGGACCGCTTGCATCTTTTCAATAAGTTTTTTATTCATGCTTCGTATTGTCATCCAGCACATGTATGTTATCATCGCTGTCGATCAAAAGGGCGTTATAACTAGCATTCAGCTCTGTGAAGTCGTCGCAGGTATTCATAGTCAGCTAGAAGAATTGTGGCCATTCAATTCTCAGTCAAGATATTTATGCTCGCGAGACGTCGGCTTTTTTCACATGCCTATCACCTGGTTAAGCAATTCCCATCACTACCATGCAATAATCATTTATTCAAGCCCGCCAAAAGAAGATGGTTCTATTATAGATTTGTTTTTTCCTTTTAGTTTTTACTTTGTTCTTTCTTATATTGTTTCTAGTGTACTTACGGGTCAAATAAAGGGTGCTACTGGAGTTCGGGGGGGCCACTGCAGTAGTGTCTCTGCGTCTCTAACGCACGGCTAGAGCGCAGAGAGGCCATAGCGCTAGCCGAATCGGGTTCGAATTCTGCATAAAAACCATTCTGTAAAGCAAATTCGTACTTTTTTTTCATCCTAACTTAGCCTAAGCCTTGGAGAAGGAGATTCCCTTCCCCTAGGCTTAGGTGAATACGCGTAAGTGGTTGTTTAGACTAGTTATGGCTAGTTTTTCGTAATACACTTTTGCAAGAATAATTCAATTGGTTTTTTTAGTTAGTTAGCTGTATCTAGGCATAAAATAACCTTGAGAGTGCCTATAAGCTGAAATCAGGCGCGACTCTTGCTTTTGTCGAGTGGCCCCCCCCAACTCCAGTAGCGCCAAATAAAGTCGGGGGGGGGGGGGGGGGGGAGACGCAAAATTTTCACCCACGTCAAAGCTTCTTTCCTTTCCTAGGGTTAGGCTAAAGCAGATGAGACCTATGCTTTGACAGATGCTTTTTAGTGTGGGAGGAGGGGATATCAATTTTAGCCTAAGCCTAGTAAGGGAAAGGAGCTTCGACGTCGACGCAAAGTTGCGTCTCCCCCTCCCCCGACTTTGTTTGACCCTTCTGAGATTTTCAGGAATAGAAATGCACAATTAAGAAGACCCATAATAAACAAGTAAAATATGTCACTAGAAAACAGTCTAAAGAGGAAATAATTCAAAAATAAGGTTACATCAGGCCGAAGACAAGCTTTTAAATGAACGAGGCGTGGCTCGGCCATGGAAGCTTGCAGTTCGGACGGAAGCGCGCCCTGAGGGCAAATAGCGCCCTATGGCGCGTTTTTCAACGCTGGTTTCGTTTCACATTGTATCTACCGAACCCATATGTTTGTTTTCAGACGCCATTGTTTTTGTAAACGTTATTCCGCTCTTACTCCCCTCCCGGTGCCTTTAAGGGATATCTAAAATTTCGCAGCACTCACTACTTTGTACTAGCACTCAAAGTACGCGCGGAATTCAGCGGGTTTAGAAATGTAATATCAAAAACCCCAATGCTAGGCGTCGTTCTCGGCAAGGCGAGCGCGCGATATCCCACGTGGCAGACACGTGAAAAAACGAGCGGTCGCCAACGTGTTAATTTGGTTTGGTTGCTGTAGACAGCTATAGTATGCAGTCACGCCCGGCGAGCAGTGCGTTGAATAAGCTGTTCTCAATTAATCTCACCGTATCAGACAATTGTTAACTTTTGTCCCATCTTAAAATTGCAACTGGTTTTTGGCGATGTATAACTCGGGTATAAATGATTGCTGCCCTGAAATCCCGGTCTTTGTTAGGCACAGGTTAATTTACACCCGCTGTCCCTCCAGTTCCTTCAGATTCATCCCCATCTTTATTGGTTCTGGTTGGTTTGTTTTAGTTGTGCTGGAATTCAGATCCGGGGATCAATTGTAAAAGTACGTGGTTTCTTTCATTTTTATCTTCTTCACTATTATGCCTTCGTTTCGTATATGGTGTATTCTACTTGGACGGATTAGTGGAAGACAGACTGCTGTTACACCTGGAACTGATGGGTTTTCCATTTCCATTTCTCATGTATAATGTGTGTATGTTGATCCCGACTATGAATTCCGGAACTGGCATTGTGGCGAGTGTTCCTTTATTTGATGTATCTTCTTTTCGCCTCATTGTGAGCTTGGCATTGCAAGTCCTCTCGTGAAATTCAATTCAGTTGTGCCACTTTTTCTAGGGAATCGATGGCGCGTGGAGTCCGTGATGTTGTCATAAATGGGAGAGATGAGCTTCAGGATCCTTTCCTACGAAGTAGACTCCAGTATGCATACAATCTTGATCTCCTCGAGCAAAAATATAAGAAATTAGAGGAACATCGGTCGGGTATTGAGGTGAGCAAGAATTTGTTTATATGAAGAAAGCTAGTGATAGAAGAAAGATTAGTTTTTGAAGAAGTCGCTACATATCACTTGAAAGATCAGCATTAGTTCTCTTTCTACGTCGGAGAACATAGAGGTTTCTATTGTTTCTATAGTAATTAAACTATAGTATATCGTGATTTTTTAGGTGAGCTATGGTCATTTCTACCACTGCTCGTTAAAACTTGTAACATTTGTGCATTTTTCAAGATTGATTATGTTACCGGCGACGTATATGCCCCAAAAAATATGTCCAAGCGAGCAGCTCAAGCAAAGCTCATGAGATGGGCTCAGAGAAGTCAGGAATGCGGGTAGGTCCTAGTTGACTAATCCATTACATTCTCGTAGCTCTAAGGTTCGGAATAGTTTTGTACGATGACAGTTTCTCAAGTAACTTCAAGGGAGAAATTTTGAACGAAGTGATCGCTCATTTTAATAGAGGCACCATTTTGCTGCAATGACAGCTGGCAATAAGTCTAGAGAATCTAGGCTCGAGGTGCTAGGAAGTTCCGAAAATTGTGTTTTGTATGGATTGTAGCAGAAGCGTGTTCAGACTCGGAAAATTTT
This sequence comes from Trichostrongylus colubriformis, assembly GCA_963978905.1. Lineage (NCBI taxonomy): Eukaryota > Metazoa > Nematoda > Chromadorea > Rhabditida > Trichostrongylidae > Trichostrongylus > Trichostrongylus colubriformis. The sequence continues at coordinate 32,567,956 of OZ022259.1, read as the reverse complement.
CCGCTCCGTGTAACAGCCTCGATGTTTTCGGAAATCACTACAAGAACAGAGTGAAGGAATGTCAACGGCTGGATGCTGTGCGTTTTCAAATCAGCATTGTGTAATTTTTGTTTATATTGTTCGTCGTTTCCTTTTTTAAGGATTTCAATGCAAAACTAAAGGCGAAATTCCCAAAATGGGAACCATATGAACCTCGACGTCGTCGTAGGATGAAGAGAACCATCAGGGAAACTGTGAAGGTTTGTTAGTAACAATGTTCCTTTTCGATTTCAATTGTTAAACTGTTTTTTTTGTTGAATCGTTTGTTGAACTTCTGCATTTTCAGGAGCTAGTCTTTGAAGGACCAATAGATTCTCTCAACTACCTCATGAAAATTAGGGGTATTCCTTCCAGCATTTTTGAGCATCGAGGTATTCGTTGCATTTTGAGCTCAAAGGTTTTTCCAAAGTGTACATGGATATTTCAGGTGCATTACCTGTCCCTATGATTGTTGGTGATTGCTCTAAGTCTAGAGAATCTTCGCCAGTTCGTCCTTCAGCGATCACAGGAGCCCATGCTCAATCGGCCCTCATGGTTACATATAAAGACTGTTCAAGATCGAGGGAGTGTTCGCCTATAAGAAGTTCATCGGTTGCCAGTACAAATACTCGGAATCTCATGGTAGCAGTTAAGAACTGCTCAAGATCAAGAGAATGTTCGCCAGAAGACAGTTCTGCGGTTGTGAAAGCACGTCAACTGAGTCGCATCGCACTAGAAAGGGATTGCTCAGGATCAAAGGAATACTCTACTCACGGTGTCTCTAAGGCTACCGTTGGAACACATAGCAATCACTCCGGAGAAGTTACCTCATATATTCGTGACCTTGGTCAAAGTGCGGATTCATATGTTCCGATGGATATAAGCAGTGGTCAGATTCAAAAAGATCAGGCCACGCTGTTCCCTAATTCTGGTTCTTCTGTAACTGAGAGAATGGCGAGTATCGGGAGTCTCGAAAGACGAGAGGCGTTGAAGCCATCGTCAACTAATTCGAATTCAACTTGCGACAAATCTTCCCTGTCGGACGTGCATATTACTCTACCCAGGAAGCAGGTCACAGCGCAGGAAACACCTTCATCTGCAGCTTCCGTCTCCATAACACCTCAGATTGATACCAATCGAAGTCTTCGTGGATCTTCCCTTGTTACGAGGGGTGTTCGTCGTCAGCGCAGCAGCAGTGAAAGAGCGGTGGAACCATCATTAACCCCTTTATCGGCCGTAAAGTGCGACAGGACTCCAGCTACATCTATGGGTCTACGTCAAGAAGAGAAGACCTCTCAGAAGAGAAATAAAGCGGAATTGTCGGACACTAGTTACCAAGTAACTCCTACAACATCGAAAAAGGTTAACCGAAAAGCACTTCAACAAGAAAAAAGTGCCACAAAGAAAAACACGTCAACGTTGTACTCACTCACCCCCACATTCCCGACATGTAGCGCACCCATTGTTGGTAGGAAAAGCGCTCTCCGACTAAAACTGAAAACTCCACAAGATGCCTCGCCATCACCATCAGCAAGAAAGAAGGGAGCTGTTCGCGCCTCCTCTGGTGCTGCACGTGTAACTGAAAAAAGAGTAGAGGACGTGGTAAAGAAACTAGGAAAGAATGGCATAAGTCGGTCGGCCGGTCCAAAATCCAACAAGTCGCTGTCAACACCGAAGACGAAACTGACTTCCAAAAGTCGTTCGAGCTCGGCTTCAGTTGAAATTGCAATTGGAAGGAGCTCTCTTCGTCCCCGAAGGGATGCCAGATTGGAGACTTCACCGCTATCAGTAACTGCTCCAGCCATAGTTCATAGCTTATCTGAGGTTGATGGAACAGGTTCAGCTCGATCTGTAAAATGCTTCAAGAAGAGAACTTTATCGAAGGCAGCAGTGACATCTGCTGCTCCTTATATTGCTGGGTCTTGTCAGAGCAGCCGTAAACGAAAGAAGAATGCAACGAGAAATTGTGTGTCACAATCGTCGACGCCACCGGCCGCGCACATCTCAAACATCCCTTCATCACTCTCACCGACAACACCGGTTAGTATCCAAGGCAAGAACTGCTGGAGTACTATGGCAACCACTTCTTCGGCAACTGGGAAAAGAGGGTAAGCTCTTCAGAATATAGAGTGAATCGCTAGGCGAAGAAGGTCTCTAAAAGTCTTGTTCACTCAGGTCCAGTGAAAGTGTTGATCTTGAAGCGAGCAGTCATTCACTTGAAGTTCCAAACGGCGTATGGGATGAGGTGGGTTTTCTGTGTGTGAGCTAAACATGCTACTCACTGCCATTCTTTTCAACTCCAACGTAAAATTCAGAGTGTCCAAACTCTTTTCAAGTCTTACGAAGATAGCTTATCTGAGAACAACAGCAAGATGACGACAATTCTCGGGTTTGATGCTCAAAAGTTCAGGTAGGAAAAAGCACATATACAATAAAATGTTCAATTCTTCACGTGGCAATGTTCTTTTAGAAACCTATTCCGTTTTTAGAAGGCACTGTGGTGAGTCTCTCCAAACAACACTTTCTAGTTTCCTGGATTTTGCCCGTGAATGTCAGCCGTCTTCTGGGGAAAGGTACGCCATAATGTCGTTTCTTTTTTCCTTTGTGATTGCCAAATTGCGAACAAATCAACCGCGTACGAGCAGCTGGTCCTGAACCCTTGCATTCAAAGTGGAATAACTCCGTCGAAAGTCCTTATATGGCGTTACAGGTTCCAGCAGTGTTATTAGTCGCTGGTTAGTGGCACCTTTTGCCCGGTGGGACACATATGGCAAAAAAGTGGGAGCTCAGTGGTTTTACGCCAGGTTTAATTTCAAAACTCAATTGCATTCTTGGTTTCGTCAAGTACCTGCTGCTTTTGTGTCTTCCCTCAGCACAATGTTAAAAACCGTATTAGGGGTAATGTGAGTAGCTGAGCTGTGGCAGAGGCTTCTTGTTCAAACAGCTGTCGCCTTTTTCAAAGTGTTCCTCGCCCTGGTGGCGGGTTTTGAGATAAAATGGTGGGACAGGACTACCAAACACCTTGACTTTCGAGATATTCAAAAATCCTTTCAAGTCGCTCCAGATTATCATTCATTAATAATTCATTAATAATTTGATATTCGCCTCGAATTACACCTACCACTGCCTTCAATAACTAATGCGAAGCTATATTCACGTTACATCAATTCTCTGCGACGAGGTGGTCGTAACTTCTGAAACGAGTTCAGAAAGCTGAGGTCATAAATATCGCGCTATTATGATGTTAGCGTACTTCGGAAATGATGGTGGCATAGTTCAACAGTGATACTTTCCCTTCCTCTTCATTCAACGTAAGGCTCGCGTGGGCTGGATCTTGTGCGATAGAGTATCAAACTAGTCGTCTCAAGTAAATTTTCACGCCCCGCCAATCTTCATTTCTAATCTAAATTATTTCTTATCAGAGAAAACATAAAGGGTGGCTATAACAGCATAGCATACACCAGTAAGTAACGCACCAGCAATCAGTAAAACTATATTTCCCCATTGATGGCAATTTCTCATGCATGGCCGACCACGTGTGACGTTGTGAGTCATATAGTATGTCTCACGATCATTTGAATCTTAACGCTTTAATGACTGATACTTTCGTACTTTTCATGATTTTTTCTACGAATGAGCAAATCTCACTGCAATCTTTGGTAATCATCTTGTAGAGGTAATTCAGGAGTGCTGCTAAAGTAAGAAGTTTTTAGTTTCATCCGGTTTTGGGTTTTTTAAAGGCACATCACGCGATCAGATTAGTCGTTTACTTTCATAGGGCAAGTAGGTCTCTGGATAACTGCTCAGATTGCATCTTTGTTGCGGCTGCACGGTGCACCCTCACGATGTTGTGCCTACCTGAACATAACCGAGCCACGCCCAACCAACCAAACAGAAAATAGGCTGTTTCATCAGAATATCTTCTCCTATCGTAAGTTTCCTTATCTACGTTAACGCCACGTTCAAAATTTGAGAAATTGTTCGTCCAAGACCAGGTGTGATTTCGTTGGGTGTGCATGGCTCGGTTTGGTTTAAACAGGCACAACCCGTGAGGGTGCACCGTGCAGCTGCAACAAAGGGGCAGCTTGAGCAGTTATTCAAGGACCTATTATACCTGCCCTAAGAAAATAAGCCCCTAATCTGATTATCGCGTTGATTGAGTGACCTCGACACTGAGTGCACGACCCATTGCCTTACAATCATATACATTCCGCATCGATTAACGTTTTGTTTTGAGCAAATGATTCCTTTTTATGGTGACTCCAAGTATGATCTCGCAGTGATACTTTCTGATCAAACATTTCGTATTCTCTACCTACTAAAATTGTAAGTCGTTCATTGGAGTTCAAACACTATAAAATACTTTACCTCTTATGTAGTGTCTAAACACAAAAATAATCTTGGGAATTCTTTTGATAGACTCTTTCGAAACTGCTTCTTCCGTGACATCGCGTGTGACCAAAAATGCGCGCATACAGCGCGGCTCGCAAAGTGAAGAGCGCGTTATTGTCGATGGATTAAGAAGTGATCTTTACCGGTTGTCTTTTGCTCATCACAGATCATCACGATTTTCCCAGATCAAGCCGCAGCTGCTTACGTGCCACACTGATTTTATCCTTTTATTCCACCTCTGGGGACTAACAATGGGCTAGTGGCTTCAATCAGTAAAACATTGACTATAGTTATTGTTAAGCTATTTGGACAATGGTCTGAAAGAGGATCGACGGGCGATGGCTGCTGCGAAATCACGTAATCGAGCTCTCAAACAAGGTTATTTTGCATGAAAGATGTAGTACGATGTGAAGTAGTGTACTGTGAAAAATATGTCCAAAAATATGCCGTATCCTTCACTTTGTTTTATTTGCTTTTTATTAGCTCGAAATGTGCACTAACGTGCTTCTATTTTTCTTGCCAATGCCAAAACACTTCATTTTCTTCTCCTTTTATTCTTGTGTTTTGTTGAACTGTCATTTAGCATATTCATTAGGATCTCTGTTCGAAGAGGAGTATAGGTCTCTTCTAGTCTTGTACAATTGCATTTAATTATGTTCTCACTGTCAGTACAGTGCTCATTGCATCCTTCTTGTTCTATATGGTTTGAAAAAAAGAAGACCTTTATGGTATTGGCTTGTGGTATGTTACAGTTCACCTATCAAGACTTTGCAATAGTTAACAAATGTGAAGAATCCCTTCATTGTGGGTAAGTTCACCCCTATAAACTATCGCGTTCCTACTGCTAAAGGTTCTCTACTGCTTCTACAAGGCACAACACCGCTAGGGGGTATTGCAGGAGGAGCCAACGCGGCTTTGCGCCACGCGATCGCCAGCTTAAAACCACCGGAAGGGTCGAGTGTGACATAAGTTTTGTGGAATAAATGTAGAATGTGAAGGTAGTTTGCTAAACAATGTAACAGAAGGGAAAGAGCGGAATAAAACTGTGAGAACCACTTTTCACCTTTCCCTATTCGTGCCTTTAAGTCAGTAGCCGGTGGGATAGGTGCAGGCGGGTGAGGGACTATGGCTAGGCCGCGAATGTTGTCCCACCCTTGCAACAATTCCCTTGGCGGACGCGTAGCAGCGCGACTCGCGGTGCTGCTTGATAAGACCCCAGATTGTTCTTCTTCAACTCGAGTATCGCCATAGATCAACTTGCCTGAATTGGAAATTGGTTTTCAGAGCACATTTCTTTCCAGCTCTTATTTTTTCCTCCTACCAAGGCGCTGCCGCGCACACCCAGGTGTTGAGGAAAGTAGTTATTGAACTACGACCCCCACAACGAGACTCAAATACGACTCCTTGTCGAGATACGCATAATCTTCACGGCATCAGTAACTATTGCTGATTGCATAGTATCAGGTGTGTGCAGAATAAATGGCCAAAACATAACTGGCCATAACTTCGCTCAATCACAACCTTATTTGTTGAGATAAAAACCATTCAAATCTACAGAATTTTGCCAACGATTCGGTCAAGAAAATATGCCATCATGATAAAACTCTGGATTGCGAAAATTAATAAAGTGTTGAAATGTTCGGTTTCCGGACCGAAGATTGTTAATTTGGTTTGAAAATTACCCAAACGTTGAGGTAAAAACGGACTAAGATTAGAAAGACATGAAGTGTCCGAAAGACATGAAAAAGGTGTGAGCGCAATGGGCGGTGCGCAACCCTGTGGGCGGGCGGAAGTCCAAAAAAATCTGTAATGATGACCGTGACATCTTGCACATTCTTAAAGGCAGCAGTAGGGGAAACTCGGACGAAAAGTAAAAGAAGTAGTGAATATTGAAGTCGAGATGCCTAGTAATAGGTCAGTGAAGAAAAAACGGATGGAATTGGCCAAAAACCAGAGAACTAGGACCTTTCCCCACCGTTGATTCTCGATCTGGACAACCTTCCCGTCAAGAAGCGGGTAGTCCGGACTATTCTTCCATTGGCATGTTTTCAAATGAACACAAGGGAATGTTTTGAAATACGACTGCATCTATTTCTTGGAGTGAGCTTCAAGCTAAAACTGCGAAAGCGCGCCGCAACAGCTTCGATCTTGCCGCCTCTCCTTGGCCGCTCGCACCTCATCCAGTCGGGAATTACGTCACCCGGAGGCGGGGTCGACTTATCGAGAGGCGGAACAGATGGGCGGTTGAGGCGTTTTCACAGCTCGGAGGGACGCTTTGTACCGCGATTTCGCCATAGATAGTCTTGAGCCTAGAACTACCATGTGAGTGACTTCTTGTAGGGAATTCTCCATCACCACATTGCCCCCTAATGCTGTCTTTAAGGGAATCGTTCACAGAAATATAAGATCTTCTGTTACCCACATATTAGTGTTACATTTGCTTAGTTAAGACCGCATGCAATGTTTGGCGTGCAAGTACACAAATCTAACTGAAGTAAAGCTTCTCAAAGTAACGGCTGATGGAGCGGGGCGTCCGAGTTGGTTTAGACGCTACAGAGCTGACGAGGAGCAAAGCGGTGGTAGTCACATGGTCAAGGACGGTAGAGTAGAAAGCAAGTCAGCTATGGGCAGGAAAATTCAGGTGCTCTGCCCGCTGGAGACGGCTAAAATGTTGCTCGGCGGTGATTCGAACAAGTTGCTCTTTTTCAGTTATTCGATTTCCGCTCGAAAACAAAGAGAATTTCTCGGTTCTTTTCGTGTTTGTTCATGTACTGTGTCCAGTGTAGCGATTTTAAGAGCATTTAAAGTCTAGGAACTTCATTAGACAGAAGGTTTAAAGTTAGCGGAAAGTATGAAAGTAAATGTGATGGTGGACCGCGGATAAATGGTGAACAGAGCTTTTGTGGCAAAGGACGAGGGACGATCGACCTACTGACGCCCATCGTGTGCGCAGTATGTAGTGTGCGCCGGCCAGCTGGGGAAATACAAATGCCGAGATACAATAACAGCAAAAAAAAAACAATTAATGAAAACAGCGAAATCGAGAAAACAGGCTTTCATTCCTTTCCTTTTCTCCATTAGAAGTTCGCCGCTAAGGGTAGTTGCAACGGAGAGATTGAGTAAAGTAGCTAACCTCGCCCCGCCCTCGCAGTAATGGATGCGAGGCAGCGTGACAGCGAGATTTCGATAATGACTCTTAGGCCACTTTTTCAATGCAAGCTTTGCCACAGTTCATCCTTTTGAACCTTAATTTGCTAAGAACGTTTCTTTCAAGTTCTCCCTTTCTTTTCATCCTTAATGGTGCCTTAATCTTCCTCATAAGTGCTGCCGTGAGGGTGGATAATGCGTTGCTTGCAGACCATTAGTTATCGGGGACAAAAAACGTGCGAAATTCGATCATTTCTCGAAGGGTATTTCTTGTCAACTGCGTCACCATCATGCGGTTGATCGGTCTCAATGATAACTGCAGAGGAAATCAGGTTTGCTTATTCATCAGCTTTATCCTACAAACTTTGATATGGTCGAGAGTTTTCTGAGGCGCCTTGTAGACGTGAGCGTCTGAGTGTATACCAGTGCTACCAAAACAGTTCAGTAACGATGGGGACGATACGAAGAAATCATTGTGAGCAAAAGGGTATGGATTTTATCGGAACCGGAAGGGAAGCTTTGTTCCCTTTCCTTTCCCGTATCCACAGGGGTGCGAAGTTTCATAGGCAAAGAAAGAAAGCGAATAGACAGTTCTATTCGCTTTCTTTCTGAGTGGCCCGTCTATCGCAAAAGCTTAAATTATGAAGGATCCTGATTTCAGAGGATGTTGTGTTATGAAATCTTTGCAGTTTTACTATACTGCGCAATAGAACGAGTGCATAGAGAATATACTGAGGAAAATGATCACTTGTCATTTCCAATTTTCCGTTCAAAACTGAGTAGAGGGTAGGAACAGAGCCTCCTTGCTGTTCGTATCGGTCTCAATAGACTGGTCGGTCGTTGACGAAAATTCGACCCCGGGCGATCGGGCCGACCTGATCGCTTCAATTTCTTTAGTGTTCTCAAATTTCAAGGAGCGGTTCATCATCCAACGAGAGATTACAACGTTTCATTCTCAACCACAGTCTGAGGACATCATCGATGTCGTAATTCATAATTTTCTTTATGGGAATAGAGTTAAGCGCTTTGCTCATGTCTCAGTCCGGATAAACCTGCTTTGGATAATTGCATGTGAACACGTGTCTTTGGAATGCATAGCCGTCGAACAGCTTGCTGGAACGTCCACCAAGTGGGAGGTTGACCGCAGTGGCAAACCTATCCAGTTAGTGAGACAGCAGGGCATATAGGCACGTAGGGAACCGAACAGTCTCGTAACATACACTCAGATGCTACGGTATTCTATCTGACCACCTTGTAATTACACCTTGTTCCCTTCTACACTGTCATTCTTGAAGGCAGCATTAGGGGTAATTCGGTTGTTTCATTCCTTCTAGTCTTTGATACTGACCTGTGGACGGTTTCACCACGAAAGCTTTCACGTCACACACCAAGTCATTCTGATCGATACGACTTTAATACGATACGATAAGAATCATTCTGCTATCGTGCTCGTTACTCTACACCTCAGTCATTCTTCGGTAAAGTCGATCATAGGAGGCGGGATGGACTCCTCAAAGGCTTCAGGTCTTATTTGTAACTCCGTCACTACAGCTCGGAGGCGCGCTTTTAGACGGGGATTTCGCTATGAATAAGCTTCTCAGGCCCATTGTTTTAGTGTGATTGACTTCTTTTAGGGATTTTCCATTAACCATATTATCCCTAATGCTGTCTTAAGCTATAATACATTTGTTAGATTCGTTCTGCAACTTGATATCTCCCAAAAGTCACGGACGTACTCGAAACCACCTCTGTTCTGTTTTTTGTAGACCTTGGCATCGCAGTTACCATGTATATTTCATGTGACAATTAAAGGCGCCATTTCGTACTAGTGCCGTCCCATCCCGTTCAACGAAGATAATCTGTGAACGAGTTTTCCGTTCAGAAGCTGGACTCCATGTGGATTCACACTGAGTAGCATTCGGGTGTGCTCCTCAATACGGCAGTCTTTGCGCATTACAGCGCTCCAGTACTGCAGAAGGAGTTCTTCGAAGCTACAATGCGACAGCTTCATTCCTATGCCCACTATCGGAGTTCTCAAATTTAGAGAAGAGAACATTGGGTTTCCCTTAAATTTAAAGTAATGTGAATCCACCTTTTTGTTCACAATAAAGTTTCTTTATGCTCGGACAAGAACCCGTTGTCCCTTTGGCTATTGGGTCATTCCATAAGTAGTGTCGCTTTCTTCGAGCGGATTTTTTTCTCTTGAAGTTGCAGGTTTGTGTGGCATTTCATACATCATACGAAGAGATTTTCCTGCTCTACAAAAGGACGTGTTTAGTTTTTTTGTCCGTCATAATAGAGCCGATCTTCAGGCTGGTGAAGCGGTTGACTTAGTCGACAAAATTTGACCATACCGGCAATTAATTAAAACACTACCTTCCACTTCGGAAAAATTGATCAATCATGTGTCTTGTACTAAGCCACGACCTCTTCTATAAGATCCACCAATTAATTGCTTGAGAGGTCGTCTCGCGCGTTTTCCAAGATTGGTTTTTCCGCCACAACTCGGTGATTTTTGGCGATTTCCTCAAACCACGGCAAGAAAATTTTCCCAATTAATTAGTTCATTGAGTGGTGAATCATCAAGTAGAGGTAATGGGTAGTGGTGGGGAAGCATAATTTACCGAGTCTCTGGAATATCTGTTGAAAAAATAAATTGTGAAATAATGTCGTCTGGGCCCCTATGATATTGTTTTGAAATTCAATCTGAATCGCAGTCAAAACGAAATCAAAACAGGTTTTCGATAGAGCAGAGAAAACACTTACCAATGGTCACTGAAGCAATGCTGAGCAAGGGATTTTACACACGAAAAATAAAATTTTGAATAAATGTGAGTGCTTTCGAAAAAAAGGAATTTAGAAAAATAACGACGTGTGCAACCGATCAAACAATTGTAGGAATTTGTAGAAGATGTCGAGGCCAATTGCGGCACACATGGTTGGTTGATTTTCCTGAAGTGAAATACAGTGTTTTAATTAGTTGCTGGTTTTGTCTATTTTTTCACTTGGACCTACCCCTTTGCAAGCCTGAAAATCGGCCTCATTTTAACATATCCGAAAATTGTACACAACATATTGTAGAGCAGAAAAATCGCTTTCGAACGGTATGTAAAATGCTGCACAAACTTGTGAATCCATTAGAAAGATCTTTGTTTGAAAAAAAACGACATTACTTATGGTATGACCCTATATAATAAATGAGTATTGTGTAGTAGATACCATGTTCGGTCTTCTCGAAATGTGGCCATGTTACTGTCGTATTATCAGGTTTGCTATGAGACGGTTTTATTGGTCAACGTTTTGAACAAGTCGTCGTTTTCAAGACCTCAAAGTTCGAAAGTCCCAAGTCCGCATTTTCTGGAATTCACTGGACTATTCAACGGTGCTATCGCCATGAGGAGGCATCTCATGGGAAATTGCACATCTTTGCAGTTGCACATCATGATGGGATCTTTTGAGTGGTCCATCTGTACACTCAGGCGTATAGATTGCCTAAGTCTTAGCGAAGAAATGGAAGGGTTCCTTTTCCCTTCTAGGCTCAAGTAAAAATAATGTTAGCACTGGGATGCCCCTCTACCTCATTGCAATTGCATCCATTTTCGGTTCCAGCTCTGGAAGAGGGTTGAAACGAACAGGAATGGCATGGCCTTTTCCGGATAACATACAGATTGGGACCTTCAGACTTCTAGGTCTTAAAAACGACGATCATTTCACAGCAAGCACGTAGCTGGTTGCACAGAAGAAAAATACGACAAATGCATATGTTTGCCACATTTCAATTCAGGGAGGTGTTGCGTTTATAGCCAAGATAGTTAAAAAGCGACATTTATTCTACAGCAAGTATGCTGGCTGTGGAAACCGCTACAATTGGAATCGAACATCCAATTAACATTCGTGTATATTTGCCCAAGCCTACAGGAAGGAACCTCCCTATCCATTAGGCTCAGGCAAATAGTGGATAGAAAAATCAGATCCTTCGGATCGGAATCGCTCCATTTTACCTGTAGCAGATTGAGTTGTTATTCGTTACAGAAAAATGTGATACATTCGTTATTCGTTTGAAGAATTTCATTCAATTGTTGTATATAATACAAGAATATATTTGCTGTAGGTTTGCTTGCATTCGCTGTATTTACCACACTGTAACCAGCAAAGATTCCGATCCAAGCAATCTTATAGGACGGAGGTGGTGTAGTGACAGGTGGCGCACACCCCACCCTCATGGTGCGGGATCAAATTCGCATCGACGCCGCTCAGGCCAACCAAGCCTTCCATCCCTACGGGGTCGGCGTATCGGTACCGGACTCGTCTGGGAGGATATAAGCACTGACTTGTACATCGGCTGGCCACCGAAGTCGTGTATAGGCCACATCACATTCACCAGCCACCACGATTGTGAATGGTACTAGAATGCGCGGCGTATCCCACAGAAGGGATTGATCAACGCCAAAAACTTTGTCCAAAAACTTCAACTTTAACCCGCACAGAAGAATGCTTCGCTCTGCTAAATGCCTTTCATATTCAAATGGCACTTGAAGCCATTTAATTATCATTGTCCCAGAAATCTTGATTCGGTATAACTATAAATTCTTTGAAACTTCGTCTACATAGGTTATCTGGGTTGCTTATCACGAAGGCTACGTCCCGATTGGTTCGAAAGGGTTTCTGGCGTTGGCGATAGTTTGTTGCAATTGCACCGGATGGGTGCTACCTTGTTTTGTACAAATTCGCTGTAACTTTGGATGCGAATGAAGTTGTGGGAGGGGGTGCCATTTCACTGTGCTTGCCGACTGGCCCTATTTTTGCCTAAGTTTTAAGCCTGAGCTTCAGTTCAGAAGGAAGCCCCTGCCCCCCCCCCCCCATCCCTCTGGAGGCTCGAGTAAAAATGTACACTTGAGTATACAAACAGATGATTGTAGAACGGTATTGAGTGGAAGACGTCAACGCGACCATGGGTGCCCTAAGTGGCACCGAACGTTGCCCATAGGGCTTATTTTGGGTGTTTATCGCGAATATCGCAATGGTTCAGGCGCCGGCATCACTTGGCGCCATTACTGTTGGATTTCTATATTCTTGCATGGGTCTTTATGGACGGAGGAAGCCATTAACGCTTTCGCTGGGCGTTCAATATCAATAAAATGTCCCGTGATTGCGATAGTGCCTTTTTCTTTTGCCAGTTGCTTTTTTTTTGAGATTTTTTTTGAGAAATTTTTTTTGAGAATTCTAACCAGCTTCGAGCCGTAAGCTGCAAAATGCCACTGTCACCACCTAAATTGGATATCGTTTATTTTCCCCTATGCAAAATGTCTGGTTGTCTCCGGTCCTCTCATGAATAACGCTTATATCGCTCGTACATATGCGCTGTGACATTGCACGAACAAGCTTCTGAACCTGTTTTCATTACGCTCCTTTGTTCCTTGTCATTCATCCGTTTTCTCAAACATCTGAGCGCTCTCTGTGAATTTCTCAGTTCCATTTCCATCTTTCAACTAAACTATTTGTATTTCCCGTGAGGCGATGATGGTTTCTCTCTGATTATTTCTCTCACCCATCCGTGCTCCTAATTTCAATTCCGTACTGGGAAGAAATCTGTTGGATTATGCGTATGCGATGGGACTGCCTCTGTCGGCCAGTCTGTTGGCTTTGCTCTAGTCGGGCGAGCAGCCGAAACCCTATTCATTGGTCCTTGCCCTCGCGGAACACGCCTTCCAATAAATTCGAACGTTTATGGAAATAAGCCGTTCTCCCCTCGAACGATTATTGCTTGACGTCTTTTTGTTGCTGTCCGCTTTCACAATGACATTTGACGTACATTGAACGCCAGAAGGCGGTCATCGCAATATTCATCAACGTCGAGCGTATTTTCTACGAAGAATTGTTGAATCACGCTGGCTGCAGGGGATCTTATATTGAGACTGGGGAATAAAATAGATAGAGATGATAGGCGGACGTCAGACTTCACGGTTCTCCGATTCTGCGTTTTAGCAAATCCGCGATTTTGCGGTGTCGCACAGTGGCACACGTTTCTGTGGCATTGAGATATTGCAATGCTGCGTAATCGCATGCAGAATCACGGAATGCCGCGAAATCGTGTATCACAAAGTAGATTCGCAGCATCGCGGAATCGCAAATTTTGGCAAAGGCAGTACGTTTTAGTGTGGGTGAAGCTGTCTGTGGGGGGAGATTTCCTTCATGTGGCGCGTTCGCAGTGCACATAATCGGTGTGCCATTAACTTCATTAGACAAATTTGTATACTCCATTTCGGAGCACTTGATAGGGCGTGGCCTACGGACATGGGTTAGTGGCGAGAGTGAGAGTGTGTGGCGAAGTGAGAGAGTTTGATACACGCTCACCCAAGTACGTAGGCCACGCCCTTACAGGCACTCCGAAATGGACTGTAGCTATAATCGTTGTATGTGTAATGTGTTCGAATTGGTATGTGGATTAACGAATGTATAGTAATTATCGTTACGCGATGTAATCGAAGCTTCCTGTTTCAGTTTTTCTCCCATAATGGCTCTTCGTTTCTGCCTCACCATTAGTTGCCTGGGATCAATTAAGTGAGGGAGGAGGGGAGACGCAACTTTTCACCAACGTCGAAGCTCCTTTTCTCTCTAGGCTTAGGCTGAATTCATATCCCCTCCTCCTCCTCCTACATGAAAAGCATCTGTCGAAGCATCCAATTAATCTGCTTTATCCTAACCCTAGGAATAGAAAGGAGCTTTGACATCGGTGAAAATGAAAATTTGCGTCTCCCCCCATCCCTCCCAACATTAGTTAACCATTCAGCTGATGCTCACGCGCTTCATCAATGGGGTTGAATTACTCGGTTTTTCGATTCATAAAGTTTCGTGCGGCAAGTGTGACATTAAGCTTTTTGCGAGAGATTAAAACCTATTTCAAAAAAACTTTAAATCCCGACATTCTAAAACCTGTAATGAAATTTTGCTCAATACCCCGCTCTTAGCTTTCGTCGAGCAGGCTATCTAATAATCGGCATTTCTTATGAATGATTTCAACGCGATCGCATTATTTCTTTCGCCGATTCGGTCATAAAGCTTCTGGACTATCATCGCCGTGTTCTTGTCCGCTTAACTGCTGGTGATTTATCCTCAGTGCCTATCAAATGGAGCACGCTTAGGTAGTTTCCGTCTAAATGTTACCTGTAATAGTCTAATGGAGATTCCCAACGAGTTGGCCGTTGAACTGGTCTCTTGCGCAGCTACAACACCGTCGTCGGGGTAATGTGAATAGTGATGTAAGGGGCATCGTACAGATCATAGCCGCATGGGTCTAGAAAGACCATATGACGAAATATTCGGTGGAAAGCAACGTCCCCGAGCTTTGTAGGAGCCGCCTTTTTCAACAGCTACATATAAGTTGTTTTAACCCGGCCCCGCCCTTTCGTTAAGGTTGTTCTGGCTTGTAGCCAGAACCCGCGGTCACCCCCGCTCCATAGGGGGCGGGGCTAGGATGCCATATCGTTTTTACGTTCCACCCGAGTAAGGGTCCGCATTCATTGGCTGTTATAAGGATAAATTATCCACTGAACCACCACTGTATTCAAAAAGAGAGATAATATCTCTCGATTATTAAAAAGGCGCCACCCTTCCGCCTAGCCACCACAAAGGTGGTCCGCCCACTTTCGAATTAGGGGTGGGGAAGGAAAGAGGTCCTTATTCCGGTTTTTTATCCCGTTTTTTCTTACTTTCGTACTACTAAGCAGCCCGACTTTCGTGTGCAGAAATCTTCCCATAGACTCGGCTCGGCCACCCCATTGCCCATCCCATTGCCATCAAAGGAGGACCTTTTTACGGAGGGTTCAGGGAGCAATAGCAGTGTATTGAGGACAAGGCATGGCGATCCATCAACAACCAGTGTACTATATGTCGTTATTCCGCGCACGCGACAGTTTTTATCGCCTCGTTCAAGGTGAAACTTGTAAAATACGAACTAGTCCTGCAAGGAAATGAAGACTTGACAAGTCTGACGTGAATTGACTTGCCAGCATCATCGCGTGCGGTGTAATGTCATGCACACCGGGGACCATTGCTCCAGCAACTATTAAAGGACCCCAAAGTGAGATTTTAGTGATCCGGATCTCTAGTTCGCTCATTTGATCCAGTATAGTAAGAATTCGCATAAATGATAGGACGGCATCTTCCCAACGACTTTGAAATATTTCAAAGTGACAGCAGTGTAATGAACCGAAGGACAGGTTATTTGAAATGTATTTCAAACATTTTTAATAGTTGGGCTTTTCCAAATAAATCATTTCCCCTATCTGTCATGACAACGACCCTTTCCTTGCAGTAGGCTGCAGGTCTTTTTTCTGCAGCTGGTCGCAGTAGGCTCGCGATTTTCTTCACAGCTGGCCGCCCAGAAAATAATTATACCAAGTACTGGGAATATCATTTTGTCGTTTCAGATTACGAGCGCGTCGTAAATTTGCGTACAACACTTGCTCGAACTCGAACAACAGCCCTTGTCCAGAATATGGTTCTTTGTCTGCTATATACATAGTTCATTGGATTATCATCACCCTTGTCGTAGTATTCTCATATCTCATCGTAATTCATACAGTCCATTTGGAGCGCCTGATAGGGCGTGACCTACGGACTTGGGTAAGAGTGTATCAAACTCTCCCTCACTCTGCCACACATTCTCACTCTTGCCACGCACTCTCACTCTGGTCACTCACCATATAGGCCACGCCCTATTAGGCGCTCCGAAATGGAGTGTTATAGCAATAAATACCAATATACTAATAAATGGCTCGATGACAAAAACATCCTATAATTGTGACCGATTTGACGCTAGTATATATTGATGCACTCGCAGTATAGAAGCCCTTCACCAAACCTGAAACCAAGCTGTTTTTTTTTGATAAAAAAAACCTTATGAAAAAATGTACTCAAATTCGCTCAGGTGCAGTGGTATTTTTTTTATTTGTGGTGAGTTCGAATACGAATCCATACATTTGCGCATTTCAAATGTGCTGACTTCGACAGTGAGTATTACGACATGAACAGTCCTTTTATGTCTAATTTCATCATTTTGCACTGCTCGTGTCATTCGATGGACTTTTTTGGCGTATTATGCCAATTGGTGTGAAGGGACCACCTATTGCAGCGATTATACGCCGAGCTTGGTACAGCGCTGACCTTTGGTATCGCGACAATATTGTATTTGCGGATTTCCGAGCAACGCGCGACGGATTAGTTTCGGTGAACGCCCCATAATATTCCCTCCCTTCGTTTCTTTTTTCCTTTTGTAAGCTTTCGGGGAGTTATGGAACATTTTATGAAAAAGCATCGGGGGAGATGTCGTGGCATAAATCCTTAACAATGTTTCTGTTAAGTTTTTTGATCGACGTACTTAGCTCTTATTCTCTTCTTTTAGTGAGTGCTTGTTGTGGGCTCGTTCAGTATGCATCGATGAATCACTAACACTGTGACTCACCTTAGCCTTGTGCAGGTTTTCACTATTACACCTCCCTGCTGGATATTGATCATACCACTCTAGTGCAAGAGCCGTTGCTGGCAGTTTACTGATCAGAATCGTTTTTTGCTGTTTATTATTCTACTTTAAAATTCGGATGTAGATCGCCAGTATTGTACGCAACGCATCGTGATTGGTGGTCGATCGGGCATAATTCTCGTGTTTTCTAGCTCGTCGTTTTTCTCAGATATTCAACCTTTCGTGATCGTTCTTATCCATTTTGCTGGCCTCTACACCAATTATTGAGAAGATATGTAAGGGCGAGGTTTTAGTTGGACACATCAAGAACTTTTCAAGTGATATTCATGGGAATCAAGTTATCTTTAACGTTACTTTGCTTACTTCAATACTTTGATGGTCCATCGGCTGGTGTTGACCTAGCGTGGACCACAACTTCGCCATTCCGCTCGATTCTTGACGACTTGCATCCAGTGTGGCAGGCCGCCTTCTTTGAATGATGCTGAGAATGCGTCGGCCCACCTTGACGGCGGTCTTCCCAGTGGTCTCTTCTTGTTCCGTGGAAGCCATTCGGTTACTCTCAAACTCCATCGGTCGTCCGTCCTTCTGAGTAAGTGGCCGGCCCAACGATGTTTCATCTCTCTCATGTACTGCAACGGATCTTGAAATCGCGGCATCTCCCTTAAATGTTCACTTCGTAACCTGAGCTGCTGTCTGCCTTCTTGTCAGGCCAGGATTCCGTTGCGTAGCATAGAGCCGGCAGTAAGGAAGCGTTGAATATTTTAATATTATATGCACTAAGGTGGGAAAGAATCATCAGACCCACGCACACCAACCCTTATCCTAGCACAATCGGGACAAGTCGATTGTTCTGGGGAAACGATACGAACAAATGGCGGAAAGTCGCGACGAGTGGTTTATACCTGATAGTGAGACTGGAAAGGCAAAGAGCTACAGGGTGAGTGACACCCCCCTCACCCCCTTCCCCCCTCCCCTCCCCCCCCATCCCTCCTCTTCCCCCTCCTTTATCTACTCAGCTATCTACTCAGCTCCTCACTTTCCTCAAATAATTAGGATAGGCACATGCAATGAAGCCTACTTGTCGTTAGCAACGTCTAAAGCCAATTTTCGGGCATGTATTCGATAACATCTTTTGCAGGAGAGGGTGCTTGCTGGTTTTGCTAAGCCGAGATCGTCAGTACATAGTCTCTTCGACTTCGATTGCTCAGCTCACGTGAACAATTGGCTTTTTTGATAGTACCATCGTAAATTTCGGGCATTTCTTTTCTCATGGTCATCATTTGTTGCCTAAATCTAATCATCCACAACTATGTATTTTGTGCTATGTTATTATATCCTTATATTTTATTGAATCAACAATACTCATTCATTCTACAATTGACCGATTGACACCAGATCATTTAAAGACACACCACGCGATAAAAAATTGACCAGGGATGTAGAGCCGGTAAGTTACTCAATAGCAGAGAAATGGATGTTTGGAAGCAGTTTGACAAGGATGCGAATTGACACTTATCTTTTGGAAAGTGTACTGAATATATCCATGACTCATTGTTTTCCTGCCAATCTTTTACTTTGAACAACTGTCTGAAAAGTGCTTTTATTACTTGATAGAGTAGCAGCTGATCCTGCATACGACGTTATTCATCTTTGAATTTCATATACTAGGGGCTAGTAGAAATCTTTTTAAACTTGACTGTGTGAGCAGTTTCAAGAAATATAAAGTAGGATGAAGGATTAAGTTTTTGTCGTTAATCTTCCATTCCTGGGATGCACCGCACATTCTAGTTCCATTCAGATAGTAGTGGCTGGTGAATGGGATGTGGCCTATACAATGACATGCGGTGGTCAGCCGATGTACAAGTCAGTGCTTTTATCCTCCCAGACGAGTCTGGTATCAATTTACCGGTCCCGGAAGGATGTAAGGCTTGGTGGGTCTGGACGGGCGTTGATGTGGGATTTGATCCCCGCACCATGAGAGTGGAGCGTGCACCACCCGTCACTTCACCACCTCCGCTCCTCAGAAAATATTCGATTTCGAAAATCTGCATCTCAAAGTGACCTTCCCGCAAGAGAATTTTTCCCTCGTTCGTTGCTGTCGTGGCAAATGTCCCAATAACAATTGAGATGCATTTTAGCGGCTGTCGTGGGAACGTTAGTCATCTCAGGCTGGAAAAGTCTTACTATCGATGGTTACCGAGCAAGCGCTTTACGATAGTGGTCCTGTGAAGTCCCCCCACCCCAGCTCGTACATCTCAGACACATGACCTAATATGTATATTTACGGCCTTCTTACCCTATCGGGCTTCAGAATGCGGTTATTGTGCGTGGCGAGAGTTGCCACATAGCGATTAATGTCCGCATCATGCATCTGTCCATCGCTTCTGGTCAATTAAATAGCAGCCCTATTCATTCACATTGCTATGTTCGTGTAACGACTACGACGAAGAAATAATGGGAAAATGGATCCGTTTTCTTCGGAGCGAGGAATGAACTCAGATTCCAGCAAAGTGGAAAGAAGTCGGGTACCGTAATGATTGGCCTAGCAACAATGCACTCGCTCCATTCTGAACTGTTTCCAAAGAATGCAGAATTTCCAATGAATTCGAGCGCCTTTTAATTAACTTTCCGGTTTTCGGGCATAATCACTAGAACGTAATCTATTACGAAGAGCTGAACAATGGGAAAGATCTTCAGTGATGGAGCCCCCGGCACGCACGCTCTGCTGTAGTTCACGTCACGTTTCCCTTTAGTTTTTTCGATGAGAAACATGTGTTTAGTGATACGGCGGAACAGAGCTGATGCATATTTGTTCTTCGTCACACATTTCGTTTTGTGTGACTGCCCTTTTTCTTGTCGGCGTACTGATTGACTATGAGATAAGTCTGTCCTGGCTCGGTCATAAAGGTAAAGATAAACCTCACTGCCCTGTTATACTCTTAGGGTTGAACAAAACAAAATTCAAATTACATTGATTTTCCAAGTCTTGATGCGGTGCGATTATTCGTCGCTATGCAGTTGTTTATCTTTCGTTTGTTCTATTTACTACGTTTTCTCCTGCTTGAGGTCCTTTAACTGGCACCAGTATTACCTCCAGCGTCTTTGTTGCCAGAGAAGTAATGCGTTGGCTCGCTGAAGTGGCGCACTGCAACTTTGCTTGTGCAGAAAATTTGTGGAGGAATCTGAGGCCCATCGTACTCTTGCTCGTTTAGCGTTCCAGGGGATCCAGCTGGCAAGCGCCCACTACAATGGCCATCGCAAAGCCGCATGGATTGCCGGCGCCCTTGACTTCGATTCCTTGGCGGATGCCTCTCCGAGCAAATTAGAGTGTATCAGTGACGTCCACCCCATTCTTTCAAAAGCGCATTGGATAAGGACGACTGCTTCACGAAGTCTTGCCCCGGGTCAATCAAGGGTTGAGGAATCCTGAGGTGACGTCACAGTTTGGATTGGAAATTAGGCAGGAGGCATTCATATTTAGAGAGACTCTAAATATGAATGCCTCCTGCCTCTAACCCTGTTTTCCAACCCAAGACTTTTGGGTAACATCCAAGTAGCTACTCGTTTTCAGTGCTGTTGGATTAAGTGGTCTCTGAAAAAAGTCGTTGGTAATAATCTACTTTGTACTAGGTAGCAACATCACGTTCTGACTGGTGGCTTTTTTAGGGGCAAGACTAGACAACATGTATTATGGAAGGGGGTCTTATCAAAGATAGGTTCGAGTGCGAAAGGTTGTATTACAATTCGAGCCGATGCTTGATCCTGATTCTGCCTCAAGTGCGAGTGTTTATAAAACCATTCATACAGGACCTCTACTTGCTTTTGCTGAACGTTTGAGCGAGGTCGTATATATGTGTCATTTCGAAATAAGTAGATTTGATGAAAATTAAATTCTTGTTTCGTAAATCATCGCTCGTAAATATCGTCGCTTTTTCAATCCTGCAGAACTCAAATGGTTCAGAACTCAGTCTCTGAGCCTATGTTTTGCCTTTTCCTCAAATATGGGTCGTAAATATCAACCTTAATTCGTCGAGAATGCGAATGATGCAAAAACATGGCTATGCGTCGAAGGCCCTTGAAGGCAAATATCCGGTCTCTTGGTTCGTTGATTACTAACCAGCTCACTGTTTGCTTAGTTACTCGATACAGGCTTGGAATAGCATCACCTCAGTTTTCGAAGCTCCTTCTGCTTCATATTTCGCTCCTTACAATCTTGTGACCAGGGCGGCTACATGTGTTATTTCATAAACTGTATAATCAAACACATCTACCCGATTATTACTGTACTTTTACACCGTGCCGTACCTTCAAGCGCAAAACGGATCCAGAATAGAAGCAAGGCATTTGATGGTGCGGTTCTCTAGAGGATCTTACTCAGTATGAGTGAAATAAACTTGTGCTGAGTAAACTGGGAAACATAATATTAAATAAATATAATTACATAATGGAGGAGAGTGTGGCTTTTGGAAAGTTTTAATCGATTCGCATCACGTCTGCAGTCGTGCTCAACCGAATAAAAAGTTGTTGCTAATGCGAATCACGTGGATAGCTTTTATCCGTAATACAATTTTGCCTTAACAGGCAGCTGCAAACAAAAAAATTGTCCACCCTTTGACTTTTTATAGTTCTTTACCATGCTTTTAGTAGAATGAAAAGGGGTCAGAGGGGCTCACATTTCCGAATAAAATAATTTGGAAAGAAGAAAACATGCATAAGTTACATGCGTTAGCAAAATAGCTAAGTACAGTCCGTTTCCGAGCGCCTGATAGGGCGTGGCCTGCGGACTTGGCTGGTAGTGTATCAAACTCTCTCACCCCGCCACATACTCTCACTCTCGCCTTTCACCCAAGTCCGTGGGCCACGCCCTATCAAGCGCTCCGAAATGGCCTGTATCTTCATTCAAAACAAAGAACAACAGTCTCTGCATTGAATGCTTGAAATTGCTATTGCGAACCCCCCCCCCCCCCTTACTGCCTATGCGTAACGGGATATCAGAAAAATAATGTTACATAACACTGGTACATTCAAGTGAGGTTTACCGATATGCGAAAATGTCGCTACTTTTTTTGTCGCAAAGTTCTCAATGAGATGGAAGTGTTGGTGATGCATTTGTACTTTTCGCCCTATTAAGCTATACTTATTATATTCACCTGTGCCCAAGGACTGAAGTGTGGTCAGAGCAACAAAGTGTGAGAATGACATCCACTTCCACCGACTGATTGTAAAGTTGCAGCGAACACGCGATTAAGTGTCATAAAAGTACTCTTAGGGCCTAGTGTAGGTTGCACAAGTGCGCGGCCTCGCTCTTACTTTTCTTCTTCATCGTTCATTCTGAAATTCGTGTGTTATTTCCTCAAGAGTATTCCAGTATGTGATAATAAAACATCTCTGTTTGCTCTTCTCCTTCAAATCGATCGGATTTCTGATTCTGCGCTATCGCTGATCCCAATGAACAATATCGATTTATTTTGGATGTGGATAACATATTTTTTATTGACAGCGATCAGAAAACTGATTGTGGTGCTAGGGTGCTAGGGTGACTTAAGCAGTGTCGTATCGCCACCATTGTCTGTCAGTCAGACTTTTCACAGTTCTTCATTGGTGAAGGGAACTTGAATAATTAGTCTGTCAAGTGACAGTTGCGGAGTCTTGCGGAATCCAATACTGCTGACAATCAACCATTTTTTATCACTGTGAATGATTGACGAGAAGGTGGAGCATCTTGGTCTACGGTGTTATTGTCTTCAAATATCGATTAGAGGAATCGTGCACGAAAAAATGACTTTCTCTGTCACCCATATAATCGTGTTGTATTTGCCTATTAATGAACGCATCCAAAGTTTCGTACGAAAAACTGAGAATCCTAAGATTCAGCTTCCCGAGTGACGGCCGACGGGCGGAACCCCACGGAAAATGCACGACTCGTCGTCCCCCGCGATCCAAGACGCATAGTGAGAACAGAAAGGAAGGTAAACGGTTCCACTCTTCGTCTCCGGCTGCGGCGGACCAGTGGCGGGGCAATAACTCTGGTATCCCGCCCCTTCGGCCGCCATTTTGTGGAGCTGTATCTTGGCCGGATTTTTGTTTTCTCACGTAAAACTTTGCATACAGCCCTTATTAAGCAAATTCAGCATAAATATATGGAAAACAGAAAAAACCCATTATTCCGTGCACTATTCCTTTGAGTGAAGGGAAGCCGTTATGGTGAAGGTGATTCCAAATAAGGACATTATGTTAGATGTTATGGAATTCTGGAAATGCTCTGATATCCGCATTAGTCAGCTTCCCTACCAGTAGCACGACAACCTTTGTGATGATGTGCTGGGTCCGACTACAAGTCTAAAAAAGGCGGCTGTATTGACTGAAAGTAGGCCTTGGGGTCTGAGGTAAACTCATGTATGTGTGCTTCGCTTCTGTGGTAGGCTTCAACTGCCAAACCCAGTGGAGGGATGAGGAAAAATATTGGCTCTACGCATGGTGCTGTCAACAACTTTCGCTGCATAATGTACCACGTCGTGGAGGTGACGCATGAAATTTTCCATCAGTTTCTTTTCGCAGTAGTCATTTTTGAGGTGCCTTTCTCTTCGTCTTCTGCTACATACGATGAGAACTTTCAAGCTATCGGAGCGGGTACGAAGATTGAGCGGAAGTAGGCTCTTCGAACGGCATAATCGCGGCGTTGCTTATAGGGCCGTTTGTTATGCTAAGCGCTTGTTTATGACGTTTATGGAAGTCATGTTTGATTTGCCAGAGCGTGGTCGGCTAGGATTATTCTTCGCCAGTTGGACTCGTACCGCTTAATAAGCATTCACTAGTTGTGTATTCTGTGATTTACCGTTTGGCTTACAAGGAAAGGACCCGAGGTGGAAGTGGCCATGTGGAATAGGATACGTATGGTCCAACGTATGTTCGGACACTGATATCGAACCCGTATTCCTAATTTGCAGAACGATTCTCTGAGCGGAGCTATGGAGGTTTTTTTTCAAAAAACAGTGTTATTATATGGTAGGTTTGGAAGCCCGTAGCACGCGACCTAGACGGCCTCGCGCAAAACCAATGCGATTTCTTGTTTGGGGGCCAAACTGCCTCATAGGACATGTTTTCAGCCAATTGGAGAATTTGACCAATTTTTGAAAAATTCTTGGCCTATCGGGAGTTTGACCAAATTTTGAAGAAATTCTTGACCTACCCAATAGGCTTCGAATAGGCTGAAACAGCTCTATGTGGTAGTTTGGTCCCCTGAACACGACAATCGCACGGTGCTGCGCGAGAACGTCTGGCTCGTCTGCTATGGGCTTGCAAACTACCATATAATACCACCGTTTCTTGGAAAAAAATCTTCATAGCTTTGCTCAGGGAATGTTCTGCAAGGAATGCAGATCCGAGCTTAGCGTTTGAAAGTATACATCGGTTCATATGTATCTCATTCCGAATGGTTAGTTGGAACTCGGGCCTTCCCTTGTTAGCCATGCTGGAATGAGCGAAACGTCATCGACCCTCGCCCACGCATTTTGGGCCCAGTTATTATGAGCAGCCTCAATATGCTGAAGAAAAGAATCAGCAACAAAGGGAGGGCCGCTTCTACATTCGTGAATCATCTCAACACTATGTCTTGGGGTAGTTGATATTTCGGCCTGCAGTAGTGCAGTTCAGTCTGGAATCGTAGAAGATAAGGTCGGCCTTATCTCCATGCGAATGATAATGTTCCAACGACCATTTTTATACGACTCTAGCTGAGGATAAGTTCCGTTCCCTTTTTGTATACCTCCATGATATTTGTAAAAACATAGCAATGTCAGCTTTCTTTTATAGTTTCTAGTGCTCCTGGAGGTGGTGGACGGAGCGGGGTCAAACCTGGGGTATAGGAAAGTTTTTGGGGAACACCAACCCATTTTTTGACGCAACTCGTTTCCATTGTCAAGCTGTATTCTAAAAAGGTCCTCAGTTGATAATCAAGCATCACCTAGCTACCTAGCACTTGTGACCTTTTTTTAATGATCGTCTCTTTGGTCCAAAATTTGTCTGAAAAGAGGTGGTTGTTAGGGAATCCTGGAAGAAGGTTCGAAGCCACGATATCTCCACTTGCCGACCCAAAATACCTCCAGTACGATTCCTCGAGATTTGAGAAAGAGACCCATCTTACGTTGGTAGGGACTCTCCACTGTGGCGCCAATGTTCACAGCACAGAAGGGAGCGGTGCCAGCCGAATTAGCCTGGAATGTAAAAAGGGAACAATATCGTTTCAGGGAATTGATCTTTTCTACCCCATATATTTAAGCCTGCGGCAAGGAGATTTCCCTTCCATCAAATTGGAGCGCTTTTTTATGATATATCAACTAACGCATAATCTAACTCTACACTAACTAACGAATAATCTAGTCGTTAGATAGTATGCAAGAAAAACATATCCTAAAACAACATAATCGCGAGAGAGGCCATATGCCAAGGAAATGGGTATTTTCGTAGAGTGCTTCCCCTCCCCCCCCTCCCCTCGCCCT
The DNA here is from genome assembly GCA_963978905.1 of Trichostrongylus colubriformis. NCBI lineage: Eukaryota > Metazoa > Nematoda > Chromadorea > Rhabditida > Trichostrongylidae > Trichostrongylus > Trichostrongylus colubriformis. The sequence continues at coordinate 32,542,420 of OZ022259.1, read as the reverse complement.
TCCCTACCCCACTATTGTTCCATGTACCCGGACTGCTTCAAACGTTTAGGTATTATACCTTTCTATAGGGGTAGATATTGAAAATCGAAATGGGTTCCTCCAGGGACAGGGCAAAATACTCTGTATTGGGATTCTCACACACCGTAGGAAATCAGACAGTACCAGCAGGAAAGACGAAAGGTGATGTGCGCTGTAGCATGCAACATTTTGTTATTTGCATTGATTCCGGTACTCCAATAATTCCAGTAGTACGAGTTTCGAGAAGTTTTTAGGAAGAGCGCGTGTTTTTTTGTGCGTGGCGACATGCGCCCGCCGTTTGCGTAAGCAGATTATTCACTTAGTGAACGGACTTTTGAATTACAATGACTGCGAATCCACCTCATTGATAATGGAAATTCCGATACATTCTTTTTCACATAAGCCCGTTTCGATCTTAGCGTTGGAAAAGTGGGTACCTTCCCAAGTTTTTGTATCTCATGGGAAAGTGCGTTTTGATTGTTGGGATGATGCTAGAATGTAAAAATTGAGACAAGAAGGCAACTTGATTTTGAATGAAGCGGTGTTGGAGAGATGGAAATCGGTTGAGGCTTTTGTTCAAGGCTCGGGTGTCTGTTGCCGTGATTGATGACCGGCTGGGCGGCACAGTTCTTTGTAGCCCATTCGAGTATTCGCCGCATGGCTGGCACAATAATAAGAGCAAAAATATTCGTTTCTGCAGGCTTACTGAACACTTTCCTGAACCCCTGAATTTGTCAATGTTTTCTTTGAATTTTAGTAGTCTTGTACTGGTATCAGTCCCATCCTAAGGACACTAATAAAAGCTACGAGAAAGAGGATAGATAACTGTGAACTGAAAGGCAATTTTGAAAAAAGTTCTCGTGGAATGCGCAACTCCATGACGCTTATTCCAGTTCAGATTACTGGTACTATTTCCAATGTTATTTGAGATGTTACAAAAAGCGCAGGTGTTCGCCACTTGCAGATGTCGGTATTGACAGTAGCGCTGTTCCTTGAGTGTCAGATAACAATCTTGATCCAGAGACTGTTTCGGAGGATACCACTGAGAACAAATGGTACCATATTCAAAGGTATTAACTTCCACACCTTGCAAGTGAGGTGCATGGTGTGCTGCGCAATACACGCCTATTGATTTGTGATTTTCTCGGACGATGTAGCCCGTCGGCAAGACCAGTGTTGGATTTTTCATCTCAGGTTTCCGCATGGCATGAGGCCGATAAGAAACAACTTATTTATTTTATCCCTGTCGTGACAATCTTATTAGTGTGGGAGATGGCACCAGACGTTGATTGGCAAGTTGTGGGCGGTGTGTTACGGTGAGCCTCGGAGATGTCCGCAATTGCACCTGAAACACAAGGAACGAGTTCTTCTTAACCACTGTTCGCTAATACATCATTGGTTATCTACTAAACTTCAAATATTCATTTATATTTGTGGAAAGGGATTATGAAAGGTTACAAGTTAGGGAATTGGTTGAGTTAGATTGTTTTTTTGCGATGTGTAAGTGGGTCGCTTAATAAAAGTCTGCAGATTACAAATAAACTGGCTTTGTTAGTTTTCGTTCGTGAAACCTTTTGGAGGAGAATCAATAACTCAGTCAAGAGGAGCATCGGCTGAGATAATCGTGTCTTCTGCTAAAAATTCCGGTTTTATAGTGACTCGTACTTTTTTGAACTCCTATTTATTCGTTCGATGAGTTTTTAGCTGTTGGTCATTATTGATCACAGATCAATAACTCAAAGATTTTGTACGTCGATGAAGGCGAAGCAGATCGTTCTGAACGTCGTAGAGAGGCGGAATCGATACCGCCTCGTTAATATCGGCGTTGTGTTTGCATTGCGCATATACGGCCTAGAAGCGGCTTTTGAAGAGGTACTAGCTGTGATGATGGGCGGTAGAGTCTTTTCAAGAATGCACTGAGATACTCATTTCTTGTGTGCCGGGGTAGAAAGGCCTTTGTATTTTCAGTGAGTTTTATAAGAGCTTTATTGTTTTGTATCCCACATCATTATATCAATTCAGATATTGATCTTTGAAGAAAAGCGATGCTCCATAGCTTCATTTATCGGCTATCTCTTTTTGTCATAACTTTTTGGTTTTGTTAATTTCGTGCGTGGCTGAACTTATTTTGAACTCAGCGTGGAACCTCTTCTGAAATCTCCCTCGATAATGTAGTTAGTAGGCTCTTTGGAGAGTGGATGTGCGTGATTTCTTGGATCGTGTCCATGATTAATGAATAATTGGTGTCGCCGACATCTTGGCGAATTTCATAATAACCCCGATTGCTGATAGTCATTCGTGATTTCCAAAAAAGGCACCATATGTGTCTTATATGCCAACATTAATCCGCCCTTAAAGGTATCCTTTAAATGCATCATTTATTTATTGAAAGAGTCTTATGTGTTCGAAGAAGAGTCATCGCTAAGACAAATATGGGCGATTACATTGTTCCTCTGAGTGTTTTATGACCCGTTACGGATGTTTTCCTTGATGGAAGCTTGTGTAGAAGTGCTTTCGTTGTTCACTTGAAGTTTGCTTAAATCAAAGTTCACTTAAATGCTGCAATGCTCTCACAGAGGTATGCTGTTTGATTATGCTGCATCGATATTTTTTCTCTCTTTCCATTTGGAAATGACTAGCTGGTGATTGGATCTACCCTAACGTCTTTTCCGGGCATAAAGCATCTTAAGTTGAGGGGCTCTGCTAAGCATTTTTGGCTTCTTTTCTACGTCGGCTGCTCAGATTTCATTTCGAAATCAATGAATGTTGGCGTGTGAAAGCGTGAAACATCAGGATATTTAGGCGAGTCGAAATGGTGTTATCATGTTCGTTGAAATGGCGCATTTGCATAACACGATGTGAATCGCGGAATTGTTCCATCGATTGCTCGAAGTTTTGCTTTTGTTTTGTTCAAAGTAGACACCATGAGAGCAGTGAGGCTCAGTCCATTTTTCGTACTTTGAAATAACTTTTACTCAACTTCACCGTTACTCAACTCATGTCCCTCACTTTATAAGTGCTGCTTCTTTCTCCTCTGCTGCACATGTGACTATGACGCTGGAGGAGTAGGAATTGGTGAATTATGCAACTCATTTCGTTCTTGTTCCATTTACTTCATTTGTTTTTTTTCTTATAGAAAGCAGATTTTATCACTCGTGAACTGCGTCCAAAAAAGCCATTATGGAAAGGTAGTAGGCATGTGAATGGTATGTCTTGGCTTATGGAAGCGGTCGATATTCCCATAATGTTTCTCGGGGTTGCTGTTCGTTCGGGAATGTATGGTGAGGCAGCAACAAGATTAGCAACGGAAGGGTAAATACCGAGCGACGCGAGATGTGCTACTCTCGGTCTCAGTGGCGCCTAATGCGTTTTAATCTATTGAGTGTCCCTCATTGGAGTAATATCCTTCTCTCTATTGAAGGAACTGCCTCATGTTCTAGGTGGATTGTTAAGTAGACAGTTTTTCAGATAAGATTCTGCCATCTTTTATTGCTTTCATATTTTTGTTATCGTCCTTCAGTTTCATTATTTATTGCCGTGATATTATGCGATAGCTACCTTCTTGATCTGTGCGCAGATTTTCGAATACCTTTCCTCGGTTCCCATTTTTGATTCGTCGTCCCTCAATTATTTCTCAAAAACGCTTCTGTGAGTTGTCGCTACTTTGGAATAAACACTTTTATAAAGTTCTATCTCTATCGTATTTATGCGTTCAACATCGTTATCATTTGAGGCTGGGGTGGAAATCTATTAAAACGCACCTGCGCAAAATTTTCGAACCTCGACGTAGGAACGGGTCTCGCTCGCTATCTGTACTGAGTCACGATCCTAGCGCCGTGTAACGCGGCGATTTTGTTATGCTATCGATTGCTGATCGTTTTTCCCCACTTCCGACTATATATCTGTGCTTCAGAAGGTATGCAGTTGTCATTATTTTTGTGATAATGATGGCTACGATAGCGTCTTCGACGTCGACAATATACGAAAATATTTCTGACACTCAGTCAATCAGTCATTTGGACGATTTAAAGCTGGAGGATTCAGGAACATATGATGCTGACTCAAGGAGCAATTCCAATGAGAAGGCGAGTTGTTTTTTGGCGACTTTCTCTTGATTTTCCGGTTTTTTGTCTGTTGCATTTGATTATCCTTGCATTTGGTTTCGAGGGGTGCCGTAAGTCCAGATTAGGACGCATCGCCAAATAGGATTTTTGTCAGCAGTGGAGCGAAAACTGCTGAGCGCGATTATTTTATAGGCACCACATTTTTAATATCGAAATGTTAAAGCGCCATGAGTCCAGATGTTTTGGTACATCGTGCTTTTACTGTGAAAATTTGACCTGAACGATCAACTCTTTAGTTATGGATGGTTTAAGTGCCGTGGGTCCATTACTGTTGCGTTGTGTTAGATTTAGAGAAAAACAAGACAGGACTCGAAGATGATTTTCTCTCTTTTTTGAAGCAAAATATTTAATATTCATAGTAGTTCAAAGACTACTGCAAAGTGCTAGTCATCCTTTTGATCTGGTGGAACGTTATATTGGTAGGTCGCATGCGATTGCAAGACGTTATCAGTGTGCTTACGGATTCGTTAGTTTAGCAAGATGTGCAGTTTTGTGACTGGTGCACTCTCGGTCGGCGTTGTTTTTTGTCAATGGAAAGCCGCCAAGTTTATATTCTGGAGGCCACATTGGGATACGCGGGAGCTTTGAATTGTCTTGCAGAATTGGAGTAGTTCGTAAGTGTGTGTTAAGCGCTGCGCCTTTCGTGACCTTTTTTGGAAGCTGCAAACATGTTTTCCTATGAAATATGAACTTCCTAGTCATGGAAGACCAACAATTTCGTTTGGATGCGCGGTATTCACTGGTCAGCGCTATAATGGAATCATGCAGGGTAGTAATGCATGTGGAGTCATGCTAGGTAGTAATGCATGCTCGAAAGCACGTCCTTTTTTAATATCGGTGGAATGCCGATTAATGCACCAGCGTTTCAGAATTTCTTGTACTCTTCCTGAGTACAATTCTACCCCTTCATTTGTATTTGCTGAAAAGATATGCATTTTCTTCAAATTTCATGGCTATACGCACATTGTTATTTTGTTGAAGGGATATCTTTGCTTTGGAAAGTTGAGTCAAGTTATGAAAGGGGACTATGCCTGCATTGAATAAAAGAGTTTCTTGAGTTTTCCGTCCTGAAAACCTGAGCGCCAGGCATAAATAAGCTCCAGACTGTAGGAGCGCTTGGTACTCTTTGGGGAGGCTAACAATTACTAGTACATTAAAGATGGCTATCAAAAATCGGACTTCTTTTACAGATCACCAGCTGCTCGGCGTCACCAGAATTGTGCTCTTCGCATCAAGATGATGACAAACATATCTACACAAATATCCGAGAAATGGACGAGTTGAATCATCGTCCGTACCCGCCAGTGCCGGATGTTGCAGATGTTCCACGACGAAATCTGAATAATGGATGGATGGAGTACGAGACTGAGGCAGGAAGGTGAGACTATTAGTTTGAATTTGTTGGTCCTTACGCTCAGGAACTTCCTATTCGGTCTGATGAATGTATTTTTAAGGACGTATTTTTATAACTTCGAGACTGGGAAGAGCCAATGGATTCCTCCAAGATTTATTCGAACACCGGCGCAAGTTCAGGTATTGATATTGGTAATGATTTTTTGTTGCGATGATACTATGTGATGCCACCGGCGAAGCCCGAAGCGAATGTCGCTGTGACGCTATTTCCATGGGTGTCAAATTGATACATGTTCGTTTAATTCGCTGAACACAATCTGTTGAATCAGGCCATGGTCCTGAATGGTGGACTTCAATTCTCCTCCTGAACATACTGAAATTGGTGAACGTATTGAGAGACATATCGTTGAGAAAACCAATGCTGACTGATTGTAGATATTGAAATAAATCAACTCATTGTTAGTACGACTACCATTTTCACGAAAATAAATCACACCCTTAATGTGCAAGTCGCATCAGTTCAGACATCATTTTTTCTCCTTTAAACAGCTGACAATGGTGTAATGGAAATGATGTATGAGGCGTCTAAGTGAATAATTGGTTCCAGCGACATAAGTTTTCATATACAGTCTTGGACAGGGCATTTGTGCATTTGGCAGACACGTTTGGAAGTTGGTGACTAAGTCCACTATTCTTGGTATCTGCATATAGGTCAATGTATTTTAGGCGATACTTCAAGCCACACGCAGTGAAGTCGACGAGAACTTCACGACATGTTCGCTGAAGCGTGAAGATTCGCATTCAGCGGAGGAGAACTCCTCGTTGAACATTTCTTCGTCGTCCGGTGCTGGGCAGATCAATGAGGCACCGGTGGAAACGACAGTGTCGTCTGAAAGGAAGCGAAGTCTGGAACAGGTAACATTCATTTGACCATTGCTTCATGTGCTCAAATGCTCATTCATCCTTCGGAAATGTTTGCGTTTTGCTGTTCGACATATTACGAAATGAAGGTTTTTATACCAATGGCAGTTCAGTCATGTTCGCACGAAGAATGACATTGGTTGAATCGATAATGAAAATTTGATGTGTGAAATGTATTTATTCTTCAAGCGGGGACTGTGCTTCTTCAAAGCGTTTTTAATGGGGCGTGGGACAATTCCCTGGCGACATTTCATGAATTATAGTCGTTCCGCACGCCATTTTCATTTACAATCGCTGCCATTCTGAATATGGTTATAGAAATGTTATGAATTCATCTCCTGAATGTTTTATTTTAGTTTATGGGAAGAGGATCTTCTGTGAAAGAAAATAAAAAAATCACCCCCTTCACTTGCAAATAATGCATTATTCGTCTGACGCGCTTTTTTTTAGCTGATTAGGCTTCCACGCTCATATGTGCTGATGTTGTTCGATGTGAGACATCTAGCACTAGCTCTACGCTGAGTAAAAGAAACTGTCTAAAACAGTCATTCAATAAGAGGTCACCCTGAAAACATCGTTACTGGTGTACCGTGCTAGACGGTAATTATGATCGGTAATGGGATGACTTATCAGCTTACCTTCAGGAATGCTTCTTTTTGACCACTAAAAGTCTCATTTTCATGTTTTCGTCTGCATGCTTTCTTTCTCTCTGAATCTGGATGAATGATTCTTCGATTTCAATCTATTTACCGATTTCGAGCCTATCTTCAAAATTAGTTTTCAGGGAATTGAGGACTTCAAAAACTCGACATTCCCTACCTATCATCACGCGACCTCGAGCAGTGACGACGCTGCCATGTTGTCATCGTTTCATGCGCAGACAGGTCCAGATCCTCTGGGTCTGAGCTTGAGACAGGTTCTCCGGATTATTTCAAGCTACAGATTTGTTTTCGCATTTTGTTTCATTCCGCAAAATTTGAATGCTTTCTGAAATGCATTTATTCGATTCCAGTATGTTTTGCCTGTTTCAGAGCGTCAAGCATTGTCGGAACAGCACCGTCGCATCAGCAACGGCAGAACGTTCTCATTCTTTCAACAAAAGACATTGCTCTTTGAAGAATGTGCCTTTACCTCAGGTTGGCCTTTTCTTAGCTTAGAGTAGCGAAAGTTTTTTTGTGCTGGTGATTTCAGTTTTTAGTTTTGAAAACAGTAGCTGTGCCCCTTATTGTTGCTCCCTTTCACCTCTTTCTTCGCATAGTTTGTAGCCACAAGTCAGCTTCTCCTACCTTTGATTCGCCTTAATTCTTTGGTAACTGTGCCTGTGAAGGCAACGGAAAATTGTGCCTCCTTTCATCTCCTACCTCGACTCTTAGGCCGCTTCCATACTTTGCGCACCGACGCCGTCACGCGCGTGACGCCGGCACGCGCGTGACGGCGTCGGTGCGCAAAGTATGGAAGCGGCCTTAGCTGCCTGTGCCATTCTTCGTTGCTAATCGCTGTCAACCGTGATTAGTATTGTCTCAGTATACTTGTGGCCGCACTTTTTCCCCTGAAAACTCATAGCCTAGCTACTGAAGTTATTTCTGTAGCACGATTACTAAGAATACAACGTTTAACGGTTGAAACATACTTGGTATCTAAATCATTATGGGACTTCGGGGCAGAACATTGGGATTTTGCAAGAATATCAACCATATCTATCCGTGACTGGCATCTCATATCTTGTAACATCCGTTTCGTATCATTTCCGGTAGGCTGCTGATGTTGGATATCCTTTTTCAGGATTGGAATTCCATGGTATAAATGATTTTCCGTAGGGTTTTTAGTATTTCGCTTACGCAGAAGAGCTTTCTGCTTGTCTTCAGCAATACACTTTCCAAACTATTTTCATCTGAGATTTTCTTTCCAAACTATTTTCGTCTAAATTTTATCTAGTTTATTCCACTCCATTTCCGTTCAATATTAACCGGAATAATTCAGGTCCTACCGTCTACGAGCTCTGGCAATTTGTTTTATGGTGACAGTGGTTCGTACTCCCTGGATCGTGTTCATCCGAAGCCAGAAAAAGAGCCCGCATCAGTATGCGGTGAGCTGACTGTGCCGTATTTTTTTTTGATTATGCTCTTGCCCTTGGTGAATTCACTAAGCACTTTCCTAGCGGTTCGAGCAGTGTTTTATTAACTCGTGAAGTGGCAGGGGAGGGGAGGGGGCGATCAATTTTGCTAAATGAGTACCTCCTGTCAAATGAGTGAGCTAATGAGTTTTCTAAATTCACTAAAATCATTTTTGCTTTCGTAAAGTTCTTAGCCCTTTGCAGAGGTACCAAGTGATCGTCGAGGAAGTAGTGGCGGTTGTAGCGAGTCACGCGAGGCTGTAAAAACAATCAAATGTGGAAATTTGGAGTTGATCGAGTCAGCTGAGCAGGTAATCCTTTTTTAACGGATAGAAAATTATCTTGAGAGGAACTGCAGCGCTCTGAAAGTATAGTGAAGATGTGTTAAAGTGATTGGTATCATCGTATAACGTTCGAAATAGCATTGAGTTCACAACCTAATAGTACATGTACTACATTTTATTTCTCTAAATCAGCTAAGCGTGGTGTGATAATTACCTGTCTATGATTGGCCGCGTATAATTTATGGTGAAGATTTGAGATTTAGAATGGCCGCGTATAATTTATGGTGAAGATTTGAGATTTAGAATGTTTTGCGAAAAAAATATTTCTGATCTGATGCCGTCAGGTTTTGTCATGGCTACCTCTGAAGGAAAAGCTGCTTTTCAGATCAAATCAAAGAAACGCGATTGGATGGTGAATTTCATGTATTTGACGTCAGCGCATTTGATACTATATAAGGACGAGAAGAGTGCGGAGGTGAGGAGAACTCATAATCATGGTTCTCAGTCCTGTATAAATATATATCCTCGCAATATTGCGTGAGGTCCACTTCCAAAATTTGTTTTTCGTCGTTAAAAAATCGGTATTCAAAACTGTTTTGAGCTAGCTTTTACCATCGTTTTCAACTTTTTTGGCTCAAGCTAAGCCGCTTATGATTCAAGACTACATGAGGTACACATCAACGAGTGATTGGTCATTGCAGAAACATGGTAATCACTATGCAGCTCCACGAGGCGTATGTGATTTGAAAGGTGCTAGCGTCAGTTGGCTAGTAATGGAAAAGGACAAGAGGAAGCGAAAAATCATACAGGTGCGTTTCAGCTAGGTGGAATCGATTGAATATTTCATATAGAAGTTCTTGATAGTTTCACTTTTCCTCCAAATGAACCACACAAATGCGAAGGGATGGTGTAGTGAACCATTATTGTTCAGCTTGAACTCTGCAATGGATGCCGGTATTTGTTTCGTTCGGCAAATGATACGGAAACGCAAGAGTGGTTTGATGCACTAAGGGATGTGATTGCGCGATTGGTGAGTGCAATACTTCCATGAATAACTTTCGATACATTACCTCCATAGGCATCGAAACAAATACAAACTAAAGCCAATTCAGAATGCTAGGATGTTAGTTATATACTCTCCTATAAATCTGATTTCATCTGTTGGTATTTTGATCAAGTTTTCATATCTTAATGAACTGGGATTTTCGAAGGTGTGAGGGAACACTTCTGAAAGAATAATCATATAGATAATAAGTAGTACCATATGAAATCGCTTTCGCCTTAAAATAATTGCTCGGTGATTTTCCTTTCCATTCCCATTCAGAGATGTTCGCTCTCCATTGTACAGGAACAATCTCTAGGCAATAAGCTGTAGTGGTGAACAAGTTCATCTTTGTAGAGTTATGCTGAAGTACTATTTGTAACAGAACATTAACTGGCGTCACATTGTCGTCCTGTTGATGGCCTGACATTCCACCTGCTAGCTGGGACTAACGTTGTGAAATGGTTTAAAAGGCTTTACCTAAAATGCACATTCTTGGGTGTAAAATATCGTTAAGCGTTTTCGGCTCACTCACTAAATACTCTTTTGGTAATTTTAAAATGTCTGCTAACTTCAATGATTACGGTGTACTGAAATGTATGGATACCTGAAAGAGATTTGTTCTGGTCGCCAATGTCTTGTTCGCGTTGTGCGCGGCCAGTTTAGAGTAGAGATGGGAGTTACAAAAAACCAAAAAGAAAGTAATGTCATTTCTTAATTCCTACTGAATTCCACTACAGGCAAATTGCTTGCTAGTAGGCCTCTTCATTCGTTAACTCAGATAAATAGCTCGGAACGTTTATTCACCGACCATATGTATGTCCGGTCACTCAAAAAATATCCATAAGGATGAAGGGAAAGTAAGCCAAGGTAGAACTTTCGCTCAACATTTTCCTACCTGGGTTGCGGTGATCTTTCAAGAAAAATATTGGTAAATACGCAGTATGAGGTAGGGACCCGAAGGAGCCTTAGAATGAAGCGAGCGCATTTGACGAGGTCTGGTAGCGAAATAATGACTGTAATCCTCTTTAATTGATGCGCATTTCCTTACATTGTGGCTGGAAACGAGTTTTGTGCGAGGCGATTGGTGGTAGCGCCGAAAGACATGCTGCGCTATTTCTCTACGTTGGTGACCTCAGTGTCGAATAGAATCTGTGCCTATTGTGTTGATTTCTTCTCATCCTTTTGAGAAGAAGTTCTATATTTGTTAGTGCATAATGGATCTACCGCCGATCCCAGCTCGAAGAACGTTGGGACTATTTCAGCGGAGCTACTCAGCTCCACATGAAATGAGGCAGAAGGCATGTTTGTTCATCTTTTTACTTGACTACGGTCGGTTGTATAGAAGAGAATCTGTCCTTGTTTGATTTTCACCGGACTCCCCGTTTCAAATGTGAATGGAACTACGCCACTCCCCTGAAAAAGACCTAGGAACTGCTTGTGTGCCATGCATTTTGAAGAAAAGTTCTGGAAAGTCATTTGTCTATGAAACGCTGAAAGCGCTTTTGGCAGTGTGATTTTGTTCATTCATGGTGATGCGAAATACAGGTTCTAAGTATCTTGCTCGAAATCGCTTGGTACTTATGGGACGGACGTATTACATTAATTTGCTCATTTTTGAATACAGTGGAATATTTCATTTATCGAGAAAGATTTCCTCAAGTTAATGGGTTTGTTATGCTAATTCTCTCCAGAAAAAATGATGTTACGATTCTAATGGCTTTAAATGTCCTTTTATGCTCCGATGTCCCCACTTGAGTGGCTGTCACTGTTGACTTTTCCAGCCATCGGCGGTGCCATGCTCTGGCCTTCCAATTCAGCCAGCCGTACTGGATTCTTCTTGTGCGGTTGTACGCAATCCGTCTACATTGTCCAGCAGACCACATTCGACGACCATGATCAATAAGTGAGTAATGCTTCTTCTGACTTTTTTGTAATTCCCCGTTCTTGTACATTTTTAAAGGAAATGTGGATTGCTGAAATTATGCGTAACACCGAATGTTATCTTTTCTGTAAAGGTGAGCACTTTGTTGCTCTGGCGCCGAGTAAACGGATGTCATACGGTGCATATTGCAGCACATTTTTTAGCATAATTGATATTTTCTTATTATTGTCCTCAATCCATGTCCTTCCCTGCTTTTCTGTCGGGGATGACCCCAATCAATGCCATCATTTGATTTTTGCACGGTCGCACTTACACCTGTAGACGTTTTTCTCTGACCATACCAGATAAACCTCGGGTAGTAGGTGTTACCGCGGAAATAAGGCGAGTCAAGTAGGTAAAATGAGTGCGAAACATGTGAGGTTTTTTTCTGTTTTCAGACCCTAAAAACTCTTTGGCTACGTAGGATGGATAGTCGTAACATTCTCGTTATAGAAAATGTCAAAAGTGACTACTGTCATGACTAACATTGTCTACGACGGCCTATTTTTTGTCGGAGAAATGACACCATCGTCCTTCTCGAATTGAAATGCTCCAAGTTTCAGTCGACGGCTTGTACATACGGCTTCATCGCGCACTGATCCTATGGCCCAATCGTCGATTGAATGCAACACCACGGCTACGCCAGCACCGACAAACTGTGTTGTGGAAGAACCGCGACCATCAAGGGAATCGATATTAGAAAAACTAATCCGATTCTTCCGTAATCGTCCCACTGTCGATTCCCTGAAGGAGAAAGGAATTTATAAGCGTAAGTAGCTTCCAAGTGTCGTAAAATCTATTACTCATATTCTGTACATTCAGCAGTATCTTTCAGATGAACCTGTGTTTGGCAGCACATTGTCGGTGATATGCCAGGTGGAAAACAGCTTGGTACCGAAGTTCATTCGTGTAGTTACAGAACTGATTGAAAGTAGAGGAATGGAGGTCGATGGTCTTTATAGGTAAGTGCTTTGATCATTGTTTTTTCCTTACTACTCCATAATTTCATGGGGTTCATTTGAAAATTGTATGTGTTCATTTTGAAGACTGCATAATCCATAACTGAAGAGTTTCTCTTTTATTTTTCTCGATCTTCTAAATCTGCTCTGTTTTGGAAATATGCCTCATGGTGACTGTATGCTCAGACTGCTCATATGTAGTCTTTTCAATAGAAATGGTGTTCTTATGCAAGGAAACATTCAGCGTATTGAGTAAAATTTAATACTGGCTCCTTTGACCCGTGCGTTAGCAGTGAGAAAGTGTAGGCAAATGACCCATTTGCGTTATTTACTACCAGTTGGCTGGCGCACACTACTGCGCGCGATTCATGGCGATGTTGTGCAAAACAGGTTTGATCGGCACGAACACGGTTGTGTATATAATTTTGCGGAAATTTCCTTTCCTTTGCTTTCAGCTGAGCTATTGAATTGGGAAAAAGCAGAGAAGATGGCGTGATAAAAAAAGCATTCCGGTGCTATGATACTTCAGTCGCTTTGCATCGGACCCATTGGCACGTTGTCAACATGAATTGCGCGCAGTAGTGTGCGCCAGCCAACTGGTTCAGGTCATATTTGGGAATTCGGATAGTTTAGAGATCGATAAATTGTATTCGATCGCATCGATTGGTAACATTTTAATCACCTGTTGAGCATCTAATTCCTACACATTGATGCTAGGCAATATCCCGCTTATCGATGTTTTTCGTTTTCGTAAACACGCCTCACTATTTGGAATTTTGCATAGTCTAGCGGTACTCAGGGTTGCTGCCAATACTGCATTATAAAATGATTCCGAGTGAATCGCTTGCTTTGCTATCACAAATGTAGGTTGTATCATGATTATCGCAGTATCAAGAGAAATGCACCATTTTCTGGAACGCTAGGGAGTTCAGCGGTCGATACATCGGCCAGTGATATCAGAACATAAACAGAATATGTTAACCCAATGACAGTAAGCATCAGACGTGTTTGTAAAGCGGTCGTATATGTGGCAGTAGCGGCAAGCGATGTAAAGGATTTCATCCCATTCATTTCCTAACGGTTCTTATCAGCTAATGTAAGCCGTTATCAGTTTCACTGAGGCCCGTGTAATCAACAACACCATTGAGCTCCCCGTACCCTACAATACCTGCGAATGTTAACACTTCACTGTTAGCCGCAAAAGGAACCGGCCTTGGTGACATTTCCCGTCTCACGCTCCTTATCGAATCTTATCAACTATTATCGGTTTGGATCACCCACCATTGATGTGCCCGTCCCACCCTGCTGAACAATTATGAGTGTCAGCGCTCTTGGACCAACGCGAAAGGCGAAACGAATTTGACGACATATGCCTTCTCATGCTCCTTATCGAATCTTATCAACCGTTATCGATGCGAGCCACCCACCATTAATGTCCCTGTCCCAACACTCAAACTATTTATGAATATCGGCGCTCTGGGATCAACCCGAAAGGCGAAATGGATTAGACGACTCTAGCCTTTTTACGCTCATTATCAAATCTTATCAACCGTTATCAATGCGGGACACCCACCATTAATGTCCCTGGCCCACCCTCCTGAACACCCATTGAGTGTCAGCGCTCTTGGATCAACACGAAAGGCGAAACGAATTTGACGACATTTGCCTTCTCATGCTCCTTATCAAATCTTATCAACTGTTGTTAAGCTGGATCACACACCATTAATGTTCCTGTTCCACTCTGCAAAAAGCCCGTAAGTATGAACGCTCTGGGATCAACCCGAAAGGCAAAACGGAGTAGACGACTCTAGCCTTTTTACGCTCCTTACCGAACCTTATCAACCGTTATCGATGCGAGTCACCCACCATTAATGTTCCTGGCCCACCCTGCTGAAAACCTAAGAGTGCCAGCGCTCTTGGGTCAACGCGAAAGACGAAACAGATTCGGCGACATTTGTCTTCCGAATCTCCTTATCAGCCCTTATCAATTGCTATCACTTTCAGTCCACCACCATTGGTGTCCCCTTGCCACCCCCTACATCTCCATTGGTGTCCCCTTGCCACCCCTAAAATTCAGCGTCTCAGCTTTGCTGCGACGCGAGATATGAATTTCGTGACAGACAGACAGACACACACACACACACACGGACAGACAGACATACTTAGCGGATTATATATAGTAGGATCGGATATCAGGAAAAATGTTGTGGTGGGCACGCACATGTGTGTGTGTGGAATGAGCGTTTGAGCGGATCACCACTACTAGGACCACTGGGCGGGTAGAGCGATGCCTACTTGGCTCGCATTGGAGAAAGGGATTCCCGAGGCTTAGTTCTCACTGGAATCTCTGGTATTCCAAAAATGTCCTAGGTCTTTTTGTGTTGAGTGATTCATGAAAAGTGTTAGCTTGATTCAGTGCATTACGCCCGAAGCCTCTACTTTGTGTCAGTAGCGCCCTCACTTAAAGGCACCGGGAGGGGGGCAAGGGCGGAGTAACGTTTACGAAAACATGGCGTCTGAAAGCAAACATATGGGTTCGGTAGATACAATGTGTAACGAAACCAGCGTTGAAAAACGCGCCGTGAGACGGTATTTGGCCCCGGGGCGCGCTTCCGTCCGAACTGCAAGCTTCCGTGGCCGAGCCACGCTTCGTTCATTTTGAAGCTTGTCTTCGGCCTGATGTAACCTTATTTTTGAATTACTTCCTCTTTACTGTTTTCTAGTGACATATTTTACTTGTTTACTTATAGATCTTCTTAATTGTGCATTTCTATACCTGAAAATCTCAGAAGGGTCAAATAAAGTCGGGGGGAGACGCAACTTTGCGTCGACGTCGATGCTCCTTTCCCTTACTAGGCTTAGGCTAAAATTGATATCCCCTCCTCCCACATTAAAAAGCATCTGTCAAAGCATAGGTCTCATCAGCTTTAGCCTAACCCTAGGAAGGGAAAGAAGCTTTGACGTGGGTAAAAATTTAGCCTCTCCCCCCCCCCCCCCCCCCGACTTTATTTGACCCGTAAGTACATCTAGAAACAATATAAGAAAGAAGAAAGTGAAAACTAAAAGGAAAAAACAAATCTATATTAGAACCATCTTCTTTTGGCACCATGCCAAGGCGTCAAATTGGCGAGTTTGTGCAATGGCGGCCACTCAAGCTCGTCCACACTACGTCTGTTCTACCGTAAGCCAAAATTACCCCTCCTGATGTCTTTAAATATGTCTTTGGGACTAGTGCAAACTGTGGATTCATCTCTCGAATCGTCCCCAATAGGAGCGGTGTTGTGAACCGGAACAATCGCTACTGTCATCTGTTTTAGGGTGAGTGGAAATTTGTCGGCAGTGCAGCGGATTCGTTGTCAAGTGGATCAAGGTAAATGCCACCAAGTGTTTTTGGACTGCGCATGACTTTAGCTGACTACAGTGAGTTGGGAACTGCATCTAACTTCCCAATTCAGACAAGTACAATGCACTAGTAAATGAGGAAGATGTGCACGTGCTGACAGGCGCACTCAAGTTATTTTTTCGTGAGCTGGCAGAACCAGTGTTTCCACTTTCAATGACGAAGGATTATCTGAACGCCATCAGTGAGTTGTTTATAGTTCTAGTGTTATCCTAACAGTTGTATGCTTAACCTTAGGATGAATTTCCTTTTATACTAGAAAATTATTCGTTCATTCATGTGCATCCTTTAAGAGTTGCAAAATCCGAGGCAGCGTTTCAAGCGGTTCGATGAGCTGCTACGAATGTTACCGCCAGAGAATAGGGAAACACTGAAAATGCTACTTCGACATCTGCAAAGGTATAATCTACAGTCCTTCTGGTCATACTTGGTGGCAATTTTCTCCGAATAGATCTATGTATTCATAAGGATGTGGAACAATTATTCCAATATGATTGTTCTTTTATCTTTGCTGATACGGTTGAGAGCTGATCATTCTTGACGAGCCTTTTTAGGGTGGCTTCACATTCGGACAAAAATCGTATGCAAGTACATAATCTAGCAATAATGTTCGGTCCGACATTATTTAACAGCGGAGATGAAAAGACACCCGCAAAGAAGAAGGATGCAGGAAGAAAAAAGAAGGATCATAAGAAGGTAGTTGAAGTTTTAGATTAGTCTTTACTAATTATCACTAAAAGACCCGTTATGGATTGGTTACAAGGCAGCTGTGTATATACATGTTTATGTTTTTATGATTAGCCCGAGTATTTTGGTCTTTGCTCGTAACGATAATCATTGTAAACAATAAAGCCATAATTCATGGATATTTTTTTAGGACGAAGCGCCAACGGTGCAGTCAAATTCGCATCTGGCCTTCAACATGATAATGCAGGGACAAATTGTTGAATACTTACTCACAGAGCACAGTAAATTCGAAGCGTTACAGGGTCCCATACAGACCCACCCGCATTAATCGCTCGTTCCGG
Source organism: Trichostrongylus colubriformis (assembly GCA_963978905.1). Classification (NCBI taxonomy): domain Eukaryota; kingdom Metazoa; phylum Nematoda; class Chromadorea; order Rhabditida; family Trichostrongylidae; genus Trichostrongylus; species Trichostrongylus colubriformis. The sequence continues at coordinate 32,525,254 of OZ022259.1, read as the reverse complement.
CTTCTTTACCGGGTTATTAGCCCATTCGCTCATCAGAACTGTGTTATGACTAGTATTTTTGCTTCGCGGTTTTGCACCTGTAGGTGGTTTAGTTATGCTTTTTGCTGTCCTTTTTTGTGCATTGTCCTTGTTATATTCTTCCCAGTGTGTCATTGTCCTGTTCCTTCATCGCTATATACATATTATAGTCTCTTCACTTTGGGCTTTGTCAGGTTACATCTCTTTTCGTACTTGTCAACCATTCCCATAACTTTAAGCTTGTTTACCGGTTTTAATGGAACAGTTGGTATATTTTGCGGTTTTTTCTCTGACGTCGTTATTATCAACTCGACTATGCAGCTCGTGTAGGGCCTGTTGAGCTGTGGTTAAAGGCTATGGGTGAGGAGGAATGAAAATTTTAAGGGCAAAAAATTCAGTAACTGATCAACTGATCCAAATGGTTTGCCTTTTTCTGAGTGGTACTGCGACTCGTTCATATCTGTACGAGTTTCTCCAGCTTCACGTTTGGACTCTTCTGACAGAGCAGTCGATTTGTTTACAGGTTTTGTGCTAGTTTTCTATTGTATGTCGTGGCTAGATCTCGTCTGAGGTATGAATTCTTTGTTTTTCATTAATTTGCTTTGTATTATTGTTTCTTTCACGTGTTTCTTTTCTTATACTAACACAAATTTGGTAGTATCTTGATTACGACGGATTTTCGTGAATCAATTTGCCTGAACATTCATGATACCATCATGTATGTTTGATGACGACATGGTTCAGGTAATTGTACTTCAGTCTGAGCTGATGGATAGCAGCGTGCCTTAGGCCAATGACCATAAGTACTTTGTTATAATACTGTTTGAGACGTTTGTAACGTGTACAGATAATAGACTATTATTGAATTGATTTATTGAGTGATTCATTATCCTCGTCTTATTTATTCTCATCGTGCAATTTATTGTCGACTCGTCAAAATCTGTTTGATTTCACCCGAGAACTGCATGCGTGTCGTTGTGTTTACTATGCGAGAATAAGTTTTATGAGCATGTTCACGGGCAGAAGCGGTGTTGAGTGGTTGCACTTATACTCGGTGGCGCAATCGCACTTGGCGTTTGATTAACGTGAATTTGTAAAGCCCTTTTACTATAAAAACAAGGTGAATGCTCGAATGCAGATGCCAATATACAGTAGCGCTCAAAAGTCTTCGGCCAAAACTTTTTTGTCATAACTTTTTTTCTACTACACCAAATTTGACAAAATTTTAATATGTGGTGCCTGAACCTATTGTCAACATTTTCTTCTACTTGAGTGCCGCTTGACAAGTTTCATGATTTTTTACAAGAATTAAATACAAGACCACCCAGAAAAAAGTAAAAGGCTTGGTCAAGAAAAACGGCTTTCTTTACAAAAACAACAAGAGCAAGCCTCAGAGAATATTAATATTCTGTAAAAAGACCACGACTTTTAATGACAGCGGCACAGCGGGACGGCATAGCGATGGCATGCCAAAATTAAAAAGTTTCATATAACCACGTAACCTACCCCGTTGAGCGCCAAAATGGTATATTAAGTATGCAGTGTCTCCAAGTACAACATACTAAAATTTCTCTCAGATCGGTGCAGTTGCAAAAAAGTTACAAGTGAAAAACCCCAAGTGAAAGACCATTTCGCCGAAGACTTTTGAGCGCTACTGTATGTATTGACCAGTTTCAGCAGCGTCATAGCACCGGTGAGATGCGGACTACACATAAGGTAATCCACAGAACGAATTCAGCGATGCTGGTGGCAAAGAGGCCAGTTTTATCGAATTCACACTTATGCGGATGAAATCAATCACAGGTTTACACATTAATCATGGTAATTAGAGTCATGTAAGTGCATGATGGAAAGGCAGCGTTTTGATTGTTAGAATTTGGGTTGCAGAATTTCGAAATCTGCGGGAAAAGATAGATGCAACGATTAGGAGAAGTGCGGAAATAAGGAAATGGAGAACTGTGGAGTTTCATAAAAGCATTAGAACATAATCGATTTCCGTTCCACGGAGAGTCGAGACGGTTAGGTTACGTTCATACCAAATCGAATGAGAGTTTTGGCGCATCGGCGCATCGGCGCATCCGCGATTTGAGAGAATTGGCGTGCCACGTCACCTTTTTGAACGCGGCACGTTGGCACGTGCCGCGTTCAAAAGGGTGACGTGGCACGCCAATTCTCTCAAATCGCGGATGCGCCGATGCGCCAAAACTCTCATTCGATTTGGTATGAACGCAACCTTAAGGAAATTAAGGAAGGGACAGTGCGGAATGGTGGGATTTGCGTATGCAGAAGAGCGGATTGTGCGGGATCGTGGAATCTGCCGAAAGGGTTGCGGAATTTGCGGTTTTGTGGAATGCAGAATCACGGAATTGTGGAATCTACGAAGATGGACAAGATACCTATGAATTGGAAGAATTGTGGAAATTGCATTTTGTGGGAATGCTGAACTGCGGAATGTGCAAAATTCGCGTTTTTGGGAAAATGCTGAACTGCGGAATGTGCGGAATTGTGAAATCTGCTTAAAGGGATACGTATTGTTTGGGAGAGTTGCGGAAATTGCGTCTTTGTGGAAATGCAGAATCGTGGAATGTGCGGAATTGTGGAATCCGCGAAAATGGGTGAAGCACCTATCAAATGGGAGCATTGCAGAATTTGGAATCTGTGGAAAGGGATAAGATACGTATCAATTGTAATTATGGGATTTGCGTTTTTGTGGAAGGCTGAACTGCAGAATGTGCGGAACAGCGCAATCTACGGAGAAGGAGGGGGGGGGGGGGTGGATAGGCTTAGTCGTTGTTTCGTGCCAGAATAGTGATCCACGATTGACCTTACAACAATACGTACTTCGCGACCACAAAACCTCAGACGTTCGGCATACCCCCAACATTGACCTCTCCCATTGTGATCTCACAGAACCTCAAAAAGCGCAGTTGTACCACTTGTTCTCGGAGTACCAAACCGTATCTCACAGTCCAGTTATGAACTCGGTTCTCCCACCCATACATTAGTTAATATCAAAACACCTAGCGAATCGCCTCATGAGATTTCGACCTCTTCGGATCCCGGTGAAATTCCAAAAGGTGCTAGACGAGCATATAAACAAGTTGCTCAAGTCTGGCTACATCGTGGAAAGCGATACCCTCTGGGTCCGTAATACAGTACTAGTAAGGAAGCGTGACGGCTCGTTTTGGGTCTGCTTTGATTTCCGACCTTTTAACGACGTTACTATTCCGAATCACTACACCCCTCGTATTGAGGACCTTTTTCTGAGGATCGCCGGTAATAGATATTACACCACTTTAGAGCTCGCATCCCGGTACATGCAACTGCTCATGTCCTATGAGAGTCAGTGCGGTTAGGCCACGCACCAGGGCATCTACCAGTCTGTATATTTACCATTCGCTTTACGCAATGCAGGTGCATATTTCTGCAAAGCTATGTCCCGCATCCTATCTGAACTCGACACAGTTGCCTAGCATACATCAATGACATCATCATTTTCAATAGGACATTCGACGATCATTTACAAATTCTCCGCTCAGAATTCGAGCGCTTCTGACTCTTCGACATCAGTGAGAAAAAATGAACAGACGTAGCACGGTCCAAAGTCACCTTATTAGTCACGAAATATCGTTCACCTCTTACAGTCCTGGATCGCAACATTAAAGCAATCACGGGGATTTGTTCCGCCAACATGTGTTAAAGGGGTCGAACGATCTCTGGGAATGGCAAACTTCTTTCAGCGCTTATCCGTATCTTCGCTACCATGGCAGTCCCCTTGTATGGGCTTACCAAGGATAATACCAGGTTTGTATACCCCCCCCCCCCCCAAGGATAATACCAAGTTTCTATGGGGCACAAGGCAAGAAAAAGTGCTCCAAGCCCTACGCGATTGCCTCATGTGCAAGCCGTGTCTGGCATACCCAGTGACCAAGACTTCGTCCTGTTAACAGACGGTAGCTCCCTCGCTGTGGGAGCGGGCCTCTGTCAAAAGGCCGCACACAACCCTCCTAAATTAGTAGCAGTTGGCTACTACAGTAAAGCTTTGTCTGATTCTCAGCGTCGGTTGAGCCCTACACACATAGAACTCTTCGCTATGATAAGTGCCTTGCGTTTTTTTTCCGAGGCAGTTCGGCGGCTGACAGCTATGACATGATGCCGTTAAGGCCAGTTTACTCTGGGCCGCGTTGCAACTCTCCGCCACTTCTAAATTGGGAAGCAGTCATCAGATGGGCAGAAAACGCTAATGTAGCCATACCCTCATCCCACCTCCAACACCAACTTCGCAACCAAATAACCATCCTTTGCCCTTCGCCATTTCCTGTCTCACACCTTTGCCCATCACCGGGCCCTCCGTTTCCACCTCTATCCAGCAGCCCAACCCCAGTCGGCTTCAACGATGTCTGCCGAACGACGATGTCCGCCGAACAGTTACCCCGATCTATTTGAACTCGAAGAGTATGTTTAATATTTTCATAAATTTGAAGTCCGGGACGGACTATTTGTGGCAGGGATGTGTAAAGGATTGTTATTCTAAACTTATAGTTACCCATTAGTCTATAGGTCACTGTATGCTTCTCGTTCAGATGGTAAGCGGAGATTACGCCGTGAGCCGGCGCCAATGGCTCGGGGATCAGGGAGTCGACAAGACAACAACACCGCGGACGGCTTGCTGGTCTCCATCGTGGACCGTGGACATCTGAGTGCGATCTCGCCGCTCGTTACATGATAGTACACTCAATTTTGGAGCTTGTGGTGGGGCATGGCCTACGGACCCGGGTGAGGGTGTATCAAACTCTTTCACTCCGCCACACACTCTCTCTCGCCACTCACTCATGTCTGTAGGCCACGCCCTATCGGAAGCTCCGAAATGGAGTGTAATCTGTGCGTGGTACCTAGTAAGTCCTATTGAAACCCATTGTGCTTATTGCTTTACTGTGAGTATAATAGTCCTGGCCAAACAGAAACCAATAAATGGACCACGAGGACGTGATTCGAGCATGATATGCATAAAGTGGTCCCTCATGATCTCCGAACAACAACAACTTTACAATAACAGCAATGATATGTACGTAATCAGCGAACATTATGTCCCTGAGGATGACGACACGTAATAACAGTGTGAACACGCGAAAAGCAGATCACTTGAAAATTGGGTCCGCGACGATAACTGACTCAATAGACTGTACAATGTTTCTTGCATTACACGTGGTATTAGCAAATGTCATGTTATGTGAGATTCATCTTGAGAATATGCGCGAGGATCCGAAATGATGGGAAGCGCATTACAAAATGAGATGATTTAGCACTGGGTTGAGGAATAAGTTCCTGCGGTTTTTTTTCAACCCCGTTTTTCATATTGTTCCCTCCATCTTTCGACGGAGCTTATAGATCTTTCGATAGAACTCTTTTTGCTCTGCAAAACGCTAATATCTGTTTTTCCATTTCTTCGACTACCTAGTATTTATGAGGTTCGGAAATGAAGTAAGCTGAAGGCAAAAAATTGGCACTTGCGCACCTCATCTTCCTCGTCTGCCATCGATGTCAAGAAATGTATGTGTACATGTTTCAATAGAGCTTTTTCAGCTCTACAGAATGGTATTACTTTTTATTAAAACCGCTCAACTTTTTGCTGCTTTTAATACTCACAAATGCGGTACATTGCAAAAGTGTGCACTTTCGTTATCTTCTCTTCCTCGCCTACTATCGAGATTAGAGAGAATGTGCATACATGCATTCGATGAAGCTTTTCTTGCTCTGCAAGATGTTGCCATCTTTTGTATCCTCTCGTAATTTAGCATGTAGGCATAGGTTTCAACCTGTTTCAATGCCAAATTGCGTAATGAAAATGAATTTTTCGGCAGAGTGTTTTATGTCATTCGATAGAACTCTTCTCGCTCTACAAGACAGTGCTTACGGCTTTTGTTCGAATTAATTTTGTCATTTTTTAGATTTTTTAAAAGTCGACGAAATCGAGCATTTTTGTCATATGGTGTCGGAGATGCTTGATTTTGTCGACTTTTGAATGATCTTAAAAATGGCAACAATCAATTTGAACAAAAACAAAACAAATGGCAAAAATTATTCCAAAAAAAAACCGTAAGCACTATCTTGTAAAGCGAGAAGAGTTCTATCGAATGACACAAAACACTCTGCCAAAAAATTCATCTTCATTACGCAATTTTGAATTGAAGTAGAGGTGGGAACTTATTCCTACATGCTTAAATATGCAAGGATACAAAGGATTAGTGGTATCATCATGTAGAGCGAAAAAGCTCTATCGAATGCATATATGCACATCCTCTCCGATCTCGATAGTGGGCGAGGAAGAGAAGATCACAAAAGTGCACACTTTTGCGAGTACTGCTTTCGTGAGTCTTAAAAACAGCAAAAAGTTGAGAGATTTGAATAAAAAGTAGTACCATTCTGTAGAGCTGGAAAAGCTCTATCGAAAATATGTGCACATACATTTCTTGACATCGATGGCAGACGAGGAAGATGAGGTGCACAAGTGCCAATTTATTGCCTTCAGCTTATTTCATTTCCAAACCTCATAAATATTAGGTAGTCAAAGGAATCAAAAAAACGATAGTAGCATCTTGTAGAGCAAAAAGAGCTTTGTCGAAAACATACATAAGCTCCTTCGAAAGATGGAGGGAACAATATGAAAAACGGGGTTGAAAAAACCGCGGGTACTTATTCCTCAACCCAATACAAATATGTACACCATTTGACCTGTCTATGCAAGCGATCCGTCCTTCTTTTGTATGTTTGTTCCTGCATATAGCTCATGCTAGGACTGTGATCGGTCTAATTCAAATGGCACTACTCCGATAACTCAACATACCTACATGCCATCCCAGTGTGCTGGCACCTACTGTAACGTCGGCACACCGGAGAGTGGCGGGTGTACGTGGTAGTTGTTTATATAAGTAGGAAGTGCTATCACAACGATAATATTTCCTTAGATTGATAGTCCAGCACCAAGTAGCTTCTCCCCTACATTGCGCGGTCGCTTTCTCCTATCATCCATTATCGTATCTACTTACTTGCGGACGGTCAAACATACAGACCGATACACAAAGTTAGTGGTTTATACAATTTAGGGATTTCCATCTCTGCGTTGAGGCAGTCGGGACTCCGGATACCAGGTATGAATGCTGCTTTTGGTGTAGGCTGATAGATTCTGTTTACGGTCAGCGATTGCCTTATCTATCGGTTTTTGGTGTTCCTGATTGCGTCCAAGGAAATCACCAGCAGTGTAAGAGCAGTGACCTTACTTTCAATGGCTTGGAGGCTGCGTTCATACCTACAGTCCATTTCAGAGCGCCTGATAAGGCGTGACCTACGGACTTGGGTATGTGTATAAAACTCTTTCACTCCGCGTTACTCACTATTGTCACGCACTCTCACTCTCGCCACTCACCCATGTCCGTAAGCCACGCCCTATCAGGCGCTCCAAAATGGAGTATAACCAGATGAGATTTTTTTTATTTTTGACGTCAAGGAAAAGGCGTGTTGATCGTAGAGCATCCGCGTATCCGCGATTTAGGTTTTTCGGCGATTCTGATTCAGGGATAGGACATGTATCGACTGAGAAGATGAAAATATCCGAGGTTTGAGATTTCCGACGGATCGACGTATCTGCGATTTTTGATATATGCCCGTAATGCACATAGCCTGACGCGATGGTACGTACCATTGGCAAAAGTCCCAAATCACGGAGACGCAGATCCGTTCAACGCCACATTCGGCTGGGTATGATTGCAGCCAAATGAAAAACCTTAAAGATGATCTACGTGATTTTCTCACAGAGTGATAGCGATATGATCTGTGCGATTTACAAAGCCAGCGGTCATATAAATATCGTTTGCTGGTGCTGCAATCACACTGCTGTTGCTACTGACGTTACTAGGTGGGCTTGCTGTTTGCTGCTACAAGCTGATCCAAAGTGATACGAATTGTTTTCAGTTGAGAACGATGCAGGCTGGTGCCAAGGCCGCTACCAGTTCCAAAGGTGGACCAACGGCCGTCGCTACAGCTTCGTCTCAGAAGAACAAAACAGCGGACGCAGCGGAGACGACGGCTAAAGGTAAAGCCACTGAGAAAAAGGATACAAAAGAAACCTCAAAGGAAGCCGATAAGAAGAATAATGACAAGTCGAAGGAAGACAAAGGCAAACCTACACCACAGAAACCTGGCGATACTAAAGAGGTCTGCACCTATTTGGTGTTTCCTAGCAGCCAGTAGCAGCAATGTTTTTCAGGAGGCAAGTGGTATACCTACCGACGAGAAGAAATCTCCTGCTCCTCCCCCTAATGGTGCAATTTTGTCTCCTACGGTCGATCCTTCTGGGACCTCTGGAATGTTGTCACCTGCTGAGCAAGCGGTATTCCCAACGTTTAAGTTATTTTTATTGCAGAATCAATATTCAATTAAGTGATCGCCTCAAGACCATAGCGCAAATAGTGAAGGAGTGGCAAGTGGTAACCCTCGCAGACTCCATTCAATTTCTGAGAAAAGTATATGCTCAATCCTGAAGCAAAAGCGGTTGTGTTACCTTAGGACAGGAAATCGGCCTGGCCGCGTTTGTCGCGCGACGCAATGGTGCGTGCTATGGGTGCCGTATTGATTGAGTCCTGAAGCGATTACGCCTAGAATAGGTATAGGGCGTCGTCATCGCATCAATACCCATCCAATACGACGCGCGTAGCTCGCACGATCGCAGCGCACAGCGAATGCCGCAAAGCGAATTTCCTGCCTTAAAGACACACCCATGCTATTAGGTCGTTCAGTATGAAATGTCCGTTTTTCAGTAGTGCATAGTTCGAGAGTCCGTATCTAAGGCAAAACGCTCCGGCAGTCCTTGGTACTGAGTTTTGGTAAAGGTGCAGCCTCCCTCTTTCTTACCTTCGGTGGACCTCCGGCTGCCGTGGAATCTGACTTTTTTAGAAAGGTTTTTGTAACGACATGGACAAGTCCAAATTGCGTGTTGTCTTGGAGTACGAGTTCCGCCGTGGAAGCACCGCAGCACAGGCAGTTCGGAATATCACCGTCGTCTTTGGAGAGGATGCCCCTAACGAACGAACAGTACGTCGATGGTTTGCAAAGTTTGAATCCGGCGACTTCGATCTTCAAAATGAGTCGAGAGGACGGCCCGAGTGCAAGCTGAACAACGATGAGCTTAAAGCCGTAGTGGAAGCTGATCCCACTCAAAGTACTCGAGAATTAGCGGCAAAGTTTGGAGTATGTAAGGTGACGATCTCGTCTCATTTGAAGCAAATTGGCAAGAGTAGGAAGCTGGACCGTTGGGTACCGCACGACTTGAGCGATCGTCAGAAGAGGGTCCGCCTTGAGGCTTGCCTTTCCTTACTTTCTAGGCAAAAAAGCGAGCCTTTCTTACACCGTCTCGTCACATGTGACGAGAAGTGGATCCACTTCGATAACAGGAAGCGGTCTTACCAGTGGTTGGACAAGTCGGAACCGCCAAAACCTACGCCGAAGCCGGACCCTCACCAGAGGAAGACTATGGTATCAGTTTGGTGGTCCTCCGCAGGAGTGATTCACTACAGCTTTACGAGACCTGGTCAGGCGATCACGGCGGAGGCGTACTGTCAACAGCTGGAGGAAATGATGGAGAAGCTTGCTGTTATGCAGCCGAGAATGATTAACAGAGACCGACCGCTCCTACTGCAGGACAACGCTCGGCCACATGTGGCAAACTCGACCTTGTTAAAATTACAGGATTTGGACTTGGAAACTCTCGTTCATCCTCCTTACTCTCCCGACCTAGCACCTACAGATTACCATTTCTTTCAAGCTTTAGATCACTTCTTGCAGGGAAAATTATTCAATTCTTATGATGATGTAGAAAGTGCCTTTCATGATTTTATTGCCTCTCGCTCCCCAGATTTCTATAGAGATGGAATTAATAAGTTACCTTTAAAATGTCAAAGATGTGTTGATAACTTAGGATCATATTTTGATTGATTGTAATTTGCGTTGTATGAGATATGATAAACTGAAGTTGACTCTCAAAAACGGACATTTCATACTGAACGACCTAATAGAACGCCTCATTGAGTTCGCGTTCGCACTGGCTCCCTACGTTTGCGCGACAGGTCGCTGAGATGAAGGCGATTTCACGTGCTAGCTTTGTAACAGTTATTCACTTTTGTATCCGAAAACACTTGTTAGAAGCATAGGAACCACCGCAAAGATTCTCGCGCTTCCCAAAGTGGTGTGCATGCTGCAGCCCTGTGTCATCGTGTCTGCTCATGAGATACTGGAGAACAGCATTCCTTTCGCAAATAAATTACCTGTCTTGTCCGTTTTTCGGTATGGCGGAAGTTTCTTATTCCACATGTCAGGGGTCAGGGATCAAGGAAAATCGACCGCTAATGTAGTGAGGAACTAACGAGAGTGGTTTACAATTTGTAGTGCTGTTATTATCGTGATAACACTCTCAGCTATAAGTTAACTCATTCGGACCACTAGTGGATGACACCACGTCGGCCCATTCGGACCGCGCCAGCCTTATGTGGCTGAAAACCAGTCCTTTCACAAGCATGCCGGCCCGAACGCTCCTTTTTTTCGAAAGCAGGCGCGGTCGCGAATGCGTTCAAGGCAGTGATAGGAGTAAGCCGGACGAAGAGTAAGAAACACAGGGAATATGAAAGTCGAGATGTCCAGAATGGGTACACTGAAGAAAAACTGATGGAAATGGTCAAAGACCCGAGAAATAGGACCCCTCCCACGGTTGTTCCTCGATGTAAAGCGTTCCCACAAAGAGGCGGGTGGTTCGGACGAGTTTTCCATTGGCGTGTTGCCATGTCGTAAACACGAAGGGATGTTCGAGAATGAGAGAGCATCTTTCATTCTGGAGTGAGCTTCAAGCTAAACCGAGAAAGCGGGCCGCGATACCTTCCATTCCCACGCCAGCCAACATTACTCCTATGACTGCCTTCAAAGACATTAGCAGAGGTAATGAAATCCTTGAAGTAAGTCGTCCTATATGTCGGAGGGGTCAAATTAAGGGGGGGGGGGGGGGAGACGCAAAGTATTCACCAACGTCGAAGCTCTTTTCATTCTCAGGCTTAGGCTAAAGCAGATGAGACAGATGCTTCATGTAGGAGAGGAGGTGGGATATGAGTTTCAGCCTGAGCCTGGGTAGGGGAGGAGCTTCGACAAAGTTGCGTCTCCCTTCCCCCCCCCTTCCACTCGCCTCCCTCCGACTTTATTTGACCCAGTCGGAGGCTTTAGATCATTGTATGTGGCTCAGTTCCCGTTGAAATGTGCTCCTGAGATTGAGAGTACGCATCGCTTTAAAAAATGCTGCGCCTTTCTTGACGTACATACGCTTTCTAGAGTCGACTTTGCCGAACAATGAGGAAGTTTGATAGTTAAAGGCATACCACGCGATAATCCAATTAGTGACTTACTTTCGTGGGGTTAGTAGGTCCTTGGATAATTGCTCAAACTGCATCTTTGTTATGGCTGCACGGTGCAAACTCGCGGTGTTGTGCCCCCTTAAACAAAACCGAGCCACGCCCACCCAGCTGAATCATACGCGGCGTTAGATGGAAGAATTTCCGACGTGGAGGCTGCCTTCGATACCAAAATGGCCGTTTCATTTGATAATTATCTCTTGGAGCAAGTTTCATTTTCCACGTGAGCCCCACATTGGAAACTTGTTGGTCTAAGGCCGAGTGTGATCCAGCCGGGTGGGCGTGGCTCGGTTTTGTCTAAGCAGGCACAAAACCATGAGGGTGCACCGTGCAGCCGCAAAAGGGTGCAGTTTGAGCAGTCATCCAGGGGCACACTCGCTCCACGAAAGTAAGCCACTGACTGTATTATCGCGTGGTGTGCCTTTAAGTGATACTTATCGTATCATAGTACTACACTGTCAATGGAAATTACGAGATGATTGACGCATCGGCTTTAATGGTGAACACGTCCGCTGGTCCTATGAAAGACCGGAGTGAATGATACAACCGATTTGCCCCGGTGGAATAATTCGGTTGTATCAACCATTTTAGTTCAAGTTCACCATTGAGGCAGTGCTCAGAGTTAGTGATCGAGCCCAGGGTCCCAGGGTCAAGCGTGGCATCGAGGAAAATTTTCAAAAAATTACGACCACCCTTCCCCCCACCCCCCCCCCCCCCCCTCACCTACCTCAGACGTACGCTCCCCTCTTCAGGTAGCTTCCGCTGTTTCTGTGGTTAGGAAAAGGATGAAAAAACGCGAATGGAAAAGTCAGAAGCTCTTCTACCCAGCCAATGCGAGCCAATGCATCAAGGAAATCATGAGCCTATAGTAAAAAAAACACTGAAGCCAAACACCTGACAAAATCAGAGAAATAAAAACCTAACAAAACCCAGTACTTGTATTCCAAAACAAAAGCGTTTATGATAAAAACCTAACAAATTCGAATTCTATATCCCGACACGAAGGCGTTGCCGACCATTGGTAATGTGCTCCTCCTCTGATGACAAAGGAGAAGGCTTAGTAGCCATGCAATCTATGGAGCAGAGAAAAGGATGAAAAAACGCGAATGGAAAAGTCAGAAGCTGGATAGGAGCCAAGGAATACCCTCCACTACGCTCCATCTTCCCCTTACTAACTTTGGGCATTTTTCGAATATTGAAACTTCACTTAGGCTCAATCTTTCAAAGTACTGTAGACGGTTGCCTCGATAATTTCCTCAGACCAGTCTATTTGCTGCTTATTTTCCCTAATGATTGCGTAGTTCTCGATACGGGTATCCAGTCGAGGAAAATTTTGAAAAATCTTCAATGTATCACTTAAAATTGTCATCCTTCCTCTTCAATCACGAAACACGGCAGAGGGATGTCGTGCGTCTGAGCCGCTATTTCTCAGTGGTACGTCTCCACCTTCTGTAGCCTGCACATCTCATCGGAAAATGACCACGCTGCTTTGCTCAACCTGCTATCAATCTATCACCAACATAAACACAGCGCCTTTGCACCTCTCCTTTCACCCAAAAAATTCGTCTTCGAAAAGGACGGGGTAATTGGGAATGAAGAGCCCCGTGAAGTGTAAGATTTCCTTATTGTGAAAGCTGAGACTTATAAAGATAATTTACATGTGTGTCATCGAATGATGCATATTGTTAGTTGAATAGGTTCTGAAGAGAAACCTCGATGATGATATCACAAGGAGCCGCTAGTCTCCCCGGCTACCAAGTTGGCAAGGAGCAAAAATGCGTCATGTTCCTCGACAACATGTGTCCGTGGCGGGTGGGGGGAATTACGCCAAAAAACCGCGTGGTAGCCCGCGGCGAGCGGCGCGACGGGTGCGAGTGCCAGTGGTAGTGCTGGCAGCCTTCAAGCGAGAGAGTGTGGCAAAGGTGGAGGAGGCAGGGTGGCGTGGGTGCAGGAGGCAGTGTGGCATGGGTGGATGCGCATATGCAGAGGTGACGCAGCCATGCTCTGCCGGGCTCCCAAGAGTAAAATCGATTCGCAAGTCGTACTGGTGGCGCCGCGAGTGCGACGCCGCTGACGCGATTTTTTGGCGTAATTCCCCCACCCGTCCGTGGCGACACATTGTAACAAACATTCTTCTGGGTCGTCGCGCAATTGACTGTACCTGGCTGAAGTACTCACGTATAGTCATACGAATTATGACTACGTCCATTTCTCGTACGTAGACGAGGTTAATGTTTGCAGGTATAGTTCTAGACGAATTCCTCGACTTCCAAAAGATGATATCGGTCCTTCAGGTTGCCTTGGTCAAAAGCGGCCGTGCGAGTTCTCTACAGCTATCGATGTATCTCTTATGCGTTGGAATGTGATTATATGAGAGATACTTGGGAATACAACGACGAACATAAGTGGTAGCATTGTGGGGTTGTCAGTAGTGAGAGATTGCTCGGATATGCTTCGCTCACAAAAGCAAGGAAACTGCACATTCGTTGGGTGGGCGCAGAATGCTGTTGTGAGGGGCGCCACAAGGATATGCTTGCTGAGAAGCAGGTCTTTAAGCCTCTTAAGGGGCATCAAGGGCAACGAACATGGGGTTCCAACTGGTATCGTCTTCGACGAAGAGTTATCGAGCTAATTTGTGATGGGCAGGAACGCTGGTGCGAGGACCCGTCACGCTTCGTCACCCGAAACGACACAACAATACCATGAAAACTCGTCGAACAGCCCGCTTGTTAGGTTGTACTTAGCAATGCAACACCGTCATGCAAGTATGTATAGTATGGTACGGAATCGAAGCTTCAGCGTGATGGTAATGACTTATTCAGTAGATTTATGGTCTCGAATTTCGTCATTCTATACTCATAGCATTTTATTCTGTCACGTTGAAGGTCCACTCCGGGTGGGAAGGCATGCTTACGACAGCTCGGCGTCAGCTGAGATGGCGAGCGGGTCGTTCGATTTCTCGTTCTGAAATTTTGGAAGTATTTGATTTGAAAGGAAGTGTGTGCAATTACACGGTGCTCAAACGTGGGTACTCAAACGGGGGTACTCAAACGAGGAACAGCTATCGTAGAAATGAGTAATAAATGAGGCCAAGTTAAACATCGAACTGAAGACCGTGGGATTGTGACGGTGGATCCTCATGGTTCTTCCTCATACGGACGAAGCTGGGTCTATGACACGGCGTGTCTTCCATAACATTTTCGTTTGCCTTATAACCTGAAGAAATATACGGATGTTTATTCATCAAATGTGTTTATACTTTACTTTTATATCTTCGCAGTACTCCTGCTGTTCGCGGACCACGGTTGCTAAATTTCGGGGCCACCTACCGCGAAAACAATCGTTATCGGGAACACCCAGTTTCTCTTTTAGATGAACTCCACATGCATGGCTTAATCTTTAAACTGAGCATATAGCGCTGACAGAATCAATCAGGTACTTAAACAACGTGGGTGTTCCCGATAACAATTGTTTTCGCGGTAGGTGGCCCCGAAATTTAGCAACCGTCGTGGGTGGTCTATACGCCACGTTTGCATTTTCGCAAAACTCCAACAGTAAAATACTGGTGAAAACAGATGGACGGTATCCGGTTTCCATCTTAATGGCTTGAACCTGGTCGGTTCCAGCCGAAGAACCGCTCCTCTTAGGCGAACACAAACGCGAAAAACGATCCTGGCGATTAAGAGACCGGGGTTCCACGTCATGAGCTTCCGTAGACCGTATCCAGTAGGCCGCAACTGCCTTTGAGAAGTCCTGCCCCGTGAGAAACTCGAAACGGCTGTCCGTTACAATGTCTGCTAGTGCCATTGCTTAGGGGAGTCGTAGGTGATAATTTTGTCCTATCATTCATTCCATCTTTGATACTGACCGGTGGACGTTCGCATCACGATGGCCGACAGTTCAAACACCGCGTAATTCCGATCGATACGGCAAAAATAATAGGATAAGTGTCACTCCGCTATCATTTTTGCTACTCTACACTTCAGTCACTGTTCGACGAATTTGATTCTAGTAGGCGGACCTGTTATGGAAGGGCCTCCTATTAATCTATTAATCTCAAGGGTCTGCCCAACTTTTCCTTGTTGTCCGCATTACCCGTACCGCTGTCTTTAAGCTCAGTCTCCTATTGATCGATTGATAATACAAGGTTCACACTATGTGAACGTCTACAGTCTCTTGGGTGTCAATACTGGGATAGTATGATCATCCACCTGTCCCTTATTGGTATACCACCAAGAAGCTTTCACATTTTTTGTCAGAGAAACGTCGCTTAAACTGCCCTACCTCGATTGCTCAGACATTTCCCTTTACCTCCATAGCAAAATACTCGCTGAAGCAGCGGAAAGGAAGTGCGCAGCGGGAAGTGACTCACGGTGGGCCGCCATACCACATCGTTGTGACGAAAATTGTCACAAACAGAGCCAAATGGCTTAGCTAAAGCGAAATTAGATTATGTTCAATTTTTCGATAGTAAACACTTGGCATCGCTTGTGACAAGACGGCACAATCTAATACGGTTTATAGCATCATTTTCTAGCGCTTGGACCTCCCGGCTATCACGGGGAGACGGGCGATTCTATCGTCAGCACCTGAAGTCGTTTCGATTGCGGCGTTTTACGCGACAAACGGGGTGGGAGTCCTCGAGTTTCGTTCACCTGAAAGCATTAGAAGTTTTCAGAATTCAAAGTAGCCTTCATCCTCGACTACTGCGTGACGATATTGTATTACAGGAACAGAAAAGCGAATAGAGTTGGTCTTGGGTTTCACCTGAATCAGTCCAGAAATGCTTCTGCTTCCGTTTTTGAAAAAGTTCCCAACGTATTCACCGGTCTAGCGTCTCGGCCTAATTGTGTTCTTTGGAGACCAAAATTTCATCAACAAAGCAGCAGCTCACGTTCCACTTGTATGCATGGGTACTGGCAATCGCCGGTAATGTTCGTGCACAAACCTCATGATACGGAACCCTGACACTTGCTGATTCATGGTTATTAGTGTGGAAATGATATAGCACTTGCAGTAAGCACGATTTGAGTTACGCCGGAGGTGATCATTTTTGGAGCAAAATTGGGATTATCTCGTGGTGTATGGGTATTTTTGGTGCTTTTCTTACTGTGATGTTTCTGAATTCGACCCCATGTATTACACCGTGCTCGAAATTTTTCGGTTCTTTGCAAAAGTTTCGTCCGGATTGAACATTGTCTTCTAGTTCAGAAACAACATCAGGTCCTTAGTGCTGTATATTGTACATTTTTTCAGGCGAAGGATGCGATCGCTCTACAAGCCAACAAGGAACCGTTCATCAAAATCGATTATACAATAACTGATAAAGAACGAAGTAGTTTCAATATGAAAGAATTTATAAAGAAGCATTTCATAGCCGGTGCTGCTCGGCAGAACTACGAGGTGAAACGCTTTGGATTACATCACAGCATCACATCATCGTTGCTCTTCTCGGGCAGTTTGGTGTAGAGAAAATTGGTCGCATTAGTGGTAGTCCCCCTTCGACCCCCCCCCTGATCTCAGATGGGTGGGTCTAGTTACGACAAAAATCGCGTGGCTGCCCGCGGCGAGCGGAGCGGCGGGTGCGAGTGGCAAAGACAGGGCGTGGCAGCCTCAAAGCGAGGCAATGTGACATGGGTGGAAGTGCAAAGGTGACGCAGCTACGCCCTGTCGGGCTCCCAAGGGCAATCGATTCGGCAAGTCGATACTAGTGGCGCCGCGAAGCGATTTTCTGTCGTAAGTAGACCCACCCCAGATAGTTCTCTCCCATGGTGTCGGTATCGGTGCGCGGAGTCTAGAAGTAAACGCTGTGTACGACCGCGCGAAAGGAATTGGAACTGTGTATCGCACGGTTTTATGACCATCATGCAACCAGGCACAGAAAGCTTTACCATTCTGTCTTCTAATATTGAGTGTTCGTTACATTCTTTATTCTTTACCAAGCTTTACCATTCTGTCGAGGGGATGCGCGTTAGAATACCTGAATTGCCGGCAGGAGCCCAAGTGGCATAGATCTCAATTGGCAGCGCGCTAAGAGGCACAAGCCGCCTTCTCACATAGCGTAGTATAATTCGAGTGTCCTGACGCACACCACTTCTCAACGAATCGAATGGGATCTCTCGACGAGGTTTCTCGATAATGTTGCACCCTGCTCGTAGAGCGTAGCTGTGAGATTACTAATACTGCATTTTAGGTATATGAAATTCACTTGATTCTCGAAAAGGCACTGGTAGAGATGAGGAACTCACCGATACTGCTTGAAGTACGGTGTCCTGTGAACATCTGCGGTGATATTCATGGACAGTACGGTGACTTGATGCGGATTTTCAATGTAAGCTTCTAATGCACGATGCACATGAGCATAGGCAGATGATCATCGATTGAGGAGCACTGATTATTGATTGATTGTCTCTACTTCTGTTGAATTCTTCATTATGACGACAAAATAACGTGTGAGAGAACTGATCAATAAGAAATGGAAAAATTCCATAAGCAGGTGTAGGCTGTCGACTCATCACGGTGGCACGCCGATGTACATGTCATTCTGGATCAGCTGAATCTGGAGAAAACCCTTCTTTCATTCTTTACTACGTCGAAAGCTGATTCTGTTCTCATTTGTGCTATCAGGCGTGTGGGTTGCCGTTCAAGCAACGGTATTTATTTCTCGGCGATTACGTGGATCGAGGGCGGCATTCACTTGAAGTAATTATGCTTCTATTGGCACTCCGGATTCAATTTCCGCGAAAAGTATATTTATTACGAGGGAACCACGAGCTGTCCAACATCAATCGGTGAGTTCTTCCACTTCGAGGCACCAACTACTGTAAGAAGAGGCCCACTAATCCACAAAAGCTGAAACGTTTGTAAGAAGAGGCGTACTGATCTCATAAGAGCTGAGGACTATTGGTTTTTTTTTTGGATTCACTTCCAAAATTCGTGCGAAGATAATGTAGTTTTCCGATCCCCAAATGTCTTTTCCAGGTCTGATGGTGCCCTACGCTTTATTTTTGCGGTAATCGCTTCAGGGCCCAAGCACTGCGCCTAACTTACACCCATCGTGTCGCGCGCTAAAGCTGCCATCGCGGTTTCTGTCCTGGTGGCACGCATCCGGATGGAAGGGTCTGAACTTCCTCATCCCTATAAACAGCAACTAAAATTCTGAAGTGCAGACTGACAGTCTAGAACATCCTACATAAAAGTAACTAATGAACTTGTAGGGTGTATGGCTTCAATGCAGAAATTCGCCAACGGTACCGTAATCTCACAGAATCTAAGGCACTTTACGATCACTTCAATGAGGTATTCGCACAAATGCCGTTGGCTGCGCTAGTTGCTGGACGTATTCTTTGTATGCACGGTGGTACGTTAATCCTGACATCAATCGTTAATCCTGCTAGGGCACATGCCACAACTTAGGGTTATGACAGGCTTATCACCGAACCTGAACAGTCTTGATGATATTCGAAAACTACAACGGCCACTGAGAGTGGTACGTGGTTTGGCGCAAGATCTACTGTGGGCTGATCCTGAAACGGGTACAAAGGGATTTCAGGTACTGATATGTGATAGTTGTCCGTGTTTGTTCTGAGAAGCAAGGTTGTGCTTTTAGCAAAATAAAATCCGAGCTGTGTCACATATTTTTGGAGAGGAAATGGTACGCGACAAATGTAAACAGTTAAACATAGATCTGATCATCAGAGCTCATCAGGTGGTTCTACTGATATTTCTATACCTCATTCTTTTCACTGTGATAGTGGGCGTGTTGGCGCTCTGATTATGTGGGCGTGTCCGCACCAATTACTGCCCACACCCTATGGTGGGCTCCTCTTCTCTCGTCAATAGGCAAAGCATCGGTGATGGTTTTTGTCAATCCGTACACCAGATAGTCGAGCGATTGTCGAGCGTGTCCATTGTTTTTGCTTGCCACAACTACTGGCGCATCGCGAAACCGTCGCGTACTGGAAGGGTTGGGTTCGGTAATGAGCCGTTACTTACTCTTGCTTGCTGTACGCACATTATTGATTAATTGTCGCAATTCTTGTTATAATTATAACGCCTGCTATTTTCATGATGGGCATAGTGATTGATCGAAAACGAGAATCCAGCTCCATGACACCCAAAGGCACACGGGTGGGGTCCACGAGGTCGAATTTCCGCTTCGCGGCGTTTCACTCGCGGCGCCCCCGTACGACTCGCCGTGTCGATTGCCCTTGATCGGCCGGCTGAGCGTGACTGCGTCACGTCTGCGCTTTCCACCCATACCACACTGCCTCGCTTGAAGTCTGCCATGCCCTGCCACTGGCACTCGCACCCGCTGTGCCGCTCATCGCGCGCGGCCGCGCGGAAATTCGACCTCGTGGACCCCACCCAAGGCACACCACGCGATAATCAGATTAGTGGTTTCTTTCTTGGAGCGAGTAGGCCTTAGATAACTGCTCAGGCTGCTCTTTCGTTACGGCTGCACTTGCACTTTTACAATCCATTTCGGAGCGTGTGATAGGGCGTGACCTTCAGACTTATGTGAGATGTATCAACTATCTCATCCTGCCACACTCACTCTTGCCACGCCCTCTCATTCTCACCACTCATCCACGTCCGTAGGCCACGCCCAATCAAGCGCTCCAAAATGAAGTATACAATGCTGTGTCTGCTTGATCACAACCAAGCCACGCCTACCCAACCAAATCACACCTGTGGCCTTAGACGGTCCGATTTTCAACACGGCGCTCATGGAGAAGGAAACTGGCGATAATAGAAGACAATTCAATGAAACAGCTATTTCAATGATGAAGACAGCTTCTTCAGAGAGAAACATGTGATATAGTACCACTTTACGCAATATCATCTTCGTTAGTTGGGCGTGACTTGGTTGTGTTCAAGCGGGCACAACATCGCAGGACCTACTCGCCCCGAGAAAGTATGCTGCTTCCCGGCACCACGTGGTGTGCCTTCTATTCTTCTTGTAAAATACCCTATAATTAAAGCAAAAAGAGCCAATGCGGCGTAGCGGTAGATTTCCGTCTTCGATTCGTGACCACTTCCTTCGTGGAAATACAGCGCCTGCCGCATTCGCGATGTCGCATGGGGTCCTCTTGTACCATACCCACGACTTTTTTTAGTGGCGTTGTACGGACACGATCGAACTGAATGAAATAGTTGCAGGTGGTGGAATTCGGTTATGCGTTCTTTTGTGGTCGCGCTCTGATCACGGTATTCTCTGCGGCTCGATATCACGAAGAGCTTGTCAACTACGCGGCGGTAGTTAAGGTAGGTTCCCCTCTCGTTCGCTTCCCGTCGTATATCCACGCTTCTTCGGTTTGATATATGCCATGACTGCCGTATTTGCTGTTTACTTTCTCTTCCTCATCGTCCAAGTGGATCTGGATCAAATTGAGATTTCTCAAATGTTCAGTGGTGCCAACTAGACCTCTGGGAGAATCGAGACGTGAAACTGAGCGATTTAATTCGTTAGTGTTTGAAGGAATCGTCCACGGAAAAATTGGTTTCTTCGTTGGCCTTATATTTATGATGTATTTGTCTAATAGGGGTCGCATGCAAGTATGCAAAGTTTCACGCTATGAGTGAGAATTCGGCTAAGATGCAGCTCTCCAAATTCTTGGACTAGTGGGCGGGGCTTCCGAGTAAGGGATCTGTTCCGTCGTTCGCCGCGGTTGGAAACAGAGAGTGGAATTGTATACGTGACTTCCTGTTCGTACAATGCGTCTCCGACCGCGACGGACGGCTGGATGGGCACTTGCTCAGAGGTCCCGCCCACCCGGCCAAGGCTTTGTGGTGCTGTATCTTAGCCGGATTCACATTTTTTCGCGCGAAGTTTTCAAGCGGTCCCTATTAGGCAAATACAACATAAATATATGGGCACTTGCTCAAACATTTTTCCGTGGACGATTCCTTTAATATAGCATGGATGAAGAGCTGCAGCAGGCAAGAACTAAATCCGTTCTCACTGAAAGCTTTTGCTTTGTATCAAGTATGTCTGGAAAGAACATTAGAATATAGGGAGTCTCCACAGGTGACCGTAGCTCAGATATGCACTTAAAACCTCCATAATGGAAAATGCAATACGACTCCTTCAACGATAATTTATGCAAGCCACATTGTCAATTGTCCATTCCTCTATGATTCCTTCTGTACGTGACCTCGTGATCGAATCACTTTAAATGAATTCAGTAACTCTGCGAGAGCTCAAATGCAGCGCTTCAGCTGCAGAATTTACAGGTGGATGCCAGCTTAGAACTGTCCTTCGTACAGCTGAAACCACAGGAATTTGAGAAGGTTCGGCGTGAACTGGAACAGAAACATGACGAGACCGGTGATCCTGGAGAAGAACCACAACCGCCGCCATCACCGGGAGCTTCTGCCACTACGCAGACGCATACGCAACAACCAACAACACCTACACAATAGATGGAAGCGTTAATTCAATTTTTTTCAAACTAATCAGAAATCAAGCATTGTCCGCTATCACAAACTGCTGATAATTGGAGGTTTGTACTGGGGTATTTATTGTGGGTTTAATAAAGATTTCAATGTTTATGGAAGTGAGCTGCTTGTTTGGTTGTATTCATGCTCGGTGATGAAAGCGGTCGCAATCCCCGCTTCGCACATGCAACGCAAGCACCCCACCAATATGTTTGGTGCTGGCTTGGCGCAGAAATTGCGCTTCACCATGCGCTTCAGGCACAAAGTAGACCATGACTCATTGTGCTGGTTAGCTTTTTTCTGTTTTTCCTATTTGACAGTATTCAAACTAGGTCCCCATTGGAGGATTTACCCTTGAATTATGCATACAGATGAAAAATCTTCGATCCTACTTGAAGCTGGCTTCTGACCTTGGCATCCAGAACTCCTGATATGCTACTTTCACCTGTTTTGCCTGTTCCACAAGGGCTGTCGTTATACACGTGTTTCGGATCTCACAGAATTCCTCATGACCTCATCTGAAGCGTAACGGCATTGTCGATAATTCTGCGATAGCTGGGTGTCAGCTGTGGTTGGACCAAAGTTCTAAAGCTTAACTTCCTTTACGTCAAACTGTTCATGGTGGGTTTTTCATGACTATTGCCTTACTCGATGCAGTTCATCGGAAGTTCTCTCATCTTTCTGATCTTTCACTGCACGATGGAATCGAATACCTGCCCCCTTGCCCACCCTCAGCATTTCAGGCGCTTCTTATCCTGTCTCTGGTGCGTCTAGCCGACGCATATTCAGACAGTAAATACAGAAAGTATTAATGTGCTTGTGCTCAGACCAGATGATTGCTCCCCAAACTGTGAACGCAGATTTCGCGGATTCAATCAGTTTCAGCTTCGTGCCGAAGACAAGCATCGTCCCATACATGTTTCCATTTCCTTTTTCAATTGAAGAGCGGTATCTGCTCTTGTGCATGAGAAACTCTTTCGGGGGCCTCCAGAAGTAAATCATGTCGTTGTCTGAAGATGGCTTTACGTGCTCAGAAAGGGGGGCTACTGAGCCCTCCAAGGTTGCTCCCCCTTTACTTGTACAAACAATAGTTCTAATTACAGCGTGCGCAATAAATACTATTACGTGGTGCAAAAAAAACACAAGATCTCTCGCAAAAATGCAACGAATGAAACGAAACTCGAATGATAAAAATTCATAACTTTTGTGAGCAATATAATATCATCAGTCGGATCGCCCATCTACCGCCGGGCACTCCTCTTTTGTGGAGGAGCCCGCCATCGCCGGGCTCCTTCGAGACTACATTTTTTCTAATCGTGTCTTATATACTGTGACACTCGTTACTACTGATATGGGTAGTGACGTTTAACGCTCCTTGACAAAGAATTTGAGATAACCATACGGTGACTGTTATAACACCCCGTTTGAGAGCATGGGAACTGCACGTGCCTTCTGTAACGATTGCTTGGTCCCCAATTTGAAAGCCAAGGAGAGCACATTTCGGCCAAATATTCGATCGGACATATATTCAGTGATATGCCTTGATCATTACCGAATATTTTGATGCAAATATCGCTGTTATATGAAATGGGTTTGAACAACAGGATCATCGTTGTTTATCGAATCAAGTTAAAATTTTCCTTCCCATGCTCTCAGTGAGCTTTCATTGGAAATCAGTCGCTTCCTGGCGGTGTAATATAGGGTGATGTTCAATGTGGGCAGTGTGCGTGGATGTCATGTGCGAAGTTTGGCTTCCAGAGTTACACAGTCACTAACCATTCGAAATCGAAATCTTTCAGTACAGTCAGTTTGATCAGTTCAATATGGCTTGTCACGCCTTTTAACGCAGCATCAATCGACGTTACATAAAAATGCCCTTTATTGAAATTTTGGATAGAAAATTCGAAGTATTTCCATATTATTCCATTAATAGTTGGTGAATCGAGATTGCTTTTGAAATGAGATAGCGAATCGCTGGGTCACTAACACGTAGCGTTTGATGTACCATGAAGACGATCAAGCTGTATTACACCCAGATCGTGCACCTTAAATAGGTAGCTTTATGTTATGCTCTGAAGTTCTACTCGAAATTCCATCTATTCACTAGAATCCGTGAGAGAAAATATTGTAGTACCTCTTCTGTAGTATCATAGGTGAACTTGACTTTGCTGAGATTGATTTCGAACTCGCACTGAAATTTCGAACAATCATGTTTCTGTTGAAATTTGGCTACAAGATACGCTTTTGTAAGTTTTTTTCTGCGCTCGATAAGGGGTATGCAGACATTGGATCGTGATTGGTGGAAGCGCGTAGGGCGTTTAGGCCACACCTCCTGGTCTAAGAAGTGCAGTATGAACGCCCAAGGTTCTTCCTCCATTTACAATTTGAGCCTCATTCCGCCAACTGATCACTGAGGCGCCTAGATTATACAAATTCCCAGAGCAGTTCACTGGGATTGATTCAGCTGTACGAAGGAAATCTGAGATACTTACATCTTCTTGACATTTGTGTATGACCCGCAAAACTGGTGTAATAGGGCGATCTTTTTCGTATCCCTTGAGCAGAAACTGACCGAACTTATTAGTACGTACTCGGCTGTACGCGTATTTTCTAGCTGAATGCAATTTCTATGATAATAGAAACGAGAATGATATAACTCATGTCGGCGGTAGACGGATTCTTGAGTACCATTGTACATATATACTTGTAGGAGCGACAATGGTCTTTCTACGCTGCTGAGGTCCAAGCGTCATGATAATCGTCTTTCCAGGAGCGCAGAAAGTGTGGCAAAAACGCCCTTCCCTGTGCCGGCGTCCTTTCACCAATGATGGAGAAGATGGCATTCACCCAGTGAACGTGGAATGCGCTCAGTTGGTTTGGCGCATACTGCTTTCTTCCCACGTAGACAGGTTAAAAGTTTGATGAAGCCCTTTTACTCTGAATGTAACAGTAGGACCATGGACGATGTGGGCGATCCCGTTTCTCTGTCACAGATTCTAAGCAGAGACCAGGGTTCTAAATTTGCTCTTCACCCACCCATCTCACGCTTTTTTGACTTCACTTTGATTTCTTATTCTCACTGCGTTCATTCCCAATTGAATAAGGTTTTTGGCGCATCGGCGTATCGGCGCATCCGCGATTTTGGATTTTTGGCGATGCCACGTACCACCACATCAGTTCATTTGCATTGTGGCAAATAGCCAAAATCGCGGTTGCGCCAATCCGCCAATGCTCTCAAATGGCGGATGCGCCAAGACTCTTACTTTCTTGATCGATACGTATCTTATGTTTGACGCGAATGCGTCAATTCTCTCAAATCGCGGATGCGCAAATGCGCTCATTTTCTCGATCGATACTTATATTTAATTTTACGCCGATGCGCCAAAAATCCTATTCAGTTGGGTATGGACGCAGCCTAAGCCGACATATGAAGCGTCGCACAATTCCAGTCGATAAGGCGACAATACGATACGACAAGGGGTGTGTGCGAATATGACAGCGAATCGCTTCGCGGCGTTTCACTCGCGGCGCCACCAGTACGACTTGCGAATCGATTGCTCGTGGGAGTCCGGCAGAGCGTGGCTGCGTCACATCTGCGCTTCCACTCATGCCACACTGCCTCGCTTGAAGGCTGCCATGCCCTGCCACGGGCACCCGACCCGCCGCACCGCTCGCCGCGGGTGGCCACGCGATTCGCTGTCATATCTGCACACACCCTACGACAAGTATCACTCTGCTATCTTTCTTATCACCCTACACCTCATTCATCGTCCGGCGAAGTTGACCCGAGTAGGAGCTTTTTTCTAGAGAGGCGGAGCCTTTCAACCGATCTCTTCACCGGTTCTAGTGGGCGCCTTCATGCGGTTATTGCACCACATTTAGACTTCTTGGTTCCCCAGTTTCCATTTGGATGACTCACTTTCAGGGCTCCCCTGCCCACATCACCACTACCATTGCCTTCGGATGAGGTTTTTCGACACGTAAAAGGATCCTCGCATGGCACAAATGGACTGATACCAGTGAGGAATCGGTTGTGCCTCGAGGGCGAACCGCCTGCTCTCCATAGCTCACGACCATTTCACAGCGGGACCAGCAAGGCGCTCAAAGACAGCATTAGGGATTATATGGTTAATGGAAAATTCCTAAAGAACCACTCACATAGAAACGTTGAGCCTGAAAAGATTATTCAGGGCGAAGACCCCGTCGAAAAGCGCGCTCCGAGCTGTAATGCCGGCGTAGCGGATAAGACCTGACGCCTCTGATAAGTCCATCCCGCCTCCTAGGGTCGACTTTACCGAAGAATGACTGAGTTGTAGGGTAATAAACGTTATAGCAGAATGACACTTATCGTATCGTATTGAAGTCGTATCGATCGGAATGACGTGGTGCTTGACGTATAAGCTTTCGTGGTGAAAACGTTCACCGGTCAGTATTAAAGATTGGAAGGAATGAAACAATCGGACTACCCCTAATGGCGCATTCATACTTTGCGGTGCCGGCAGCAGGGTGTGACTGCGTGTCTCTGCGTCTCCTCCTGTGCACCCTACCTCGTTACCTGCGTCGCACCCGTTTCGTGCTAAACTGCCTCGATGCCTATGAGCTCAGCCACGCCTTGCCGGCGCAAAGTATGAACGCGGCCTGACGCTGTCTTTAAAGTGGGCGGCAACACAATTCAAGCGGCAGGCACCTTAGTTGATGAATCCTGATGTATTAAAAAATCCGGAGTGTGCTATGAGGATAGAAAAATTGCCCTATCATGTCACTTGCAGTCACTCGAATTTCCTTTCCTTGTGACACAGACCTAGAACATGCGCAAAAAGCCATAGAAAATCCCACTCCTATGAAAACTACTTCCAAGTGGAAATTTTAGGTCCTAATGGAACTTGTACAGGGACTTTGAAAGCCCATATGGTGCTATCGCATCGCACTGGAGAGGGGGGGGCATCCCTCTATTATATAAACCATTTACTTTGTTTGTCGGTTTGTATGTCGGTATGTATGTCTGTCCGTCCGCAAGTGAGTGATTGTGATTATGGAGTGATAGAGCAAAACAACCGCTCTAAGTTGGGAGAGACCGATGGGTGTTGGGGTATCACTGTACGGCCATGTTACCGTAGTGATAGCACCTCCTACTTATATAAACACCTATTTCGTACCCTCGCCGTCATTCTGCGGCGTGCTGACGTCGCAGCAGGTGTCAGCACACTGGAATGGCATGCAGGTAAGTTAAGTTGTAGGAGAGACACTACCGTTTGGACTAAACCGAGCGGAGGGTGGGTGATTGAGTAAGTGGAAACTAATTCAAGCTTTCAGCAAGTCATTGACGACTTAGTTAGCTATCATAAAGTGAGTAGAGGGCCTTAAGCGATGGTGAACTTCATAAGGGGGGTACATTCTCTGATCTATGGCTGTTGGATGGCACCAGTGGATTTGGGATATGTGTGAATTCTACAATGTTTCTATTACAGATAATCCGTTTGCCTGTGTGAGTGTCCGTACGTTTGTCACGAAACTCATACCTCGCGTCGCAGCGGAGTTAGGACCCTGAATTTTACAAGTGGTGTAGGGGGTGGTATAGGGACCTTGCGGTGGTGGACCGAAAGTGATAGCAGGTGATAAGGGCTACTAAAGACCTTCCGGAGGCGAATGTCACAAAGTCGTTTCGCCTTTCGCGTTGGCCTTACAGCGTTGACCCTCCTATGTATTGTGCGAGGTGGGACGGGGACATTAATGGTGGGTGATCCACGCTGATAATGGTTGATAAGATTCGATAAGGAGCGTAAAAATGCTATAGTCGTCGAATCCGTTTCGTTTTCGCATTGATCCTGGAGCGTTCATACTCACAGGTGTTATGCGAGGTTGGACGGAGACATTAATGGTGGGTGATGCAAATTGATAATTGTTGATAAGATTCGATAGAGGGTAAAAAGGCCAATGTCGCGAAATCCGTTCCCTCTCTCAACAGAAAGTGGAGTATCCAAACAATAATTGTTGTAGGAGGGAATAAATCCAGGGACCTTAATGTTGACGGACTGGATATAGCGACTGCTTAGCGCTGTGAGAACCGTTATGAAGTGGATTGGGTAAAATCTAGTGCACCGCTGACTACTACTACACGACCGCTACAATGAAAGAGTCTGATGAACAGTGCCATTGGGTGAATATATTTTGATTATGTTCTGATATTAGTTGTCAATGTATCGACCGCTGAATTGTTTAGCGTCCAAATAATGGTGCGCGTCTTTTGATACTGCGTTCTACACTTCATGATCAGAGTACCATCTACATATCCCTCTATTATAAAAACCATTTACTTTGTATTTCGATCTGTATGTCTATCTGTGCGCAAGCGAGTGGTTGTGTTCAAGGAATGATATAGCGAACAACCGCTTTAGTTCGGGAGAAATGGGTAATGAAGTATCATTGTAGGGCCATGTTATCGTAGTGATAGCATCTCCAACTTATATAAACACCTATTTTGTATCCTTATCTCATTCTTGAACTAAACCGACCACAAAATGGGTGACTTAAATCAAAGCGATTGAAATCTTTGCCATGAGTGGCTCAGACACCTATCATGAATTACTTGAAGGGCCGGAGCGGGTGGTGGACCTCACAAGGGGTACATTCTCTGATTTCTGTGACTAATGGGCGCACCATTGGATATGCGGATATGTGTGAATCCAATAATGTTATACAATAATCCTTGCCAAATCACATTGCTGAGCAGCTCCTGTTAATATTATCGTATGGATACCAGTCGGATCGCCAAGCCGCCGTCGCCCGCTTCTTCCTCTCACTAGGGAAGGTATTTTACTTCCCATGGAACTTTGAAATGAAACCCAGGGGGATCGATAGAGTTTTTAACGCTGATTATAACAGTGAAAACCAAAATTGCCAAATGAAGCGAACAATCAAATTGAAGCGAGTTACGATTGGTCAAAGTTTGCCTGTGACACCTCATTGGCAAGGCACTTTGCCATCAGACGGTTTGTCAAAATGGCCATTTGCAATGGGACACATACTACTGTGCGCGCTTTTGAATGCTGATCTCAAATCTGTATTCAGTATCTGTCAAACAATTACCTGAATGAAGTTATGAAGGTTTTTCTGAAAAAAATGAGTAATACCATTTCATGGTATGTTTGGGAGCCCATAGCGCGCGAGTCATACGTTTTTACGCAAAACCATTGTGATTTTCGTGTTCAGGGGATCAAATTACCCTATGGGACAAGTTTTCAGCTAATTCGAGAATTTGACCAAATTTCGGAAATGATGGCTATTGGCTGGCAACCCATTTGACAAAGGAGTAGTCGTTCACCCTTTCCCAGCAAATGCTCTTATTTGGCGCTTGTTACGTGCGTTTAGTGTGATGGGCAAGTGTGATAGGTATGTTTAGGTTATCTTGTTCAGCTTGCAGGATTTTTTGTGGAAGGAAACTCAAAAACTCCTACTTAACCCCTGGCCACCCCTCATTTCCCGAAGTTGGGCCAAAAACTGGATCCGGCTGGAAATTTGCACAGAGGGGTAATTCGACCCCCTACGCGCGAATATCATACAAGGAAGCGTTTAGAAGTGAAACAAAAGCACTTACTGACAATGAAACACAAAATGCAAAAAAAGCCGCACCGGCGGGAAGCAAACCCACGACCTCGCGTTTACGGAACCGGAGCACTACCACCAAGCCACGAGAGCCATATCAGGTTATGCGCTAGTCATGCTGATAGCAAAGTGCCTCGCTATTGAGATGTCCCAGGCAAGTCACACGCAAACTTTGACGAATACCACAGTTATAATCAGCGTTCAAAGCTCTATCGATCCCCCCGGGTCTCATTTCAAAGTTCCATGGGAAGTAAATACCTTCCCTAGTCAGAGGGACGGCTTCACCAGCCCTTCAGATTTCATTTTTCTATCATTGTTACTCACTCTTTACATACAGGGCGTCAGTAGTTTTTACTCTACTCCAGTGCCCGCTCTTTGAGGTTGCAGTACCGGCTCTGCCTAATTTTTAGGGTTTGCTTCCTGTCGATCGACACATGAGGCTTAATGTTCGGATCTGTTCAAATGGCTTTGCGGAGTCATGCCGGCTGTGGACCATGTGCGCTCCGGAAAGCAGGCATAACTGAAACTTCACGCATATCCCAATTCTTTCGCCTTGAACAGTCTTCCGTTTCCTTTTCCGGTCTTATGCAGAAAACCACTATCACTGCGGCCTTTAAAGAGCAGCGAGGAGTTGCCTCTTGAGGACGCTGGGAGAATGAGATAATGTATGTTAAATTCTTTTTGATAAAATAATGCCCACAATAATGCCAAGATGTTACTAGGTGTATCTTTGATCACACGTATGGTTATATTGTGTTCTCTTTCACTTCCTATTGATCGGATAGAGTGAAGTCTTTGCGGGAGGTATGCGCTTCTCCCATCCTGCTCAGTGTGCGCCCAACAGTTGCCACATATCACCTTAAAATCTTTATCACCAAGTGCTCATTGTAAGCAGCCATATCAGTAATAACCGCTGACCTATGTAAAGAGTGTGTAAATGCATTCATTTAAAAAAATGAAATTTCAAGGGAGCCCGGCGAAGCCGGGCCCTCTTAAGAAGGAGGAGCGCCCGGTGGCAGCTGGGCGATCCGACTGGTCTTACGAATAGTTGTACATCTAAGTATCTTGGAGAGATCTTCGAGGAATCAATCTGTTAACTCCGGCGTATATTTTTCCTTGTGCCCCCATGCCTCAATGGAGGGACGAAAAAAGAAATCTCAGTCCCTTCTAGTTTTGGGTAAGAAGAGGAATCACTGTCTCGCTTCGTGGTTCGACAGGTTGTACCATGATCTGGTCTCTTTTTGTCCCTCACTCCTTTGCAATCAGCGGCTATTGTTAAAGCGTAATGGGTGGTCTGCTCCAAACATAAGGGTAGCTCGAGGTGGGTTGAATATTGTTCGGATTTTCTGCGGTGCATCAAACTGAACGCGAAGGCTGTACAGTTGATAAGCTGGAGAATACTGAAACTTGTAATCAAAATTAGTGAACTTGCCGGAATCGTTTTGCCACAGTACGACAACAGCACCGTCAACGGCTTTTCCACAACATACCATTCCACTAACGGCTATGGCATGATGTTGGGGCACTTCCTTTCTTGATAGCGAGATTGTGAGAGATATGATTAACAGCTGAAAGGATTCGTTGAGAGTCCATTGTGGGAGAATCCGTTTGCCACCCACCAAGAAATTTTTACAGGCGTCCATATGGTTTCAGTGCATGAGGTGAAATGGTGCGAGGATCATCAAGTAGGAGTGTTTACTCAGCACTATCGTTTCTATCATTTGAATATCATTTGGTATCATAAGATAATATCGTGCAGCAGCTTACAAGTGTCGAGAAATCGAGCCGGGTGGCTATGTTAGGCAGCGTCCATAGTTTAGGAAATAGCGGAGTTGCAGAACTGCGCAATCTGCGGAGGAGGATTAGATAGGTATCGATTGAGAGAATCGCGGAATTTGCGGAATCTTGGAAGGAAGAATAGATACGTATCAGTCGGAAGAATTGTGGGAATGCGGAATTGGGGAGTTTGCAGAAATGAAGGCACTCCCCGATTCTCAGTTTCTCTAATCCTCTCGCCTCTCCGTACCATGGAAAACAATACGTACCTAATGCTTTCCCGTAATTCCACAATTCTGCATTTCCACCAGTCTTCAGTTTTCCCGATCGATACGTATATTATGATCCAAACTCGGGCATTGGGATGGACATGGGCACATAGTCACTGCTCTACTTGTAAAAAGGAACAACTAGCAGCCTCGATCAGAGCGTGTGTAGAATCAACGTATTCCAAGTGAACTGCACCTAGCAACACCATGCGAAGCAAAAGATAGTAAATGTTTCTTATATCGGCTGCCAACCTTCTTTCGTCGAGTGCTCCGCACTAGGGTGTGTACCCTTATGTTAGGATTGTCGCACAACGACGAGCGACATGCGATGCAGTGTGTGCGAGCTATGCGCGTCGGGGTTGTTGGGTCTTATAACGACTACACGGTAATGCTATGGGCGCGATACGCAGTTGACTTGTAATCGCTTTGGTACCCAACAACATGGCGCCTTTAGCTCGTCCGCATTGCTTCGCTTGCGACATACCGCGGTGCAAAATGCTGACATAAGGGTACACACCCCTCCTCACTATGGTAGTAGTAGTATTAGCGGTCACCCAATTTTTGAGCTTGTATCAAAATGACGATTAGGCTGAAAACTTGTTACCTAGGGTAGTTCGATCCCTTAAGCATGAGTATTACACGTGCTTTGCGCGAAAACGCCTAGCTTCCTTGATATGAGCGTTGACACGTCCAAAAAATCATTCGCCCAGTACGCAAATGTACTGATGATAGCGGTTCCCTGGGAGGATAAAAATTGATGCACACATTATGCGCGTGCGATCATAGCACAAATGGATGAAAACTAGAAAAATGCAAAAATTTGTCCTCAATGGGGATCGGATCATCCATGAATAATATTGTCCTGTTGTTGTAATGGATGCCGCCGACACGCCACAACTTTGATAACGCTTTATTACGTCGGTATCTCAAACTTGGGCATCATGGCATCATTTGTAAAAAGCACTATCTATCAACACTTATGGAAGGAATGGGCTCATATTATGAACCAAATACAAGGGTTCTGCACTATACAAATACCAATAATACATATGAACTTATAAAAGAACAAAATAAAGAATACATCATAAATAAGCACAAGTTATTCTGTCAGGCTAACCAACTATCTTTCGATATTACTGCCGATTTACCTTACATATATGTCCTCCCTAAACTACATAAAAACCCTATAATGAGATAAGTTCAGATTCATCACGGGAGCACATAATAGTAGCATTAAACCTTTAGCTAAAGAGTTGCATGTTATCTTCACTTATATTAAGAACCATTTTAAAAACTATACGAAAGCTACTGAAGATCGTAGTAGGACCATAAAAATTTACTGGTCCATAGTTAATATTAATATTAGTCAGGATCTTAGTAGCATTAGATGCGAAAATATTTAAAGTTTATACAGCAGACTTTACGGATATGTTTACCAACTTGAAACATATCCATATAATGGAAAGTCTAAAAATACTGTTAAACATCTGTTTTAAAAACTCCAACAAAGCCTTTATCGCCACCAATGGATTCAATGTTTTTCACAGTGATGGCAAAGAGCTAAGAAATAAATATAGATACTACAAAAAAGATTTACTTTATTTGACGGACTATTGGTTAGATAACAGCTACTGCCTTTTTGGAAACAATATTTTCAAGCAAAAAGAAGGTGTACCACAAGGCGGCAATTTTAGTCCGTTATTAGCAGATCTTATTTTGTCAGTTTTGGAATTTAATTACGCTAAGACCATTGAATTAATGGCCGGTAACACTTTCGTACCATTCAGATATATGGATGATTTACTCCTTGTGCACAATTTGGATGAATTAGAAATAGAAACAATTCTCAGAGCTGTTTATGATAACAAATTAGAGCTTAAAAAGACCCACATTTCCGATCATTATGCAAACTATCTAGGCTTAACGTTAGAAATTAACAGTGGAAGAGTTCTCACATTGCTATATAATAAAACAGACGACTTTAATTTCAAAGTCAACAGATTTCCACATAGCAATAGTAACATATCCTTAAAAAATAAAGGGGCTGTTATATATACAGAAGCACTACGAATAGCCAATACATGTGCTACATTTGATACATATACCACTAAGATAAAAAGTATGGTAGCGTCTTTAATAAACAGGACTATAGCTTGGAATTCATAACCACCCATGTTATTAAAAGTATTATGAATAATAAGTTCATTAGTTACAAATTTGGACTTACTGACAACACACGGAAAATCACCAAATTAATAGGTTATATACCAAATAACTAGGAAAGTGAATGATATCCTAATCATGCACTACGCAGTCATTGCCATTAGGTACGGGAGACAAGTAAATCTTGGCTCCATTTTTGTTCCCAGTGGGAAGTAAAATTAATAACTCCTTCATATGATTCCACTTTCTCATTTAGATTATTGTACCTTCTCTTGTTTTTCGTTCATACATATTTAGCATGTGGAGTGTAAGTAAGTAGTAGCATTTATGCAAGAATTATTGCTAAAAAGTGGGACTATGGGTAGCTTGTTTATTGGTTCACGGTACTTTAAGTACTGTATAAAATAAAGCTTGGGTGCAGACCTATGTACATACGCGCTCCAATTATAATGCATACCATCTTCCCTTAGTATCATATGTACCCATGCTGTTTTCATAAGGACCACTAATCCCTCACCAACCTTTCCTTAGCACAACTTCCAGTCTATCTTATTTCAAAGGCTGGCAACATACAATGGTTCGTCTGAGTCGGAGGCGAAACGAACCATGTAACACTATATAACACATATCCCTTAACTACTGTGTCATATTCTTAGATATTGGGTAATGAAACAAACAAATAGGTATAGTTAGTGTTAGCAACTAACAAAGGAACATCAGAACTAAATTAGAAATGAGTTATATTAGAAGAGAGGTTAGAAAAGGAATAATGATAATAATAAGTTAATCTAGTTTCTTCTTCCCCTGAGTGCTTATAAATATACCCCCATGTCGATGGAGGGTTAAAGTCCGTTGGCGCCAAGTCCTTCGTGGGGGTCGAAGTACTTGCTCTTCTTACGGGGTCAAAGAACGCCTTCGGTTAGTGGTAAGGGGTAAAGGGGTCGCGATTTAGTTGCAAAACTTCCGCGTCGTTTGAAAAGGCGTTGGACGATTTTAGTGACTCTTTCTTTCCGCGTGCTATTGTTCCAGAAGGGACGAGATCCTCAGGATTTTTCTGCTTTGGTCCGGAAATAAGCAAAGGGCGCTGTGGTGCTCCTTCTCCTTCTAATGGTAACAAGACACATTCGTCTTTCGACAACTATGGATGAAAAGCTTCCGTTCGAGACGGTACTCACAGCGCTGTCTCTCGACATGTAGTTGGCGTCGTGTAGCAGCATCCCTGTATACGGGGCAGGCATCGGAATAGTGCAGTCCTATTTGCTCACAGAAGACGCAACTGATTGTCTTTTCTACGTTGGAGCAGTTCTCCTTCGCTGACGACGCCTCGAAATCGTCGTGCTCCATTGACTCCATTTACGCGGCATTTTCTCTCATGATACCTTCTTCATCTTGGCTTATATCGTGTTCTTCATGTTCCTTTTCCTGTCCTTTCTTTCGAGCTCCTCGACGATAGCTTTGAATCTTGCTTCCACTTGGTTGATTACGTCTTCTAATGATATCGTTTCTGCTTGTTGAAGGCTCTTCATGTGCTCTTTTAACTGGCGTAGGTGGTCCACTTCATTCGGTGTATCCATAACCTGAAGGAGATAAGTGTAGGTTAGAAGGTATTGAGGTAAGACATTTTTTTTGCTTTTCGGATTGCTGTAGGTTCTTAGAATGGTATCGTACTTGTCGATGTTGAAAAAGATTGTGCGCTTTTCCTACGAACTCTTCCTATTGTTTGGCTTATCGGGCTTCCTAATTCTGCGCAAATCTCATGCGAACGGTGAAGAGAGGTGGCTAAC
Organism: Trichostrongylus colubriformis; assembly: GCA_963978905.1. Lineage (NCBI taxonomy): Eukaryota > Metazoa > Nematoda > Chromadorea > Rhabditida > Trichostrongylidae > Trichostrongylus > Trichostrongylus colubriformis. Next base: position 32,489,758 of record OZ022259.1, on the reverse strand, counting down.
TTTGCGTAGTCATGCGCAATAGTGTCTCCTATTTTGGGGGGTTTGATTGTGATGGACTCCTAGGAGTAGGCGTTGCTTGTGCATTTCTCGTAAGGTAGTCAAGTAATTTTTCTGCCAAATGTTCATGAATTGATCCGGGATTCGGCATGACACCCAAAGAGTTGTTTCTGCTTCTGTTTTTGTTGCCAATACGCAATATTCTTTAGGTGGTAGGTACTCTGGGTCTTCTGCTTCCTGGATTATGTTGTTTGGAAATGTCAGCACTGTCTTTTTGAAGGAAATCGATTAGGCGGATGGGGTCTAAGCTACCCTGCTCTGTGAGCCTTGATAGGTGAAGGGCCTAGAGTTCAAACAAGCTTCTACTTCCGTTGGAATAGTGCTGAGGTTGTCTATGGAGAGAAAAGGTTTGCCTTTGAGTGACTTATAAAGTGCGTGTTTGATTGATTGATTAGACGTTCATAGAAATCCCCTGCCAAGGCGCGTACGGGGTGATGTTTTTCCATTCAATTTCATGTGAAGCGGTGATGTGTGCAAAGGTAGAGCTGGATTGCGCTGAAGATAAGATTTCCGTACTAAGAAGGAAAGTAGGCGCATTGTCACTAGTGATTATAGATGGTACTCCTCTGCGGGCTATAAATTTTCGCAGGACGTTCAGGAAATCCCTTACGGACATGCTTCGAACTAGTTCGAGGGGTACCAGTCGAGTTACTGCGCATGTGAAGATGCACCCATAGGTCTGGCATTCCTCGCCATTCGCGATTACAGTTGGAAGATCGAAAAAATCAAGGCTTGAATGCGTGGCTGCGTGTCACCCGACGCCGTGGTAGATCTTCAGTTGTGGGGTCAGCGTATGGTAAACCGTTGAATCTGCGACATTTAAGACAATTTTTTTACAAGTTGGCGTAGTTGTTGCCGCAACTTGGTGATCCAATACTGTGAGCGTATTTTGGCTATTTGTGTTTGACCCCTTTGTAGTGAATTCCGTGCCTCGGGCACGATGAAGTTTGCAAGTGGGGTTTTGGGATTTACGAATACTGGATTTTTTGCCTCATCGTCTATGTCTACCTTTTCGACTCGCCCTCTTGATCGCCAGATGTTACTGTTGTCTTTGAAGAGGGGTATCCTATACTCAATTGATTTGCGTTAATGTTCGGTTAGATAAAGTGAGTGGTGTTCACATCTAACAATTCTCCGGGATGCAATCAAAGCGTATCCACTGATTGCCTGTGGACTGTTGGGGATACCTGCTAGTTCCGAAATGGCTTGAAGTACTTCGCTCCTGCGCAAGTGTGACGTGAGAGCAGGTAGATTTTTAATGAAATTCATCACCAGTGTCGTCAATATTTTCGCTTTTGTCAGCGTGCCAAAGCAAGTTAGCTCTATAAGTGAGTCTGTGGTTCTGACCTGATCTTTTGTCCTTGATGTGTTACTATGCAAAGAGGTTATGTCATTCTCTTGATTGTGGTCTATATCAAGTTTATATGTGGGAGATGAACATGTTTCTATGGGGTCACATAGAAAGATGGGCCATGCCACCACAGTGTTTGAGTCATTTGCGTTTTTGTAAAACCTCTAGTTCAGCATCAGCTGGGTTCTGGTTTGTTCAGCTTGATTCTGGTATGAACCTGAAGTGCACTCAAACCCTCTCCTTATTGAGCGCTACTGCGATGCGTCGGAACTCTTTTAATTGATTGCTTACTAAGAGTCCTGGGCCTGTGCTGTTCGGAGGTGTCGCTAACCAACTTAATGCAATTTGTGAGTCCGAGAAAACACACGTTCTCTATGTGTTGGGATGAGCGATCCTTTGATGCCTGGAATACTGAGAGGTGATCCTATCATTAAGGCATTCATTTCCATTTTGGGTACTGTGGGACTATCTTTTATTGAAGGTAGTAGCACTTTGCCATAATTAACGTGGATTGTGCTTCATCAAATGTATAGGCGCTATGGTGCTAGCATCTGCGAAGGTTGCTAGATTGCATTGCTCTGGGTTATTCAAGAGCGTCTATTTATTGTATGTTCGATGCGATGCATATTTTTTGTAAGCTCGATCCAACGCATTTGAAAACTCCCAGGTAGTGGTTCACCCCAGCCATACATTGGTTTCCATAACTCTTGCTGGAATCGCTTGGCTCGAGTGAGGAAGGGTACTAGCCACCCAAACGGATCATAAACGAACCGATCAGTCTTGCTACAGTACGTTTTGTGAGAAGTGGTACTGAAGGAAGATGGCATCAAATTTGAAGTTTATCAAGCTTACTGTCCCAATGGATGCCTAAGACCTTTTGATTATCGGAGTTTGGCTGCGTTTTTGGATATACTTTCGTTAACGTCTTTGTTGTTGGACACGAATTTGGGTAAGTTCGTACCCATTTCTGCGAAATTTCTCGGGTGGGTACAGATTTTTATATTGTTCCTTCTACTGTTTCTGCGGCTAGCATGAGATCATCCACGTAAAAGTTTTCTCTTATTTCTTGCTCTAGTTTTTTGTCGCTTACTGCACTGTGTAGGTGGTAGTGAATGGTTGCTCCTAGGAGGAAGGGTGCAACATTAAATCCGAAAACGACCCTTGTAAATCTATTGGTGACGATGCTTTCTTCGACTGGGTCTCTCCTATAATCACGCACCTAGAAGAACGATTGCGTCCTGACCGAGTTCGTGCAAGTGAACTCGGAGGAGTGCTTTTCCCACATATGCTGTTATTACAAATTGCGAGACTCGAAAGCGTGGTAGCATGGCATAGAGCTCGGGTAAGATAAAGGGTATGAAGAACGTCGTTGAGGGACGGACAGTTCTTAAAGCGCGATGAAGCGTGAAAAACTATGCGTAGCTCACTTGTTTCCTTGTGCGGAGTTATAACTTGCTGGTGGGGAATGTAATGGACTACAGTTCCGTTCATTTTTTGGGTTTGTGGAACTTCTTCGATGACGTGATCGCTTAGTTGCATTTGAATGTGTTATAGTCTTCCAGAAGTCTGTTGTCAGCTTACAGCATGTTTGTTACGCTGTTGAGGCGTTCAAGAACGATGGCTTTGTTCTAGGAAGAGGGGGTGATTTTGTTTGTAAGGTAATCGTACATAGTAAGCGTTATCTCTCCTTTCGATAGTCTTATCGAAAAATGATAGCACTTCTTCGTTCATGGCTTGCTTCTCTGCGTCGATTGCGCCAGTAAATTCACAGATTCCTACCGTGTCCATTGTCCAGTACTTGTCCCATAGTCTTCCTTCTCTACTAGAGCATGGATCATGGTCACCATGCTGGGGGTTATAGATGGCCTTTTTTCCAGAAAGGTGACTTGTCGCATGTTGCTTGCCGTGAGTAAGTACCACAACTTCGATGGGATGAGCTGAAGCCCTGCAGTGCGTATTGAGGCAGGGGCACCCCCAGTAGGTCCTTTAGCTGATCGCACCCCAGAAGGATTTGCGGAGAAGTCTCCTCGTGCGTAAGTGGACGGGACAGCTCAATCTTCTTGCTTGTGCTGAATTCTTTGTCCTCTAAACTGAGATGCGTTTTTGATCCCCGCTCAGTCAGACCGGTACCAGTTTCAGACTGTGTATCCCCTCGGCTGTGCTTGACGTCCACATGGATCACTCCACAACTTGTCTTTGAGGGTGTTGTGGAACCGAATGTGTATATGTTAGGTTTTTTAGTATACGTGAGACCTAGTTCCTCCGCTAGGTTTTGGTTGATAAACGATTGGTCTGCCCCTGTATGCAGCAAAATTTCTACTAGCTGCCACTTCTACTAGCTGGCTTTCCACACTTGCCTTTTGCCAATAGTAGTACGTTTTCTTTTTCGCCACGCAAGGCTGCATGCGTGCTATGAGCTATCGTAGCATCTACATGTATCTGTTGTTGCTGTGTATGGATAGGGGTCTTTGCTATCGTTTGCAATATCTGTGTATACGGGGTAAGCTCGAGTATCCTCATGTGTGGTTGAGCGCTCCTGCGCCTTGCTTTCTGCATGAGGGCATTCGCTTTCGGTTTCGAGTTTTTGACACTTAGTGTCGTTTCTTATTGTTCGGTGTACCTCCCCGTCTCGACTTGCCGGTAGCACAAAACCTGATTGTGTTTCTTCCCTGGATAGGACCTACAGCCTTCCCTTGTGCAGTCCTTAGCCCAGTGTCCTCCACGGGCATAGTTCAAGACATATCCCTTTCTAGCATGAAATTCTTTCTTTCGATGATTGTACCAAAGCGTGGACATGATGCGGCTCTATGCTCGAGGGATTTGCAAAACATGCACGCTTTTTATATGGTGGGGAAGTTTAGTGGTTCCCTTTCACCCTACCTTTGCTTCGCTTTTGAGGGTACTCTTTTGCTGACCATTTCTTTGATGCGCTCCTCAGTGCTGATGTGCTCATCAATTGTCTCTAGTACAATGTCCATTTTCCATTTGCGTTCATCTGTCCTATGTGGTGCGTCACCAAATGTTTTATTACTTTCCTATGTATACGCTCTACGACGTCGCGAATACCTTTTGACCGTTGCGTGAACCATCTAATACAACCCCGAGTTCTGCAGCTGTGCTACCAAGGAGACAATTTTTCTAAGAGCTTTCTTTGAGCTTGGACTGTCACTTTGTGTGTGTGTACACTTCCTCCAATTGGCATTGCAGGGCAGTGATGAGTTTAGAGTGGTTGCCATACTTTTGTTTTTCAAAAGTGTGGGCGAACGAGTAGTTTTCTTCTGTGATGGGAAACCGCTTCATCAATTGACGTGCATCTCCCCGCAAAGCCGCTCTGAGATAGTTGAACTTACGCAGACTGTTCAGAGAGAGTTAGCTGTCTACGTTGACCTCGAACAAGGTTCAAAACTGTTTCCAACAATCCCCATACTTCGTGAACGGTTGGTATGGGAATTGAGGGTTTGGGGCCCACCCCTTTTAGTTGCCCTGCCTTTGTTGGGTGTGTTGCTCCTAGGTCCAGCGCACCTATTCGTTTGACCTCCAACTGCATGGCTAGCTTTTCAGCATCTTCCTCGCGACGTGGGCCTTTTGTATGTATTCATCTTCTTGGAGTTCTTGTTCTACCGTCAAATTCCCCCATTTTTCCAGGGTGTCCACCAATGCGTCGACCTGGTCTAGGACTGAGCGAACTGTCCCTGCCAGTTTCACCGCGTACTCAGGTAATTCTCTTGCGTGTGGTGGGGCGTTCCGTATGGTGGATCCGTTTCATACCTACTAGTATCTATTTCAAGTTGTTATAGTAACGTGTGAAAGGGCTTTCTTGGTATTCAGCGCAATGGGACCGGACATGGTGTACCTAGTTGACTTGCTGTTCAGAAGATTGTGTTGTGGGTATTAATTGCGGGAAAGGACAGCGTTTAGATAGTGAATGCTCGCACCTCCTTTTGTCGTTTGACCAGGTCTGACACTCAAAGGTGTTTTGCAGGGTGGGACGGGGACATTAATAGTGTGTGATCCAATTCGATCACGGTTGATAATATTCGAGGAACGTGAGAAGGCGAATGTCGTCGAATCCGTTTTGCCTTTCGAGTCGATCCTAGTGTGCTGACACTCATAGATATTTGAGGGGTGGGAGGGGCACATTAATGGTGAGTGATCCAAATTGATAGCGGTTTATAAGGGCTGACAAGGAACTTCGAAAGGCATATATCGTTAAATCCGTTTTCCCTTTCAGGATGATCCTAGAGAGCCGACACTCATAGGTGTTTTGAGGGGTGCGACGGGCACATCAATGGTGGATGAACCAAAATGGTAACGGTCAATAAGATTTGATAACGGTTGATAAGAACATCGGGACTCATGTCGCCGAATCCGTTCCGCTCTTCCGGCTGACAGTGGAATGCTCACACTCACAGGTATTACAGGGTACGGGAACCTAATGGCAACTTTTCGAAACTGATAACGGCTTACAGGGGCTGACAAGAGTCATTAGAAAATGAGGAAGGGATAAAATTTTGTACACCGCTTACTGCTACTATTCTACTGCTATAGTAAATGCTCAGTGCCATCGGGTGAACATATTTTGTTTATGTTCTAATATCCGCTGCCAATGTATCGACGGATTGCCTAGCGTTCCAAATGATGGTGCATACCTTTTGCGATCTACATTGATGATCGAGACACGATCTAGATTTGTGATAGCAAAGCAAGCGATTCATTCTCTCATGCGGTGCCAGCAACAATACTGGGTATCGATCGCTAGACTATGTAATATTCCGAATGAAGGTGCGTTTAGAGAGACGATAAGCGTCGATAACTAGCATATGGATCTACCACTAATATGTATTGGGTCATTCCATAAGTAGTGTCGTTTTTTTTTCAAGCGAAAATTTTTGCCATAAATCACAAGTTTTTGCAGCATATTATATATCATTCGGAAGAGAATTCCCCGCTCTACAAAATGGCCTACTTAGTTTTTGAGTATGTTAGAATGGCGCCGATATTTAGGCCGGCGAAGAGGTAGGTCCAGCAAACAAAAATTGGCCAAACCGGCAATCAATTGAAACACAATATTCTACCTGAGGAAATCTAACCAATCATGTGTTCCGCACTTAGCCCCGACCTCTCCTGTAAGTTCCACCAGTCGGTTGCTTAAAAAGTCACGTCGCTCTTTTTCCACATTTCGTTTTTCCGCCACAACTCGGTGATTTTAGACAATTTCTTCGAACAAAGGCAAGAAAATTTTCTCAACCAATCAGTTGAAAGAGTGGTGGAATGTTAAGAACAGGTGGTGCCTAGGAACAGGGAAATATCACTGACCGGATTTCTTAACTTTCTCATGGAAAAAATAAATTGTGAAAAATGTCAACTGGACTCATATCACATGGTATTAAAACTCAATCTGAATCGCAGCCAAAACAAACTAGAAAGATGTTTTCGATAGAGCAGAAAAAGTCCTTCGAAGTGGTTCATAAAACAACTCTAATCAAAAAGTTTGAAAGAAAAAATTTTATTTTGAATAAATGTGGGTGCTTTCGAAAAAAAGATTTTAGAAGAATAACGACACGACTTCTTGATCAATTAAATATTGGAAATTGTAGAAGAGGTCAGGGCTAAGTACGCGACACATGACTGGTTGATTTTCTTAAATTGAAATGTAGTGTTTCAATTGATTGCCGGTTTGGTCAATTTTTGTCGGCTGGACCTACCTCTTCGCCAGCCTAAATGTCGGCCCCATTCTAACAAACTCGAAAACTAAACATGTCATTTTGTAGAGCAGGAAAACTTCTTTCGAATGATGTATGACATGCTGCGAAAACTTGTAATTTCATAGGAAAAATTTACGCTGGAAAAAAACGACATTACTTATGGAATGACCCAATAGAAAGTAGATGCTCAGCAAATGGATAAATGCTGCCAAATGATGCAGTTGAATCCAAAACTATCGATCCCTCAATTATTTCAACTCCCATTAGTGTTCAGCCGAAGTGTTAAGTGATTAGTAGATTCACCTATGTTATTCCCAAACATTGAACGTCAATATCATTGTAACAAGAGGTGTCGACCGCTGAATCATCTGGATCCCTGAAAATGGTGACCTTCCTCAGCGATGATAATACCGGTCAATACCTATCACCTATATTTAGACAGTAGATGCTCAACAAATTCAACGTCGACCATTTCCCCTTATGTAATTCTATTGTGTTATTCTCGCGGTACTGTGCGATAGCCCAGGTGGTAAACGACAATCGGTAAAGAAGCCCGGACTCGAAAGCGCGGCACTGTGGTGTGCATTCGCATCTTCCGCGCATCTCTTCGAATCGCAGCATCACTTTTCCGAGTTCTCGGTAAAGGAAGTAGACGTAATTTGTTGTCTCGTGAGGCGCATTTCATTCAATCATAATGATGTGAAAAAAGTGAAACATTAGACAGCAGCAATCAAGTGGAACAATCAAAGGGACAATTAGCGAAAGGATAAGAAAAAAGGTGCTCGTGATAAATAAATCCATGGAATTCACCATCGATGTCCTAGCAGGTGTCGTGTGTGCGATGTGTGCAACGTAACGAACTGCAAGCGTTACAGTAGGTCCTTCTGTACGCCGGAATTGCTTTTTTTGCTGTCTTCAAGGTTCAATAATATAAACTATTAAGGTTGTTCAGTGCTAATGGACAAAATCATAGTACGGGAGTAGACGTTTGCAAACGTTTCTACTTGATCTTTCAACAATATTCGGCGATATTACGTTACGTTTATCATTGTAGAGTTAACTTGAGTACCAAAATTTTGTCCATCTTATCTCACGATCGAAAACAACCTTATTTTGCTAAGTGGTTGCCACCGCTACTACGCTGATCGATGGTGGCTACCGGCTATCTTAACACGTTGACGACGAGAGCGTTTTGACTAGTCTTGCGCACGGGACGACGCGCAATTTTCCCGCGCAGCGAGCGTCGGTCAGCAGTGTCCGACATCGTCCCACAAGGCAGACCATATATTGCTTTTTTTCAAAGCACAGTAGTAAGTGATTAACAATGAGTAGTAGTTGCAACGTATGATCAAACATGATGAAGAAAAAACCACCAATGGACATTAATAGAAATCCATTCAAATTTCTCGATATTTTCCGCTATACTATTAGGTTGTAAGGAAAGTTCCAGCCGGTTTTTGAAATTTTAACTTTCAATCCCGTGAAGTTAAATAGAAAAAAAGAACAAGCAAAACAAGCAGAAACAAAAAATCCACATCGAAGATGCCTTTCAGTCATGATCTACGACTTACAGTCAAAAACACCAACCAATTAATTATAAGCGTCGCGAAAACCACAACATTTTACGAAACAACGAGAACGACACAACCAAAATATTATTCAGTCAGCTGTTATAAAAAGAGCCCACGACATGCCAAACTACGATGGCGCGGCGAGTTCATTATCACCACCCCGACCATGCAACGGCTGCTGGTCCCTCCCACCCCAGCCAATCAGAGAAAGCTCGTCGCTAGGAGGCGGACCGAGCACAGCAAGGCGGCTCGAGCAGAAAAGGCCGCCGCTGCCACAGCTCGGGGGCGCGCTCTTCGCGGGGGATTTCGCCGCAGATAGGCTTCCCCGACCCGTAGTTTTCGGGTGAATGACTCCTCTTAGGGATTCCTCATCACCCACATTACCCACCCTTACACTGTCTTTAACTCGGCTCAGCGCGCATCTTTTCTCACAGAATGAGCACCATTCGCTACAATCTTGGCAACATTATACCTACTTATCTCAATTTGATGAAGGGCTGATGATTTATATTGCGCGAAATGAAGAAAGTCGACTCCAAATCGCCACTCTTCCTGAACACACTGCTACTGAAGGAGCTGTTCAGATGTTTGGGAAAGTGGGGCTTAGTTAGCGCTAGATCTGGTAAATATAATGGACGAGTGAGGGCTCCAGCCAACTGTTTCAATTACTGGAAGAGGATTTGTGAAAAATGCGCTCGGGCATGATTGCCGTGAGGGTCCCGTGGCACCCATTCTTTTGGATTTTTCCAAATCAAGGCCACTTGAGGTGGTCAACTAAGGTTGCTTGTTGAGGGCCAATACTTGTGAATATCCCCTGCAAATATGGACGCTCATCGCCTTCTGCCGTTTTAGTTAAAGCGATTTGATCAATTGAAAATCCGAGTGGCTCCTTCTCATTTCTGCACTTCTGAAGCCATGGACAAAGTTTTCCATTCAATGGTTCACCCCCTCCTCTTGCAGTATTCACATTCGTGGTCACCTTCGCTGGGACTCGGCCAAACAAAAACTCGTGAAGTGGAGTCATTTCGAAAGTGCCATTTTCGCAGTACTTTGAAATCTCCCCGATAATTCTAAAACCTCGTGGCATTCCGAATAAACATATATTCAGAAAGAGCAACATTTTTGTCAATCTAAGGAGCACAATATGTCAGCTGATTCATGTTGACGCACTCTGATATTTGAATTTACTTTGTGAACGCAAAAAAGCGGCCAGAACTTTCCTTACAACCTAATAGAACGTTCTAAGGAGAATAGAACGTTCAACCTAATAGAACCTTGTTGAGTTATGCAGAGATTTTTTCATGTGTTATTGAGTGTTGATTGTTCACAAATGAAGCAATAATCTTTCAAATAAATGAATCACAGGTCGAAGCCAAATTTAGGTTGCTGAAACCATGTGATAATCATTAAAACAAAAAAATGCGGAAGTCCGATGTTTTGCCTAACTTCCACCGCTGTCGGTCAGCAGTGTCCGACGCCGTCCTACGGGACAGAATGGCTGTCGGACAGCATTGACCGACATCGTCGTCAACGTGTTAAACTGCCTTCATACTCTGTGATGCTGGCGGCAAGGCGTGGCTTCGTCATCTCTGCGTTCCGCCGGTGCCACTCTGCCTGGATGCCGTGAACGCAGCCACACTCTGCAGCCAGCAGGTCAAGCTGGAACCCATGGTCAAGCCTCTGTCAAGAAATCCTGGACACGAGGTGGAGTCATGCTTGATTCGCTAGAAGGGAGATAGGTGGGTGGTGTTCAACGGAATATATCAGGCTGAGGTTTCAAAGTGTGAGAGCAAGGTGTTATAGAACCGACTAACTAGGTTCAAACCCAAACCAATATTCAATTCAATCTTCACTTGGAAACTAGAAGGAATAGAAAGCGTCGCCCCACAAATGGGAAACAAGGTATACTCCATTTTGGAGCGCTTGACAGAGCGTGGCCTACGGACGTTGGTGAGTGGCGAGAGTGAGAGTGCGCGGAGAGTGAAAGTGTACGGCGGAGTGAGAGAGCTCGATACACGTTCATCCAAGTCCGTAGGCCTCGCCCTGCCAGGCGTTGGGGAATGGACTGTAAGACATAAATTTCTTGAGATGTGTGACTAAGACGATATTGTAGAGGGGAGAGCGCATGGACAACACAATAGATCAAAGGGCACGCTGTTCTCCTGGTTTTCTCGGAAATGTGGACTGTGATCAGGGGGTCAAGCTCCTGCAACCAAGCGCGCATCACGTATGCTGTGGTGCGAGGTCGATAACTGATACTCAAGGCTCTGAGAAGTTTGCACATTCAGTGTACTATTTTCATACCGGCTGTAGGTGTAAAACGCCCTTTGTCATCCGTCGATCGCCCTTTCGATCGTCCGCACTTGCTCTTCCACATATTCTTATCGATAGGAAAGGCAAGAACTTGTTCGTGACAGGCGTTTACACCAATCGCAGTTCATTTTCCAGCCGTCAAAAGGATCTACCTACGGCCACCTTTGCGTTCTCACTGGCTAGCCGTTCCTTACCGCATCAATGGACAGCAACAGCGACAACGGCACACGTATGCTTTAATTAACTCATCATATTGAGTTCTTATACAGATATATTTTTCAATATTGATCGTTCGATTAAGAGCCGTCGATTGTGGTTACAACCGTTGCTACGAGATCATTATATTCGAAAAAAAGGGCGATGATCTCGTTTGCCCATTCACACCCTCGTTCAATAACTGTGGGTTACTGCAGAATAATTGAGGTATCCACTGATAGTGCAACAATGGCTAAGATCCTCAGAAAATTAGAACTTTCCTTCGTTTTCGAAGAACAAAAGTCTTTCGCTCTAACACTGGTAACTGAGTTTCTATAAAACCCTTCGCTGATGTGAAAATTCCCTCCTATCTGTGCCAGTGAAGGGCCTCGGTATGATATCCATTACACATACCTCACGAAAAAGCTTTTTCTGCTTTTATTTTTCAGTCACAGCCCATGCGAGGTGATAATTTGTCTTTGGATGTTCTCAAAATGCGCCACTATTGAATATTTAGCAATCGATATGCGGTGGTACTGTGTAGGAAAGCCAGCATTGCAGTGCTATCATCACCATTATGTTGCAGAGATCAAATCCTGTCCAACCCACCAAGCATTCTTTCAGCACGTAAAATATCAGAAATGAGTTTCATGTATCATTCGTGATTAGTGAAGGTCGAAAAAAACTCCCAAATATTCCCTCATACTGCCTTGATGAGGCCACTTTTTAGAACTCGCTTGAGCTCTCACAGTTTCAGCCCAAGGACAGTTTTCCCGTCACGAGGGGCAAACTCGTTTTCAAAAGTTCCTACGCTGTAATATTCAGCTGACGACTCAAACCCGTTTCTCCCTGGTTTTACGCCGTTTGGAATTAGCAGCTATCGCTCATAGAACAAATCATGAATTTTTGTATATTTTCAAACTTCTTCCTATATTTTATAGTGTCACCTTATCTTCGTGGTTCTCTTTTATGTGCACTGATGAATCTGATGAATGATGTAAAGAGAAATCGAGCGTTGGCAATATCCTACGATGTCTTCACGCATTAACCCCCGCTCGGCACTTGGGCGGCATTTGAATATGAATTAAGTTTAAGTCCAGTGCCCAACAATCAAACGACGGTAAAAACAATAATGTGTCTATTGTAACAATATTGACCTCCGGTCGATTTGGAGGGCCCATCAACGTTCATGTCATTACGTTTCTTGGAGACGGTGATGGCGACACGCTGGTTCTAGAATGGCGATATTTCCTCACAAATGGACACCGGCTGGAACACATCACACAATCGCTTGACGATGACTAATACGCCAGTAAGCGCTGTGTAGGAGAATACGTCCGCGGACGTAACTAGAACGGGCGGGGGTCGATTGGTCGAATTTTCAAGCGGTCGCCCGTTGCGAGTGCGAGTTGTTTGCAGTTTTATTCATTGAAACAGCAACACCCACAACATATAAAAAGTTCCGAAGCTCCCAACCTGTAGTCTTTGGAAGTCCCTCACGATACCAGCCCACTGCATACTGAGCGGAATTCCAACCGACTGCAGCAAGTCGTGCTGACGGCGCCGCGAATGCGACGCCGCGAAGCGAAAATCCGATCAATCGTCCCCCACCCAACCAGAATAGTTGCTCTATTTTAGGGTATACGGCGATTTCTTTTCGTTTTCTTATGCTGTCTCACTACTCCCGCATCCATTTTCGTTCAGTGGTATGGGATGTGGGAGTAAGTAGGAAATTCCGAAAAAGCGATAAACTTTCCGCATGCAGGATTTCACTCGAAATTTCACCGAACTAAAAACTACTTGCTCTCAGAGGCATCTAATATGAAAGAGTAGAACCGATCGTGATTCGCACCGAAGAGTTCAGCCGCCCAGGAAGTGAATGTTTAGTGGTTCTTGTGACTGGCGCTAGCGGCTACATCGCTTCTCACTGTGTGCGATTATTGCTCAACGATGGTTACCGAGTGCGAGGTACCGTTAGAAGTCTGAAAAACGAAAGAAAGGTGAGAGATATCACAAATCACAAAGTTATTTCAATGTCAACGCTTCGAATTCCAGTGAAAACAGTGACAGAGTCCGAATGCTACGAAGAAAAGTGAACAATTTTTTTCTAGGTCGCTCCCGTCAAAAAACTCCAACAGGGAAATCGTCTTGAGTTAGTGGAGGCAGATCTACTCAAGGAGGATTGCTGGGAGAGGTATTAATAAATTTCCACAATGGCTAATGCATTTTTGTGTGATTACGGAAGACACATACTAGTGGGTGCTGTACCAGAGAACTTGGTTCCATAGAAAAAATATTTTCAACCCTCACCTTATATGGTCGTAGAAGGTAGTCCTTCTCAAAATTATGAGGGATCTTTCATATACAGTTCTTACACTGCGTTCCAAACTCTCATTTGTTTCCAGTCGTCAAGACTTGCTCTACCTCTGTAGGTCGCACTGGAAACCTGATATCATTGAAGTAGCACTCGGTTCCGCTCTTTTCTAGCAGCTCAGAAATGGGAATACAGATGTGCGGAGCGTCAAGGGTTCTACTAATCACTCCACTATGAGGGGCTGAAAGGTCTGAATTAGAGAATTGTTGGAACTGCTCGAGGCTACTATAAATCAGACGCTGCTGACTCCACGTAATGTGTTTACATCGGGAACCAGTTTACATGAAAACGTATAATATATCGTGTGGAAGACCCGCTCTTTTGAGTCAAGCGCTGGAAACAGTAGCTGAAGACATAATGTCCAAATAAGCATAGTTTTGTCGAAGGTACTGATTGCGATAATTCATATGTGCAGGTATGGGAAATATGCTGACTTCGAATGAACGCTTTGGTAAAAGATGATTTTGGGGTGGAGGACTAGCAAAACGCACGCGAAGCAAAATGAAAAGAACGGTATGGAGGGCCCGTGGGTCAACTTTGAAGACACTGGTAGGGGTAATCAGAGTCAATACCGGAAGATTACTGGATAGGAAAGTAGAGGTTGAAGGTAGAGAAAAAGCGGAATGCGACGCCCAAAGCCCCGGGAACCAAAACCCCCTTGCCACCGTTGACTCCCAAAAGAGGCGAACCCTATTGGCAAAAGGGGCGGGTACTGTCAAAGACACTGGCAGGTGTTGAGAACGAAAGCTCCTTCAGAGTGCGGGACGCTTCTCTTCAACGGAAACTGTGCCACAAAAAGTCTTCTCAGACTCATAGCTATGATGTGGATGACTCACTTCAGGAGTTTTCATTATACGCATTACCCCTACCGTCCTTAACACGTTGGCGACATTGCGTTCCAATACTGGGCGCACGTTTTCTGCCGCGTGGGACAATGTGTCCTAATGGTTGGACGCAGCACAGAAAATTACTTTTTCAACTTATTTGAAATCCACAAATAATTAATTTTGATCAACATGCACAAGGGTATCTAGGGTTAACATGCTACACTTATGTATATCTTTTCAACAAGTTTTTTTCATGCTTTGTATCGTCATCCAGCACAGGTATGTTATCATCGCTGTCGATCAACAGATCCTTGAAATTAGCATTCAGCTCTGTGAAGTCGTTGCAGGTATCCATAGTCAATTAGGAGATTTGTTGCCATTTAATTCTTATCAAGATATTTGTACACGCGAGACGTCGGCTTTTTTAATATGCCCATCACCTGGTTAAGCACTTCCCATCACTACCATGCAGTAATCCCTTATTCAACTTCTCGAGGGGTATCTAAAGTTTTGCAGCGCTCACTACTTTGTATTAGTGCTCAAGGTACGCGCGAAATTGAGGCTTTGTAAAAGTGATATCAAAAACCCCAGTGCTGGGCCGCGATTCTCGGCAAGGCAGCGCGCGATGCCCAAGTGGCAGACACGTGAAAAAACGCGCGGTTGCCAACGTGTCAATTGAGCGTGTGGTGTGTTGCGCGGGAATGCAACACATCGCAGATTCGCATAAGGCCGATCGATAGTCAAGGAGACAACGCGTGGAAAATATGTATATACAACCAATGTTGTAATAGTTCGCTTCGTTTTTTCTCAATTGCCACCATTCTCCGACATCTTTACGTTCACTTTTAATTCTTAGTTTACTTTTGATGTTTGTTGTTTTCGTTTTAGCGTGGTGAGTGGATGTGACTACGTCCTTCATATCGCGTCACCGTTTCCTATAGTGTCCGATGCCACCTGTATTGATACTGCTGTCAATGGCACTCTCAACGTTCTCAGAGCCGTTGCCAAAGAGTCGAGAGTGAAGAAAGTTGTTCTCACAAGTAGTTGTACAGCTGTTAACGGTATGCTTTTTGACATACAGTGATAGTCTTCGAGAAACTCACCGAGTACAAGGAGGTAGTACTCGCTGCATATAGAGGCACTAAATTCAAAAATATTAGGAATCGCCCCGAAATTTATTGAAAGGAACACTTTACTTTAGCTAGAGGGCGAGTGCCGTAAACGTCATTGGTGCTCCACGAGGAGTGTCCAAATCCCCGCCTGGAGCCTCCCACCAATGACGATCGCGGTTGCGCCCACTGACTAGCAAGCTAAAATGTGTCTGCAAGATCGAATGCAGAGAATATGATTTTTCAGAAGGACACCCAAAAAATAAAACGTTTGATGAAACGTCATGGTCAGATGTTACCAGCTCATCAGTGGACTATTACGCGCGAAGCAAAACACTAGCCGAAAAAGCAGCGTGGGATTTTGTGAACAGCATAAAGGACGGTAACAAGTACGTGACATCAATTTAGAAAGGTTTTCACTACATTGCAAGCACCCCTTTCATTCAATTCCTTCATAAGCGCTTAAACGCACAAGTCACGCACGCTGCGGGATCAACATTGGTGCTTATAGGTGGTACGATTGCGTTGCGTTGTATGAATGCCCCTTATAAGATAACGTCAATCAGCCAGCGAGAGAGTTTCATTAGCTTACTACTGCGTACTGAACAAATCTCTTGATCTCTACATATTAGCTCAATCAGGGCTATCTCTGTGGTCAACGGAATCACTAGCGAATGATTCAATGAGAGGGCTTCGAGATATCATGGTTGTCCTCTGAAGATCGTTACGCTACGAAAAGCATTTAGCTCTACGAATATGAATTATCTGGAGTCGTATGCGCGGCGCATCCCAAGAGCCTACCAAAATCGACCACTTCTTTCACCACTTTCAAGCTTTGTACACGCCACAATTACTTTTAGATTCAAACTGACGTGCTTGAATCCGACACTGGTGGTTGGTCCGCTATTGATTGATGAAGAAGGCGCAAGTGTGACGGTAAGTTCTTATATGCGATCCAGATAATGGCCCAAAATTCCAAACAGTATCACTGAGAAAAAAATTGAAAAATCTGGTAGACAAAGGAGAGTGTAGGAACTATGCATAAACATTGCAAAGTAATCTGCTGTTTACGCATATCCTAAATTACAAACTACTTATAATCACACATTTTTATACATAGTCACCATGCAATGACTAAAATTGGTTACTTCTCAGACTTCGCCATTTGCATTCATTACATGAAAGATACCATCCCTGATTAAACCCCCCCCCCCCAAGCACTGCGCTCATAATTGGCTCCCCCCATTCCACTTTTACTTCCACTGTCATCTTGTACCTCCTGCGAAAACAGATAAGCTCTCTTCCCTAACCCTAAACAGTCCGGGCTGGCACTCTCGGGGTATATGCGCGGTGCCCCTCTCCCGAGGGCGGGAAAAGATTGAACTTACAAGCGGGGCCATCTGTTATATGCCGAACCACAGTTGAAGGCGTATCCAGGACCACACAGAGGAACTGTCGCGAACTGCGAACGGGGCATGTGGGTGTTATAATTTGGTTGAACGTCGAAAACGAAAGTTTAGGTGGCAAGTGGTGCGGTAGCGAAAGGAAATCTGGGAAAAATGTCGAAAAGACGGGCTTTCGCTGTTTGTCTCCTTATCAATTTCAACTACGAGGATTTACAATTCGTGGCAGCGGTGTGCTGTGTGACACGTTCCCTTTTAGACGGAGCGCGAAATTCATAGAGTTCTGTTGAATCAACTTGAGTGTGTGCTTCGACAAGTGTACATTACAGCGATTTTCCGTTTGAACCCCTATTTCCCCTTTCCAAGGGGACATTTTCTCTACAAGAATAGTCGGTTGTGTTAGCTTGCCCGATGCTTTGAGAGCAAGATGCTTTTCCTATGTGACGGCGCATTTTGAATGTGCAGCTTACCAACTCCTCCTCTTCCACGTGACGCGCAAACACAGAAGAGATTTTATTTAATGAAAATTTGTAGTGAACCAATGAGCTACATCAAAATCCCAGATTGGCGTACTGTCTTTGAGAGAGGATGAGACATTCAGGTAATACGACGCTTCCTCAACGGTGAGATGCCTGCAGTTCCAAAAGTGAATTTGGCTTTGGTAGACGTCCGCGATGTGGCCAAGGCACATTTGATAGCAATGAAATGCCCGGAAACTGATGGAGAACGAATTTTGGTGAGCCTAAAGAGTACTTCAAAGTACTCTGCCAAGCGGCCGGTTCATTGTGTCATCAGTCGCTTGCAGATCACCAGCCAACCCTCGTTTTGGTTCCGAGATATCGCTCGAATTCTAGGGAAAGAATTCAGACATCAAGGTGAGACATAAGCTCTTCTCAGGAAAGGCATATGTAGATCCATCTCAGCTTACACTAAAAACACTAGAAATGGCATGCGACTAGATACGGTCTTTGAGAGCAGTAAATGCCTTGAGCACCTGATCATTGTGCTTTCTTTACTGGTGAGCTCTTTCCACTGGTCGTTACCCACTTGTCGGTCCCTTTCCACGCCAGTTTCGACATGCTCTGTTACTTCTCCCACTATCCACCGCCTATGCCCACCGCTCTCAATAATGACGATCTGTCAAGATGGCTCGACCAAGGATCCATTCAACGTCTGTTTTCTGGTCGAGACTGTTCTGGTGGATGACAAAACCGATGATGATAAGGCCCGTATATCGCTTCCTTCGATTAACAGTGCCCTAAAACGATCAAAGCTAAGCACTATTCATTTCCATGTTTAATCACTACAGAAATCAGAGATAATATTCCTCAAACGTTCTGGAATCGGTCTATTGGTAAGTGAGCCGCCTTGGATAGAAACGGCTTGTATGAAGAAAAACAATCCTGAAGTTGCAAAAACTGCATTCATACTCAGCGGTCAATATCGCGAAAATAAGGCATATACTACCTATCATACCGCAAAAACTGTGAATACACAAGATTAAGACCATGAACCTCCTTCATTCTATGTACCGATGTACGAATCTACTCGTGGGTGTAAAGTTATTTCTAGTTTAGATGTAGTTTAAAAACAATTTTCAGGATTCTCGGTACCCCGGCGTCAAGCTCCGTACATCATGCTTTGGTTGTATTCGTTTTTCGACAAAGAAGCCGCCGCTTGTCTGAATCGAGTCGGCCATACGATTCGCTTTGACAACTCAAAAGTGAATTCATTAAAAACGAAAGGACATCTTGGAAACTCATGCAAGATTTCTTTCTAGGCGAAGCGTCTTCTGGGTATGGAGTTCAACGATCCAGCCGTGGCAGTGATAGAGATGGGTTATTCACTGATTGAAAGAGGAATAGTCAAGAAACGCCCCGGCTACAATGGAGTACCGAACAAATACAATATATGATGTGTTCTCTATAATTAAAAACCGTGAACCTTCCTGAATGGAATTCGAACGGACAGCAGACCATTGCTTTTCCGTGGCTTAACACCTAAGTTGGGCTGATTGCACCCATGGGCTCTCAATCTGTCGTGCTCTCGCCCTCTATCAGTCTGTCACGAGATTCAGCGTTGCACGAAGAAAAATCTGTGTAGATAGGGGAAGATTGGGATGGCTAGGGCACCAGGCAAAAAGTAAGCATCACACATGGACCAAGATAAGATCCGTCCTGGGTGAGCAGACCTTCACTGAAACGGAGAAGGTCTGCCACCCGCTCCGCCCACTGCGTGCACGCCTCTTTCATTATTTTAGTAACTCACCGCTGACGGTGAGCGGAGCGTACTCGGAGTGTGGGCGGTGGGCGGAGTGTACTCGGAGTGGGCAGTGTTTAGTGGCGATAAAAAGTTATAGTGGATCACAGCAGCAGATGGCCACCACACTGTAATCATAATCTTTTTTTCGTGAGCATTCGGCTTTGGAAATTCCCTCGGTGGTTCGTCCGCATTCCACCACTGCACGGAACGCCTCTTGTTATCATACAGGATCCACTTTTCATCACAGGTGGTAAATCGGTCCAAAAACGGGTCGTTTCTGTTTAGCAAAAGGAGTGAAGAAGAAACCACGAGAAATGCCTATTTCTGCCGGCCACACAAATCGTGTGGCACCCAATTGTCAAGTTTTTTCTCCTCCCCAGTGCGTTTCAGACCATTTCCAACTGCGTATTTGCCAACGCCTAGCTTTTCTGCAATCTCTCGAACTGTTTGGGATGGGTCAGCCTCCACGAACGCCTTCAGCAGGTCGTTGTCAGATACTGCTTTAGGTCGACCGCTAAGAGGTACATCTTCACAGCAGAAATCTCCAGAACGGACTTTGTTGACCCATGGTGGCACGGTATCTCCAACACTACTGTGCCTTCACACCTGGCTGAATTGTCAAGCTGTCTCGACTGCGGATTGACACAATTTGTAGTTGAAGAAAAATATCGTGTAAAGTTGCTCTTTTGATTTGCTTCAAAAGTCTCAGGAGAAGGGGTTTGTCAAGCAATTGTGAAACGGTAATCATACCTGTAAATAGCGCGAAAAAATCTCTTAAGGATGTACTACTGAGACGCATGGGAGAATGAGTCTCAAAACCAGCAATGAATGAACAAAAATCAGTATCACAGAGCGCTGAAAACTTTCCGGACCACCTAATACATCATCTTCGCTTCGCTAACTACATCGTGTTTATAACAGAGGCAATACAGCAAGTGGGTAGACGTTAGCTGATTTCGACTGCGAGTGGGGAAAATTGGTTTACAGCTTCACCTAACGAAGGTGATATGGGAAGAATTGTACCTGATGCCCCATTCGTGCTCTACGTAAAAAAGCATCACTGACTTCATCAGCCATGCGTACCTAGAACGAAGTCAATATGATAAGCAATTTAGCACCAAAACTGAGAAGGGGAACGGAGCGGTTAAGAAATTTCCGAAACGATCCAGAGAGTAGTGACGAAGACGGAGAACATCTGACTTCGCGCCAACAGCGCCTTGGACTCCACCTGAGAGAATTTGGTCATCGCTATTAAACGCGCCAGCTGAAGGAAGATGTTTCATTCAATTTGATACACAAACAGGGGAGAAATGAGAGTACGAGCCCCGTCGACGATCAGAGATCGGGAACGCCACCGTATTTGCCAAGGAATAAAAGATTAAATGTGCAGAACTCTTCCTGCTTATCGCGATGACCGCAGAGAGCCGGAAATAGGCAGTGGGCCACTGTCATGAGTTGATAATGCTGCAGCGGTGAAATTCTATATCAGGAGCCATAGACCAGTACCGACCGACATAACCGATTTTTATGTAGAGACAGGAAATGGGCCGAGGACCATCCAACGGATTAATCCACAGAGTGAAAACTCGCAGTTCACTCTGATTTGCTGGTGCTCATCGGGTAGTGCGAGCATTTGTTTGAACCAGTTTAATGGGAATGCATAATGTGCTCGAAGCTCTTCAGACCCTGGTACTCGATGGTGAGCAATTCAACGTCATCTGAGAACTCATGTCACCCGCCAGCAAATTCAGTTTCAGTCATATTTTGTTTCAGGCTTCGCATCGGTATAACGACTGCATTGCAGTTCTCTTTATGACCACACGGGAAGAGCATGTTGCTCCTGATCGTATGATTAAATACCATAGTGGGAACCATGTTCTACTTCTTTGATGCCAAGAGAACAGAGTGTTCACGCGACCTGCTGTGCATGGTACGGGGATCTCAATCGTGATGCCTGTAAGAGTCACCAGGAAGTTGATGGGACACCGCCGTGGATGAGACAGAAATGATCCACCTGTCGCGATCTAATGCGATGGTTCCTCACTGCGTTCCGCCCTTGTACGGGCTCTAAGGCCCTGTGCGATGCCGGTAGCGGCCGCAGTTAGGTTTCTCTCAACATTCCACTGTGCCATCATGTATAACTACGCCCTATTTATGCATTCAAAGTGGACCGCCTATCTGACAGAGTCGCGGGTACCTCTCAAAATGAGTACAGTCCATCTTCCATGGAGATGTTCTCTGTTGGCAGAAATTCAGCAAACACGATGATTTAGTGAAATCGAGGAGGTGATGGGATGTAACACAGCCTACGCTGTTTGGGCAGCTGGTCCTTTCGTGCTGCGATCACATCCAATGAAGCCATCCGTGACTGCAGCGATGCGTCATGCGCATAGCAAGGCCCCGTGATTTACCGAGACAGTGTGAGACTGCTTGAAGATGGTTTTGAACATTGTCTGACGTTTGGCATGCGTAATCATTCGAATGCACTGGGCGCATCGATTACACTATAAGCTGGTGGGCGTAGGGGGTCCTGACGTAGTCGGCGTAGTCCCCCACTAGTCTGGGTCCTGACCCGTGAAGGTGCCATCAACTTGCAGACATACCCTTAAACACCCTCTTCGGCTTGCAGTGCGAAGTTCCAAAAGACTGTGCCATTCAAATTCCCGCGCACATTTCAATAGGATCAAGTGTATGAGGTGCAGTATAATGGCGGGGGAGGGAGAATAAGGCCTCCGTCAGGAAATCCTCAGAAAGGGTGGTTATCCTATAGGTTAGCAGTGATCAGCTCTGCATTCACAACTCTGAGAGGTACTGAAGGAATGACATACCATTCAAACTAAAGACTGCTGGTGAAAAACGCGCCCCATCCCAAACAAGGTCGGTAAATACCAATCGCCCTCCAATGGCCCCCTGTTCTGAGAGCACGTACACAGGGACAACCGACATTCACTGCTTCCAAGGGATTGCTCCCAAGTTACCGTAGTCGTGTTTGATGAGATGCACATGGCCTTGAGCCTATTTGAAATCTGCCCTTCAAATGCGTCAAACTATTCTGGTAGCGAAATTACGGAAGCTGCGACATACGGCATTTTAGGCATAGTTCTATGTCCTCAGATGCACGAGACGTTGGAGGCAGCGATTTCTTAAAACAGTAAATGTAATAAACAATGAGGATCCAGATCAGTGACCCTTGATTGCACCACCTACAGCAATTGGGACAGTTTTCGTCTCGAACTACGTGACATTCTACAAATCTTCACTTGATCACAATAATCATATATCAAGCGTCAAGCCATTCGCATAGCGTCCTACACAGTTTAGGAATGCGACTGGGTGAGTTGGTCATTTTCTGCTCCATAGTGGTTTGGCAGAGTAGATCACGCCAAAAAATTTTTGAGACAGGGGCTGTAAGTATTGTTATGCAACTTATGTCATATAACTGAGCCGATCTCCACTGCTTCAGGTCTGAAAATGGTGATAAACACCGAAATATTGCAAAAATATTCCAAAAACTTCGAGAGGCCTTTTGAGTTTTTTGAATGGATGTTTTGGATTCTCAGTCATTGTCAAGCATTGCTTTGAATGTTGAGAAAAAATGGCTGTGTGGATCATGTTCCATTTGGGAAGGGGGATATCTAGTACATTCAAACGTGGTAGATCATTTTTGGCCATGGAAAATACTAAGCCTTTCGAAATTATCGATCAGACATGATAATTGCGAAAAGTGCTTAGCTTACCATTTGAACACGTCTTGTGCTAAAGAGATCATTAAAATGCGGTAATATCAAAACAGAAGTGTCTTTGACCAGTAGAAGAAATTCAAAAAATGCAAGAACTGCATTTACATAAGGTTCCGAGCCACCTCTGCAGGCAATGGAGTCCCCCACCTCTCTTTCACACGTCTACTGACATGCTCTCATGTAGTGTACTTGAGCAGACGTTCGTCGAAAAAGGGCTGTGGAGCTTTGCTCAGAGAACCTTTATGCAAATTTGTGGAGCAGATTCGAGATCAGCGTCCAAAACTACGTCAGAAAATATCCACCACATTCCCAAGACAACTCCGACCTCTTCCTTGTTAGTTTATCTATTGAAGCCCTGAATTCAAAAGACTTGTTTTCTTGGAGCACCACGAGCTTGCACTTCAGGCATGCACAAAGATTATATGGCTATCCGGAACTCGTTATAGGAATAGTTCTACAATACGGACTCATTTCGCACTGAGGGATGAGCCGAGATGATGGTTGGAGAATCGTTGAGAGCTGGTCGTATAAGCTCCTAAGGCTGGAACTATATCTTGCGGTCACTTTGCGGTCCGCCTGCAGTTCTACTAAGAATATGCGTATTGGTCTATTTTGCGATGCACAGGATAGCAGCACCGCAAAATCTGCGGCATAGCATGATCGCAGAATCGCGTGTGTCATGGCACTCTCACCTGAGTATGCTATTTTCGCGGGATCTTTGTCGGTCTGGGCCGTGAGTGGAGAAAAACCAGCGTTGTAGAGGGGCATCACGTGCTCAAGCAGAGGCGCCTTTTGAAAAGGGCGGGAACATTGATGCCCCGCCTCTTGAAAAGTGCGGGATGGAGTTGCACCGTAGGGATTTCAACAGAGATGCCCAGATCCCATTCTCGCCTCATGTTGTTTGCTATGTTTCGCGCTATGGAAAGTGTTGAGTACGTGAATGCTGTGGCAATCCCTCTGGTTGATGACCGTCCTATCTGAAGGGTTACACTGTGACGATACAGCTGTAAATGTGATTCGCGTTTATCCAAACGAATAGCAAAAGAGATAAGCACTTCTCACATGACTTTAAAATGTATTATAGTATTCTTTTGGTGTCGAAGTCGATTTGAGCTATATTGCACTTCAAACTGCAACTTTGGTGGTTCGAGTAAGGTTCGAGAAGCCCCAGACTTATCATACGGTTTAGTTACCCAAGTTTGAGGTACAATTCATCGCTTGGCAGTGCGTGGCCTACGGACTCGGGGGAGTGGCGAGAAGGAGAGTACGTGCGAGCGTGAGAGTGTGTGGCAGGATGAAAGATTTCGATACACGTACATCCAAGTCCCCGCCCTGCCCGGCGCTACAAAATAGACTGTATTTGTGATTTCGTTTTAAACCATTTCTTTGATTCACGCCACTTCGTTCATTGTTGCCTTCTCTCTTCTGATTTTCCTCATTACCCGTACTGGTGTCTATGAAATCTATGAAATTGGAAATATAGCCTAGAGAGTGAAAAATAGGCGATCTGTCGAAAGTTTTAGATGCCAGTTTATTAATGCTCTGCTCTGCGGGTGTTTTGGTACCTAGCGCTGTGAAATCAACTGTATCGATAAATTAAGTGAACAATGCGGCTGGATCGCGCGATTAGCGCGATCGTTTGATTCACCTGATCGATACGTCTCTTTTCTCCCTCCAGCATCGCAAAGTATGAATGCGGCCTTAGAAGCACTTTTCATTAGGCTTCCGCTTTGATCATTCCTTTGAAACACGCCACTTCGTTCGCTGATGCCTTCTCACTTCTGGTTTTCCTCGTTACCCGTATTGATGTCTATGAAGTTGGTACCTAGCGCTGTGAAATAGCTGTATCGACTAAGTGAATAACGCGCCTGAATCGCGCGAATAGCGCGATCGTTTGATTCACTTGTTTATAACTGTGCGACTTGCTGCTTTTGAACTTGAACGAAAATCATCTTTCAAGGTTCTGAATTCAATCTGACCGAAAAGGTGAGCCGAGCAGACTTTCCCCAATCTGAGAAATTTGGATGTGTTGAAAATCTGGGTCTCTCCATGATGCTGATGGGCCCGACGTCCAGACTTGGGAAGAAGCTGCCTTGCCTCATCGCCCATGGTCAGATGGCTGGCGAATATGGTTGCAGGACGTGCAACAACTATGACGACTTCTTTCTAAAATAACAGCTACGTGGAGTTGCTTGAGTATGCATTGGAAATCGGCCGACAATTCACTGCACAGACACATCATTAAAACATGAGAGCGAGGAGTTGGAGAGCTTGAGGGAGTGAGATTTTGTTTTGGAATTGGTATTTCTGCTGTGATACAACTTTCTTGGCCTCGGCATCGACAGTATGTGAGCGAAGAGTTGTAACATTTGCCTCGTATCGGACAACTTTCTGATTTTCAGTTTCACATTTTCAGTTGATTCAGATGTTCGGGGGAAATTCAGCGTACTTTGATGTTTAGAAGCAATTGAAGATAGCACAATACTCAAGGATCAATTGCTCGGACAAGTCTGTAGCGCCACCGTGCTTAAGTTTTCTATGAAGGGTGTGCAGCTGAAGGTCTTTCGAGATGCAGATGGACCATAGTGGATATTATAGTGATGAATGAACGGTGCATCCACGACTAAAAACGAAGTGCCTTCTAGGAACTCCAATTCCCGAGCCGACTTCCTAGCAAAGCTTTCTATAAGAGCCGGCGGATACTCAGCAGATCATAGCGACATCAACTTAGTTTGCTGCGTTGCTAGAAAACGGTGTTTGGAGCATGTTCAGGATCGGCGCCGACTCGGCAGAGCGTCTTTCTGGACGCAACAGACAACTAAGCAACACTGTGTAGCGCAGAAACTATACGAAAAAAATATCTGAAAAGATCGTGTCTAGGCAGCTGTATATGAGGGTTCAGAGAAACAAGCAGGAGGAAAGAGTTATAGTGGAAACGGAAGAAGGTGTACTTGCTTTTCAATGAACAATGTGCACTGTCCTTTGTACAACGTATGCTCTTTTAGTTGCACTTGTATCTGCCAAGATGATAGAAATGGTATTTCTCGTGTCCACAGCCATACAGCCAAGATCTCACAGTACAGAACGGCTAGTTCTTGCGAGAAACCTCTAGCACCAAAACCCGAAGACATTATTCCACAATCAACATCCGCAGAAGTGGGTAGCGCGTCGCAGAGTCGATTGGGAAAAAGAAGACGCCCACGAATAAAGTGAAACTGGTAGGTATCAAGTACAAGTGTAAAGTAGATTACTGACGAAGTTATCAACTCGTCATCGTAGTCATGACGAATGTGAACAGACTTGTCAATAACGATACGGATGAGGCTTTCGCGACATTGCATGAAATTTAAGGACATATTGATAAACTGGTGAAAATAAGTCTGGAGTGCAGCTTCTTATAACCTGAACATCCGAATTGCTCCCTGATTTTACTAAGCAGGGAACAAAGCCTTCAAAAAAAAACCTGCACTTTGCACGGTAAGAAATAATATCATAAGTCAGAAGCGCTAACATAAGATAAAATTTTCCAAGATCACAACAATCCGCAATGTCAATCAGAGGGGCGATGGAGGAGACAAAAAGTAGCTCATGTCCTCTTCTCCGTAGACTGAGTAACGTTATGTTATTGTGTTACGATATTTACCTTAGCTTATCAGCACTCACACGTATAACGTGTTGAGCCGGAGTGCGGGTTCGAGTCCCGTCCGACAACGAAGATTTTGCTCATAATCCGCTTACTGGTGACAACTTTCGCATCGCGGGCTGCGGCGAAAATCAGCAGCTATCAACATTCAAGAATATCAAAATCGGCTTCATACAGAGTTGCTATAGTATTCGTTTCATTTCTTGTTTCATCTTAATCCGGAACATGATTGATTTTCAGTTATTAGTTGATAACCTGCCATCTGAAGTCAAAATTGTCGAACCATACCGGTAGCATGAAGAATGTAAGGTAAGTTGCATACTTCTTCTAATAAAAAACGAAGTCATCAGTTCTAATTTTAGTTCTTTCAGTTGTTCCGCTTATTGTCGCAAGTGAGCTTCTGTTTCTACAAATTCTCTGTGAAGCTAGAACTGGACTGAATATACTTTCAACAAGGCTGGTTTCAATACGTGATTACTTATTGATGTGTAGAATACGCCAAGAAGAAGTGATCCCACTCATAACTTGATTTAGAAGGAATGTCACGAGGACTTCGAAGTTTTCCGATTTTGTACATTTTTATTCTATCACCAGATGAATACATAATATCTGTTAGTCCACAAAAAAGTGATATAGAGATGCATCCAATCCTTCATCGAATCTAATTCCACGAGCCGATCATAAATGTACTGTTAATGCGAAAAAGGTTTAAAAGAGCTGGCGAACAAATTTCTTTCTGACAAAACCGACGAATCACTCACTTTTTGCTCTTTGTATTCAATCACTGGATGAAAATTGATAACATTTGTCGTTACACCACCACAAAGTAGATGTTTTAGCAATGAAGTGTTCAAAATACGCGTGTATGATTACATTTGTCGTTAGACCGCCAAAAGGTAGTCAAATCCAAACATTTATGTGGCTTTGTTCTCCTCAAAACTGAAGCAGCCGCAGGATACAATCGAAGGGTGCGAAAATGTGAAAATGTTCGGATATGTGATGGAGACATTGTAAAGAGAACGAGTACTTGTGGCTAACGACCCTTCCTTTCTGAAAAGACCCCTTCCATCTTCGATTTATGCTTTCCGTGCATTCCCAGGAAGCAGCATTTTAGTTACCCTAGTTGCTCAATTACATAGTTACTTAACTAGATTGGTTAGTTTCAGATCTACAGTTATGCAAGAAAGGGGGAAACCCTAAAGGCAGTGATAGGAGAAATTCGGACAAAGTAAAAAAGCAGTGAATATGAAAGTCAGTGAAGAAGAAAAAAGAAGAAGTGAAGAGGTACGGTGAAGAAAAACGGATGGAAATGGCAAATAATCCCGAGAAAAAGGACCCCTCCCCTTCGTTGATCCTTGAAGTGAAGTCTTCCCGTGAAGAGGCGGGTAGTCCGGACGAGTTTACCATTGGCGTGTTGCCATGTCCTAAACACGGGAAAGATAGTCGGGAATGAGGAAACATTCTTTTTCTGGAGTGATCTTCAAGCTAAAGAGAGCGGGCCGCGATCCCTTCCATTCCCACCCCAGCCAATCAGACGCTAGGAGGCGAACCGAGCCAAAAAGGCGGCTGGAGCTGAAAAGGCCGCCTCTGTCGCAGATCAGAAGCGCGCTATTCGCGCGGGATTTCGCCGCAGGTAGGCTTCTCATACCCCTAGTTTTTGAGTGAATGACTTTTTTTTAGCTATTCCTCATCACTCACATTACCCCTATCACTGTCTCCAAAGACATTAGCAGGGGTAATGAAATCCCTGAAGTAAGTCATCCTGGTAAAAGTCGGAGGAGTCAAATTAAGTTGGGGAGGGGAGGGGAGGGGGGAGACGCAAAGTTTTCACCGACGTCGGAGCTCTCACTTCCTAGACTTTGGCTAGAGCGGATGAGATAGATGCTTCTTTTTGTAAGAGGGGGAGGGGGATATGAGTTTCAGCGCAAGCCTAGGGAGGGAAGGAGCTTCGACGTCGACGCAAAGTTGCGTCTCCCCCCCTCCCCGCCTCTCTCCGACTTGATTTGACCCATTCGGAGGTGTAAGCATTGTATGTGACTCAGTGCCCCTGAGATTGAGAGTACGCATCGCTTTAAATAACGCTGAGCCGCGACGCAACTTGCATTAATGACGCGCACAGGGTGTCCAGTTGAGGAAAATTTTCAAAAAATACGACTCCCATCCCAAAAAGTGGGCTTCCATACGACCCCCCCCCCCCCTTACTGTGATTGCTAGTAATAAGCGAGCTGCTTTGGAATCACTAAGGGTGGCCATAAAAAGCCATTAAATTGTAAATACACCGACCTTATACCAAAACTCATTTTTTAAGTTTCCGTTACGTTACAAACGAGGTCCAGTGGATGAAGAAAAAATGTGGCTAGGGACGAAAACTATGGCAGAGCTGCGGTTAGGCAAAATTTAGAAAATGACGTCATAAAGTTTGGAAAAACAAGGCAGAAAATTGAAACAAAAACAACCATCCAAAAGAACGTGCAACGTAAAAATCGAGAGAAAAGATGACGAAGAGCCAATAAAAGGACAAGCGAAGTTGGATACAAAGTTTGATTCTGTCATGAAAACATACAAAGAGCGCATAAACACGCAAAAAAAAAACGCGAAAAAATACGAAGAAGTTCCTGATGCGTTCCTTTTCCATGGGAACAGGATTGTATGGCTACACCTACGGAACTACGAGATTGACTTAAGAGGTATGGAGAAACATGAGAGAAGAACAACGAGTCGCTGTACATATGCGCGAAGAAGTAATAGGTGCGGTTGCGTCGAAATCTGAATGGAGCGCAATATCTTCCCCATACTAAATTCCAACATTTTTGAAATGCTTCAAACTTTACCTAGAGCCCATCTTTCAAACAGCTGTAAACTGTTTTCCTAATAACTACCTCAGACCTATCTATTGGCCGTTTGCTTGCCCTAATGGTTGCTTAGTTCTCGATATGGGTTTCCAGTTGAGGATCAGATGAGGAAAATTTTGAAGTGTTTCATTTCAAATGGTCATAACTTCCTTCAAACTCAACCATATGAGTGCGATTCGTTGAATCGGGGTCTGCGAGGTAGCCGCTTTCGAATGACTATCTGACCTATGCCATATCTCCACAAAGAAGGAAGAAAAAATTTAGGAAAGCCAGTTGAGGAAAATTTTTCTCGTCCAATTTGCGATATCTTCCCAAGTTTTTTTCCGAAAAATTAATTCATTGCTACTGAAATTTCTCTAGTATGCATCCTTCGCTCTCGAAGGCCTAGTGGGAGTGCGAGAAGCGTCGGTCAGCTTCTCTGTGGGATGCGCCATGCATGAGGATTTCATCCACATTCTCAATGAATACAAACGTTTTTCCGGTCCGCATAGTGGCCGCTAACACCAGATTACGTACTTGTGATCGTAGTAAGATATGTAAAAAGTCCATATCGGCTAATTTTTCATTTTCATCCCATTCTTTCTGGAGTGTCCATCCAGGGTGGTACCCGTTGATAGATATCGCATTCCACAGTTAATCGGTGAATTTTGGAGGTGTCTCTGTACGTAGTTCCGGTCTCAGCGGACCAACGAAAGGGTTATTGGCAGTGGCCGGCTTCGTTGTGGATTGCGCCATGCATGAGGTTTCCATGTTGATTAAGTTAAACTAGTTTTGGCTTCGAACTTAATTAGTCAGTTTTATGAGTTCTCCCCTTACTCTTTAGACCCTAAGCCTGAGAAATTTTGTTGATCACTGCCTACTTCAACGATTACGACCCCCCCCCCTCCTAGCGGACCAAATACGACCCCGTCCCCGTTGAGGATTCCTTAACGGAGGCTTGACCCTGGACGCGCATCAAACTCCTGATCATGAGGCTGCTGTGACGCGCTGCAGGGCCCCTCGGGCAGCTGCGAAAGTTGGGATCACGTCCACGACATCGCTTGGTGATCAGCTCTGCCATCACCTGGACGATGCACAGGGCCAAGAAATCGGTCTTCGATGAGGATCGCTGATGATGATGGTCATACTTCTTGGATTCAGGTCGTTTCGTTCCGTTTTTCCCCTTTGTGGCACTTGTTAGCATTTTTGTCTTCGTATTCAGCAATCGATCCCTATCCTTGAAGCTATCCCTATATATGGCTTTAGATAAAGGGTACAGCATTAAATTCGTCCCAGTGCGACACCCGTATCGATTAATTAGAGGATGTGAGCGGTATTTTAGGAAGACCGCGAGAAACTTGCTTCTCGGCGTTTCCGTTTAAGAAACCGACAGGAGGGGCAATTTTGATTTACGGTATGGGATCACGGTGGGTTCAGATAGCCGCAATGCACACATGATACCTTGCCAAGGCGTCTAAAGTGAATACATTAGGTTGTAATTGTAATCACCCTTTTTTTCTTACGCTTTCGCTTATTATCCATCTAACTGTTTTGCTTGCTTGTTGCTGTATGTTGTATCACTTATCTCACATTATCACGAATAAATGAAATACACTCTATGAGATTACAAGTGACATCTTTACAGCGGACAGCTGGAATGTCAGTGTGTGCAGTTCGAAGTGATGCGAATGTGATGCGAATACACACCACAGCGCCGCGCTTTTGAATCCAAGTTTTTTCACAGATTGTCGCTCCTAACCTTGAATGTTCGTTACTAAATGATCATTTCTTCGCATATTCTTCTTTCTTCGGATCCCTTCCAGTTGTTTAAGACAGATAAAACGCTTGGCCTGGCATGTGACGCGATGCATTCGAGCTATGCGTGTCATAAGAGATGGTTCTTGAGGCGACCAGTGTCCCGTACATGAAATATGGCGTACGGAATAGCAATCGCTCCAGGCGAGCGGCAAATGGCAAATGGCACCACACAATTCCAGCGGCATAATCATTCCACTCTTAGAGCGCCACTTCCATAGAAATCTCAGTTCAGCTGCAGTCATATCATCAATTTCTTGCTACGTGGTGGTTACCGGTTGAGAGGCGGAAGTACTCACTGGGCGGGCACTCATCGATGGAATGGGCTTCGAGAATTTTGAAAAACTGCACGTCAAAAATCGTCGAGGTGGGGGGGGGGGGCACCCTAATATTTCTCAATCTTGTCCGGAATATTTATTATCGCATGCTTTATCACAAGTTGATGCCCAATAATGGCCGATAATGTATCACAAGTTTCAGTTGAAGAAGTCTATATTGAATTCAATTTAAATCTAATTCTCTATGGATGTGATGCAAACGTGTTGATTTCGCTATTGATTTTTTGTGATGCTGAAATACCTAAGTAAACATTAATGGACAACAAACAGCTTAAAAATTAGTAGGTATGGAAACAGATGTAGAACGTGACCCTTTTGAGACAATGAACCCTGCCTTCCCTAGTCATACAGTATTCATTGAGCTGTACGTCAGTAATTTACAGTCTAGAGAGAGACTACAAAAATGCCATTGAAAATATGTGAAAAATCAAACTATTCTACAGTAATATGCTCGAGATTACCACGTTTCAATTCCACAATACTAATGTGAAAACATCCATAAGTTATATAAAAAAACTGCCGTAGAATCATAATGCGATTTTCTTGATGGATTGCTTTTCGTCATCCTCACCGTAATAAATTGCATTCACGTGAGATTCGGCTTGACCCGTTTTGTTGCCTGAGATCAGCCAAGGTGCATCAAAATCTTGATACTGTGGTTCCGGTAAGTATGCCTTAAATAATAACCGGTTCACAAAAGTAACTGAGAAAATTTAAGGGAGGATTCATCCGAGTTCTTAGCATGATCATCTTCAATATTTAGACAGTAGCCACCGTGGCCAAGCATTGTGTTGAGAAGCATCGCGGAGGCATAAAACCCCTTTTAATAAGTACCTGCATCGTGGAACTAGCGAAATGGGAATATCTAGTAATTCCTAGGAACGCATTGGAATGACATTCAATACGTCTGATTTACAGAAGGAAATAATGCCGCAAAATTTTTATAAGCTTTAGAAAGGCTCCGATGGACATGTGTGCACAACCGCTTTAGAGATCTGGATCACTTTAATTGAGGTTTTTTGGGTGCAGACTATAGCAGCCCAGTAAAATGTATGTGACAATTTCTACGATTCGTGTACTTTCGCGATGGTGTGACCTTTCTTAACTCTGTCCACAATTCTGCGAAGTTTTCCAGTGAAGGTTCGACAGGAGCCGAACAAAGGCATAGAAAGCTCCTTGTAGTCAATAAACCAACATAACAACGTAGTAATTCTACTGAAAACCATACCCATTCAAATCGTCGGAGTAGTCCCATTGCTACCAAACAGTAGTAGAACTGAAATATTTTCTTATAATAAAGGGCTCATTGATATTCAAATGTGCAAGAGAGCCCGCATCTGCTTCTGAAGCGTTTTTATAAATAGGAAAACCTTGAAAAAAGTTTAGAAATAATTTGCTAGAGTTTTATCATGCTTTGAGTGTTTCAGTGGAGCTTTTTACCTCGGAATTTAGCCTCTTTCGGGTCAAAATTCAGTTAATGTGAGAAGCACGAAGGGCAAACGCTGAGCAACGGATACCACTAATTGCCTTCGACAATTACAATACAGTAATGGGAAAATGGCAGAAATTCAAAAATTATCCGAAATGCTTCTTACTCTCTTGCGAAGAGACATTCAGATTATTTTTAAGATCTGACACTAGTTTTACATGACACGGTTAGGAAAGGGAAGGGTCAGAGCGTCATGGTTTTTTAGGAGATACGAGATTGATTTGAATGAGTTGTCACTGTTCGAGCACATTCCACGCTTGTGAGGGGGCGTGCCCCATCCGTAGTGTCATTAGTGGAAGGACGCTAATGTGCGCTTCGGCTCCACCCTTCCATCCACTGAGAGGTGTGGCCCAACCTTTCAGCGTCCTTCCATCAGCGATGATCACATGGTGCTCGCCTTCTGATCAGCGAGGATCCAAGAGTGATTCAAGTGTGATTATAGGAAGTTCAAATGATAATATGTTGTCATTTATGAAATACCAAATACAAATCGTGCAACACTATGCGTTGCACTTGGTTACCCAGAACCTTCTTTTTTTCGGGTCATATGGAAGCGCCGATTCCTGAGAGCTAAAGCCGTTAGGCTACGTATTCGAAAATGGAGAACAACATACCTATCAGTCATTGTACCATTGTAAAATCTACCATCACTACTGAACAAATTAAATTATTAACCGAGAAGTTGACGCCATAGTCAATAGAAGAGCAATCCTGGTCGAAGTTTCATCTGTAGAGGTGAGAAGATGTCCTGCTAACCTCCAATTATGTCAAAGTCTAGTGTGATTTTTACGTGGATGTCAGAAGGAGCTATCCAGAAATCACAGGTCCTGTATTCCCTAGAAGAAGCTCCAGCCGTGAACACCAAATTTTTGGTTTGTGGGAAATACATTGCTCTATATATACATATTCCTATAACCATCGTAAACGCGTAGCTCAGCTTGAGTTTGTGAAGATTATAATTGCTCAGGCTCATAACAAAGTCAACGCAGAAGAAGATCTCCAGAAACCCGGAATTGAGCACCAAATACTTTTAAAGGAAGAATGTTATTGTTCGATTTGTTAAAAACCCATTATAAGAAATGGATGCACATGTAAAACATCACAAACAATGAGAGTGTTTTGCCACTGCTCGCTGCATTACTGATCAGAAGCGTGTTGTCAAAATCCGACCTACTTTTTGTAGGAGAAAGGTCCCAGGAACATATGGAATTCTATATTTGAAATTTGATGGTAGCATTTGACCACGATACTTTTTCAAAAAAAAACCAAAAATTGTGGTCGAAACCCATCCAACATCATGTGTTGCACGCAGGTGTGTACCTTTATGTCAGGTTTCGCACCACGACGAGCGGCGTGCGACGCAATGTTACGAACTATGCGCGTCGCTAGTTGGGCCTCAGAACGATTACACGCTAACGCTAGGGGCGCAATACGCAATTGACTTGCAATCGCTTCGAGGCCCAATAACATGGCGCCTTTAGCTCGTCCACACTGCTTCGCTTGCGACATGCCGCGGTGCAAAATGCTGACATAAGGGTACACACCCGCGGTACGTTTGTGTTGAAACAAAGAGGATTCCTCTCTTTAAATCGAAGATGGAACGAATACTTACCAGATAGACTATCGCCACCACGTATAGCACCAATAAGACAACAGCAATAGAGATCGATGCGGGATCAAAGCCGAACGTGGTTTCCACCCATTCGTACAAGAAGAAGAAATTTATCGCCAAAATCACCAACGACACCGTTAGCGCGAATGCTTTTTGGCATCTAAATTCATGAATTTATGCAGAATATCCTCATAGGGATAATAAAACTACCGCAAAAGACCAATGTGGCTCATCCGGTAGCTTGGGTACTTCCACCTTACCTTGATGTCTTGAAATTGAACATAACCCGTTCATCAGAAACAAATGTCAACACAGGAATAATAGCGAACGGCAGTTGAACCATCTGTAAGTCAGTAGGTCACTCACTATAATGACAGGGGCGGTAGCACTAGTGCTGCACAAACCTGTACGCAGTTAAGGAAATCGTTTAGGCCAGTGATATGCTGTATTCCTCCACTGAATATTGTAACCAGTAAGGTGGGCGCCATCGCCAGAGACCTGTAATCGATCTGATCACATCAGAGTGATAATTTGAACTATGAAGATTACAAATCGATAATCGATAATATTTATAGTTGTAATTAGGCACTATGCCACAGGTAAAGGAGTCTGAAGTGCGCGGTACTACTTTGAATCACAACTGGTATAGTTTTATTCGACAGGAGTGCTACTTTTCCCAAAAACTACCGTACATTCCTCAGAATTCAAACGCTGGTCAACCTGATCATAATCTTCTACAGGTTGCTCCAATTCTGTGCGAAACTTCCCAGCTGGAGTAAATGTCTGGCATGCTTTTATTTATTAATAACGCTTTTTACTGGCGTCTGTAATGTGTGTATGTCAGTATACACATTAGCGGTGGAGATGAAATGTGCATCTCAGCATTCATGCAATTTATTTTATGCCTAAAATTATCGTAGTTGTGGTGGCGACTGTGTATTGCGTATTCAGAAGCGGCTAAGTGATCTATCAGAACTGGGTGCGAGTCGATTAGTCGAATTTTCGCTTCATGGCGTCGTACTCGGGCACGACTTGCTGCAGTCGGTTGGAATTCCGCTCAGTATGCGGTGGGCTAGTATCATGAGGGACCTTCGAAGATTGCAGGTTGGAAGCTACGGAGGTTCTCATATGTTGCTGTTCCAATGGATAAAACTACAAACAACTCGCACTCGTGGCACCGCTCGCCGCGCGAAAATTCGACCGATCGACCCCACCCTTCAGGACTATTCACACTTCGCGATCCAAACCTTTCCACTTTTTCAAAGAACCCCCTAGAAGGACAAAAACTTTGACGCTAATACATCCCTTGTTGAAATGCGTTTCGCATCCTTGTTCCAACAGAAATGCGATGACAGGTGAGCGTGGCTTGGCCCTCCAGGCGACTCTGGTAGCATTCATCTACCCCGAGGGTGGGAGGCTTTGTTAATGGGAGCGGGTATTGATGCGCGCATTTGTCCCTTCACATGGAAATGGGAATGCGTGCCACTTGTCACTACATCACTTCTGCAACGAAAAACCTCTTATTGCATGAAAACGTGACTTGCCTCGTTACAAGAATTCGCTTCCACTGTGGGAGTTTGATTTGTACGAAGCCCTAAATATTTATATTGTTCCGGACATTCACAATTCAAAAGTCTTTTTGAAATGCGCAAACGTACTTCCATAGCGAATTGTCCTGCATAAGTACCAGTCATTGTTGATGACTGCCCAGCGGCCAAAATTCCAATCGCCCACACATACAATGCGCCCACACCAAACGTGCATCCTGCAGATGGGTAATGAAGGAGTCTGATGCAATTCAGAGCAGTCGTGGATAACTTCGAATATGTGGAAGGGACCCGTAAGTCGGCGGTTCAAAAAAATAGATTAAGGGAATCTTCCAAGGAAAAGTGAGTTTTTCTGACACACATGTATTCATGTTGTATTTGCCTAATGAGGGCGCATGCAAAGTTTCAAGGGAGAAATAATGGAATTCGGCTATGATGCAGCACCACAAAGTGGGCGGGGCCTCCGAGCAAGTGCCCACCCCGTCGTCCGCCGCGGTCGGAGACGCATTGTAGGAACAGAATGTTATGTTAATAGTCCCACTCTCCGTTCTCAACCGCGGCAGACGACGGGACGGAGCTTCTGCTCGGAGGCCGCGCTCTTCCGGCTGATGGTGGAGCTGTACCTCGACGAATTCTCACTTTTTCACGTGAAACTTTGCATGCGGCCTTCATCAGGTAAATACAGCATAAATATATGGGTAGCAAGGGAACTCATTTTTCCGTGGAGGGTTTCTCCAAGCATTACAAATACCACAGCTTTGAAAACACATGTAGGTTCCTGATGGAGCCCCAAATATGGCAACACTTCTTTCACCCTCACCCTCTCCTACTTCGGCCTAACATTTTGAGTATACGAGAAAACTTAATTGCTTTACTTTTAGTGAAAATCAAAATCAAAAGTGAGGCTAGAAATGTATGGACTCGTTGCTCACCGAGGAAAACTCCTGCGTGAAAGATGTCCACTTCCGCGATGTCGGTGTTATTTTCGAACACATTCATGTAAAATCCCGGCATGTGGTTGTCAAGTGTGTCACAATTATGCTTCTGGAACAATTTTTTTCTCATTTCACTGCCAGGAGGAGGACCAATTTTTATCAGTATCAGCTATTATTAGAACTAATAGGCACACTGAACGAGTGAGCGGAGTGACGGCGGGCGCAGGTTGACGCTCTCCTGCACCTAAGGTCCACAAGCTCCCAATACCCTCATGCCTTCAAGTAATCAAAAAAGAGGATATTCGCACCACGTCAGCATTTGTTTTGCCATACATTCCCTGAGCGAATACGGCTACTACAAGCACGTTGATCCAAAACGAGCAGAACAGTGCAAAAAATGACTCAATGAAGTAGTATTTATTAGCCTCCTTCACCTTCGACTCACGTGATCGGTCAATCATCCGACTCTGAAAATGCAGGGTTACAGATTTTGCGTTTAAAAACAGGATGTTGAGGACATACCTTAACTAGAGCTGAGTGTAGATAGAGATTGTGTGGCATTATCACAGCTCCAACAATGGAAACGCCTTGCAAGAACTGGGTTGTGTCACAATTCTTACACCACGGCAGCACCATACCCGTGAACATTGAACCCTGGAACGAGGAAGTCTCCGTCGATAATCTTTTTGTACTAATTTAGTGTAGTTTGTTCTGCTAAGCCCCCATCGGACATGTCACGATAGTGCTCCGCATTTGAATGGAACGCCCTCTATACCTTGCGAAGTGAAGATTCGGACCTTATGCCCCCAGCACTCCCGTGTTTATCTAATAGTAGGACGCTCGAAAGTTGTGGAGCGCAGGAAGCGCATATGCGGATTATATCTGCTCCGAATCCTCGGACTCCCTTTCTTGGTGGGCCCCACGAAGAAAGGTAACTCCGTCATTTGCAGTCACTTTATAGCTCGAGTTCACAATTTAAAGTGAAGGTCGCAGTGCTAAGGGAAACGAAAACATAAGAAATGCCTAGGCGGTAATTTAGGCGGTGCACGTGTATCGAGAGCCCTTATTACTGAGTATTGATCGAAGCCACGCGAATCTGTGACACGCGATAGCGATGCGCGGTACTTAGTTAGTCCCACAATCAGCTGAGACGGGGAAGGCAATACACTTATATACTAGGGAGTGTTTCTTAGCTGTCGAAGTGGAATACTGACAACCGTTGACACTTCATATAATATTGTCAGTATTTGGGTGTAAACAGCCAATCAAAAGTGGTTAAGTAATCAAGTTGAAGCTCTCAAATACTCGAATTATTTGGTTGTATTTTAACTCACGTACACGAAACTGCCTACCAGATCTGGTTTGCTTTCAGCGAATTCGAATCCAAACGATGCTGCCATACATGCGATAAGAATCGCGAAAAACGCTTCAAATTTTCTCACGCCATACCTATAAAAAGTCCATCAATATTAATCAGTTATTATGGAAGAGTCATGATTGTAATGAAATGGGATACCTTTCCAAGAACAAAAATGTGAATGTGTCACATATCGTTATCAGCACTCCGGCCCACAAAGGTATGCTGAAAGCAGGTCGCATATGACGCTATAAAGAGTATACACCTCACAAATAGGCAACCTAATTGAGGCACACTCAGCAATTGTCAGATTGGTCGACTCACTCCCATAAGGCAGTAGATTCCCTGGTAACTAGGAAAAATAAGTTTCAGTGTCATCCATTTATTTACGATTTATTTGCTCGGGACTCCCTGTAAAGTTTCACGAGAAAAGTGAGCATCGGGATGAGTTACAGCTCCTCAAAGTGGCTGAAGACGGGGCAAAGCGTTTAAATGTGTGCACACACTGAGGAGCAGAGGCGCGATCGGAACTCTCGTCTTTGACCGCTGCGGACGACGGTGCAAGGCGTCTGAGCGGGTGCCCCGCCCCATCGTCCGCGGTGGTCGGAGACGAAGAGTGAGACTGTTCACGTAATCTTCTTTTCCAGCCGAATTCTCACTTTTTCGTGTAAAACTTTGCATGCGGCCCTTATTAAGCAAATACAGCATGGGTAGCAGGGAATTTTCCGAGCACGATTCCTTTGACCAGGGTGCACCGTTTTGGGTGGCGACGGTGCGCCATTACCGCACTACATCCGCTCGAACCTGCTCTGAGCACTGACTTGAGCTCCCTCATTGGTCAGCTGAGCTACAACGGCGTGGTGGGAGTGGGTTCGAGCGAGTACAGTACCATGATGGCGCACCGTGACGGTTCAAAAAAGGTGCATACTGCAAATGCTCAGAGATGTACTACCCCAAGGAAGTGAGTCAACTAGTCTCATTATTAAGATGTGTGCCTTCAAGGCAACCTCAAGTAACCTAGCTATACAAAAAATACAAAAAATAATGAAGGAATGGTCAATAAACAACTATAAAAAATTAGAATAAATGAATGAAAGAAATAGATCGCTTAGCCTCTTCACCTCATACGAACCATTGACTTCACCAACCCCGAGGCTCCTCAGTGAGATGGGGTTGGTAAAAAATACTAAGTGATTAATAGATATAACGTAATAGTCATGGTCTAAAAGTAGATCCACTTTTTGCGGTGGGCTATGAATAAAGATGTCACACAGAGTATAGAATGGGTTGAGAGGCTCGAATAAAATTGGTTTGTTTGTGTGTGGGCCCTAGAAGAGTGCGCATACTTCTCAGAACAGTAGATCCTTCAGTAATCAGTCAGGCTGCAGGTTTTTTTGCGTCGCCACCGTGTGCTATCACGGCGCTACACCTGGTCGAACCCACCATCACCCCTCCGACATCACCCCTCTGTTGACCAACAAGGGAGCTCAAGTGGGTGGCGTCGGAGTAGGTTCTAGCAGGTGTTGCTCCGTTAGAGCTCACCGCGGTTACGCGAAGAAGGTGCAGCCTGACTAATTTCCCAAGGATCTGCTGTTCCAAGAACCAAGAAGGTAAGTCGACTCATCTGATTATCGCGAGAAGTGCCTCTAACTTTTCTTCTTTTGTTTCGTTTTTGCTTCACCCATGTCATTCATCAGCAAAATGGGGTACGAACTACAGACACCCTCACCGCCCAGTCCGAGGAAAATGGTCGTATCGAGGCTTTCGGTAGTGGGGGCGGCGCTAATGCAATAGTTTTCTCGACGCCACGCCATACACCGGATATCACCCGATCTGAAGGGCGAGACCTATCGATTTAATCCTTATGTGCTCCTTTCTTGATTAGCTTTTGATGATCATATAATAAATAATCCTACGAACTTTGTAAATAAACCCACTTTCCATCCGAGAGCAAATAGAGCGAAATCGCTGTCCCAATGACTTCTTGCATATCTGACGCGATGATGGCGATTTCCACCATAATCCAAAGAATTAGACGAGGCCATTTCGGGTAGTAAGAGTGAGCTATCTGAAGCACTACGAATTCACGGAAATACCATGTGAGGGCCGCTCAAAGGCATACATATTCCACATCGGGGTATGGTCTGCTCGTGATCGATAGGAAGAGCGCTACAACGAGCGTCACCCCACCATATTGCTCGCTCCATGGTGCGGCAACCACCACAGCAACCTTACACCATGAAGATACGGATCGCGCGCTCTTTTGTATTTCAGTGATGCTACTGATAGGTCTACTCATCGTCAGAAAGATCTTCTTGGCTTTATGCTGATCTTTGTGGTTTTTTTCCCAAACGAAAGCCAAAAGTGACGTCGGGGGATACTTCAGATATACTATGCATTGGGGTAATCACTGACCTCTGCCATATGCTTTCCTGAAACAACACCGAGACGAGCTGCAAGTCTTTGAAGTAGTAGACCAAGTACGTGGGCAAGTAGTAGTACCCAGATGAGCTAAAATTCTGTGCCTAATTGTAAGATCAACATAATAGCCAAAAGAAATTCCTATTCTAGCCGTTCGTATCAGTGGTGGTCGTGCTTACAGGGTGTGCCATATTACTGCCTTATCGATTAAGCCTCACGGACCTGTGACACGCTGCGGTAGTGCGCGAAGAGTGAATAAGTTTAATAGATAAAAGGGCAAAGTTTTCGGAGTTGATCAATCCATTTTGAAGTATTGCCAACATTCTAGTTCCGTTTAGAAATGTGGTGGCAGGTGAAGCGATTGGTCTATACACCTGGGGGCCAAACTGATTTACACGACAGTGCTTTCATCCTTCAGGGCCAGTTGTACCGATTTACCTACTCCGGAGAGATAGCGCACTTGGTTAGCTTGAGCGGGCATCGATGCGGGTTTGATCTCTTCATCAAGCTTGTACGGGTGCGCGCCACTTCTCACTACACCACCTATACCCTTGAATAAATATATCAACTAGATGGGATTCGCCGATTTTCAATTGCGGTTGCCATTGTATTGTTCGCAAGCTTTGATACTTGCAGGAAGAACATCAGTTGTCAGTCCCAACATTAAGCCCTCCCTCAATAAAATCTCGAGTGCAAACATCGTGTGCACTGAGGTTCAGTGCGAGAGAGAGATGACCGTAATTGGAAAGTTGTTCATTCACCAATCACAGCCGTTCCACCCACCTATTCATGTGAAAATGCTTAATGGCTTTAGCAGAGGCTTGCAAGTGGGATCGTCATCGTGCGCGGTGATGAGGATGACGTCGCCTGGTTGCGAAAGGCACACATAAAATAATGCTCCTAGTGGCAGCTGAGAATGAGCATCACTACTATTTCTGCTGCACTTAATAATGAGGTAGTACATGCGCATCACAACGAAATCGCCTTCACCGTCTGACTTCATTTGTGCGGTAGCTGGAACTCACTTTAAACTGTGCAACAGCTCCCGATTGTAAATCACTTTCAATATTTCCTGGATCAAGATATGCAATACTCATCAAGAGACCGGGGCCCGAAAATTTCCACAACACTCTCCAGCTGAAGCCCACCTGGAAGAGAATATGGGATAAGAATATAATTCTGGAAGCTTTTGGAGCTTCACTGTCTATTGCACTGCCAACTACTCACCTCCGGTAGATCCGGTATATCCACCTTAACTGCATAGGTATCCTGCGCAACCTTTGGCGCCTTCTTCTCCTGATCGAACATCTGTAGCTGGGTGTTGGGGTGGATCTGCAGAGTAAAGGGGTTGATAGATAGGTAGAAATCAATAAGTGCGGTCCGGAAGAAGGTAGGCAAACAATACTATGAGTTGTAATGATTCACGGCAATGGAACCGACAAGTAATTCTATGCAGAAATGGATTTCAGTGGCTGAAAATGAGATTTAGCATTATTCAGCACAATGAAAAACGATCGTTACACTATCGGAAAGATGCCAGTGTGCTCGAAAAGTCGAAAAAAATGAAGAGTATGGAAGCGCTTCTAGCGATTTTTGCACATATAAGCTGAGTAAACGACATTAATCTGAAAGGCGGAGGCATTTGGAAGATATATCGGAATGATAAGGAAAAATACGGGCACTGCTATCCATGCAACCTACTGGTGCTGCTGTTAATTCGGTCTTTTACACATCCTACACCACCGTGACCCACTCAGCTCCTTGTCAGATTATATGGACAAAGAATGGGCTGCCACTGCTGCTAGTTGTTTTTTATGCAGCTATGGGGCAGAGGTGGTGTAGTGGCAGGTAGCACACACTTCCACCCTCATGGTGCAGGGATCAAATCCTTCATCGAAGCCCGCTCAGGCAATCAAACATTCGAACCTCCAGGAATCGGTGGACCGGTACCAGACTCGTCTGGGAGGGCAAAAGCTTACTTGAAATTGATTAGCTTACAGTTTTTACCCATAGCTCAGCATACTTGTAACAAATTCGAGACATATGGTACGAGAAAAGGTTAGGAGCAGAATTGAAGGTCAAACTTTGAATGGGACTCAAGGAGCAGAGAAGGAATGAAAGGGGGTGGGTGTCGAATAGGCAAACAACAGTTTAAAGGGCTTTGAATCCTCTGGTCATACAAGGGATGTGTAGGCGAGACAGTTCCCTCTCAGTTGGTTAACCCACACATAGGGAGGGGGGGGGGGGGGAGAAAAGCTCGGTGAACCCAAGAAGCCCAGTCTTGCGCAGGCATCAAAAAAGGAAGGGAAAATGCAGAAAATGCATAATATAGACAAATGATTAGCATTTGTTCCGAAGTATACTTCTCACTATGGCCCTCACTTCTCACTTGTACTGGAAGGGGGCTGATGCTGATGATCGTCAGTCTTCCCACAAGCCTTCGAAAGCGCTGGTCATTGGTATTAGAAGGCGCATAAGTGCAATGGCAAGGAAATGCAAAGTCTGAACTACTTCTTGGCATTGATCTCACCTTTAATCTCTTCATATACTGGAAGACCGTGCTGGCAGGTTATTAATTCCTTAAATCACTGATTTGTAAATGAGTTGAAGGTGACCGTAGGTGTCTATTTATTATCTCATACAATTTGGCGAGACTTCAGGAGCTACTCATCCAAAGCCACCGCATAACCTCGAACTTTGTTGCGGTTGATTAGGCTCATTCTTGGGGAGTACTCCGGCTTAGGACACGCACAAGGAGTAAAACCGCTTGTCTACTGCGCCAATACGGCGTGGATTGCCGAATTCGCAAAAATTTGTGCTAAGAACACAACACTCTAGACCGCGCCACAGGAACATGAAGATTCACTCCATTCGACGCTGCCTACAGCACAGCGCCGGGTAGTATCGCACCAAAGTAAGGGTTACATTCGTGTCCTACGTTCAAATGACTCCCGCATTTGAAATTCTAGCCAAATCGTAATATTCTTCAAAAATCACCTCTTCCAGTTCATTAGATTAGAGGTACTAGGATTGCTTTAGATTGGTAATGCAGATTTTTCTAATTGAAAAAATACCTATTTGAGGAAACGAGGGGAAACATTACTCAAATGCTAACAAAACAGCACACGGTGCAACACCAGGAAACCTGTGAATAGTGACTTTGAGAAAAGGCGTGGAGCGGTTAACGTCGTCCTGCTGCTGTTAATTATCAGGGGTGATTTTATAACTGCCTTGATTGTCCCGTTATCAGTTTGTCT
Organism: Trichostrongylus colubriformis; assembly: GCA_963978905.1. Lineage (NCBI taxonomy): Eukaryota > Metazoa > Nematoda > Chromadorea > Rhabditida > Trichostrongylidae > Trichostrongylus > Trichostrongylus colubriformis. The sequence goes on along the minus strand of OZ022259.1, from coordinate 32,445,606 downwards.
TCGAACTCTGGAAGACTAAACGTGCCAGAGACCCCTTCGCAAAAATACCTGCGTCACTTATCTCGATGGAGTCATGTGAGAGTATATGTGATCGAATGAGGCGCAGGTTTCGCAGTGAATCTTCCTGGCGAGAAACTGTGCAATAAGCCGATTGACAGACTCAGCAGAGCTGAACTGACGCGAAGTGCATGGTCGTAGCTTGATAATACTCGACGCTCTTTTGTTAAATGGGTGGTGTCACTGGTTGTAGCTGACATGTGATAGGGACCTCGCCCGTCCAGCAGCAAATTATTAAAGACAGTAGGTGTGAAATATGAAATCGAAAAGTATTCACTGCTGACGCTTCCTAGGAGTACAGGGGAACAGTCTCCGATGAATTTACAGTAAACTCCATCTCCAAGCAAACCGACACAGAAAACGTTTCCACGTCAGGTGAGCACATCATGCCTTGCATGTGACCGCCACATGTTACAGACCTGCTACAGACCGAAGTCCTATAGATATCTCCGTGATGAGGCGCTCCTGTAAACACCTCCATCTACGAAGCTGTTAGGTTGACTAGAAATTCCCCTCTTGTGTTTCGCTTTCCGTCCACCTTTCATTAACTAACAACAATTCTATCATTTCCGAATTATAACAACCACTTGAAGAAATCGTTCACGGAAATTCCATCATATTAATTTCTTTTGAAATCAGTATACTAAATACAATACTCCAGTAGAAGCAAAATAACCATGCCATTACTTCGTTTTTCCGAAATGAGAGAACAGCAACTCTTGAATTCCCACCGAAACACCTCTAGCAGTTGTCGGCAGGAAGGAGCGCAGGTCAGAGTTTCGCGCCCTATTCTCACTGGTTGTGCTTCCAGAGCGCTCGTGGTCCCGCTCCACGAGCATCTTCACCCCGTGAGACGCTTTTTCAAGGAGCCGTATCTGAGTTGCCTTATCTCTGTTCTGAATGTTTCTTTTGCGTGATACTTCGCATACGGCCCATAGTAAGCATGGAATAGTAGCTACATAGGTTTATAGGTAAATGACAGAAGACCTAAATTTTCCGTGAACGATTTCTTAAATTGGGAGGTTAAGGACCACTATACTACGCTTATTTTACCACCAGGGGTACCAATCTTTTGGGACTTTTCAGTGGATTTGTAGTTGCCTTCTAATGACTGAGCAAGCACAAATCGTTTTGGACATTTTTCAAGAAATGTACCCACTGTAATGAAGCTGGCTATTTCCTGTGAAGTTAACGCTTCTATTCATGTTAGTCTGAAGTCACATTTTCAGTTCACCAGGGCAAAACGCTAATTACGCTCGACTCCCTATAGCTATCGGCTGCTGTATCACCGTACTTTGCCACTGATAGGAACCTGATAATCGGTTCAGTAGGAGCGGAAAGCCCCTCCGATCGAACAAAATCTACTGTTAGTGTCAAAAAAAAAACACAAGGGATGAAGGTTTGCACTATGACGTGTGAGACTTCGAGGCTCGTTGTTTCTCTAATTCATCTTGGAGAAAACGTGCCCGACCTCCGACATCTGAGAAAGCAGCTTTGCTCGAAAGGAAATATGTTCAAGCCATGCCAGCCAAAGCGACAGTTTAAGGGCATTACGTAGTTTTATAGTTCTTATTTCAGGCCTCAATATTCCACAAACCCGGGTTGAAACGTTCTCAAGTGAGGACGGCACTTCAGCAGAGAACCGAATGGTCGTATTTAAAGGCAGTGAAAGGGGAAATTCTGACGATCAGTGAAAAATGTAGTGAATATGAAAGTCGAGGTGCTTAGAATACAATGGTGAAGAAAAAACAGAAGGAAATAGCCAATGCCCCGAGAAATAGGACCCCCTTCGCACCGCGGATTTTGGACGCGGACGACTTTTTCGTGAAGAGGTGGGTAGTCCGGACTAATTTCCCATTCGCTGTTGCCAAGTAACACAAGGGAATGTTTGGAAATACGATTGCATCTATTTCCTGGAGTGAGCTTCAAGCCAGAACTGCGAAAGCGCGCCGCAATACCTTCGATCCTACCGCATATCCTTGGCCGCTCTCATCGTAGCCAACCAGGAATCACGTCCCTGGAAGCGGGGTCTCTCATCCAAAGGTGTCAGCTGGTAACCGTTACGCCGTCACTACAGCTGGGGGACGCATTCCGACGGTGATTTTGCCATAAATAGGCTTCTTAGGCCAATAACGTCCATGTGAACTACTTCTTTTAGGGATTTTCCAATAACCACATCCTCCCTAATGCTGTCTTGAAAGGCAGCGATAGCGTATTCGGGAGAATCATGACTAATGTAGTGAATGTGAAAGTCGAGTTGCTGAGTAATACAAAGATGAAGAAAAGCGGAAGTAAATGGCCAAGGACCTGAGAAATAGGACCCTCTTTTCATCGTTGATTCTCGTTGCGGACGACCTTTCCGTCAAGAGAAGACAGTCCGAACGAGTTTTCCATTGGCATGTTGCCAAGTCGGAACCCGAAAGGATGTTTGGACATGCGACAGCATCTATTTTTTGAAGGGAGCTCCAGGCTCAACCTGAGAAAGCACAGGGCGATACCTTCATCCCTTTCTCATCTCCATGGCCACTCCCGCGGAACAATCACATCGCCTCACATCGCAGGAATCACGTCGCCTAGAGGCGGGCTTTGCCATCCAAAGGGGTCAACTGTTAACCGTTATGCCGTGTTTACAGCTCCAGGGCGCGCTTCTCGACCAGGATTTCGCCACATATGGGCTTCTCAGGCCCATAGTTCCCATGTGACTAACATATTTTGGAGAGTTCTCAGTAACCACATTACCCCTTATGCTGTCTTTGAGAAAGAAACTTGACTGGGATTTTCTATCGACCTACTTGTGTCTCGTTATTTTGAATGCAGTCTTTGAAAAAAAGTTATTGTCAAAAATACCCTGTACTGGAGGAGTATGGTTATTTATCGACTAAAAGCGCGATTTCAGTATACCGGCAATATCCGCCACGGAGGGTGGAAAGAAGGGAAGGTGAGTGGAAGATGGGTCGCCTCGCCTGGGAAATTTGGGAGGGGGGAGGTAGGTTGAAGACGGGTCGCATCGAATTTCTCAAAAATTTGCTCTAAGAATTTCATGTCTCTGATCCCAAAGAACAGGACTCCTAGGTCGGATCCACGGATCATTCATCTGATGAATCTTTGATCAGGATCTCTCTTCCTCCAATTTCTGAGCATGGATTTGTTTGTACTGATCGCGAATTGGACCAATCAATAACACGCTGAAGTGTTGTTCCGCCTCGAAATGCGTTAAAAATCTTGTGAATCATGTGGGCGTGAAAACGAAAGCGGCAACGGTAAACCGCCATTTCACTCCATACGTGGTCGTTTAATCTACCCTAGATTAGCAACAGCAACGCTCTTGCTCAGTCGACTCAATGAAGCTTATTTCATTTCAGCTTTTTCATTCAATTGACACACCCAATTTTCCACATGGAACTTTTGAAGTCTCATCGGAGTATACAGATCAAAATATAGGTAACAATTCAACATAATTTAGAGCGATGCTTTCTCTATGATACATAGTCGTGTTTTCTTTACTGCTCACCGATCTTCAGGGTTTTGCAAACTGGAAGCACTTTTTTCCAATAGTAACTCCAATGGCAACTTCCTGCCAGAATAGCTACCCATCCGTGTCAAACCTACGAAGCGTGGAAAGCAGCAGAGAATTTTATATAACTTTCTTTGTCACAATGGAAAGGTTGGCAATGGGTACAATTATTGATCCGAAGCTATTTTTCTATGAATTTCATGGATGATTGCGATTATTCTGGGAGTGACTGGATTTTCTGTGACCTTTTGCCAAACCCTCGCAACTAGTGTTATAGCAGCCATTATATCATTTTTATTTACTTATTTCTTTAATTATCATTTTATTTACTAATTACCTTGTCATGTTTTCAGTAAATTCACTAACACGCCATTATAACACTGAAAATTTCGTTAAGAATACGCCTTGCAATATTGGAATATATATCATTTTCACTTTAAACTGGACACTTTCCAAACCAATATTGACGTTTTTCAAATCACCAGGGACGATTTCTAAACCACATTAACTTTTTTCAAACCACCCAGAACATTTTTCGAATCAAGATGATGTTTTTCAATTTAAGTCGGACAACTTCCTATGAGAATTTCTGAATGTTCTGATGAGAAGCGTATAATACAGAACACATGTGTCAAATGGCAGTAGCCGTCGATAAATAGCCGCTTTTCAAAAAGAATTGCCGCGTCAAGCGCGCGAAATACTAATACGGCGGCTTGACTTTCGTAATCCCTTCAATTGTGGCGAAACTGCGTACTGTCTGTTCTACTTCACGAGAATTCATGAGCAGCAAGAAGAGCTCAATTTGTGGTGAGCGGCGACGTTACAGGCGGACGACCTTGGCGCAAAAGGAAATCCTCGTCAAGCTTGTACAAGTGGGCAGAAAATCAATCCATGAAGCCGCTCATGCCGCTGGTGTTAACGAGAGTACGGCAAGGAATCTCATCAGTGCGTACAGGAAGGAAGGTGCCATTGTCCAGCGTAGCTGTGGAGGAAACAGAAGATCCAAGCTGACCGCGGAAGTGCTGCAGCGCATTGATGAGATCGTGGAGCAACATCCAGAAGATAATACCTTGCGGAAGATTCAGGAACGGCTGAAGGAAGTGAACATCGAGTTGAGTTGGCCGTTTCTTCTATTTTCAACGCCCTAAGAAAGTTGAAGATTAAACTGAAGAAATGCCACTATGAATTGGACCGAGTCAACATGATGAACATGACGGCTGCTGTGGCAGGGCAACCCTTCAGTAACTGCACGTGTTTTAATAATCTGTTTACTTTTTTGTGAAATATCGAGTTTGTTTTCGCCATATTGCATTAAGAATTCACTGTGAAGTTCGAAAAGAAACTCAAATAGACAAAAAAATCAAAAAACAACAAAAGAAAAAACGTCCATGTTGATGAGAAAGACGCCTTTTTTCACTTGAAAAACGTCCAATTTGATTTCAACAATGTCCCAGGTGGTTTGAAAAACGTCTGATTCGATTTCAACAATGTCCCAGGTGTTTTGAAAGGTGTCCAGTTAAAAGTGGAAATGGTAGATACACTTCCCTGTATGAGCAGATGAATCCTTCTGTAAGTATCGACGTTGCACCCTTACTGCGGCGCAATAATCGGTCATTAGGGCGCTAAGGTGGGTGTGCACCTTTAGTTCCAATGGTGTACTGTAAGTGTACGGTAGTATAATTACAAGATTACTCAGGTCACCTCGCACCTCACCTCGCACCTCCTAGCCTTGCCTTTGGGGTGACCTTTTCCATTGCTTGCAGTGACATCTTCCCCACTGACTGATTTAACGATATGTAATGGATCTACTAGAAATTGAACATATGTAATTACAATTATAATTGTGTCTTTATTACAACGCTTCTATTATACTAACCTACCCTCAAAAAACAAACAGAAAAACGAAGGAAACAGATATAACAGCAAAAACATGTATACTATTAATAACAAAGAAATAAACAGATGTAAACGTTACAAAACTTGTCATCTTAATAGTGGTGCACGCTCGGAGAGTCAATAAGCATGGATAATAGGAAAACGGGTTTTGCTACCAATATATAAGGCTTTGGTGCTCATTTAATGGACATATCGTTACACTCGGTGCCATCGAAACCAAGAACGTCGGGCGCTAACTATCTAAACTCCCATGTACTGACCATCTTCACATTACCTCGCGTGATTCGCGTAGTACAGTGCGATGGCTAAATCGTGACGGATAAGGAGCTTATTGAGTATCCAATTGGGCCGGCTCACACTACTGCGTGCATTACACAGAGCATGCAAGATGGGCTTGATCCATATCGATTGTTCGGTATTATCCAAATGCAAAGCTTGCTAGAAAGCTCGTCTATTTCTTTTCCGAAATGAAATAAGCTGAGCATTCCAATGTTATTATCAGCGAGTTATTGTCAAATTACTGGATTCTCTTTTAAAACTCTAGTGTAAAGAAAGCCTTGCATGGAATGCAATCAAGACTATAGTGCCAACTAGAAAGCCTGAAATTTAATCACGCAATCACAATTATAATCAATTGTATTTAGTTTCCGTATTTAGTTTTAGATAATTACCCCGAACGATCCAGTTTCTATTCTCAACACCATAAAAGGAGTGACACTGCAAAGACTTCAAATGTCAAAGATTTCCTGATTCATCATTATATAAGGGCGGGTTGGTGTATGAACTAGCGGCGCGCATCCCACTCTCACGGCACGTGATCGAATCCCTCGTCGGCGCACGCCCAGGCCTACCAAGCCTTCCCTCGCTCCGGGGTAGTTATGTTGGTACCATTCTCGCCTACAAGAGTGAAAGCACTGACTTGTACATCGGCTGGCCCTCGCAATTCTTTGTAAAGCCAATCAGATTCACTTGCCCCAACGATTCTGAATGGAAGTGGGATGCAAGGCGCATCCTCCAGAAGGGACTGATTAAGTCAAAAAACACCCCACATCTATCTATCATTATATCAAAAGTACACTGCTTTCCTCTACTTACTAGCTTAGATTTTCATCAAAATTACTAATCGAGGCACACATGCAGGCGCGATTATTATTATTGATAAACCTGAGAGTGTGGTTTATATCAATGAAGATTCTCTGCGAACCACGGATGATTTTTTTATTCATTCGCTTTTCCATTTTACACGTGCATTACTGTTTCACTAAAAGGTCAATAGTCGGTGCGAGCAATTAAGTGGGGCCACCCCATAGGCAAGGATAGGAGGTGCGAGGTGAGGTGCGAAATGACCTGAGTAATCTTGTAATTATACTACCGTACACCTACAGTACACTATTGGAACTAAAGACCCTCACCCCGCTAAGGTTAGTAAAGAAACGGCTTCATAGATCAGGCGTTAGTAGAGCATGAGGTCTTCTCCCCAACACTCGACCCTTACGTTTCTGTCACCGCTTGTTGCGTGGCCTTTCCCTGAGCGCAATCCCTATAGTAAACAGATTTTAAAGATTGCAATGAAAGCTTAGATTTCGCATCAATCAGATAAGTCAACTTGCCTCTTGGGAAAGCATATCTCGATTAATCTTCCAGCCATCCTTCTTGCGCTTCATGTCAAACCATCACAACGCCACACCCACTCGAACTCACGCTGACCACTCCCTTTTGCCTCAAGTAACCAGAGAAGCTCAAGTAGGCGGAGGTAGCTTGAGTTTGAGCGGACGCAACTCCATGTTGGCGCACTGCGGCGGGCGGCGCAAAAGGAGTGCAACATGGATATACAGTTAACCAAGGGCCGACAGTCCCAGGTTGTAGTCTGTAGGATGTCTGTATTATGATTATCGCTAGGGTGTGCCTTCTAGTCTTTTGAAATTACCACGATATTCTCATCAGTGGTAAGTTTCTGCTTCCATTACGAAATGCGATCAGCACAATGTGTACCCCGTTCAAAAGGTATTCAGACACCCAATATTTAGTTTCTGATTTTTAAGTTAAAAAGGATAAAATTTTTCTACCATTGGTCAATCCCTTCTTGGGAAGCGCCGTGCACTCTACTTCCATACAGAATCGCAATCGATGAATGTTATGTGGCCTATACAATGACTTGCGGTAGCCAGCCGATGTACATGTCAGTGCTTTTATCCTCTCAAACTAGTCTAGCACTTATTCTACCCCAGAGAAATGGAAATATGGTTGGTCTGAACGTGCATTAATGCGAGATTTGATCCCCGCACCATAAGAGTGAGGTTGCCCACCACCTGGCACTACTCCACCTCCGCCTTTGATTTTTTAATTTGATTTAACTTTAGCTTAGTTGTTTGCTCTTTTGCTAAAATTGTCTCATCGTTCTTTGGACAAGTTTAAGCCGCAGTCGTTTAGATAAGACGGCATTGTCGTTCGCTCGCCGTATGACCTCATTCAACGACTAGTGTTAGCTGCTTCTTAAAGCAGTGATAATATTCCAGTGTCAATGTTCATGAACCTCTCAAGCAATCTTCAATCTATCTCTGCTTCGTTTTGTATGAATGCTACCGAAAAATCCTTGTTTTCTTTAAGCGATTTCATCATACTGACTTACCCCACTTGTGGTTAAAGAGCAATGTTCTAGGTGCTCTAGTACGGAAAAGTGCATTTCTTCACGCTCGTTAGGCATTATACCGCTCTCGTTAAGTAGCTCGTAAAACGGATGGGACTTTTTAGTCCCTGAAAGTTCGGGGCCTAGCAATGAATTGCTTCCCTCACTGAAACCCTACAATAAGTTCGGTTTCATCAAATTTATTGACTGGGTGCTCCCCGCTCGCATGGGGATATGACTCGTCTTTCAAACCCTTCAAAACCGATGGTTCGATGAATCTTTCTCGGCTGAAAGATGACAGGGAAGAAGCGTAGTGGCACAGCAACCTTGCTCCTGTAAACATTGAAATACTCACTTCAATTAAATTCATCATTCTCAACTTAATTTTTTACAGAGGCGGAGGCAGAAGGGTAGGAGGGGGTATGCACTTGGAGCTCTTTATTCTCAGCCCTGGGTTAAATCTGCATATCATGGATGTGTAACGTTGGGACAGAATTTCACGGGTTTCATTCGTGAGACGCCATGCGTGTGAGCTACGGGCGGTGTATGTACTTGGGACCTGTGGCGATCCTGCGTTTTTCGTTCAAAATGAAGCGTAAGGCAGATCACTCCAAGACCCATCCATATATGGCACTTCTGGCTTGCACGCATTGCGCTGCGGTGCGAAATCTCCTGGCTCCCTCACGCCCACATTTCCTGGTACAATAACCTTTTCAAATCACCCCCGTTCCCCACATGTTCTGATTTGCTCTGATTGTGTAAAATTGTGCGTTTGAATACGATTGGTTGTGAGTGTCCTTTAGAGTGCGGTCTACATATTTACAGAAGGACAAACTGCAGGCAAGTCGCATGTAGTTGCAAGGACCAGATGGAGTGATGTGCAGCCCAACACATCCCAAGGTTGAGTAAATTCCCACACTCTGTCGGAGATTGCTTTTTGGCAGATCATATCTCTCCACAGATGTTTCTTTTGTTTCTTACAAGTTGTGAAATCTTCCTGGCAGAAAACACAAGTGTTAATCTACTTCATTGTATTTGATTGCCCGATCCGCCACAGATTTCTCAAATTAAGTTGTATGGTTTATACTCAATTTAACTGCTTAACTAAAAAACATAAATAAATACATAAAAGTACTGCATAAAACATGCCTACCTCCCTTCCCTTACTGATGAGCGCTGAGAAAGGTGATCTTTAAGTTCAACATCCGTCTAAGAGCACATGCGAAACGGAGGCTAAACTACTTATTTGCTTCTTCCCCCTTAATCTTTTCAAACATGATTTCTTTGTTTACAAGTGTTAATTTCTTCAAGTATCGTTTCGGATTTACTAAAAACACGATGTCAGGCAGCGAACTTGAGGGCGGAGAAATTGACACTCATTAGCAGTGCCACATCCACTGCAAATTGCGCTTTTCTCTTACTAATGGAGAGATATTTCCTTGATTTGCTCTTTTTCTTCATTATTTGTGAGATATTTCGTTGTATTGCTCGTATGCCCAATTTTTTCTAATTATTTGAGGAGCAAAATGGCGAGATTGCTGTTCCAAGCATGTCTTTCACTTATCCTCGCTTGCTGGAAGTATCTCCCTGCTCGTGGCATTTCACGGGGGACCTCGAATGGGGATCCATAAATCCTTCGATGTGATGGGCCCGCAAGTTTTATTCAATGGAGTCGCAGTGGAGGGTCGAGACACGACCCACTTTTGCTAAGTTTTCATGTTCATCTTGACCGACATCTGCATGATCCAATTGATCTAGCTATAGGGCGGATCGAAGGTGTCATTTCCTCGAACCACCAGCACTCTATTCCGCACTGATGTAGGGCGAATAGTTCTTACTCACGTCCAGCATGGTGCCATCGCTTCCATGGATTGTTTAGTTTAGTTTCGGTTCCAAGTGCAATAGGCACGGGGCATTAAAAGCACACTCAAAGAGGACCTTACCTTCTCAGGGCAGGTAGACCCTTGGATAGTTGTGAAGATTGCACCCTTTTCGCAGCGCCACGGCTCACCCCCGCCGCGTACGGCCTAGTCGACCTGAGCCAAGTTGAGCCCACCTAGCCGAATCACAGCCGGCATAGACGAGAGGGAAGCTTGCGATAAGACAAGATAAGGCAGCGATATCAATAGCGAAGGTGGCTTCAACAGGGACGAACAAGTGGTATCGTAGTATTTTGCGCGATATCATCGAGGAAAAGCTAATCTCCAATACTCGTAGGAGGACTGAGGGCAGGGAGCCTTGTTTTTGGTGGCTTTGTGGGGTTTCGATTCATTTTTCTTCACTAGTGTGTAAACAGGGCCACTACATCCTGTAACACGCGCGATAACTCTCACAATTAATCGCGAGGTGTGCCTTTAAGTCGACAGCGTAAAGTTGTACCAAGCGTAAGGGAGAGAGCTCTACAGCGGTTAAATTGACATCCGTATGCAAAAAGGATCTTGCATAACGTAGGAAGTAGTTCACAAATCTCAGAGCTCAGACCAAGCTTTTGTTTTCCATGCGCACAGCACCGTTGTCTCCTTTTTAGGACAAAAAATGTTCCTGTTGTTTCTTATTCCACTCACAAAATTCCTCATGTATCTAAATGCTTATAAAACAGTGTGAGATCTCTACAATTTTATTCCAAGGATTCAAAAAAGTTTCACAAAAGTTACCACAAGGATGCTGAGTTATGGGCAAAAGCTTCGGTGCCGGACGGGACTCGAACCCGCACTTCATCTGTTTTAGGACAAAAAATGTTCCATTTTTGCGCAAGGAGGGGAATCAGAAGCCTACTTAACATGGTGGCCCATGCCATTCCTCATAGGAATCGTCCAGGGAAAAATGGGTTTTCCTGTTATCCGTATATTTATGATGTATTTGCCTAATAAGGGCCGCATACGAAGTTTCACGTGAGAATTTGGCTAAGATACAATTCCTGACATTCTCGGCCGGTTGGGCGGGGCCTCCGAGTAAAAGCCCTACCTGTCGTCCGCCGCGGCTGGGAACGGAGAGTGAGACTGCTCACGTAACTTTCTGTTCCTACAGTGCGTCTCCGACCGCAACGGATGACGGGGTGGGCACTTGCTCAGAGGCCCGGGCCCGCCCACCCGGCCGAGACTCTGTGGTTCTGATCTTAGCCGGATTCACATTTTTCCGCGTGAATTTTCGTAGCGGCCCTCATGCAAATACAGCGTAAATATATGGGTAGCAGAGAAACTCGTTTTCCCGTGGACGATTCCTTCAAGCACTTCTGAACTCCTCAAGCCTTGCAAATGTGCTCTGGTCTTCCGCCACTTCCCACAGTTGGGAGCTCCCTTCCTTGAATGATAAAATCGTAATCGTCTGCATTTATGCTGCTATCAAAAACAGAACCAGTAAAAAGCTGTTCGAGTGGAGATATTCTTGCTTCTTGAGAGTTCTTTTGTAATCATTAGAAATGCATGTTATGGTCGATTCGCGGCGCCGCATTGAGAAATTTCCAAAGAAGGGAACAAGCCAAAAGATTAATTTTCTCCGCATATGAAAACGGAGGCAGCTCCGTTTTCATATGCGGAGAATGCAAAACTTGGCCAGCGTGGAATGAACACAATGAAATGAATTTTCAGAAGTTCCCTCATCTGTTGATCCCTAGGGCGTATTTTCAAAATAGTTACGGTCTAAGTAATATCCAGCGGAAGCAATCTCGACTCATCAAATTAAAGTGAACAGAAATAATTTACGGTGAATGCCTTTTTGGAAATTCTATTTTCTCAAAATGAATGTCTCAATGTTTTCCTTTGTTTGTTTCCCTTTATATAATAATTCTAAATATGTATATCATAGGTACATCATATATCCCTTCTACGTGCAACTGAACCTTAATTACTTCAAGCTCTCTTAATAGTACCGACACTACATATTTTGGAAACGAATCATGTTACCTGGTTTGCCACTGCTGGAAGCCACTTTAATGACGACCTCAGTCACACAACTTTGACGGATAGACCGGTGACTTTCCCTTTTCAGCAATTAGACTAGTTCCTTCATTTGTAAAAAATGACAAATCGTCTTCTAAAGTGGAGCAACAGGTCTGCAATGCGCTGAGGAGAAAGCGCAGAAGTAGAGTTACTTGCTACAACTGTTGAGAGTCCGCCTCTAGCTTGTCTTTACTATGTAAGGATACCCCAGGAGTCGAGGATTTTTCAACATGGGGGCGTATTTCACGGGCGTGATAGGGGGTCGTAATTGCAGATGTCAACTATGGTCCCAGGCTAGACGATAGGCGGGACGTGCCGTTAGCTGACCGGGTTACCGTAGAGAAATATGATCGAATTTGATTGATCAACACAAAAATTACATTAATAAAATACGTAGTATACTATGCAATCAACAATAATTACTGATACTGTAGAAGTTATGTAGATGTTGAAAGGAGTGGGGTCGTATTTGGGTTTTCTTCGAGGAGGGGTCGTACCGAAGCGGCCATTTTCCTTGACATCTGTATGTACTCTAACTATGTAACTTTTTTTGTACGAATTAAAAGATTTGCTGCTACTCTTGTTTGAATTATTCCTCACCTGTGTCCTCAGCAACCAGGACCCGATGAACGGTTTGCAGTTTGGTCGTTTTCTTCATTTACTTATAAGCTGTGATAGTGATGACAAGTCTTGATGTGACTCACCCAAGTGAAAGCAACGGGTCTGGAAAGACTGTATGTGGCAAAATTTCAGGTAAGAGCAGCGCCTCTGAGGTTTGGAGGAGGAGTCTATTTCAACGGCTGCCGACGTTTTTATCCCAGCCCGCCTCTTTTGAAAATCATCGGAGGGAAAAGGTTCTTATTTCTCGGATTTCTGACCATTTCATCCTTTCTCTTGACGTTTATACTTCTGAGCCCTCGGCTTTCTAGTAATCAGTAATTCGTATTTAGTAATCACATTAGTATTTAGTAATTCACATTGGGCCCGTATTGCCCCTGTCCCTGCCTTTGATGGGGGAAAACTCGGGCTGACAGCCGACGCAGTATTGCAGTCAATATCAATATTACTCATGTGCACGCCAGAATGATCACATTATGAAGAGTTATAGTGGTTCCGCCCGTCAAGAATGCCTCTGCAGGAAGTGAGGATACTCTACGGTTTGTCCGACTGAAATTACCATGTCGGTCAAAGCGGAGCATGATCAGCAGCTTGCGCTTTGACGAGTCCTTCGGGCTGCGCTATGCGTCTGGTTTCCGTTTAGAAATGGAATGGAGGTAAAGGGTGCTTGCACCATATTCAAGTGTTTGCGGCGACCACACAGAATGTGGCTTCCACCTTAGCAATTTTACATGCGTTATTTTCTGTCAAAAAAAAGATGCTCAAATATCTCTTTTAGTTGCCCCTCCTTGAAACGTCACTGCTCATCATAGGGACGTGTTAGGTATTGAATAATCCCTCCGGGTCTGGGACACTTTCTCATTTCTCATGAACATTTCCTCATTTTCCTTGAAATTCATGCAAACTTTTGAATGGCTTTTCAGCTTTATCTAGAGTGCTAGACAGATGTTATTCAGCCGATCGTTTGGTTCTCGGAGAGGTAGACGTTCTGAACTTTGCGGCAGCAGCAAGACAAGTATAAAGAATTGGTTTACGCGGTGCGGAATCGTCAACAAAGTGTGACGTCTTTCACTTTTACTACAACGGCTCCCCAAACTCTAGTGCAGCATGGAAAAACACTTGTCATCGTGACGTAATTCGATAGTCCGGCTCCTTCTGCTACCCTCGTTAAGGCGAATTCACCATGTCTCGGATGGCTTTTATTCTGTGGCCACTTGCTGTGTTTTTCATGAGTGACGCGTCTGATTGTTAGTGATCCGCGTGTGGTATTAGATTTATTTTCCTGGATATCAACCACAAAAAGGTCAGACGCTCTTAGCGAGTATGCCCTTGCATGTTCAGGACTGTTAATAAATTCGCTCGAGTAGACCGCACTGGTTTTTTTTAAAAAAAACTTCTGGAATTTTTTCCCTTTCCACCTGCTGGAACGGCTGTCGGGCGCCTGCTTGAATCGCTTAGCCACCACATATGTCCGAAAACTTCAACGATCCGAGGCTGAAGTAGAGTGCATGGCGCAGACAGTGAAAAGCAGTCTCATGCATTAATTATGTGGCTTTGTATTTATTAATAGCCTCACTTTTTTGTTATTGCATTGGCGAATGGTGCAGTGACAAGTGGCGCCGCTACCATCCAGGGTTTGGAACCTGACATATCACCCACCAATATCGGCCAAGCTCTTTCTCATCGGAGTTAGCGAATGGGTACCAGAATCGTCTGCAAGGAGAAAAAATGCTTGTACTGCTGCTGACTTCCTTCAGCCGTCCTGTGTGCGGAACCACATCTGAATCCCTTGATTTTGAATGAAAGTAAAATGTGTGGCGCATTCCATGAAGGAATTGGTCGAGTCTCCACTACTATTTGAACGTCACTTTTTGTAGTACTGTTTCGGTTACTGTTTTATAAGACATTTCTTTTGCAAATATTGCAATAATAGTAGTTCAAAAAAGTAAAAAAGAATAATGATAATATAATGACAATGATATTAGCAAGCATATATAAGCACATAATCATCTCATTTGATGCCCACACTGTGTAGTTAAGATATTATTTGCATTCACGAATTTCCGTTCATTACTTCTTTCAATGGCCTCAATTCCATTGAGTCCCTGAAGTGCTCACGGAGGATCGTATGAAGAAGAAACGAAACAAATAATTTCATTCATTGTGGCAGTACTGTTTTTGTTTTGATGCCATGCGGAATTACTCTCTTGATTAGCTCATCTCTGTGCCACTCTTGCTTGACCCACAGCAAGTCTTTCCGGCCTGCCCTATTCAAAGCTAACGCTTACTGGTAGTGCTCATTTACACTGCTAGTGCATTACTGAATATGGACAGATAGCACATGTGCCCTTTTTGAAAAGAACTCGTCAACCGGTTGTGCGAGGCGGTGGTTTGGCAGTTGATATGCTTTCGGTTTGCAAATTTATGCTAATTCCCGTGGTAACAACCGATTTTCGTTGATTTCGAGTGGACCACTTCCGCTCAATGAAGAAGTAACTTTTTTGAGTCCGTGATACCTACTTTTCGATGAGATCTTTTTCTTCTCTTAAATGATTTGTTATGAAACCTCCCTTGTTGAGTGTATCCACAAAATATTTCGATCATTTTCTATTTCCATTTTTTCCAAAGGCGGGACGCCGTACACCATCATCTGCACAACCCTGCACTGCCTGACAGACCTTCCAGTCTTGCTGTATAGGACAGTTCATCTAGAGTTTTAAGCGAAACAGAACAGAGATCATTAACACCAACGAACAACAGCGAATCTTATATGCTTTCAAATAAAATTGATCTGCATCGTTTGATCTGTTGCGATTGACTTGCGATAAATAATAATGATAATATTCTGATGTCTCAATTTAGTAAATTTCACTTGTGCCACACAATTTAAATACCTTCTCTTCATCTGCAGCGTCCACGAATGCCCGCTCCTTCTTCTCTCTAACCGCTTTTACTCATTCACCCGTGGCCCAAACCCTCGACTGTTCAAAGAATTTTCTTCCTACGAATTAATTGTAACGAATTTTTTAAATTGCGGCTTTATAAACCAGCTATCAGCAGTCACATGAATTGCACGTTTGAACAGTGGTGGAGTGAATAATATGCTCACCTGTAACTCCACTACTATCACTCCTTGCTATTGGGAATGCTCATCTTGGCTGTTCCGTCTTGCATTCGAAGAATATATAGCCTTGTTAATAGTTACATCAATGCAGCTTCGTGTCGCATGCCATCGATTTCATGTTAATTCCTTTCCTTGTAAGAATGCTGTTTTTTGTATTGGCTATGAAACCCCTCAGAGGATTTGTTACTGGAATCTTTCTATCTAATGAAACTGATGGACAAATCGATAGAGTTTGCACTACAATACCTCTCCCATTTTTTCGAAAAACTAACGCCTGGCGATGGGTTGAATGGCGTAATGCGTCGCACCGTCATAACTTCGTCTGGAGTGAATAAAAGGGAAGAATTAAAAGTGTTGAGTTCGTTGCAATGCGACGACATCAACGACCTGTAAAATGTCGAATTTTGATAAGTAGGTCACCAGCCTCTCGGTGAAAGCTGCACAGATACATTTGTTCTACTCTCAAGCGAGACTCCGACTTTTTTAGACCTACATCCACATGTTCAGTCGTTGCTCGCCCGTGTTCCCCACAAACATATTTTTCGGTGAGTTGTCCTTGAGTTTCAGGATACTTTTCAGCATGAATTTTTCATGACAATTCTGAGATTTTTTGAGCTCATTTCGTCAGACTCGATAGACTAATTGAAAAAAACTCACCTTTCACGGACTATTGGCTGCGTACTGCCAGAATTACCTCGATTCCGATATACAGGCAAGCGCTTCTTCTATGATGAAACTTCGAACATCGCTAAACGCCGTACTCCGAACGCTAAATAGTTTCCCTTCTCTTTCTTAAAATAACATTTTGACCAATGAAAATCGCATGAGGTCTGCGAATACAACATCCTACACTTCCAGAAAATGAAAGCGGCATTCAAACAATGCCTAGAATATTCAGAAAGGGTGTTAAATGCACATGAAAGTATGAATGTGGACGTACACTATTTAATTCCAGAAGGAACTTACAGTGCTGTATTCAGTGTCAATAATGCTGTTCATCGGTATGAAGATCATCTCACTGCGAGAGTTTTGATTTTTTACCACTGTTCTCGTATTCTTGTCAAGCGTTGTCGGCCCCATACCGCTTGCGGAGTTCTTAATGGCTTTGCGGCACCCTGCATGGATCAGTTCAGTGCCTCGCGGTATTATCACATCACATCAGTGCACACTAATGACCTTCAAAACTGCTCGTTCTTATTCAGTAATCCCCAGTCACGATGATGCTGAAAAGTTTACATGATAATTCCGCAGCGCACTTGCATCCAAAAATGCCGTAAAAATTTCATGCTGAAAAGTGTTCTGAGAACTTAAAATATTTCACTAAAAATGATGTTTATGCGCAACATTGGCAAGCAAAAATACATGTGAATGAAGGCCCAAAAAGTCAAAGTTTTGCCTGAGGGTAGAAAAAAGGAATCTTTGCAGCTTTCACCGAGAAGCTGGTGACCTAATTATCCAACTTCGACATTTTAGAGGTTGTTGAAGTCGTCTCATCGACATGAGCCCAGCGCTCTCAATTGTTTCCTATTTGATACACTTTATACGAAGTTATTACGATGCGACGAATTGTGCTGTTTAATCCACCACCAGGATTCGATTTTTCAAAAATGTAAAGGGTATTGTACTTAGGAATTCCTTAGTTTCAGGCAACAGAATGATTTTCGTAACAATTTCCTGAAATTTTGTGGGATTTTCCGAAAACTTATTCCGTGAGATACAAAGGAAAAGCTTCTAGAAATATTAAGTATTAGGCTGTAAGGAAAGTTTTGGCCGGTTTTTGAAATTTCAACTTCGGGGGATCATAACTCGGCTCATAATGCATCTTTTCTCATAGAATAAGCACCATTCGATTCGTTACACTATTGGCAATATTATGCATATATATATATATATATATATATATATATATCTCAATTTGATGAAGGGCTAATGATTTATATTGCACGAAATGAAAGTCGACTCCAATTCGCCACTATTTCTGAACACACTGCTACTGAAGGAGCAGTCCAGATGTCTGCGAAAGTGGGGCTTAGTTAGCGCTAGATCTGGTAAATATAATGCACGAGTAGGGGCTTTAGCCTGCAACTGCTTCAATTACTGGAAGAGGATTTGTGAAAATGCACTTGCGAATAGCTGCCTTCAGGGGTCTCGCGGCACCCATTTTCTTGGATTTTTCCACATCAAGGCTACTGAAGGTGGTTAATTAAATTTGTTTGTTGAGGGCCAATACTTGTGGATATCCCCTGCGAGTATGGACGCTCATCGCCTTCTGTCGTTTTAGTTAAAGCGATTTGATCGATTGAAAATCCAAGCAGTTTGTTCTCATTTCTGCACCTCTGAAACCAAAGACAAAGTGTTCCATCCGAAGCTTCACCCCCTCCTCTTGCAGCATTCACATTTGTGGTTCTCTTCGTCGGGACTCGGCTAAACAAGAACTCATGATGTGAAGTCATCTTAAAAGTGCCATTTTCGCAGTGTTTTAAAATTTCCCGAATAATTCGAAAACCTTGTGGCATTCCAAATAAAACATATATTTAGAAAGAGCAACTTTTTGTCTACCTAAGGAGCACATTATATCAGCTGATTCATGTTGACGCGCTCTGATATTTGAATTTATTTTGTGAACGCGAAAAAGCGGCCAGAACTTTCCTTACAACCTAATAATTTAAATGGGCAATTCTGGTCTCTACGCGCCAAAAAAAGACGTTTGATTTCGACTTTGATCGTATTTCTTCATGAGTGTCGCTAGAGCTCCAATGCGAAGAGGGACCATGCCAGTGAAGGTCGCGGTAACCGACCTCGAATTTATATTTAATAAGTTTTTTAACTCATGATTTTTTCTAAAGTGAGTAGCCTTTTTGGGAATTTCAGTATTATCCATATATTTCTTAAAATTATGCATAATTCAATATATGAATATAGGTGAGAATAACCAAATGCATAATTCAATATATGAATATAGGTGAGAATAGCCAAATAATTTTTGAAAGTGGTCTAATTTTTGTTGTAAGAGTTGAATGTCTCTATTTCGTCTCATCTATTTCTACTCACATTATCACATTACCAAATCGTATTAATAGTGTTAGCAACTGAGCCCCGCGGCCTATCTACGTCGCGCATGCACGATACTGGTGAGGAGTGGACACAATCAATTTGAACTGCCGTTACTCCATGATGGTGTTGAGTGACTACTCGGTGGATTTTTCGCCTGCCCCGCTGGACTAATTCACTGGTATGACCTCCTCACTGTGCTCATTACAAGACATAGCCATAAATATCGACGGATATGTAGGCTAGGTGTCATGTAAAAGTTCGCCTCTTCAGTTTTGCCCACTTAGTGATAAACCCTTACGTTGACGGCTACTCGCGCGAAAACTAGTTTTCTAATCAATATTAATCAATGGCGCCTGATACTGTAGTATAACAACTTCACTCAATGGCATGTTCCATGCCCCGCTTCCAGTCTTCTGACAAAACGACATCTTCAATCAGTATCGATCGATGGCATATGGTTCTATAGAATCCCAACTTTTGTGAACGTACTCACTAATGGCATGGTCGATGAGCCGTTCCATGTCTCCTGCTCAAAAACTGGTATTTTCAATCAATATGCTAGCGAGGCTGCACCTTCCGTTATCATTTCGCATTATTCTTGAGCTTTCGTCCGGTTTCTAAACCGCTCTCGAGTGAAATTATGGTTTTTTTCTGCGCAGCAAGCACGATATGGTTTATTTCCCGCCCTGCCCATTATGGCCCGATTCAGATATGTTCGATAAGGCTTGGACATTGCTGTTCTTCACCGATTTTTTTTTCCATTTTCTGAGCAGCCGAGTTACTAACATTTGTAGTATACAACGCCTACTTGAAGCACGCCCGGCCACTGAGGGTGTGTCACCTTCTACTACTACAAGCACCTTGAACGCATCCTTGCCCTCCTTCTTCCGCCTCCTGGATTATTTGAAACAAATTATATAAATTCCGTCTAGGAATCGAACATCTTAGCGCTCACCCTGCCCACCCTATCCATACCTGACCCGACCTTCCTTGCTTCCTTCTCGAGGTAATGTCGAGTTTCGGGTGGACACAGAAACGAAGAATAAATACACCAAACTGCTGGTTTACATATAGGTAATGATCTTTGATATTATTATTACTATTATTTCTTATATTAGGTTGTTCCAAAAGTTTTGTAGTATTTTTTTCGATCATCACTTTCTATTTTTTTTTCGTCCAACAAATAACAATTAGGCAACAACGTATTGACCATTGTTATCGGCAACCCTCTACCACTTTATAGGTAAATCGTTGATTCCCTTCTCCCAGAACTCTGGGTTCAGAGAGTCGAAAAAGTCAGCGATTGCCTTCGCAAACAAGTCATAATCAACGAATATACTCTTGGCCAGGGAGGATTCGAGAGGATGGGTAAGGTGATGGTCAGAAGGGGCAATGTCTGGAGAGTATGGCGGGTGGGGCAGCACATCCCAGCCGAGCTCCTATAACTTAGCCTGGGTACTTTTCGCGAAATGGGAGCGGGCGTCGTCATGAAGAAGGGTGACCGCGGACTTTTCCGGCACTTTTCTCGAACATCGACGGCGAGCTGCTGGAGCTGGTGGGTGCATACATAGCGGTGACTGTCTCGCCTTGTACCAGCACCAGCATTTTCTTTCATGTCAATCTCGCCATTGCTGAAGCTGATGAACCAGCGGCGCACGGTCACGTAGCTCACACATCCCTTGCCCAATGCAGCGCTGATGGAGTGGCAAGCTTCCGTCGTTTTGGTGCCGCAAGACCGCTCATAATAGATGACACCGCGAGTTGGGTGGGTATCGACAACGGGCACTGTAGCTCTCTCTACGGGATCTGGCGGGTCAATATATATATTTTCCTAGAAAGCTTAGGGAACGTCCTACCATATTCCTGAACCGTGGACCTGCCTCGAAGTGAACAAGAGTTGCTGATTTTTTTTGGAAAAATACTACAAGACTTTTGGAACAACCTAAAAATATTATGTGATCATTACTATAGTATTGCACATGCTCTGAAAAGCCATATTTTCCCTCTATTCTTTTTCTTCGAGAAAGGTTGAAGGAAAAAATTTTGCATTCTATCGTACAGTCAGTTTCAAGCACTTTTGTTTTAGTTTTTGTTAGGAGTGTTTTCCAGATGAATCATCTTCGAGTCACCTCATTTTGCGTGGTCTCGCGACAAACTCCGAGGCTGTGGCGCTGTATAACAACTTCCAGGCTTTGTGACTATGTGGCTGCCACCACAAATTTTTCTCCCTCGGAATCATCTACGTATGGTCCTATTGCCAAATAGGCCATTTCGGTAAGGGTCAGGATATTTTGGGCGACTTCCAGGGGATGATTTTGCCTGTAAGCTCAGAAAACTGACGATTTTGTGGGAATCCCTGAACTATACAGGCAAATGGCTGTCTCAGAAATCTCCGAATTAAAGATAATTCTTATTCAGTTACTAAGTAGAAGATGTTCAAAGGCAGTGAGCAGGATAGTTTTAGTGATTACTGGAAAAGAAAGTTGCAGTGCTAAAGTTACGCGGCATTGAAGAAGTAATCATAACAACTGGGTAAATCCGGGCAATAGCGAACTTGTTGTCATACCATGCTTCGTGTCTCACCAGCACCTGCCGCTGTTTTTCTTAGTTTTTGATTTTTTTTTTCAAATTCTCAACCGCTGTTAAGACCTGACCATCTGCGAGCGTATCATCGTTTTGTGCCATTTTTCTTTATGTAGGCTCCGACATCTACCAGTTACCATCTCTTTGATATACTACTTGATGTTTTAAATATGCAAACACAAATAAATAGCAACCGTATCCTGATCTCAAGAGCATGCCTCAATATTGCCCTTTTGTCGCATTGAAGTTGCACGACGGCTGGGCTGCACAGGTCCTTCTCGTGATCTGGGTGTAGGTCATCGGTTATGGGGTTGTCAAAGTATCGATAATCTCTCAGAGAAAAAACCCTTTTTAAATGAAATGCTGCGCCATCTGCTAAGAAGCCGTACCCTGTCCAGTGCGTGGCTAGTCCTGGATACAGTGTGGCGTTCTGAATATTCGAAGCGGTGCTGTTGAAAAATTAGAGCCGTGAGAACTCTTTGCAAAATAGTGCAATGGGCAAGGTTATGTGCGAAAGCCTGAGCTGGTTAGCTATTCGGAATGATAAAGGTAGATACCACATTTTCAGGGACCATTTTGATGAATTGTATCTCCCACTTGAACTGTACAGAAACATCACCATTACTGGGAACTCGGGGTAAAGGAGGGCCCAAGGTAACCCACAGATTCTTTCCACCAAAAAAAGTGGAAAAGTAGCACGGTGCCATCTGCATGGGAGGGTAAGTTAGCCAGACCTTCCTCGATCTGTCTTTTTCATCTTTTTTAATCCTTCTCTCCCATATGTTCCAGATGTCAATGGCATAAACCATATCTGTGAGAAATGAACGTTTATCAGGCCAACATTTATGTACTTCTTTTTGTTTATTATTTTATGACCTCCTGATGATCTTGTTTTTATGTTTATCTTCACAACCTAGCAACTATAGTAGTCGCGTTATTTGTACAGAATCTACAATGCATTTATTTTTTATGATTATCACAGATGTACAATTACACTATTTTCATGGCGTATCACTTGAATATCAATGTCGTTTGAGCAAGCGCTTTTGTGGAGCAATAGGCAGCGCGCTCAGCTGGTAAACGAAAGGTTGGTGGTTTGAGCCCACCCGGAAACGAGGCTTTTCACAATGGCCGTACGTCACAAATTCGATGTAGTACAAACTTGCCCGCTTAATGGACCACAGCAAAAGGTTTGCTCCATGGGAGGATCGAACTCCCGACCTCGGCATGTCTCATTCTTATAAGTACCACGCGCTAACCAACTGCGCCAATGGAGCACATCACGCGTAAATTACGGAAAGATTTTTCGAATAATTTTATGGATAGAGGAAGAATGCCCATAGCTGCTATAGCGTCCATCGCTGCAAAACCAGGACTTTCGTGGCGCAATAGGCAGCGCGTTCGGCTGTTAACCGAAAGGGGTGGTTCGAGCCCAGCCGGGAGCGAAATTTTACCTTCGAGGATGGGAATGACGCAGGGGTGTGTGTAATTGAACGACATGCAGTCCAAGACTCATTGAAATCATCAGGCAAGGAGTCGAGTGGAGTGAATGAGCAAGTCTTTGGTGAATTGGGAAAATCATCCCCATTCCCATTGTCTGCGTTTCCCTCCTCCTATGGTAAGGGATGAAGGTATCTGGATTTTCCGTCAAATATTTTCAATATCTCAATAAAACGAGTTTTCATTATCTCATCGATTCCTTTTCGATCCGATTTGTACATATTTCGACCGATATCTTTCAGCAATAAAAGGGTCCAGATTATTATCCGAAAATGGATACTTTCAGTCCAACGTCAGAGAGACTCCTTTATCTGCAGAAATTCCCACTCACAACTGAGCTATTCACTTCGCAAAGCATTTCGTCAAACAGATCTAGTATATTTGGTAGGGTTACACCCAAATCAAGCCGCCTGAATGCGTGATGATATTAATGTTCGCAACGATTTTAAGCACGGTGAGGCCTCCTTTGAATCCCATTAACAATTTGGCATTTTCCAGTTTGTAAAGTACAAATTTTTCTGTGGGAATAATTAATATTAAGCACTTATAGGTGCAGTTCCCAATGCAAATAACTGGAAGTGCAGACAGCCAGTTGAATCGACAAGGTTGGTGATGGTTATGGCTATGGGCAGGATATCTCATATATTACCGAAGATAACTGAAATGAAATTGAAAGATGAGGGATGACGTTTTTGGCGTAAACCATGCTGGAATGCGCCGCGCACTTTAGTTTCAGTCAGAATCGTTGTGGCATTGAATGTTGTTAGGTCTGTGCAATGACTTGCGGGGGCCAGCTGATGAAGATGTCGGTGTTTTATCACTCCAAAGCAGGCTGGTACCAGTTAACTTATCTCCGGCAGGGATGAAAGGGTTGGTTGTCCTGGACAAGCGTTGATGCAGGACTTGATCGCCGCACCATGAGAGTGGGAGTGTTGTTTCACTGGGACACCCCTCCCCTCCACAAAGTGAAACTATAATAATAAACAATAATTGTATAACTTCCCTTGCCTTTTTTGCAGAACCCTTTTGACCTCAAATGCTTAAATTCACCGTGAGAGGCATGGAGAAAGTGACAAATAACAATACATGATCTCTGAAATTAAACATTTCACTCCAGAAGAGGTGTTGTGTGGCGAAACTCACATTGAAAAACGCGGCATGAGGTCCTGTAACGAGCCGCAGCACTGCTAATAGTGCTGCCGTTCATCCGCCAGGGGAGTTGCCGGCGAGGGCGGGACAACGTTTGCGATCTGCTGCTTTAGCCCCCGCGCATCTGCATCTATCCTACCGGCTAGTGATGGAGAGGGGCGGGAAAGACCGCTGAGAGTTTTGTGATCCTACTCGGATTTTTCGCCACTGCAATTCGTCCGCCTCCACTGTGACCCTGCTGAGCACCCCTACGTAATCATTCCACAATCTGTCAATTAACCCCTTCCGGTGTTTTCAGAGAGCAACACGGGGGATAACATCTTTTCTAGGAGGTCACGATACGTCAATTGCGAAGGGTTGAAGTGAAGTGCATATTTTAGATTCCCAACGAAGGCCTAGGCTGGTCTGTGCCCCTTTCCCGTTTGCTGGCTCCGCCCATATGAGAGCAGGCACCGAAAAGTTCGTGCGCACAGAAATCAAAGAGAAACATTCACGAGTCTCCAACGATTTGCTTCCGTTTTTATGACCGCCAAATACTTCAACGTCCAATTTCATATTAAAAATGTTCAGGAATTTCTCACGAACAGACCGTCGGTCGACCAACTCGTCATCAACGAACTCATCGTCAAATGTACAACGACGATGGCCTCATACACTTATCATTACTATACGGTATCGTGCCGTGACTACAGCTGCGGAATAAATCGTACCCTAAGTTTTTTTATTTGCTAAAATTTTGTTCAGAAACGATCCTGTAAAAGCTGATTACCGAGTTCCAAAAACTACGAGATCTTTTCACTTAACAGTTACTGTACTCATATCGATATGCAACTCTCACCAGAAAAGTGTCAATGAGGCGAATTACGGTCACAGTGCACCATTCCGAGTAAGAGGTCATAAACCTCGAGTTCTCGTGAAACACGTCTTCTGATAACAGCAGGTAAAAAGTGAAGCGCCTGCTGTTTCATTTCGTCGGATGCGCCACGTATATGATTTCATGTAGATCGCATGCATACAAAGGCGTGCTCTTCCTTCAGTCTTCAGTCCCTGCATATCATACGACTGTAGGCGCCGGGACCGCCATCCTAGTGGGGGTCTGATAAAAAGACGTCGAGCAGTGTAGTTCCAAAACCACGCTGGAAAGTATGACGAATGGTGCTTGCCAAGGCTAGGCATTGCTAGAAGTTGAGAGAGGTGGCAAGCGGAAAATGAAGAAGTAAATCTTTTTACTACTTCCAAAATTTTTGAAGGCCGTATTCCCCTAATCCATCCTCATAGTCTTTTATAGAGGGGAGGAGACCCCAAGCATCTTCTAGAACCCCTGTGTTGCTAAATCTTTCAAAGGATTGCCAAGACATTTTCCTTCTATGACATATTGAACCCTTCATGATTTCACCTTGTCAAATACAAACTCTCTTATATAACAAATACATTTGTTCAATATGAGTGTGTCTCGATAGATAAAAGTGCCAAATGAATACTGAGAAGTTAAATACCGTGAATCGAATATGTGACAAGGTAAATAAAGAAAAACTTTAGTAAAGCTAACTGTGACTGCGCATTGTGAACAAGATATCGATTGACTACGATGAGGACAATTAAGAACTTCACGAAAGCCAAATGGATTGAGAATGACACTAGAAGATGAGGAAAAATACTCCTGGGTATTGATATTGGCGAAGATGTTGACGATTATAGGCGAAGAGCATGAACATGAAAATGTCGATCGACATCGAATACATGTGCATGTCAAATGGTTCACCGGCTCTTCGAGGTAGAATCGCATGCTGATGTTGAACACTCGTAGCTAGTGTTCCATGATGCCCTTCTACAATTAGATTAGCAACTGTTGCATAAAGCAACATGAAACGAATCCAACTGTCGCTTCAGGAATAGAAATAAAAGGACAGAGTATTCTCGATTTTTCTGTGCTCAACAGAATGGTTTGAACGCGTGGAGAACGGGCGTGCGTAGCGTGGCTTCGCGCCAGTTCCAGCCTTTGTGCACCTTTACTCGAAGTCCTGCGGAGGGTCACCAAGCGTTGCACGCTGTGCGCAATGTTGCCCCACGTAAAGTGAAAGTATTAGGGTGTCCATAAAGTTCGTTGACCATTCGTTTCTTTCAGAGTTTTTCGAGATAACTCACGAAGTTGAACTTACCGGTCCATGATATAATCTCCATGCATACCCACCACCTTTCGCCAACGATCGGGTAGTGAAGCAACTCCATCCTCCCAAAAGCCGGCCGGCCGCGACTCGGTCGAAGCCCGCTTCATTCAAAGAAATCACATTTAATCTGTTCCATAACTTGACTATCCAAACCAGAAGCAAATTCTCGAATGCAGGGGTGGAGCTTGTAGATACGTATGAGAGAAAGTTGCCCCTCGAAGTACTGATTGTGAGAGACAATGCGAAGAGGTCATACAGTCTCCAACAGATCTCGCCTTGGTAGTCTTGTTAAAAAGGCTGAGATCAAATTACTGTGTAGATTAGGATAAAAAGCCAGGACAGTAAAATCGACTTATGTATCCTGAAGGATCTAAGTATATAAAATTGGCCCGAGCACGTGCACTTAATGCTATGCCATGGATGTATTCCTCAAATTCGAGCATGTCGTTATAAATGATACCTAGATCACGAATTTGATGAACACGTGTAAGCGGCTTCCCATAACAGCGTAAAAGCGGAAGCGGGGTGGTTTTCTCTAATACCCATGATGGCAGTTTTAAGAACAGAAATTTCAAGTTGCTATTGCATTGACCAGCGTTCAACAGCAATAGCATCTGCAGCTTTTCGCAGTGATTTATGGTATAAATTTCAGAGGCATCATCGTATATAATGAAAATTGCTGTCAAAAAGGGATTCGGTCAGGTCGTTAATGGATATGACGAATAGCAGAGAACATGTAACCTGGGATACACCTCTCGGCGTAGGATATGGGCGAGATCTTGCGCTATCGACCTGGGTTCTATCGACTAGGAAGGATTTAGGAGAAGCCGAAGAAGCCGACCATATATGCTATGTTCAGCCAGCTTCTTCACAGGGGTATGGCAATCGAGTCGAAAGCTTTTGTGTAGTCTATATAACAAACATAGACAAAATTCCCTATATCGATCTCTTTTTTGCCAAAGAAGGCGAAGGCGGTAGACCTATGTCGACGGAAACCGTGCTGGACACCGCTAAGAAGGTGTCTCTCAGTGAGAAAACTCGTGATTTTATGGACCACGCGCTCCATCACTTTGCTAATAGAGCTGGTCAAACATATGGGTCTATAGTTGGAGACATTTTTCAGAGTTTTTTTGAAATCGGCCCTACCATTCTAAGCTTCCACGGATCGGGCACTTTTCCTGGAAGCAACACCCTGTGAAGGGTATTGTTGAAGGAGAAACAAGCTCGAGGGCGGCTTTTTGAGGAAGATACAAGGGATATAATCTGGCGTTGTCGGTACTCTATTGAGGGGTTTTTTCAATCCACACAACATCGCTACCTATGTCTATCCAGTCGAGATTATTCGAAGTCGCAGGGACAAAATCACCATCCGTGGTACAAGCCTCTTTATAAACCAAATTGGATGTAGCGAATATGATATGAAATATTATATTCAAATAGATACATATGTAGCGAATAACACAGTCTTATCGTAATCGCCCATAAATACGTACCATTGTGAAATTAAACCCGAAATAGTGTCCGCCATTTTGAGGCTTTTCCTACAGTGACTGAAGAGCCGCTTGGTATTTTTCTGGTAGCTATCTCTTTTCTTACAACAGCTGATGACGAACAACGCTCTTTTGAGCCTTACCAAGACCCCTTATACTTCCGAACATGACGGAATAGTGCTGAGATAACCATTCTTGGCATTGAGAAAAAGTATACGCCTGAGATATTCATCACAATTGTCTTTGCCTCGAACAGCTGGAATATGCTCTTTATTGGTAACTTACAAATCCTAACCAACGAGAGCTGGCTGAATTCCGAGACGTAACGCTTTTTTAAAGATTGAGCTTCATGCCTACCTTTGCCAGCAACTCAGCTGCATCGTCGAGATCAATCTTGGTTTTGGTTGAAAATATACTGTCATTGTCAAGAACCTTGACAAGAACAGGAGTATGGCCATGCTGACAAATGCAGTTCCATTAAATTAGGATATAGTTGACAATACTCTCAACCAACTGCGTAAAATACCTACCACTGTCAACTCCATTCCTTTTCTTGAACCGTTGACTATTGCACAATCGGACAGACGTATTGATAAAGTAATCCACGACACCTCGTCGATTACTTTATCAATACGCCGAAATTCTGGGTAACGCTGTTCTTGCTATGCTGAATGCCGAAGTTTTGGGAGAGCAACACCTACACGGGCTGCTGGAAAGGAAAAAGGAAGTGGACGCTCCACTTATTTTTTATGACTACTTATTTTAACGCTACTGACTTTCATATAAGGCATTATTTTTTGAACTGTGGCAGGAACCATATGCCATGGAAGGTATCGTGACCGGTGCGCCATGCGGTGTGCTCACAACATCGGGTGGTTCAACCGACACTGGACCGCGGCAGAACGTGAGTATTATTAGGACCCTCACCTGTTGCACCGATGAGAATGCACCTGCGCGGGTCCCCCGTACCGTTGTCGCATATAGAGAGGAG
Organism: Trichostrongylus colubriformis; assembly: GCA_963978905.1. Classification (NCBI taxonomy): domain Eukaryota; kingdom Metazoa; phylum Nematoda; class Chromadorea; order Rhabditida; family Trichostrongylidae; genus Trichostrongylus; species Trichostrongylus colubriformis. Next base: position 32,416,898 of record OZ022259.1, on the reverse strand, counting down.
TATTACTAACAAGATAAACTACCTTCGTATAACTACTTCTAACTGTGAATCAACTAATCTTGGCAAGAATACTCACACTTCTCCTCTACCCACTGATTCACCTAATCACTTGCCGCTTTATCCACTCATCCACCACCCTCTATATCACGGAACACTAGGGGTGTTATACCGGTTCACTATAGAATATTGAAATATCACCAAATAATACAAAGGTGAGAGCATTATACAACGAGTATAGAAGAATACCGAAGTGTGAGAAAGAAAGAAAACACAACTAATCAACTTCATCGTAACATAATGAACTCACGCGAGAATTGGTCGATATGGAGGTGACAAGGGAAATCCGAGGGTCAAGGGAATTAGTGATAGCATGTCCGGTCCACCAGGCTATCTTTCTTTCGTTGATCTACTCCATCGGCGACGTTCAGCATCGTGTGACTGACATCGTGAGGTCTTGAAAAACTGGCCCCTCCAGGCGACGGCAGACACACGACTCCGGCTCCGGCTTGACTTAATGGGAGCCGGGTGAATCAATAGTTTCCCGCGCTCCACGTCAACTGTTTACGGCAGGCGTTTCGACCATGAGTTCAAATGACTGATCTAGCCGGAGCGCGGCTTCGCACCGGCTATGGCTCAAGCCCAGGAAAGGTTGTACGCACGTCACGGCAGAACGGAAGTGTGTGGGTTGAGTGGGAGAAGGGTTAAGCTCGAAGGGTGCAGATGAGTAGTAAATTGGTCAGTCGATAGGTGAGTGAGTGGGATGAAGCGTGCTGGTATTTCTGCCAAAATTGGTTGATTCTTAGTTACCAAACTACCTCTCCGTGGAACATACGCCCTCTTGAGGCTGGTATCCATTGTTTTTTGTCTGACCAATTGATCTCTTTTTTTGCTTTAGTTTTAAGAGTTCTTTGTTCATGATAACGTTTTTTTCTCATGAAAACAATGTGTAAACATTTGAAAGCTTTATTGCTATATCACAGAACACAGAAAAATGAAAGCTAGCTGTCAAAGAATGAAAGGGTTTTACGAAGACCCGTCTTTGAGGGTTCGTTTTTCTGGGAAATATTCCTTATCAATAATCGAAAATACCGAAAATCATGGATTATTTTTCTCGTCTTTAAGTTATGTTCACATTTAATGGACTCAATTCATCATGTGTTCTTAAAAGACGGAAAAGGGCAAAGCTCAGTGCTTATATGGTAAGATTTGGAAATAATTCGTTTATTGAGATGTGACACGACTATCATCTGTCATTTTACATACAATACCACTTCTGGCCTCGTGTAACGCCTTCGGAAAAGTTAACGGAGGAACCTGCAGACACCTAATTGTGATATTATATGCAGAAGTTCGCCATACGGTAACAACTTTGATGATGCAAAAATCGCAGTTCGAAGTGAAGCGGAAAGTGGAACAAGTCCCTGCAGGTTATTTGTGTTGTGTTTTATCAAGTGAATAATCGCACATTATTTGATATGCCCATTTCGGCAGGAATCCCAGTGAGAGAATAGTACAAATCGTAGGTTGCTTTCCTTTACTTTATGTTGCTGTTCAGAAGACTCCATCCACTATGAATTTTCAGAAGACGGAGCCCCGCACTGACACGGATGTATGCCATTAGGACAGAATGTTTACGTGGCCGCGTTTACCGCGCGACATGGTGGTGCGGGTATTGGTCAAGTCCTGAAGCGGTTACACCTAGAATGAGCCGTAGTACACCTTCATCGCTTAAGGACCTATCCCTACGGCGCGCATAGCTCCACCATCGCGTTGCACACCGAAAAAGAAGTTTCTGTCCTAATGGCATACACCTCCGTCCCCCAGGTGCGCCTAGATGGTTGCTCGGAGAATAGCTTAGAGAATTGTGGCTTATACTTCCTCCATCTTTTCTTCAAAGTTTCCAGTGCACTGTTTTTCGAAGCTGAGGATTCCGCATGAATAATGTAAACAATCGCAATATCACATAATCATAATAGATGTTCGAAGCGTAGTAATCGGAAAGATCCGGCGGTCAAGTATGGGGTGAATTTAATCTTTACTCCGTACAATTCCTACGCTTTTTCTGTGAACACGAGGTCCTCTTCCCTGAGCGACACCAACAGCACTATTCACAGAGTTCATTACATTCATTTAGCGGGTCAGCCTTGGCAGTTTTCGCAAAAAATTGCTATTAATCGTGGGCAACCAGGGATGGGTTACTACTTCCCATGAAGCTTTGTATTGAGACCTAGACGGATCGATAGAGATCCGAATACTGATCATAGGTGTGAAAACCAAAGTTGCAAAACGCCATTCTAGAGCGAGTGAAGAGGGTCAAAAGCTACTTGTGATGCCTCATCTGCGAAACACTTTGTCATTAGCACGGTGTCATCTGACAGCAGCCCCCTCGGCTCACTTTTGGTGTAGCGGATCCGTAGGCTGGTGGTCGTGGGTTTGCTCCCACCGGCTATCTCTTCGCATTTTATATTTCATCGTCAAGACAGAGTTTATACCTTGCGATTCGTGCGGACCGTGCGTCCGCACGATCGAATTATTTCGCGAAATTGCAGACCGCGCACACTACAGCAGTTGCGTTCGCACTACCCAGCTTTATGATTCGATCATCTGTGTATTGTGCATCAATTTTTTTCGATTCGTTTGTGATTGCGTGTTCGTGTAACATGTTGTTTGTTTGTTGTCTCACATGACGTGTTTTCGTTTCAAGACTATCTCGTCGTTTCGTCTGTAGAGCTCCGTAGCTGGAGAGAGCAGTCACAGGTACATTATTATTTTATGTTTTAAAGATTAGATTATTTGGTAATGAGTTTTGCTAAACTTTGTCTGTTTGTATGTTGATTCGTTTCAGGTAGTGTTGTCGTTGTACGTTTTCGTTGTCACTACCGTCAGTTTTGTTGGATATATATTGCTGATACTGCTTGTTCGAAAGGTAAGTACATGTTAAGTATAGTTTAAGCTTTTCTCGTGGCTGTTTATTTAGTAATCTGTATCCAGCGTCTGCGACGCGGCTGTGACTACACTCTTTTGAAATCCTTGGAATCAAGTTTTTCTCTTTTCCTTTTCCTTACTGGATTGATCGTATGATACAATTGCTGTTTGGATTATGTATATGAATTCGTCGGTATGCTAAGCTGTCAATTTGTAGTTACCGATGCCACTCAGCCCATTCGTAGGAGGGATAAGCTATTGTGTGGTGGACAAGTTCAAATATTCTACAGTATCATCATCGTGTCTGGAGTTCCTGCACATCTTAGCATGATGCTGAACCGCAACATCCCCTACCATCCACTATTAATCGATGGTCCACGTCAAAGTCTCTTCCCCTCCTTAGGCTTAAGCTAAAACAGATCAAACCTATGCTTTGAGAGACGCTCTCGGGAAGAAGGGATATCGATTTAGCCTAAGTCTAGGGAGGGAAAGGAGCTCTGACGTCACGCAAAGTTGCGTCTCCCCCCCCCCCCCCCGACTTTATTTGACCCGAATCTCGCGACGATCTCGGGGAGGCATTGAGTTCTAAAACATTTAGTGCCGCGAAAAGAACATCCTCCTGATTGCGAAATGTGCAGAAGAGCACGCGAACATTGATACGGCACCATCGATCACTAGTGGATGACACGGATGTTGCGGTTTGGCATGTTGCCAAGATGTGCAGGGGCTCCCGCCACAATGATTTTACAGTGGAATATTTGAATTTGTCCACCCTACACACAATGGCTTATATAGGAGGGAGGTGAGTTGGCTGCTTTTAGTACGTTGCTTCTAGTTTGTTTTTCTAGTTCTGCATTTCTACAATGTTCAGGTTTTCTTTCAATTGTTTTTCATCTATTTTATTCTTGGTTTAAGATTTTGAGTCTGATGTGAACTAGAGACATGTCGTTTACGTTGGTGAGATTGGCACTTGTGGAATTTAATGCAATGAATGTGAAGCCGTTGTTTGCTGCTCGTTTAGTAATTTGTGAAGCTTTAAACACTTCTCTCATTTTATTGATAATTCAGAAATTGCACATGATATCATGTTAGTGAGGCGATGTTTATGCGTCACAATAAAGGCTGGAGGTTCAGCACAGTCACTGTTGCACATACATATTATAACTCTTGCATTCCAAATGAGTACTGACAGGGTACAATTCCTAAGCAGTGCCCAACTTTTGAAAAGCGTTATCTTAGCATCCATTTGATGTTGATTTGGTTATGCGTGCTTCCGTGTTTCAACTATTCTACTCTCTTCAGCATACTACGAGCAAAAGCATTCGAAGAGCTATGAGTCAGCGTAATGTAGCAGAGCTGTTCAGGGCATGGAGAATTCAGAGGACGCGCACGAGACCTATAGCAGAACGAAAAGACTTCGAACAAGGAAGTATGTGCGCAGGGAGCACGTAGCCTTTCAAAGATTTCGAACTTTTGGCGAATACCTGACCGCTGCAAATCTACGCAATTTTCAACACTGCGTGAGATTCACAATGCAGGAGTTCCATAACCTCTTTGGAGAATAAGAAGGTCGATGCTTCATCCTACGTTCCACGTCTCACCCATATGCAGACTTCATCGGCTCTTCATTTTCTTGAGGTGCACAATCGAGAGAACGTATAATTAATAATGATTACAGTGCGGTGAATAACGTTCAAAGTACGTAGCACATGGTATACATTCGCCGCTTTAGCTGATGTCGTCCACTGTGGCAATGCCACCATACGCCAAATTGTATACGAGGTGGCCAACGCATTAACAAAAAGTCAGCAAGTAAAGTACTAACAAAGATACACATCTCACGTAGCTCAGAACATTGACGTCTTGCCTACTATGACTCTTGGAGCTGTTTGCGGAGGCTTTCCCGGGTTCACGCGAGACGACCTAGAGAAGGTTACCGAAAAGACGTAACAGTGGTATGACTATCCTCGTGCTGTTGGATTTGTGGATGAAAAATATATAAGGATTCGGATGAGTCACTCTGGATAGTTCCGACATTTGTCCACAGAATTTCCCAGATTTTACGTATGTGTAGTTATTTGTTTGCTTTTCAGAGCTGCTCAGCCAATGGGGCTTCAAAATTGCCTTTTCGACATCCAGTTCTTCTGCTATTTGAGATGGAAATAAAATCTTCTGAAGCTCATTAAACCATTGTAGGAGCGTACGAAGATCGGGCCACGTCGTAATTCAACTACCAATACTGTTTAAGGTAATGATATGTAATATCAACCAATATCACAACCCATTAAAAAGAAATCCAGGTCAGTGAACTGAAAGTACTGTTTGGAGTAAGCTTGGAGACAAGTTGGAAGACTCTGAAATGAGCGTTGCACGCTGGAAACAAACTGAAAAATCCAGAATATGGAGAAGTGGTTGCCACAACAGTTCTCTTCAACCCCAATCACAGATTGTTCACTTGCAAGGTACACCTAATCGCATTGTGTAATGTATTGTGACTATAAGCCGAATGTGGATCTATTGTGACAATTCCACGCGCAAGGAGTCGGTGGTAGAATTTAAATAGGGCACTCCCACACAACATGGGCTTGTACAAGGTTTGAATGACCTGCCGATAATTCCCTTGATCAGGACTTGTTACATTCACGATGGTCTGCCCTGCTCCTTGTTCCTGATTTTTTTTGAAATCCAGTGGGAAGAATCCGAAAGCACCGGAAGGGGAGGGGCAAAGATAAACGCGTATATTGAGGCACTGTTCTCTGTAAACGGACATTCACACTCAGAAAGGACAATGTGCAGCAAAAATCGCGTTGTGAAACTCGTCTTTCTGGCGCCACTGCTATTCTGACGCATTCACCTTGAACTGCACACTTCAGACGAGCCAACGCCACTGTCATTTGATGTGGTGTAGGGCGAATTTCATTTGAGTCATGATGATTTGAACGAGTGAAATAGCATACAACAACAAGCATGTTCAACAGTGAAAGGGGGATAAGTGGAAGAGAGAGAAAAAAGGCTTTCATTAAAAAAAAACTTAATGAGTTCACACCAGATGCGTTCAAAGTGTCGTGTGGGTAAATTGGCTGCAAGCCACCGTAAGCTCTGCAGTAAGCCAAAACTGCCCCCTCCCGATGTGTTTAGTTACATGGCCTGCTTCTATTGGAAGGTCTTAGCCGCATCACTGCTCTTCATCAGACAAGCGCCACTGAATTTTCTGGGAGAAAACGAGCAGACAGCATCATGCTGACGCTCTCTGGGGACAATCTACACCCCATTCTACCCGTGAATTGTCCGCCGCACTTTCAAACATCACACACACACACTCACACACACACAGAGCTTACTTAGTCCTTTGGGATCTCGACGGCTGCTGTAGAATTTCATTGGTTATGCCTTTGTATCGCATATGTTTTGTCTTCTGTCTATGAGCCCTAAATATTAACTGATTCTCTCTGAGCTGACTCATTGCGCTTTAAGACCGTGAATGAAACCACAACAAGAGTGACCCCCCCATTACAGCACCAAGTACGACGTACATACTTCTTCTCACTTGACAAACTCCACAAATTGCTTGCATGAAGCATGACCCCCCTACCTTGAAGCATAGTGAGAGAAACTTTATTTTCCCATAGCGGGATTATGTACATGCCAAGTTTTGTACAAAAAAAAAGGCATAGATCGCTAAAGAGATAGCACCTCGAGAGTTCTAACTTTTCATGAAATCTTAAAATGAGAGCTATGTAGATGGATTGATTGGGTCTCAGATGCTGGTCACAACCATGAAAACCTAAACTGCAAAATGTCGCTAAGAAGCGAGTTAGAAGGAGTCAAAGCTTGCGATCACTCATAGTTCGCACTCATTTGCTCGAAAGAACGCATCAACGAGGCTAATCATGTGTGCAACAGCGGTCACCGTGGCTTCATGGTAGCGCGCTAGGGCAAGTGGTGGTGAAAGGTAGGTTTCCATTCTCGATTACACCTTTTGGTGAATCACGCCAAGTATGCACCCGGTCAATGAGTCATCGCGAACAAATTTTTTATTTATCTCTACTGACTCGCTACGTAGCGGTTTTGGTTCCCAGATTTGTAATCAGCATACGAAACCCTATCGATCCATCCAGGTCTCATTTCAAAGTTCCATGAGAAGATAAAACCGCCTGTGGGCAGCGTGAACATTTGGGCGGAGCAACAATGGCTTTCGGTACGAAGTTTCCCTGTGGTCAGGGTAGTGGGTGTAGGTGCATAGTGACTAGCATTGTTCTCACTCGGTTCTATTCCATAACCGATTTCGACTTACACAGTTTAGAAAAGGGTCATTGTATAGGTTCAGGGAGTGTCTCATTGTCGGCAATGGCCGGAAATTCCTAGCTCCTTTCCAGAGCATCACTTTGGGCCTTGCTTGGACCTCATCCCACTTATGCGTCGCATCTCCATTTCTTCTCAGTCGAAAGCCGTGCTTACGCGTAAACTGACATCAAAAGTGATGAATTACCCTTCAATTCACACTCTAGCCCATACATAAGCGCGTGATACGGCATTTTTCGTGGAAAATGACTCAGTGAATGGTTGATGGGGTACAAATTGGAAGGAGATCCTTTTTTTGCACTATTTCCTTAGTTGGTAAAAGGAGATCCTTTTCTTTGTACTATTTCCTTAGTTGGTATAAGTAACTAAAAAGTTTTGCTAGCCATAAAATAAAAACGACCAATGGTTATCAAAAGATTATGTCATTATTTTTTTTCATTATTTTTTGCCTTTAACATGCTCCTGACACACGAATGAGGACAGAGTCTGTTCAAAACTAATACAATAATGCAGAGAAAATCTTACTTACGACGATAGCATTAGCTATGGTGTAGGAAAGGTGCATGATATTGTAAATATCTTTTTTTGAGAAATGCGGCCGCCTTATCGATCGAGAATCTTTTGAACCTTTTCAGGGAACACTCGGCCGCCTTTGAATTCAAAAAAACCGTGTTTGTTTATGTCTCCACGAAGAGTTCAAGAAATCGCCACACCCCTCTCCCCGCCAAAAGTGTGCCCTCCTTTGAGAATTCCTCAACCTCGCGTGCTCTATCCTTGCTGCGGACATACTGTAGTGGCTCTATTCGTAGGTCAGGTGAATAGACGAATAGAGCCACTACAGTATGTCCCCAGCCGTTCCCCACGTTTCAACATTCGCTCTTATTCTGATTAACAGCATAAGTATAACATAAATAAGAGCATACTTTCTTGGACAGCACAAGAAAACATGTTTATACTATGTTCAGAATGTCAAAATGGTGTACCGTAGCCAGCAAGTAATTCATGAGCTGCAAATACTGACAATTGACCGAGCATGCCCAAAATATTTTGTGATGAATATCGTATGAAGGAAGTTTTTTGTGCGCTTCTCAGAGTTTGCAGTACAATCCCCGCTCTCTCCCTTCTTCTCCACATACATACATACAGTAGCGCTCAAAAGTCTTCGGCGAAATGGTCTCTCACCTGGGTTTTTTCACTTGTAACTTTTTTGTAACTGCACCGATTTAAGAGAAATTTTAGTATGTTGTACTCGGAGACACTGCATACTTAATATACCATTTTGGCGCGCAACGGCGTAGGTTACGTGGTTATATGAAATTTTTCAATTTTGGCATGCCATCGCTATGCCGTCCCGCAGTGCCGCTGTCATCAAAAGTCGTGGTCTTTCAACAGAATATTAATGTTCTCTGAGGCTTGCTCTTTTTGTTTTTGTATAGAAAGCCGGTTTTCTCGAACAAGCCTCTTACTTTTTTTTGGGTGGTCTTGTAGTAAATTCTTGTAAAAAATCATGAAAAGTGGCAAGCGGCGCTCAAGTAGAAGGAAATGTTGACAATAGGTTTAGGCACCACATATTAAAATTTTGTCAAATTTTGTCAAGTAGAAAAAAAGTTATGACAAAAAAGTTTTGGCCGAAGACTTTTGAGCGCTACTGTATGTACAATCCCTCCGCTAACCAATCGATAATTGTTTGGTGACTGTGATGGACTAAGAACAAGGGCATGTCCCATGATATCTCCCTTGGATGTTATGGTCGGGTCCTTGATTCATCGCACATACCATTGAAAAACGTCCTCAATCACTCTCCCAAATATGACACCCTACCGTACGTTTCTGAACATAAGTTGGGAATTCTTCCTTCTCCTACATCTTCTATATTTCCACAGAATCCTGCTATTATTGCAGGTATGTGGCATCCGTAACACATAAAGGATCGAGGATGTTTGTGTTTTCTTCGAATCGTGCAACACCATGTGTTGCACTTGGCCACTAAGGACCGTCTTTTTTCTTGGGTCATCTGAAAGAAAAGATTTCTAAGAGCTAAAGCCGATAGGATACGTTTTCGAAAATGCAGATCAACATATCTACCTGTCATTGTGCCATAGGAAAATCGGTTCGTAATTCACCACCACTACTGATCAAATTAAACTTTTGTACAACTAAGAAGTTAGAACCACAGCCAAAAGAGGAGCAAATTCGGTCGAAGTTTCATCTGCAGATTTCAGTAGATCTCCTGCTAGTCTCCACTTTTTCGTAAGAGAACTGTGATTTTTGCCTGTTTATTACAAAAACTATCGAAAAATCCCAGTGCCCAATGCTCCCGAGCAAAAGCTCCGGTAGTAGACATCAAATCTCCAGTTTCTAGAAGATACAGCTTCCTTAATTGTTTGCAGAATCATCATAAAAATGCGCCTTCCTCAACATAGCCATAGCAGGAAATAGATCTCATAGTAACCCAGGTTTTAGCCCCAAATATTTCCAAAGTGAAGACTGTCACTGTCGTGGAAAAAATTACTATAAAAAAAGTATGCACATGTATAACGTCGCAAACCATGAATTTGTTCTGTCATTGCTTGCTGCATATGCTGTTAAAACCCGACCTAGTTTCTGTAGCAGAAGGGACCCGGGAAGATATGTCATTCTCCATATTCAGAAACATAAGGTGGCAGCCTTTGACCACGATACCTTTTCAAAAAACCGAGAGATTGTAGTTTGAAACTAGTGCAACACTATTGCAAGTGATACGTTATGGTTCAAACCGTTATTTTCTCAGTTATAGATTAGAATCTAGTGGCCTGGCAACAAATTTAATTACAGTGCACAATTATTAGGTCTGCAACTAAGTCATTGCGGATTTCACTCATAGATGGCTTTAGTTGAATATTTAGCTTTACTGGGGTAGGCCAAATGTTAAACACATATTGTCATCTAATAGTAGGCAATCCTGCTATCAATCAGTAAAGAAAGTTTCTTGATCGGTTGCATCATTCTCTTTCGGCCTGTGCTGAAAAGTGGAGAATCAAAACATTCATTTTCGTCATATTTTGCTTTATTACTTCCTTAAAGGGAAAAACGCATCACAAGCTCTCAAAAAGTTATGTGCTGTTTATGGTGCTGAAGCCTTAAAAGAACGGCAGTGCCAAAATTGGTTTGCCTGATTTCGTTCTGGTGATTTTTCCCTCAAAGATGAGAAACGCTCTGGTCGTCCAGTTGGAGTTGACAACGACCTAATCAAGGCAATACTTGACTCGGATCGTCACAGTACTACACGTGAGATTTCAGAGAAACTACAGTTATCACATACATGTATTGAAAAGCATTTAAAACAACTTGGGTACGTGTCAAAACTGGATATATGGGATCCTCAGGAACTGAAGGGACCGCATTTGAGCAACGCATTAACATCTGCGATTTGCTAAAGAAACGTAGTAAAAATGATCCATTTTGAAAAGAATCATCCCTGACAATGAGAAATGGGTTGCTTACAATAATGTCCAGCAAAAAAGATCGTGGAGCCGCCCAGGTGAACCATCTCAAACAAGAGCAAAAGCTGACATTCACCAAAAGAAGGTTTTGTTGTCAGTGTGGTGGGATTACAAAGGAATTGTCTACTTTGAACTCCTACCACCCAACCGAACGATCAATTCTGATGTCTACATTGCACAATTAACAAAATTAAGCAATGCAGTTCAAGAAAAGCGACTCGAATCATTAAACCGAAAAAGTGTTGTCTTCCATCATGACAATGCAAGACCATAGACGTCTTTGGCCACTCGGCAAAAATTATTGGAGCTTGGTTGGGATGTTTTGCCACATCCACCCTATAGTCCTGACCTTGCACCATCGGATTACTTTTTGTTTCGATCATTGCAAAATTCTTTGGGTGGTAAAAATTTCAGTAGTGATGATGAGGTCCAATCGTACCTGACTCAGTTTTTTTACTGATAAAAACCAGAAGTTTTATGAACGCGGAATTATGATGCTACCTGAAAGATGACAAAAGGTCATTGATAAAAATGGGCAATACATTACAGAGTAAGTTATTTAGTTCTATGAAAAAAGGTCTTTGATTTTCCAACAAAAATCCGCAATTAATTAGTTGCCAACCTAATATAATATCCTGAGCCTGTAATTATAAGTTGAGGGAAGTCGGTGCAGCGAAATTCGATTCCGCGCATCGTACTGTGCACAAAGGGCGCTAAAAACTAAAAACGCTGTTGGTCAATGAGCTTACGCCTCCTGACAAGACCGATTATCTAGAGGCCTAGAAAGGTATCAGCGAAGGCTCAAAAAGTGACAATGGGACCCGAAGGTCAATCGTGCAGTCAAAGACCCGATAGAGGGAGTGAGAGCCGTTAGAACTGAAAGTTATGATGTTTTTCTCACGGGGTGGTACGACCCTTAGAAAAACGATCTTTTGAAAAGAGCGTAGAATGAGCCACCCGCTGTTGTTCTTTATACTATTCGTTCAGTCATACACATTTATTCTTGTTTTTAAACTCTTTATCAGCTCCTTACCCGGGTGGGTGTACAGTCCATTTCTGAGCGCCTGGCAGGGGTGGCCTACGGACGTGGATGAGAGTGTCTCAAACTCTCTCACTCCTGCCACGTACTCTCACTCTAGCCACTGATCCAAGTCCGTAAGCCACGCCCTGCCAGGCTCTCCGAAATGGACTGTATGTGCGCGTGTATCGAAAGTGATGTAGCTGTGGAGGGCAGAACATATGATGACGAGGGCTCAAATGCACGTCTTCGATGAAGCTCTGAGCCTAGAAGAGAGTCTTATTTCCCGGATCGATCGTTTCATATTCTTTCTTTACAAATCCTCTATTTGAAGGCACCGTTAGGGGTAAGGAGGAAACGAAAATTGCCATGATATTTTCTTATTTGTGATCAGTTCAATCCAAAAGAGATGACGAAACTCCCAGCGGAAAAGCCAACCTTATGACCTTCGTCGCGATCTCCCACGCGTCATTTCGCACTGTAACACACTCATAATTTCTGCGCGTGCTGGGCAACGCTTATGGGTGGCTGATTTGGACCTTCACCCGTCTGCATTAATCCTTTGCAGCTTGGGATGCAAGGGGGGGGGGAGGAAATGAAAGTAAGGGCTCCTATTTCTACTTCTTCTCCGTTCCTTTCCGTTCTTTCTCTACTGTCACACTACCGATCACCTCCACTTTCATATTCCAAAGCTATTCCTCAATCTGCGGACATTACCCCCTATGGTTCTTCGGGCGGCTTCGTCACGCACACGCATCTATATGACGGAAGGCTTGAATGGTCTCTTCAGGAGTATGGCCTATCACATCAACCGCGTCTAGTGATACAAATGTTAGCTTATAGGAGGTCCCTGCGATTGTTTGAGTCCTTGTCAAGCCGAACTTTTTTATGCGACCTTCTCGTGTATGTTTGATGTCCAAAAGGTCATTGCTTCAAACTGTCGCAAGTATTAGGAGTGCAGCTCACAGTCTCCACATCACGTTTCGCCCAACTTTAGCAGCTTTTTGTCCTTCGTGGAGCCTTTTTCCCTCCAAAACCACGCTCGGGGTTTTTAATCACATTTATAATGCTCTAGTCAAAACATTGTCTGTTCGCGCTGATCGTTTTAGTATCGACACTCTATGGGACAGCACTTTAAGGCGCGTTCGATTGCTTTCACGATAGAAGATTTATTCCGAGCTCATGTCGTCTCGTTATTTCACTTTTTTCGACAAATTGACGCTCTGATCCTTCGAATGAAGGATGGAAGCCTGAATAAGCTTACTTCCTTAATTTTAGCTAGGCCACCCTTACCTTAACATTCGCTGCTACTTTTAAAAGATCACATTCAACCGATGGTGAGAGCGGCTATCGTCTTAGTCCAATTATTAGGTTGTTCAGCAAGTAATGTGACAAATGCAGTGGTGAGATTCAGCAGCATATATTGGGTAGTCTAAAAAGTTTTTTCGTATTTTCAAATACCGCTTTCTCCCTCCAAACTGCTTTCCAGCAATCTCCTCTGTACATACAGGGTGCGCCATAATTATAGCGAATGTGCGCGCGCAAGAGATTTGACCCCTTATTCAAACCCGTTACTTTTTTCTGGGCATTTTATGTTTTCATAGCGTTACAATGATCATAACAAAATCATACCACTATTCATTCAAATCCCTTCTAGAATGGTTAAGAGTTCCTGCCACCGAATGTCCATAATCGAGCTTCACCTCCGAGGAGTTTCGGCACGCAAGATCCACCGCCGTCTTGGAGTTCACATCAGCGTTGTCTACAGGACCATAAAACGATATGAAGATCTAGGAACTGAAGACGACCGTTTTAGACCTGGAAGACCCGTCTCCATTTCTACGGAGAGGAATCTCAAGAAGGTACGTGAAAGATTTCGCCGTAATCCCGAGAGGTCGGTTCGCCAAATGTCGCGAGAACTGAAGATAAAGGAGACTACCCTAAGGAGAATGGTTCGAAGTCTCGGACTGAAGGCATTCAAAAAGAATAAATGCCAAAAGCTCACTGATCGTCAGAAAATCAACAGGAAGGAGAGGTCGAAACTGTTGCTCAGAAGATTTGGAGACCAACGACACCGCTCGATCCTGTTCACAGATGAGAAGCTGTTTACAGTTGAGCAAGCTGTCAACAAGCAGAACGATCGTGTTTATGGCGTTTCGAACCCGCATGCTACCGTGAGCCGGTGTTCTCATCCTGCTTCAGTCATGGTTTTTGCTGGTATCACATCTGATGGGAAGACCCCACTGTGGTTCGTTCCAGAAGGAATAAAAATCAACAGCCGAAACTACCTGGACCTGCTGAAGAAGGAATTGCTCCCCTGGGCTAACAGTCATTTTGGGAGTAGCCCATGGACGTTCCAGCAAGATGGGGCTCCTGCCCACAAGGCGAAAATCGTGCAGGACTGGTGCGAGGTCAGCTTCCCAGACTTCATCGCCTTCGACGAGTGGCCACCCAATTCTCCTGATTTAAATCCCATGGATTATAGCGTGTGGTCTATCTTGGAAGCCAAAGCATGTTCGAAACCACATCGCTCCCTCGATTCGTTGAAGAAAACCCTCCTGAAAGCATGGGACGATCTTGACACCACCTACTTGCGTGCCACCGTCGATGCGTTTCCAAAACGTCTCGAGGCCTGCGTTGAAGTCAACGGTGATATGTTCGAAGTATAATTCATTTTTCACTTAGTAGCAGACCAATAAATGTTATGGAGGTTTCGGTTTTTCCAAATGCTTTAATTGTCATGCTATGCGACTTCGATTTCGATTCGCTATAATTATGGCGCACCCTGTACACATGTGGTACAAGTCCACACGCATCTATAGGTATTATTGTCTTCCATCTCCCGGATAACCCTTTTCGGCAAAATAAACCTATCAACGGTCAACCTCATTTTCAATACAAAAATTATAAAAAAGATTTATCTTCGAATGGCGTTAGACAGGGAAAGGAAAAAGTGATAATCCGATGGAGCAAGATCAGGGCTATAAGGTGGATGGGGCGGCAATTTTTATCCAAGCTCGAAAATTTTTTGGCGAGTCGTTTTTTCACTAGTGGTAAAAAATTTTTTGAATTTTTTTCTTTTAAAAAATTTCCTTTCCCTGTCTAACGCCATTCAAAGAAAAAAAATTGGAATTGAAAATGAAGTGACTTTTGATATTTTTATTTTGCCGAAAAGGGTTATCCGAGAGATGGAAGACAACAATACCTATAGATGCGTGTGGACTTGTACTACATATATATGTACAGAAGAAATTTTGTGGAAAGTAGTTTTGAGGGAAAAAGCGGTATTTAAAAATACGAAAAGACTTTTTAGACTACCTAATATTTCTCAGGAGTCGAAGTCATGAGAGGACATAACTCTGGAGCTTAGTTATCATGACCCATATATATATGCCACCGGGGTCATGTGGCCCATACTGTCTTCCTCTCCACATCCTGACGGAGATGGATGAGAAGAGAAGTAGGAGTCGCTCTCATTTCGGTGCGATAATAATGGTCCGGTGTTTTGGTAACTGGTTCCAACAGGCTCCATAGTAGACTTCGAAAGATCCTGTATTCAGCTGGAAAATGTAGCTCAAGTTTGGAGTAGTCGCCTTGGAGGAGAGGCGATAACTACCTTTCATGTACAACCCTGAGCCACACACGTCGAAAAAGACTCGGAATAAGCTAAAAGAATTGGAGATGAAACTTCTACCCATCCACCTTATCCGCCAGATCCCGCACCAACAGTCTTTGACATTTTTTGTTCTCTTCAATCCTCTTCTGCCGAAAAAAAATCACTAATGGAAAAGACATCTAAACAGCCGTCAACAACTTTTTGAGTTTCCAGGGTTTTTCGCGAGTGGAATCAGATTTCTGCCCAAAAGATGACAATATGTGAACACAGTGGCGAATATTATGTGAGACGTATTAATTTGTAAAAAGGTTATCGATGAAGCACTGTACTATGACACTTCTCTCGTTACTTCTTGGACTGCCTATTACATGAAGTTATTATCATTTTTTGTTTATTTTGGAAGTTTGTTGCCGAACGCTTAAAATGAATAGTTTTGGATGATTTTTGACTGAGTGAGGTGTACGACGCACTGATAAAAAATTATGTAGCTCTATGAAATTGGTTCTTGATTGAGATTTCTGACAATTTTTGTTTGATTTTTTTTGCTGATGTTGAGTTATACACTACCTCCCACTCCTGTTGACATTTTCGGTGAACCATGAAATCCACCCAAAAGATTGCACTACACATCGCTTCTCATCTACTGTGTATCTTTAGCAGTAGCGCTTTTTAATTCTGGGAATTCTCTATGATTTTCTTCTATATTCATTTACTTACGCCGGTTTTGTGATTGGGGAGCGGCTGGGAACGACGACCCGAGAGGAGGCCAAAGTCAGAAATGCACAATTCCGTAGATGGCAAGTATATTATTGGATAGGTATTACCCAGAAATAGTATCTAACGCCCTTCCTACGAACGTTCGAATGGGAAAAGCGGGGCACAATTGCTGATGCTGTGTGACTCACCTTATATGTAGATGTGGATAGTCCGTAAACTTGTCGTAGGATGTATTATTAAAGGATTCGTGCACGGAACCTCCGCGACTCTGCTCCTCCTCAAACCAAGCAGAGGAAGGGTGACTCTGACTGACTTCTTCAAAAGCACAAAAAGGAGAATCATTACTTCGATTAGAAAGAGAATTTGGAAAAATTGCAAACCGTTCAAATTCAAGCCGATCAACATCTCAACATTTGTCGCGAACGTACTCTATTCAGGACTGACACCAGAACTTGATTTGCTTTTTACACTGCTCCGCAGCTATGCTCCAAAACCATCGCTGACTCACGCTACCCACGTAAACGGATTTTGAGAAGACTTTTTCACTGTGTCTTTGCCCGATACTGACTTTCTTTACGTGAAACTTTGCACATGAAACACAGTAAACAAATGCGACATAAATTCTTGGGGTCAACCAAAACAAGAATTTCTTGTGGTATCCCCTGGGAAACATTCAATTGGGAAAACTGGCTGAACCACAGGACAGACTACTTTTTCAAAAATTATGCTCATTCCAGATTTTCTTACTATGCGAAGTAAAGGCTCTCATTCGAAAGCTGATTATCCTCTTGAACATACTTTCCTCTTGCTCCGTCTCTTTGTAGTCTATAATTGACAGCTTGATGAGGAGAATCTTTTATCTAATGACATCCAACCCCTCTCATTGATCTTGAAATAATTCATATAATAGATTTACCTTTTGACCCTGGTGATTCATGGCATAGCGTAGATTTGATTTATTGTCAGTATAGCCCCAAGGGATCCAATATAGAGCACGAAAAAACCCATAAATCAAATTCAAGCCTTCTTCTACGCGTCAACTCAGAATTCAACGCGAAGCGAAAAAGCGATTTTTTATTCTTTCTTTACTTCAAGCACTTTTCCGTATAATACTTGCACTGCTCTTAATTATGATATATTATAGCTTTCAGCAGAACTTAGAGGATACTTTTCTGTCTAGTAGCCGCCTCATGGAACATTTTCTTTCCACGTAGGCCATCTCCGTTGAATTGAAAACACCAACCAGATTGGAGACGAAATTCTACACGTGGTGGTCGTGAAGATTGTGTGCAGCGTCGCTAATCCGTTTACGCTAATGACCAAAGGCTTCTTCTCGACGTCTGCCGAAGGTGGTTCGACGGCTTGTCGAAGGGCTATCAACACATGGCTTCCGCTGTTCCCTCTTCCCCCATGAATGGACCTCATAATTTACTGTTGTAGCTGCTTGGGTCTCAGTTCTTTAGGTTATTACGTAAAGAAAATGCTTTAATGGAATGGATTGTCATATCAATGAGGTACTGAGTGGTATTGAGTGCGCTGTACCGTCTTCATAGGATGGCATGGTACAGCTTACACTCATCAGCAGATTGTCCATTCTCCAACACTGTAATAAATAATGTTTCTAGCGTCAGTCATTCCTTATTGGGATACGCCGCTCATTCTAGTTCTATTCAGAATTGTGATGGCAGGTGAATGCGATTTCACCTATAAAATGAGTAGACGGCGCAGCCTTGTACAAGTCAGTGTTTTTATCCTCCCGGACGAGTTTGGTACAAGTTTACCTACCTCGCGGGCATGTAAAACTTGGTTAGCCTGGGTGGGCGCTGATGCAAGAATTAATCACCTCACTATGAACGTGGGAGGGGAGTGTGCGCTACCTGTCACTACATTATTTCCGCTCCCTATTTTAACACGTTAACCACCCCACCGTTTACATATACTTGCCTGGCGCTTGGGACCGCGCGCTTTCTTCCTATGCTCACGACACGGTGTGATGCAGCTTTAATAATACACTCTCAGGAAATTTTTCGCTTGTCATTTTTTTTAGTTTATACCGTGTAATGATTCATAGCTGAGATACATGGACCGTATTGCGCTGAGATGTGACACCATGCGAGTAGAACAAATCGTTTTTTCCCAATTGCATTTGAATATTTTGAGTCGTAATGGCCATTCCGCGTATTAATATCAAACTAAATGATTACATTCCAAAGAATACTCCTGAAGTTTGATAAGAACACAACGCCAGCACTATCTGTGCATTAATTGTTTCAATATCGCTTAGTTCTAATTACCCACCAATATATTCGATACATAACTCAGCAGCTAAGAACTATTTCATGAACAACGCGCTTACCAACACTGTGTATGTATAGTGGGTATATAATATATAAGAGCTCGCTCAAGAATTTGAAAGCAAACTGTGTAGGTAGCTGTGACACGAGTCGTGTCACACAGTCGTCAACGTGCTAATACAAGCACCGGGAAATATGACGGCTCACACGAAAAGTCGCAGATTTCTCTAGGGACTAGCATTAGTCATGCAATCTGCAACAGGGAGCTGTATTTGGCAAGTTGATGAATAGGTGTCTCATTTTGGGAAAGCCGATAATGACCTCAGGAAGTAAAACTGTGAAAAGGTAAGGGTCATATATCCTACCCTATCGTACTTATGTAGCTTTTCTAGAGCAAGGTCCTCCGTGAAAGTCGCTGACTGATAAATTTGTCTCACAAAAGTTGCTTAGAATAGTTACTGATTTTGATATTTTTGATTTTGGATAACTGCTGATTATCGCAGCAGCCCGCGATGTGAAAGCTACTACGAGGATGCTGAACCCGACCCCGAAGCTTTTGCCCATAAATGGGCATTTTTGTAGTAGCTCTGAATAGTTTCATATACACCCCTCTTGACTATCGAATACCTTCTTGTCGTCGTGAGCTTTTACATGAAAGAAATCTTGGCGACTCCGTCCGGTCTGCGCTATAGATTGTACCATTTCAACAACGTCTTCCTATTTAAGAATTCCCATTTCCCCTTTCTCTCATAATTTATTGAAAATCACCAAAAACATTCTTTCTTAGAAGGGTTATTTTCGCAGGCCATAATCGGACGATATAGCCGCTAATGGAGGCACGGATCGTCTCCCATAAACAGAAGCGTGTGACTTTTGCAGAACATTTCCTAATGGCTTTCCGGATTCACTCCCCATCAAGACACATTGTCTGTGGGAATCGTTGCCATTACGGCCGCCAACTTTTCCTTTCCTCTATAAGATCATTTTTGGCTAATCGCCACGTAACAGTGTTAGGGCTCTCTCATAGCGTTTTCACGACACGCATCCTCGTCATAGCATGGTCCAGGTCTTGAACCCTGGATGGATGCCCAAATGAATGACCAGCGAGCCTCACATGTCACCTGGGTCAGTGTATCCATAATTCCTATCATTTTTTTTCTTGTTGTTTTCTTCAATATCAACGGAAAAGTATAGGCCTATTCCCATTTATGCGCTTACGACTTTGGATAGAAGCATAATGCATGGCGCACCCTAAAAAGTCAATTAACGCTGTCTGATCTTTTTATGTTGATAATTGGTTGAGAATGCAGTTCCAGAATCAAGAATATCAGGAACTGGACCACTTAAGCACTGGTTAACCTCGGCCAGCGCTAGCCGTCTTCAATTGGGTTTGGCTCCGAAGAACAAGCAAAACAATCGCATTCCATCTCACGGCGCTTCCATTTAAGCAAGCCATTTCCTGAAGCAGACAGATTTCATGCGCCTCCTCTGATGAGCTGCGTAGTACAGCTTCCTGCGCTGTGTAGCGTAACCTAGCTATTTATTAGGCAAAATGCGCCACTTCATAGAATTGTTCCTTCCTTCTTATCGAAGTGTGTTTGGTTCCACTTTCAAATTTAAAATTTTTGACTGTACTGTTCACTATACCACGCAACAAAGCATTCCACAGCTTGACTACTTGCACCTCCCACAAGAAAGCGCGTTACGTGTTATCCCGAAACGCCACACATCGCAGATTCCCCACATTGAGGGATACGTCAGCGGCAGGGCACGCCTGAAAACATATCCGCGTCCGAAACCACCGAAGGAATAGGAAGACCCATTTTCTGGCTAGCGGCGATTTTATTTCGTTTATTGCTCGCTGTCGTACCACTTAGCATTCTACAACCTTTCATTACTGGTAACCAGGCAATTTACCCCTCGTTGCACCTTTAGTGAAGACTTGAAGAAAAAAAACTGAGAAGTGTGCTTACATGTTCTCTGAAAACATACCTTCTACTTCAAAAGAGGTTATGTGCGGCGAAACTCGCAGTGAAAAAGCGCGGCTTGGGTCTTATCACGGGCCGTAGTGCGGCGTGTCGTCCTGCAGTTCTGCAGCCGGGCGAGTTGCCGACGAAGGCGGGACAACCTTCGCTGCCAGCTGATTCAGCCTCCCGCCCGGCAGATGGGCACTAGAAAGAAATGCGCGGTCTTCACTTCCTCTCCCTCGTTTTTTCGTCGTTTCATTCTGCTCCTTCTCTACTATTACACTGCCGTGCACTCCTGGTTTCATTAACTACAGATTGCCTGATGACCCCTTCCGGTGTCTTCAATGTAGGACCTCCTTTTTGCCTGCCGTCGTCTTGCTCCGCGTCTTTATAGAGAAACTTTGAAGCGATTAATCGACAGTGAGTGCGCTTCGGAGATAGCATAGAGTGTAGTGCTTCGAAGTGTGCAATGAAAAAATACCCTCAGAGGCTTAGTAGCCCGTAATCCCTACATGTCACGGACTGAGTGATGTATAGCTCGGTCGATTGCGCCGTTTACGCCCGTTATGCTCACATTTGAGTGGAAGCTTTATACTTTACCTACTCACTACCTACTTCACCTTTACCCACTCAGTAGGCCGACTATAGCCCATTATGGTTCCGTGGATGACCTGTTTACTTAACTCCTACTGACCTATTCCTTTGACTCGAACGCAGTTTTGTGCTCTGATTCAAATTCATTTGTGGTCTTTGAGCTGCTGCTCGTTAACTACCTTCATCCTATCCACTCTCTACAGTAGTTTGCCTAGAGCCTAATAAACGGCAGTATAGTGAACCAGGTATGCTTCAATTCGTTGGGTATTCGATCGAGCATATGGGCTATAGGCAAAAAGAATAAGATGCTTGGTGATACGATTTACTTCGTCCATTGACCTGTTCGGCGACGTACTGTCGATCGATACGTGTGTTTATGTTTATGTTTATTACGTCTGCATAAGGCATACGTGAGAAAGTCACAAAAAAAAAACAGCAATATAGAAATCGACAGCACATTAACAGGAAAATACAAAACAGTGAAAATGACTAACAACGTTCAATCATCTGGAGAATTAGGACTTCTACTTCTCCTGTAGTTTGTTCACAACATATCGTTTGAATTGAGTCTGCGAAAGAGTGGGTGGTATGCTTTTGGACAGCTTCAAATATTCGTTACCCGCTCTAAAAGTGAAACTATTGGACCGTAGGCTAGATTTAGGACGATCCAAGGAAATTTTCATGGATCCTCCTCTAGTCTTAGAAAGAGACATTTTGAACAAGCTGGATGAACCAGGCCCACACGCGCCCCTTATCAATTTATGTACCAAGCATAAGTCAAAAATTTTGCGCCTTACTTGCAAAGACTGCAGTCCAAAGTGTTTATTACGTGTAGCAACACTAGGTATTTTTGAGTACGAATAGCCGTTAACCCGAATGAGCAGTTTACGAGTAAAATTATTCTGAACCCTTTCTAGTGCGTAAATATGCCTTTTACTCAAAGGATTAAAAACCGTGGTGCTGGATTCAACCAGTGGTCGTACATAAGCTTTATATGCTAGAAGTAATGCTTTTTCATTCGCTATGTTTAAACCTTTAAATATTTGATAAGTTCGAAGCTGGGCCATGTTCACCTTCCTCCGAATGTGCTCGGAAAAGTTCAGTTTGTTATCATAGTGAAAGCCTAGGTCCCTGACAGATTCAACAGCAGATAATGTGATACCATTGACTGTATAGGATCGTACACAGGACGAAGTTCTTGAACTTAGTTGCATGTAAACGGTCTTCTGAGGGGCAATTGGCAGCTGCCACTGCTTAGACCATTTCACTATCAAGTCAATGCCTTCTTGCAACTTGGACGAGTCATCGTAACCGGAGATAGATTTATAGATTTTTACATCATCTGCATAAACTTTCACCTTAACGCCTAGTTCGCTAAGCATGTCGGGAAGTTCGGCAGTATAAATATTAAACAGCACAGGGGATAACACACCCCCTTGAGGGACCCCACTCGTTACTCTTTTAATATCCGAGAATGATTGATCAATCTTAACCTGGAAGGTTCTGTCCCTAAGGTAGTTTGAAATCCATTTGGTAAGTACTGGGTGAAAACCAAGAGCTTCCAGTTTGAATATGAGTTTTTCGTGTGGGACTTTGTCAAATGCCTTTGCAAAATCAAAGTAGATAACGTCACAGCAACCCTTATTATCCAGAATATGGGTCCAGTCATTGACGCATTCTATCAGATTTGTTTCGACAGAACGACCTGGGATAAAACCGTGTTGATTCTTAGAAACGATATTGTTGGCCATTAAATGCTTATTCATATGATCTTTTAGGATTTTCTCGAATAGTTTACAGAAAAATGATGTGATGCTTACCGGCCGATAGTTCTCAGGATCGGACAAAGGATCTTTTTTTGGTATAGGAGTAACAAAAGAATGTTTCCAGCGTCGGGAACCTCACCGGACATCAGTGATTGATTAAAAATGTACGCCAAAGGCCCGCAGATGACATGAGCTGTTTTTTGTACAACTAAGAACGGTACAAAATCGGGTGTCAGAGATGGGGTACCCGGCCATTAGTTTATAAGATCTAATAGCACAGAGGCGGTGAACCAAGGAAAATCTTTCATGGGCTCACTCCTGGGACGAAACGTCTGTGGAATAATTCTGTCGTCGTCCTGGAAAACACTAACAAATTGCTCCGCTAACATGTTGGCTTTATCGGCTGAGGAAGTAGCTACCAGATTCCCTTTTTTCAAGCAGTTGATGCGTCTGGAGTCCTGTAATCTTTTGCTCAAATACCTATGGAAATATCGCACGTTTCCTGTATCAATAACTTTTTTTCCAGATAACAGTTGTATTTTTTGAGTTGTACCGAAAATTTCCGAGTGAAAGTTAGGAATTCGTCCCATCTGTTGGATCGCTTGGCCTCATGAAAGAGACATTCACGATGCTCCCACATCTTCTGCAAGTGCTTCGGAAGGTGAAGGGATTTAACACAAGGAACTACTACCCATGGCGTGTAAAAATCAAGGGCATCAAGAAAAACCGATAAGAACAGTTCATACTTCTCATTGACACCATTCCTAGATTCTAACAGTGGTACCCAATGCACTTGAGCTAGACTACGGCATAGTTCGTCAAAATTACACGAGGAGTAACTTCGCCTGCAAATGTATTCGGGATGAGAGCATTCGCACTTAAGTTCAAAAATGATGCTACTGTGGTCACTGCAACCCACTGGGGGTACAACGGTGAGCCGTTTGATTAAGTGTAGATCGCTGGAAAACACCAAATCAAGAATATTATCACCTCTGGTAGGTTCCCTTACATGTTGTACAAGGTTGTGACACTGAATAAAGTCGATGAAAGGGGTTAACATTGAAGATGGATATAACACCTCTTTACGGTTGCAGTAATCGGGTAAGTTGAAATCCCCTACGATAACGCATTGTCTATCACATGAGATTAGATCGCTGAGGGCTTTCATCAGCAGTATTAAATTTTCCCTGGTGCATGATGGAGAACGATAAACAACCAATATCCTTAAGTCGAAGCTATCACAGAATGCATCAGCGCAAAGTAATTCATAGGAGTCATCAACCGATTCAGCAAATATAAGAGATAGTGAAAGACTATGCAAACCGAGTAAAAGAACTCCACCCCCAACATTTTCGTTGAAGTTGAAACGAAAACATCTTTCGTTGAACATCTCTCGGGAGATGGAAGACAACAATACCTATAGATGTTGTATGTAGTATGTTCTTTTCCTCTTTCCTTTTCGTGTGTTTTCTAAACTCGGACCAACTCTAATTGCGTCAATTTCGAAAGGATGTCTTGCTTCCCATCGAGATTAATGCTCATGGTTCTTTAGTTATTTCTAAACAATTTGGAGCTATGTTACCGTTTTATACTCCTGCACTTGAAGGCAGCAACAGGAGAAATTCGGATGAATCGTGAAAAACTTAGTGAATATGAAAGCCAACAGCCTTCTGACCGACAGCGTCCGGACTTTCAGCTTCATCAAGAGGCTGGAAGTCCGGACGAAATTGCCATTGGCATGTTGTCAAGTAGAAGACACGAAAGGATGTTCGGAATTACGATATCATCTATTATTTGTGATGAGCTTCAAGCTGAAAAGAGAGCGCGCCGCGATACCTTGAACCCTGCCGCATCGCTTTGACCACTCCCACCGCAGGCAGCCAGGAATCATGTCGCTTGGAGGCGAGTTCTCTCATACAAAGGCATCAACTGTAAACCTTTACACCGTTTCTACAGCTCGGAGATTTTCGACTAGATTTCTATGTAAATAGGCTTCTAAAGCCCTTAGTTCACACGAGCATGTCCTATCTCATGGATTTCTAAATAACTACATTACCCCTCATGTTGTCTTTAACTGCACAAAAAAAATTGGGCGTCGGCTCTCCCGACCAGCCGTAGGTTCAGTTTCAATAACTTTTTTCTTGTTTTCCGGAGCGTCTATCTGGAGCATACAAATAAATAAATGAATAAACAACGTTCATTTCACCTTCACCGCTACTATTTGACCGCCAACTCTGGAGAATACCAAGAAGTCCCTGCTTCCTTATTCGTGTGAAAACAAAAATGACGAAAAAGTAGTTTATGAACATAACGTTTGTGTAGTTGCCTCACGAGGCTTACGAAATTTCGTCTAATCGACCGATTTGCCCAGCGTGGAGGTTCTGATAGAAAGACTTGCTGTGGAGCTTTGTCGTTTTACGGCTAAACCAAAATTAACGATAGACGGTAGTTACAAACGAAGTCGCGGCGCCTAAATCTTTCAGACACGCATGGAAAAGTACAACATTTTAGGTTGTGCAATATGTTCATGCTGTTTCTCATTCTCTGTATTTCACTATATTCTCTTCTTTCGACAAAATATACATACATCGACAAAATGTATACATACATGCATTCGATAGAGCTTGTCCTGCTCCGCATATCGGCCAAGCTCCACACCTTCACTTTAGCGAAATAGGGAAGATGCCGGAAGAGAATTTCGGAATTCACCCTTCTTCGCTGATAACCGAAAATTTACCAAACAGTTTTATCGTTCCAAAAAACTTTTAATTATGTTAAAAGCTTGATCATATATATTGGGTAGTCTAAAAAGTTTTTTCGTATTTTCAAATACCGCTTTCTCCCTCCAAACTGCTTTCCAGCAATCTCTTCTGTACATACACATGTTGTACAAGTCCACACGCATCTATAGGTATTGTTGTCTTCCATCTCCCGGATAACCCTTTTCGGCAAAATAAACGTATCAACGGTCAACCTCATTTTCAATACAAAAGTTATAAAAAAATTTTCCTTTGAATGGCGTTAGACAGGGAAAGGAAAAGGTGATAATCCGATGGAGCAAGATCAGGGCTATGAGGTGGATGGGGCAGCAATTTTTATCCATGCTCGAGAATTTTTTGGCCAGTCATTTTTTCACCAGTGGTAAAAATTTTTTTGAATTTTTTCTTTTAAAAAATTTTCGAGCTTGGATAAAAATTGCTGCCTCATAGCCCTGATCTTGCTCCATCGGATTATCACCTTTTCCTTTCCCTGTCTAACGCCATTCAAAGAAAAAAAACTGGAATTGAAAATGAAGTGACTTTTGATATTTTTATTTTGCCGAAAAGGGTTATCCGGGAGATGGAAGACAACAATACCTATAGATGCGTGTGGACTTGTACTACATATATATGTACAGAATAAATTTTGTGGAAAGCAGTTTTGAGGGAAAAAGCGGTATTTAAAAATTACGAAAAGACTTTTTAGACTACCTAAAATTAACATCACGCGATTCGTTGTAGCTCGGAGAATGCCGCCTTTTTGGGACCTCGATGCGCCAAAGGTGCATATTTTTGTCTACAATGCACTACATTTCTATATGGAAAACGGCAAATAATTATATGCTCAAAAGAAAAAGCAGCATTTTGTAGATTAGGAAAAGCTTCATATAAAAGATGTATGCATATATTCGTTGGTTCGATGGTCAACGAACAAGCGGAATTGCCGAAAGTGCGAATTTTTGTCCCTTGATAACTCCATTTCTAAATCTCGTAAATATTAAACGGTGTAAGATAAGAACGTAAATATTAAGGATTTAGAAAAGGCAGAAATCATGTCGTGGAGTAGAAGAAGAAGAAGCTCCATCGATTAAATGTATAAGTTTTGCTGAAAGATGAAGGGAATGTTGTGAAATACAGGGAATAAGTAATAGCACGAACTTATTGCACAACATGATAATTGACGTCGAGTTGAACAACGCGTCAGTGCTCACCCGTAATTTTTCACTACTATCTTTGATGATTATTCGGATTATTGGAAAACCAGTTCCAGATTCATAGAGGAAAATCTCCCTTGTAGCTGCAAGGCCTTAGGCACATTCTGAGAAGGATTGCTGTTTTTCTCCAGTACCACATAATACCGAAATTTGTGGGCGCTGAACTGGTTGCCCAAAACTTGGAGCAGTATCTGCGTCAGGGTAAGATTGGAACATGACCATTAGTTCTGAAAGAGATGCTGCGAAATAGTGGATAGTAAGGGAAGCCTTACATGTTCATATTTGGAGAGACAAAGGTCAAAAATGATGCATCTTCTGGTCATTCTTGGAGGGTCTGTCGTAGGCGTACTCTACGAAAATTTCACTTACATACCAGTAACACCTTGCTGCGAAAACTGACAACGGTTCACAGGAACCATGCCCTCCTTCAGTGAACAGGCAACGTCGGATCATCCCCGCGATGACGCCAATCCCCATCGAAAGATAAGCTATCGAAAATAGTACAGAAACACGTGCAGAGTTCCGCTCTACTATCTCGGACGTCAATCTAGTAATGGCAACCACTGCAGTCACTTCAATAGGGGATATCTTTCTAAGAAGAGAATGATGTGCCAACCCCCTTTCAGCAATCTTCGGTTTGATGGAGGCAAATTTTCCAATGAAAGGATAAGATTCGCTCGGTGATCGTTCAGAAAAGCGTGCTGGATCTGATGGTTTTTTTGTTGTGTACAATCAACTGTGCTTGTGCAGAGCTAGATCTTCTTATGTATACTGGATCTTATCACTACTAAGACAAAACGCTTCGCCTGTGTCCGTCCCCTTCATCCCTTTGGCTGCCACGAAATTAGGCCTAACATGGAAAACAAACTATGGAGATGGGACAAGTTTGGGTTAGGTAGGACATGGGACAAGAAGTAAAGAGTACACATTGACTGAGTTAAGCTCTTTCCACGGTAGGTGGAGCGTGCACTGGAATGTTCCGTTCTCAGAGCGAAAATTGTAAGTTTGTTTCCAATAAGAACATACTTGAAGCGAGTGTGGCCCCGCTTGAAGTTAGTTGAGCGCGATGTGGTGATATTGACTGAGTGAATCTACCAAAAAGCGATTCCAATCGACCCACTGACGTCCATGATGCTACGCACGCAGTAGTGTGCGCTAGTCAACTGGTATTATAAATACCCTAAAGTCTGATAGATAAGTCCGCCCGCACGCGGTGTCGCGCACGGCAGCGGCGAACGCAGGCGCAGTCTTCAAAGAACTCAGGATCGCGATGCATCCTTCATCATTAAAAACCACAAAATTGTAAAAACTGCTTATTCAACTTCATTTCTAATATCTAAGATTACCACGTATCAAAATCTTTGTTCCACCCGTGTAACAATGATCATTCATCTTCGAATGTCTACGCACTCTTCATTTTATCGTCAAAAACACTCATAACATTAAAATTCTCACTTATCTCATCTAACAATGACTCTTGGTTTAAGGCCTTTGAGAAGCTGTTGACAATGGTCTCCTCAGAAATTGAATAGAAACTGTCGCAAACTAAAGCAGCTACCTCTCCGTTGCTCATCCTTTTCCTGATGCCCTTTTGGAATATCTGGCTTTTGTTGGGTCATAGCAGGAGTAAGGAAAAGATTTCATTATTTCATCGCCGAAACCAACGTTGCATTGAAACTCCCGTTGAACAACGATTTTCCTCTCATTCATTCACTTTCCTCTGCCAACTATGAAGTTTCCGTGTTCACCTTTCGTACGACCCCAACTTGCTACTCGCTTTTATATTAACAAGTACAATATACAATACAATATAAACTTTTTATTAATACAATCCACAAATCATAGCTTCCCCAATTTCCTTCACCTCTATTTAGCCCTTTGAAGACCGCGGTCGCCTGTGCCGCGCGCGACACCGCGCGCGGGCGGACTTATCTATCAGACTTTAGGGTAATACCAGGGAGGATATTTTTTGACCGATTGCGTATGCGTAAAGCATTCCACTCGCTGTGATTCCCTCAGGTGTCGGCCCATGTAACCGAAAGTCTATAAAGTGGTAAATAGTAAAATTTTTTGACGTCAATCAATGTCTGGTTGGAACTTCGTCTCGCGATCTAGTTCCAGAATCGTGGTGAGAGGTGAGTGCGATTTAACCTATACAATGATTTGTAGAGGACAGCAGATAAACAAGTCAGTGCTTTTACCCTAACAAAGGATTCTCGTACCAACCCAGTTACCCGGACGTGATGGAAGGCTCGGTTAGCCTGCACGAGCATGCTGCGAGATTTCATCCCAATGTCGTACAAGTGAGGGTGCGCACCACTCGTCACTGCTCCACCTCTGCTCAGCGGAAGTCATCATGACTTCCTATTCCTTTTTTTGACATTGAAACCGTTTATGCCTTCACATAAAAGTGTTCACTAGATCACTTCCGTTCCGACTATATGAAAAGTTTCATTCTAAAAGATAAAATTAGCCAATATAATATCCTTCTAAGCTCCCATAACTCTCTGTTACGCTGATAACGTTGGCGAGGTGACGAGGGCTTTGGGAAAACAGACAGTCCCAACTGGTGGCGCTGTGGGGACTGCTGCCTTGCTAGGCCCGCTTTAAAGACACCAGAAGGAGTAAATTCGGCAAACTGTGGAATGTGATAGTAGATGGGCTCAGCAATGTAGTAGTAGAGAAAGAACGACGTAAAACCGCGAAAAAACCGAGGAATAGGCAGCCGAAAATCCCCCTTCTCTCTCGCCCTCTGCGTCACTAGCCGGAATGGACTGAAGACAGGCCAGAGTCTAAACCGGCCGGCCGCGATAATTGTCCCGTCCCTCCATAGCGACTCCTCCGGCCGCATAACCGCATAACGGCATGCCGAGCTGCGGGGTCGTTGTGGGGCCCCATGCCGCGTTTTTTCAATGCGATTTTCGCCACATATGACCTCCCCTGAAGTAGAAGGCTCGTTTTCAGAGAACATGTCTCTCAGATCTCAGTTTTCCCTTACCCCTACTGATGCCTTTAAATTGGCCTGATCCCGTAGCGAATTGGACCAGCGAAAAGCGCTTGTAGTGCTCTGTGACCTATGTCGCATGTCCCACTGAGCAAGTTGAGCAGTCACCGTTTTTACTCAAGCACTTCTCGTGAAGATGAGCAAGTGGAGCATGTGGTCACATGACATGATGAGTGAGGTAGGAAAGAAGGATCCAATAGTTATAGGGCATAAGGAAATAATGGACGTAAAGAAACGCATATCGAGCAAAGTGAACGAAGATTCAATTGGGAACACTTAAAATTGCATCTTCTCAAGCATATTTCCAGCAGTTGCACGGCGAAATTCGAAAATTGTCGCAATAATTCCATTTTCTTGTGTTTTCCATAGTAGTCTAAGCATATTTTTTATACCTTTTGTGTCTTTAGTGAAAAATTTGAGAGTTCTGTAGGAAACCGAACCTTGGCTGAAAGTCCTGCCCATATCAGTTCTTGACGTACTTCAATATACATAGTTTGAAATCTGTGGATCTATTACAATGCTTCATAAATTCTATACCACTTGAAAGATTTTATAGATTTTCTAGATTTTCATTTCTTTAACAATCATCCATTAATTTTCATTAACATAATATGTATAGATCTGAAGCTTTGAGAGCCTTCTATAATACATTGGTCCGAAGCCCTGCTCGAAATTTCCAAGAGCAAGTTTTGAACTTTTTTTGAAAAGTGGGACACGATTCAAGACATCACGTGATGGTTTGGCAGAGGGAATCCATAGAAAACTCTTCGATATGATGTAATGATTTTGATTATTAGGGGATCAATAAATTTTGATGTAATTCTGTTAATGTATTGAAGTTGTCGCCTGCCAGTGGATCATGGAGTAGGGAAGTATCCTGTGATGCGCATAATTCATTCATCTCTGAAGGCTACCCTCTGTTTGTTGACAAATCACTGCTTCTCAGCCTTTATCATTTGGACCTTATACGCCCTTTCGGGGCAATCGTGACCTACTTTCCCGAGCCCAAAGGCAAATTGATTCTCTCTCATCCTCTCGTTGGATCTTAGCATACCAAGAAAGGGATATCAGCTGTATTGCAACACAATTGCTTTATTCTCTATTTCTAACACTTTGAATAGGATACATTCTTCTTTTTTGCTGTTTTCTTCTGCTGTTGCAAATTCTCATTTCCGCTCTGTGTAGAACGTCATTCCTTGTTAAGAGGAGCAATTTGAAGCCTATTATATCTTGAAAATAGATTATGGCATATAAGTGCAGGCAGGCCTCTGCGTGTATTTCTAATCAGAGAGTTAGCCGCTGTTCGTTTTTTGATGCTATCAATGCAATGAGGAGGATATCCCACTATCCCACTATGAGGACAAGATCCTTTTTTTCGTCCACTGGTAGGTGTAGGGAATATATAAGATAGAGTGTTCAGGCCGACCTCTCAAAGTGCCTCATATGCTTAGGTGCCTCTCATTGTGACAGCACTTTTTTTAAGAAGAACAAATATCGATGTCTAAGCTAAATGAGCGTTTCCCAATGACTGTACAATGTTCCTGTACAATGACTCTCGGTGGACAAACGAAGTAGAAGTCATTTCTTTTTTTATCCCACCAGTAAGGTTCTGGGACAAGTTACCGCGTAGTACGGAAAACTAGTGATCTGGACAGTTATTGGTCCAGGAATTAGTTCTTAGTTTTCGTCGCCATATTACCTTCTCCACTTATTATAAAAATATACATCTATCAATTTCAGTGATATTCCATGCAATGAAGGCCGCTTTTACCTGAATTGCCTGAGCGTATAAGCATGTACTTCCGCTTGCATTGGCCACGTTAACTCAAATTATCTCCTACACATCCGTCGGTTTGACATAGGAACCTGTTGTGTCCCTATGCAATGCGGGAGTAGGTTTATTAGAACGCATTGGAGTGAAATGATACATAGACAAAACTTGAGGTTTATATGCCCCTCAGACACGAACAAGACTAGGTCAGATACACAGTCAAAATAATGAGTGGCCAGCAACTACAGTAGCGGTCAAAAATATATGCGGTTTGGGATTTTGACCATAACTTGGTTCGATATTTGCATATCTCGCTCAATTTTTTTTGTGTTCTGAAGGCAACTGTTACTCAATGAAATAAAGTATCTCAGCCGAGTAGGATGCAGTGTGAAGGTTGAAAAAATTATTTAACTGAAACCACTGAAAATGGTCAACTCCGTGCCTCAGTGCTGTTAGGATTTGAAATAGCGTGCAACAAAGTCCCAGCCTCATTCCGTATTATTTTCTGCCCACCTGCCCGTTTCGATGAGTTATAAGCTTTTTATGACCAATTGAATTTTTGGAAAGGTTTGGCTATTTTTAGAGTTTTTAGTTAAACAAATTTTCCAATCTCAACACTACACCCTACTTTGCCTCACTGAGTACCAGTTGCCTCCAAAAAACAAAAAAAAATTGAATAGGAAATGTAAACTTCGACCAAAGTTATGATTAGAATCCGTAACCGCATATATTTTTGACCGCTACTGTACGTAGGCAATGGTCGGGTGTGAGATCGATGGGGCTCTAAACATATATCAGTTGATAACATAGTATGTTCAGCTACTCCAACAAAATCAAATGCATGGCTTACCTTGAGATGCTAAACGCAGAAGATATACCCTTATCGTTTGCTCTTACTGAAGAGCACCCCACATAGTGTGAATTCTTCAGAAATTGCCTTCCCTTTCGGCATAATTCAAGTATAAGTAGTTTTCAAGAGTGTTGCGATATAAAATGTTTGGTGCGAAATTTGCAAAGTGAAAACGCGATCGAGTGGAGCGGCGTTACTTATGTAAGTATACGCCATTATTAATGGTTTTTTTTATGATCAGACACATCAATTCTTGAATTTATACCGCCATCATTCTCTTTCTTGATTTCCCTTGAAAAAATACTTGACGGAATTTATTCCATTTTTATCCCCCGTACTGGCAGAGTAGGATCGCTGGTCCTCTATCATTTTTTCCGTAGCATTTCTATGTATATTTGAAACATATTTTTGAAACAACATTATATTTTTGAAACATGAATTCCTGAGCCGAATTTGTATATCCTATTTTGATTCAAAACGATCGTATTCGGAAAATTTAGCTCTTCTGTTACCCATATATATATGTATTTATTTATTTACTTGCACTCGAGGTATTATCTGCAACTTGGTTTTTTTTGCCAAGTTTCACGCGAAAAAGCAGAATCCGCCTGAAGCAAAGCTCCTCGGTGTGACGTCCAACAGGGTAGAGCGTCCGAGGGGAGCGGCTACGAGGTGTCTGAGAGCAAGGGGCGGCACTTTCATATGATCGGAGAAGTCGAGGAGTGGCGGGGGAGGTGTGGAACTAAGCCAACTTAGGCGCGAAATTCTGAAATGCGCTATTTTCCGTCAGCAACTTTTGAAAGGTGGCTTAGATTCCAAAAATGAGCGCGGCAAAACGTGCTCACTTTTTCCCGCTCTCGTCTGTTTCCTCTTCGTATGGCTCCGCCAGGGTGTATGCCTTTCTGACAAGGATATCGCAAAGCCGCATTTAGCGCGCGACGTAATGGTGTGAGCTATGGGCGCTGTTTGGTTGAGTCCTGAAGCGATTACAGTCAGAATGAGGTGTAGAGCACCCTCATCGCTTCGGGACCCATCCAACACGGCGCGCATAACTCGCACCATTGCGTCGCACACCGACCACCTCGAAGCGGATTTTGTGTCCCATGGCCCCGACTCCGTCACTATCCACCGGAGCTACTGCAGAACGGCTTGGAAAGGATTTGATCCACTACGAAAATGGGAGAACCTACAAGCCGCCCTAACTGTATCCACCTTCAGTGCGAACTATCTGGATGAGTGAGGGCGCAAGTGAAGCATTTTTAGAAACCACAGGTACAAATAAAATTCCTTGAAGCTACTCATTCCTCATTCCGGCCATCTTTCGAAGATAGGAAACATTTCAATCTCTCTAGGATGACTATTCATTGAATCACACTCTTTAGTGGTTTTTGTTGCCCTGTAATTGCTCAGGAAAAATGTTCCCAAAGGACACCATTGGGAGGCCGTGATTGGCCATTAGATGGTCAACGGCTAAACGATCAAGCAGCTGTCTCTCATCCGGAGGAGAGAGTTCATGACATCAAGGGGATCCATTCAAAACATCACTTCAATGCATTCCAGTCATGTGAGCACGAAAGCTGGCTAATTGAGTCGTTTAAGCGACGAGAACGGGTCGCCCATTGTGTGTCACTTGTTGTTTTTTCTGTTTATCCTCAACTTCTGATTCTTCGTAATTTTCGGGAGATTCCACAATGAAGTCACGTGGATCTTGCACCTCGAATTTACTATATTTATGGCATTGTAGGAGCTTTTGTGACGGCAATCCTGCATCCAGTCCACCCCGTTCCAAAATTTTCGCAAGATATTATGGCTTTAACTCTTTAGAGACTCATCAAAAACATCATCACAATCAAGATGCACACGTGACGCAGTTTTCATATTCGTGAAGATTTCAATTGCTTGGATCAGAAACAGTTCAGGTTGATAACAGGAACACTATGAGAAGTGCATGCACATCTTTGACGCTCCAAACTAAAAAAAATCGCAGTGTGATTGCTTGATTTGCTGCTTAACCCATAACGGACGGTGCGCCACATCGTCACGCAACCCATAACGGACGGCGGCGTTTTTGCGCCGTTTTTTATCAAATCAATTTTTATCAATTGAGTCATTTTTGTAACCTTTTTGTGCAATTGCTACTGATAAAAAGGTCATCACTGTGTAGTGGTATCACCTCATGCTGTTATACGCGGTACTTCTCTCTACCTATTACTGCAAAAAAGTTATGCATTTCGAGTAGTAAGATGAGCGCGAGGGTTCCCAAATGGGAAACAGAGCCTATGGATTCTAATGGATTGTTGATTGTAACTAAAAACAATTGTTGTCATTTGTTTGTACAACTAGAAAGGATTGCATCTGAAGTTACACGCATAACGTTTGTTGAAAATTTGCGCTGCACCGGTCCTGGAAATATATGTTATTCTTCAATACTTGTAGTGTATGCGTGTATAATTGGTTATTTGGAAATATTACAAAACTAGAAGAAAAATAATTTTAAATGTCGGGAGTAACCATGTGGCGCACCGTCCGTTATGGGTTAAAAGCATAGTGCAGGAATCCTATCCACTTTTTGGACGAGAACGGTCGGAGAAAAATTTGTTTGTTATTTTTCATATTTGAAACATAATGGTAGCTTTTGACATTGATACATTTTCAAAAAAAAACAAAATGTGGCTTCTATGTGGTGCAACACCAGCACGTAGCCATCCGAGAACGGCTTTGCGTGCAACACGGCATCTCACGTTATGTATCGAATGGCATGAAATCTCTTTGTGGAAGAATGCTGAGTTAAAGGCGCTGTTCACGATATTGTAAGTATAGTGGTGTCATCCGTGAGTAGATAGGCCTTGCACAACGGCAGAGCGTATGCCATCACCGTGGCGCAAGCGTGAGTGCTAAAAGCCCAAAGATCCTGTAAGTGAGATGGCGGCCACAGTTTCAAGATGGCCTACACCCATCTTCAATTTGACCAGCGAGGCTGTGGTTTCTTTCACGTATATAATACGCAAGCTATCGACTGCGATAAGAAAGGATAAACTCTCTTCGTCATAATAAACTTATCGGATGATATCATCACGTGAGAACTTGTCCAAAGGCTTGATTTTAGCCTGCAAAATCGTCGAAGCCAGAGGTCGAGTATGCCCGGCTTCAAGGTTTGTGGAAGGTCTATTTCGTCCTTCTTCTGTCGATTTGTTCCTCAGCACTCCCAGAACCTTTGAGGCACAAAAATTATCGTGAACTGTGCCTTTAATGGTTAGTACCAGCTAGTTTATGCACTTGCCACAGTCATCTAAATAGAACTCGAAGAAGTCGAAGAGGGTTTGCAACTTACAGATTCACGTGTGGTGTAAACCCGTTATTTTCATGTGCAATATACAGGGTGTAGTACTATAAATATTGTTACGCGGTACAAACCGAATATCTTCTATAAGAGTGCAGCAAAAGAAACGAAAATTGGATGACAGATATTGATAACGATCTGAACAATATGTAAGTCATCATCGCTTTTCGATTTGGCCTCCTTGATCTCGAATGACTGTGTGTAGGTGTTCTGGGTACCGGGTGAATCGGTGACAGGACGTGGGTAGTACGTCGAGTTTTGCCCACTCCAGTCGAAGGGCAGTCTTGAATGACTCGAAGCTTCGATGAGATATTGTGCGGCCTTTTCTTGCATACATCTCCAAACAATGTCTCCAAACAACAACAACAATCCAGCGGGTTGAGATCGGTTCCCATTCGAGGAAGCCGTCCCAGGTGCTCCTTGTACACGTCCTGTCATCGACTTTATCCCAAGCACCGTCATCCGAAATCGAAGAGCTCTTAATGATGGAAAGGTGATGATCATATATTGCTCAGAATCCTATGAATATTTATCATACAGTTTTCGTTTTTTGTTACACTCTTTCCAGAGGGATGCGGTTTTTTCCCGTGTAACAGTATTTTTTGAGCATCCTGTACAGGAAATGCCGCAAAAGTCAGTATTCCCCTCCATTTTCAGTATTAAACTCATTAAATTTTATCACTTCCCATCGGATGTCTTCACTGTCAAGTTCAAGGACATACTTCATGAGATCATCGAACTCTGTTAACGTTTCTTGCATCGGCAAGATGGGAGATTTTGCCCATTCAACACGATGCGTCTTTACAATCGGTGAAATCTACGATTTCATCACCCTTGTACGCTACGTTCCCAACGTCCCGTTTCCGAGCACCAGAACGTGTCACTACCACTGAAACCCTCTAGAGGCACATTCGGGGTACGAGCAATGACAATGCGGACCAGCGGCTTTGTCTGGGTAGCAAGACCAATTGAGCACCAAAAGAACAGTTTCTAGGAAGACGTCCACGAAAGGCTCACAACTGAAGCGGTTCTGCTGTGTGTGTGTTTTTATCACGACAGCGAGGCTGACACCTTCATCTTCTAGTCACGGTGAGTGTGGTGAGACCTAGCTTGCTTCAGCCTGTAGAGGAACATTTTAAACCGTACTTCAACCAATTACATTCATCGCTTCCATTACCCTGTGTGATGTATAATATTTAATAATTGGAGGGTGTGGGCCATGAGGAGAGATTACTCTTTATTGGCACCCGTTGTATATAAGAGCCCCCAGGTACGATATTGCTTGGATAACGGCTTTGTTGTGTTGTCGCCTTCGTTGTGCTGATTCCTTCACGGGACTGTAGGAAACCTCTAGTGGCTTCCGTTTCAGCCAAAATCGCCTTCTCTTTTTCAAAGTCTATAACCTTCTATACAACGCGATTCTTCTGTACAACCGACCAGCAGCCATTGGAATTTGCTCTTACTTATCTTGATGTTGAAGGGCTAACCTTTTACAAGGTCTCAGTTTACCTATTATTAATCCTTGTTTCCGGTTCATTTTTGGATTGGCGGGTTGGCTCGTCACTAGGATTTTACGCGCGAACAGCTACGATCTGCCAAGACCTCAATTCTATAATATCACTAACAGGGTGGCTACAAAACTATGCTATGATAACACCACCCCCATAACGAATAATGAAGTCACAATTTTGTGTGGAATTTTGGCATTTGACCGGCAGCGTGTACAGGAACAATCATCCAAGATATCGTTCCAAAGGTTTGGTTTAGCCACGTTGCTATTTTTTAGCGCCTACCCAACTCTCTCACGATTGGCCAAAACTACTTTGCGTTGAAGTTCTGTCGCTCTCGTTCTGCAAGCGCTGCCGTAGAACCGTCCAAACAAACAGAAAAGATGAATACACAAGCTTTGAACCTTTCACGGAAGAAGTTATTGGACCGCAAATCAGGCTATGGTTGCACGATGTTGAGGACGTAAAATTCTGAGAGAAATTTGCGGTTTCCGGGCACTTGCGCATGATTGAGATGTTTCATTCATACCATGTGTAATCTAACATGAAGGGAGACTTGCCTGCTTGAAAGTTACTTCAAAATCGGCGGACTGTACCTTGTAGCTACCTTGTAGACACCTTCTTCTCAGGGAGTTTGAGTACATTTAGCTTCGAAAAGCTCGAAATTACCTCCGTTATAAACAGGCCACTTTTGGTCTTTCAGAATAATCAATGTGAGTGACCTGTTCCTGCCATCAATGTGCTCCTACGCTGAATATTGTTTAGAGGGTTCCATAATTAACGGGGCATCGTAGCCATCTGGCATCCTTTTCTAGAGGCTCGTTTGGCCAAGTTGTAGTTGTGAGCCAGTTTTTCCTTTGTACCTCTATGAGATTGTGTCAGTTACTCGTACTTGCTGTTTTTGGGTGATTCAAAATTCGATTACCCAGAGATTTCAGCCAGTGTTGCTCAGTGTTTCCCTCGTCAATTTCTACACTGCGAAATCAACGCAATTATTTTTTCTGGTACTGCTCCTGCATTGCTATACTTCTATACTCCTATCTTGCCATTTATTTACCTCTTATTTTCTGCATGCCTGCACTTCTTTAATTAGAACAATTACTATTGAGGCGAAGTGGGGCAGCGACAAGTGGAGCGGATCCCTTTGATTCTATGTGTCGGTCCAGTTTTCAAGTCTTGCTGAAACAAGCGCAGTCTAGACGAGCCCTGTATCTTTTTAAGGTCAATGTGTTGATATAGCATGGCCTGGAAGGATGCGCACTATGACTTGAAGATCACTGGCTCCCACAATTCCTTGTGTTGCACAGATTGCACTGAAAATGGCAGCACGATCCTGAATGGAAATGGCGTGCGTTGCCTTGGAATGTCGTAGCCAATGCCCATGCTTGTAAACCCAAAGACTTTGGCACACCCGCACATGCATATATCTATATTTCACATACGTACATCGCAGAGTGTAACTCATTTTTTGCTTATCACTCTCAAGGGCATTTCTCATGTCTGCAAAATGTCTAGCATTCAAAACTGCGGCAGTGCCGATCTTGAGAGTGCTTGAACTTGCACTAAGTTGTTTGGGTTTTTGTGAGGTTGCTCTACGAATTTTCCCCATTTCCCTTCTTTGTGGTGATACAAAATAGTAGGTCATTTTCAAGGCACCTTGTTGAAGCACCTTCAAAATTATTCACATCAAATCAAATTATCAAATTTGCAAAAGATGAATTCCGAAAATTTACTCACGTTGAAGCTTCTCTTCGCGTATTCGATTCTCTTAAAGGAATCGTCCATGGAAACTCCATGATTCTAATCATCCTTCAAATCATTCTACTGCATACAGTACAAGAACAGAAAACGGAAATAACTGAGAAATATCCGTTGGTACAAAAAAGAAATCGAAAAACTGGAAGAAGAGGAGAGTAACTTGCTAGAAATTTCGACGGATCATTTTTGAACCGCTGTCGGCGGGAAGAACGCAGTCAAATTTTTGCCCCCAGTGTTGGTTTGCCTCTCATTCTGCGTCTTTGACCACGTGACCATCACTTGTTGGCGCCTAGAGCCTTCTAGCGTGCCCATCCCTCTGCCCCACCCTGCCGGACGTTACTTTCAGGTGCTTTATGTCAGCTGAGTAATTGTTTTTTCGCGTGAAACTCTGCATGTGACCCGTGGTAAGCAAATACAACATAAATATATGGGTAGCATGAAGACATAGTTTTTCGTGGACGATTCCTTTATTCAATCGCCGTGATACTGTCGTTACCTGGAAGGCGAAGGGGAGCCAATGCCTGCCCACAATGACCAAAAAACATCCGTAGCTGGAACTAAAATCATTTGAAAAAAAAGCACTGCAAAACGGCCTAGCTGCTAGACTATCTAGCCCATTGCACAGGCCAGATCTTTGAAAATGCCGCTTCTGCCCTGAATGACGAATGCGTGATGTGTCCAAGAAGGGCTTGATCAACGTCGAAAGCTATATTCTTTTTGCTCTAGCTATTACCGTAAAATACAAGACCAATGCAATTCCATTCGCTGACGTAGTAGCTGTATACTGATTTACTGCATGACTGAAACTGAATAACTTCAAGGGGCCGGAGGAAAGTGGCACTTAACTCGCTCCACATATGCTCGTTCACATCAGCGAATCTACGGCGTTTTCTTTCTTTCATTTGATGAAGCCATTGCTAATGTATTTCTAACCAACCCGCGTTGAAGCGATAAAGGTACAGAAGACCCATCGTTCGCAGCTTGAAGATGGCTTCAGGATGCGCTTCGAAGCCAAGCATTCCGCTCCGAAAGAGAGGGAAGTGTCAAGCATTCGGCATTGATCAAACCTCACTCGGGATGAGCCACACATCCTGCTTCTTTCATAGTCGTGGGCCCCTACTGCAATTTGAACTGGGCAAGTCAGTGTTTCATGAATTCTCGCACAATATCATTCGAGCGTGGTGCAGTGTGGTACCAAATCATCTGCGCTTTGGGTGGGTACTGCTTTTTGTTGGATCGCATCATTTGAAGCCTATTACATTTTGAAATTGGATTATGGTAACTGAATTTAGGTGCAGGAAACCACTGACCGTATTCGTGATTGAAGAGTTAGTTGTTGTTCGTTTTTCTTTCAAAAAATATTGCTGTTTGACTAAGTCAAGCGCCCATATTGATGCTTGTTTGTTTGTCCTCATATGATTGAGGCCTTTGCATTCATGTTAATCCGGTTACAGCTTAGAACTTCACTGGGCAATGATTTTCATGAGGCCTACATACTACCACTTGATTTCACGAAAGTTAAATAGTAATTGTATCACCGCTTAATTCTCACAAAATCCTATTGTTGGTTTTTGAAGTTTGATTTTGCTAGCTGCTGATTTTCGCCGCAGTGCGCGAAGCGAAGGCTGTTACGAAAGTGTTGTGTGTTGGGAGTTAGAGGCAAAGCTTCGGTCTCGAACGAGACTCGAACCTGCACTCCATGCTTTCCGGGCATGTGTGTTAGTCCGTTACACTACCGAGATCACTTTCATCTTGACTCAGCTTTTTAAAGACAGCGGTAGGAGTAATGTGGATAATGAGAAACTCATGAGGTGTGTCATCCAGATAAAACAGGGAGTCTAACCACAAACGGTTTCAACTTTCCATGAAAGTTGAAAGGAGATTTAGGTAGATATATAGCCTCTCGAATCCTGATCAAAAATTTGAAAATATCACAAATATGAAAAACAAAATTGCAAATGGAAAGCGAGTTATGAAGAGTCAAAATTCGCGTGCGACAACTCATCGGCGGGGCAGCACTTCTTCATTGGGGTTAACCCTTGAGCAACATCAGCAGACGTGGCTCACCTCCACAAGTGGGAGGCGATGGGTTTGCTCCCCGTGGACATCGAAGCGGGATTACCAAATGCGATGAATGGTGGTAGTCAAAAGAAGTGTGATGTGCAAATCCCTTCGGATGTTTTTCTGATGTCGATGCATTTGAGGTGTTGTTACTGCCAGTTTAGATTTCTGTGCTGGAAGTAGAGTAATTTATGACGAAAGTATTCAGTCTTCAATAAAAAGATACATACAGTCACGTCGGTCGCTAATAGAAA
Organism: Trichostrongylus colubriformis; assembly: GCA_963978905.1. NCBI lineage: Eukaryota > Metazoa > Nematoda > Chromadorea > Rhabditida > Trichostrongylidae > Trichostrongylus > Trichostrongylus colubriformis. The sequence continues at coordinate 32,375,698 of OZ022259.1, read as the reverse complement.
AAAACGTCAAAGATCGAAACTGAAGCTCGTGATGAAACCGTTCACCGGTCAGTATCGGAGATTGTAATGAACGATACAACTGAATCACCCCTACTGCTGCCTTTAATGATACATTCACCATAGCTCGTTTGTCTTAGCACTGATTAACGTTATTGAGAATCTGATCATGATTGATTTGATTGTAATTTTGATTTGATTTGTGGAATTCAATTTGTCCTGTGGAATATTCCAATTGTTTGCAAATGATCAGAAGCTTTTTGATCAAAATTCTCTCCACCACCTCTTCGAACACAACTTCATTCTTACCATATCCTTCGTTAATTGTTCGCTAACGTGCGAGATTATACATGGTACAGGGTCACCGTGTCAAGCTACCTGCAGTAACTTTAGGCATCAAATAAATTGTATAATTTTTATGATACACGCTGTGCTTTACCGCTGCTTTAACAGACACGAGGCACCTCCACGTCTCCCCCTCAGCTAGTCTCCTTTCACACTGCTACCCCAGGGTTAGCGTTGCGTTGTGTGAGATCTTCGAGTGATACGAGTCCCTTTTTTCAACCCAAAAGACGACCTCTCCTAAGAGTTTCAAACATCATGCTTAAGCCTCAGTACAAAGTTTGCTATCAGTCGATCGACGACCTTTCTTGTAGACCACTTGTCATCTCCAAAAATTAACAAATCAACATAAAACGGGGCGGCCAATGAATATTAGTCGGAGGATTTTCTGAGAATATGAGCCTTCCTTTTCCATACCAAAATACGATCCTTACGAAACTTCTTCATCCCATGCTTGATCGTGTTCTACTCCCTAGTGCATCCTCGTTGTGCTATGAGCAGATCGATCTACCGTATAAGACGCAGACACTGCCTAAAAATCTGTGGCAGGAGTCAGAGTCAACTGGGTAGTGTAGTGGGTGGCAACGGGTACTGTAGTCTGGATGTCGTAGCACTGTACCGCGTAAAGTCCTGTATTGACGTTACTCTAAATGACTTTCTATGACTACTATCCCTTTACAGGAGTGCATGATCGTGATACGGCGAAATACCGCCCCGACGCCGTGTGCTGCAATTCCGCCGATCTGCGATAGCCGTCTAGGAGTTTCTACTAACTGTATTTATATAGGAGAAGAATCAACGCAGGTGAGTACGGTGGAAGATTCACGCCAGTGTGGCGATAAATTCAGGGTCAGAATACCTTCTATTCAAGTAAATTTCAAAATATCCCATTTAGGTGATTTACGTTTCGTGGAAATTGTCACGCGAGACAAATATGATTGATTGGATAGGACTATTTAATTTTGGTGAGTACGAAACGTTTGGACTGTTTCTTCACCAATCGTTGTGGGACATCGTTATGGCAGAGACTGAACGCACATACCACGGTTGCAAGGAGGCTGGCACCATCTCGACTGTCATTGGTGGAAAGGTAGATGGGGGTGGCGTCAAAGGTGTAGGGCTGAAAGGGATCAACAGTTCCGTCTCAGTGGCGATGGAGATGGCCTATGCTTTTGCGCGCGCGTGGATTTATCCTCTATCGTTTCCTTATTTCGCAATGGAAATCATACGCAATTACAGACGACGACAACCCCCTTCACTACCTCGATCACAGAGGGCGTGGCGTTGTTGGACCTCAAGAGGGTACAGTAGCATGGAGTGTAATGCGTGCCAATTTACCACCATCAGTCGACAGTATACAATTTGGGTGAGTTGACGCTTCTATTTCACAAATTTCAGGGCCAAAGGGGCCGGCGCTACTTTTTGCATGCCCCATTGGCGTTAATGTTTTGAGCAACTTTTTCTCCCAAGAAGTCATGATTTGTGAGGCTAAAGGCCGGCTTGTGTCAGGGGTATTCATTTCAAATTTGTTTACCCAACGCACATACACGCTCGTAAGTCAAGCGTGAGTTTCATTGCTTCACCTCCGGATCGGGCATATCAGTTTTGATGTTTGCGCCGATATCCTTTGTCGCTTCTTTGGTGACAGCTGGCCACTAGTTTAATTTCCCACTCCTCATAGTGTTTATGGCGTATTAGCAAGTATTCGTAATTTGTTCGCGCTTTGAAGAGGTGCGAGAACTAAGCATTTTCAAAACAGCTAAAACTTCGTTAGTGCTCATTTCCGATTTAGTGAGGGCTCCTCTGTGTGATCGTTCAGTAAGGGTCGTTGCAGAAAAAATGCAGTTTTTTAAACCCTACAAACGAACGTAACTTAGCTCAGAATAACCTTTCTCAATCGAAACAGAACCCATTAGAATCTGCACATTGTTGCCAGTTTACCTATTCGGCTAGCACACAGATCCGGGGTTTCGGAGGCGATAAAGTCAGCGAAGGCATTTTTGACATCGTCTTGGTTTTAAGGCACTTCCCCTGGAGGGAGTTGTCCAGATACTTGAGAAGTGGTAGGTCGGTAGGCAAGAGGTCCGATGAATATGGCGGATGAGGTTGTCTCGTAGCCTGATTCGTTCAACTTTGGTGTAGAGGAGAATGGTCCCTTTTTATTGACCAATCTATGGCACGTTTCGGGCACATGCGCGGGAACTTCTGGTGCATTTCGTCGATTTGTTGACATTACTTCTTTACCGTAACCGTTTCGCCCAGATTTAGATAGCTGTGATGGGTAAGACCGGCAGCAAACCACCAAAAGGTCATGGGGCTCATCCTCCAGGCTGATATAGCCATAGCGAAAATTTTGATACCAGCGTTTCGCCGTGGATTTGTTGACACTTCCTTCATCCCTGTCTTCGTTGATGTTTCGAGCGATTTGAGCTGTATTACGCCCTGGCTTGAATTCATTGCAGGTAATATCGCGAAAATCACGCTTCGACATCTGCATTAAAAAATTCAAAATTTTGACAAGAAACATTGGATTCTTGACAAATATTTCAGGAAGAACATAAAAGCTTTTAATGATATATAGTAGTGCTTAAATTAAGCCAACAAATTTGCGTTGAATACAAAAATTCAAGACCTACATTTCCTCTACAACGACCTAATAGGTTTGAAGAGATCATCCACGGACTTCCAGCTATCCGTGGCCGAGGGGCGAGGCCTTTAAGTGGGTGCACGCCCCTCGTTGTTTGCCGCGGTGGGAGACGAATAGTGAAAGCAGAAAGTTACGTAAAGAATATGAATCACAAATTTGGTATCCCCATACGAAGAAACTCCAGGCAATATTTCAAGAGGTTCAGCGAACCTTTAGAATTTTGATGTATCCGCAAATTTATGCGAATCCAGCTTATCGTGTTCATATACCCAAATATAAGGAGCGTCCGAAATGCCTTGGAAAAGTCCAGCAAATACTGGCGATACAGAAAGAGTTTTTGTGTGCGCCTTGCAGAAGGCGCACACAAAAACTCTTTCTGTAATGTCTTACCCTCCAATACATTATTAGCATGAAAACAGCCATTTAAGGTTTCGTTGCCAGATGATATTGTGGAAGCCTAGGGGGTTAGCATTTTTAACGACGGATGGAGGAGAGCGAATTTATTAGCTGTTATTGGCATTCAGGACTTCTGAAGTCACCTAAAAATGAAGTTTTTACTTCCAGTAATGCAAGCTGGTATGCATCTTTACAGCTACTCGTTTTCGCTCGATTTGCTAGTTCCTTTTTATGGATTCTTCTTACACCTTTCTTTTCTCATTCGATTCTTAATCTCATTTCCGCTGCTTGTGTTCCGAGTGTTGGTTCAAAGTGACCGAAAAGTTAGGGAGATAAGAAGAGAGAATGATTTAGACTACTTTCAACATGTCTCACTGAGCTATAAGACCACTTGATCGAGCAGAAAGAGGAATCTTATCTGGCGGGTCTAGAGCTGAATTATAAGGAGCAGGGAATACTTGGCATCCAAGAACTCACTTCCAGGTTCCTTACTACTCGTTTTGTCTTGGAGTGATATTTGCCCTAGCGTCGTCCGCTTAAATTGCTTACTCAAGCATTTTATGGACCTCGAATCGCTCAAAACGAGTTAATTATTCAATGACTACTGAAGTGGTCACTGGCTTATCCTGATTACCTCGAAAACTTAACTGGACTTCTTTACCGTCTCCCTTGTTTTTACGATAGACCGCTCTGTGCTCATGTGTTTGTGTAGCGTTTGCTATGATGTCGTAGGCAATTGTAAAAGCGCACGCAGTCCATTTGTTCCTCTCCGACTGACGGAGAAAGACCGGCACCCATTTGGAAGCCACGTCCCTTCACCCGCGGGCCTTTCGCCGTCCGTAGACGATTCTTTTGAGTGTACTGATAGTGTTATGTTCACTGCTCACTGATACTGTATATTTCCTCATTCTGTAGGATTGTAACCTATTACGTTGTGAAATTTTCAATACATTTTTAGAAAATTTATATTGCACACCCATAATTGGGCCTTATTTTTCAAAAGTAATCTTTTATCAGAATTCATTCATATTGATACAGCGAGATCTACTTGATAGCAAAAATTGAAAAAGCGACTTGCATGGTGGGAGGAAAATTATAAACATGTTTGGATTCAGCTTACCATGAATATGTTTTTCATGGCCACACGTTCACGTTTGAGCACAGAAGACATCTGTGGAGGGAGGGTGATCAATGTTCTTTATGAGAAAAGGTCATTTTAATCGCAGGGATTAAGATTGGAATAATCCAAATAAACAATTAAATTGCCTGAGAACCCTCTTCATGAACCCAAGTCATGGAAATTTTTGGAAGATTAAAAAATTTTGCGGAAAAATGTCGCAAAGTTATCCTAAAAACAGAAAGTAGGGTGATATCTGGCCCTTCCCTTATGTCTCTTCTAATTGTATGCTGTGCCATGCACTTGACATCTCTTTCAGATTGCTGAGGCAATGAATGTTTAGCAACCCATGGGTTATTTTGAGAGCCAACTCCACTGTACTAAATTTTGGCGTGAAATAAATGGTTCTCGTTGTTATAGCGGACGTCATGCTTTAGCACACACTATGTGGCTCAGTAATCTGTACTGCCACACCAATCTGGTACGGGTAGCCCAGTGAGCTCTCGATTTTACCCTTCTTCTCCGCTCCCCCCTCACACCTCATCTTCGACCGTAAGACTCACATTAGTCTTTTTGAGATATGTTGATTTCCCGTGGCCGTCGTGAAATTGAGGCTCTTCACCGGCTAACATACGATGCCCAAGGGGTCTCAGATTGCCCGCAATGTCCGTCGTCCATAAATCGCGCTTACCAGTGAACAATCCATTTCGCTTACCGCCTCGGTGGGTGGTCAGAATGTGGCTTACAGAAAAGATGGTCCAGTGGTTTTCTGATGATCTTCAAGCTTTCTGTAATGTGCGGACTCTCTGTGCACGTGGGCGCATTGTGTGTTGCTGCGGCAGAAGCGCACATTATTCAGCGTCTAGTAGTTATTGGATACACTTGTACGCCATGCCAGCCTGCCATCCTGAACTTATAATCTCGTTTATTATCCCGTAACACATATGCTTACAAAAAAACGGTGCAGGTTCAATACCGTCTGCGGTCGATCGATTGGCAGTGAAATAAATGGTCCACGGGAATTAGACTCCCCCTTTTACCCATAAATTTATGTTGTATTTGCAGACTACAGGCCACTTGTAAAGTTTTACACGGAAAAAAGCTGATAATCCTGCTGAGATACAGCCTTTTCAAAGTACATAAGGTCTAGCGAAATGAGCGTCCAGAGAGGGGGGACCGCGATGGCCCTAGAAGCAAAGAAGTGACGATCAAAGACGCGTATGTGAGAAGCAAATCAGCAGCGGGAGCAACAGTTCGAACTGCGATATCCCGCTGACAGCTGTTCCAATGTTGCTCGGCGGGAAAAGCGCAGTTCAAATTCGAACGAGATGCTCTTTTTCCAGTTTTTGTCGATTCCCGCATTGGAATGGAGGAAATCTCTTGGTTCTTCTTGTGTTTCTGGCCATGTAATGCATCTACTGAGCAATTTTGGAAGGAATCAGGAAAAATAAGATTTCCGTGGACGATTTTCTCGAGTAGGCAACCTTGTAAAAATTTTACAGAGATTCGTTACGTCCACAACAGTACATCTAATTACTCCAAAAAATTGGGAAACGAGCCTGTTTGGTGTGGCCCTCTTTAGATTCTTTGTCCGTGTCTGTCAAATGCAAGCAGGAAAACGATCTGTCTCCGAAGATTGATGAGTTTCATTGGATGAGGGAAAATTTGTGTCGCTAAAGCAAGCGTGTAAATCTTCGTCTTGTTTAATTCCCCCAGCGGAATGACTGTGCACGACATTTGCGCTTTTTCGCCCACACAAAAAAAAAGAGTTCTGCCAATTTTCGACGCTGGTGGTTCTTGGATCGAATTTATTCGTCTCAGCCTCCTCTCAAGTCCATGCCATTGTCTTTTTGGTCCAATCATTAGGTGTGTACTAAGGAACATTCAGAAGAAGCGCTGAAACAGGTCATCTGGAACAGTATACATGGAGATGTAGATTCTTTGGCAGTGCTTTCCACTCATGTATTTCCTCCCAAAAGCAGGGTGGAACGTCGTGTTGAACCCCTCCATATTAAAATAAAAAAGAAAAAAGGATCAATAGATATAGATTGTGATTAAGAAATGAATATGTAATTCGTTTCGCCTCCACTTCTGAACCACCTCTACAAAAAAGGATTTTCTTTTGATATCTATCTTACATACGCAATCCCTTTCAGTGGGCCGAATATGAACCCTACCCGCAGATTCTCTGACAAAAGTTTGCCCTTGTCTGAAAGTCATGATCTTCGTCCAAAAGAATCAGAGACTAATCGTTCCAGTTTCCAACCCATTCATGCAAAGTTTTATGATTCCACGAGAAATCCAAGAAAAGGAACATGCTCTCACATTTTTTGGACCTTTATTTTGTTGTTCGATGGCCAGTTACAGAAATTTCTCTGTGGACGGCTTATCCATGGACAAGCCTATCTATGGGAAGATCGTAAGTGAAACACGAGGTATGTGCCTAGTATAAAAATGTGCTTATGAAGTACGCTCATGGCCACCACTGCAGTGCACTGCTCATCTATAGGGTCAGTCTCTCCTCTGTTCACTACTTTTTCCTCGTCTTCTCTTCTTGTCTAGATCTCTCGTCGAACCTAACACTGAAACTGTAGACGAAGAAAGTTCAATTTTAGATAGGGTTGGACAGAACGAATAAGCAGACATCCGACATACATACTTAATAATCAAAAAGCAGACATCCTACATCATAAATTCTACACTGCGCAATAAATACTGTTACGCAGTAAAAGAACCGGATACCTCTGGAGAATGCACCCCGAAAGGAAGAGAAGTTGGGTGATAAATATTCATAACGATTCTGAACAATATGTATGTTATCTGATTCGATCACCTAGATTTCGAACGGCGGCACCTAAATGTGCTGGGTACCGGGTGTGTCGGGACAGGACACAGGTAGTGGACGTTGAGTTTTGCCCACTCCCGTCGAAGGGTAGCCTCGAATGACTTAAAACTTCGATGAGACATTGTGCAGGCCTTATCTTCTGGATATCCCCAAACGGCGTAATCCAGAGGTTCTCGTTCGAGAAGGCCGTCCTTAGATGCGCCTTGGTTCACGTCTTGTCAACAACCCCTACCCCGAGCGCCGTTATCCGAAATCGAGAAGGTCGAGTCGAAAAATGATAGTATAACGCTCAAAATGGTCATGAATATTGTCATCCAATTTTCTGAATACGTATTGAACAATGTGGGACTTGCAAAATTTATTCCAAAAGAATCAAAAAGACTTTTACAAAACTGATTGCAAAAGAATCTTTGCACAAGAATTTTGAGCTCTATTGGCAAGCTTTAGGCGCCTAGCGCCTTTTTCAAGCAGAAATGGTACAAATTAAAACCTATCGAGAGCTATTTCAGAGCCGCTCCGGTTCATTTGTACTATACTGACTTATTGCTGACACCGGAATCTATCCTTACCGTCTTGGTGGGATCCCTGGATGTGGAGCAGAATTGGTTGACCCACCCTGACCTAACCCTTGTATAGCGCAGACGTGTTATGACTGTGATAGCGTTTGGGTGCATAACACTGTAGTCATGTGATTAGCTCAAGAGAGTCCCGGTGCTTGTCTCTGCCATACATTTCTGGGGATAACCTTCTTATTTTCAGTGCCTCGAGGATTTTCCTCTCCACCGTATTCTCAATGGAGCGGTGCAGTACTTTAACGGTAAGGGTAGGGAGGCAGCTCATAAGCATGTTTTTGTGTCTTATGTCTGGAGAAACTATTACTCAAATATGATGTAGGGTTTTGCAAGGACCTGCGATGTACGTTCAGTAGTTTAAAGAGGGGCCTTCTTGTTTCTCCCACGTATTCTTGCCCACATCCCTGACATTATATCAGATATACTGGCCTCCGGAGTTGACACATTTCATCGTTAGAGCAATAACCCCAACCCTTCCTCTCGCAGTTATCCTCAAAGGGTCTAGAGTAGGTGAGCAAGATACAGTACAAATAAACCAAGCAGTAAGTCGGTACAGTACAATAAACCAGAGCGGCTCTACAATGGAGCCTCTCGATAAGCTTTAATTTGTACCACTTCAGGCTGGAGAAAGGCGCTTGGCGCCAAAGGTTCGCCAATAAAGCTCAAAATTCTTCTGCAACGATTCTTTTGCAATCGTCTTTGCAATTTTGTGGAAGTCTATTTGAGTCTTTTGGAATAAATTTCGCAAGTCTCACATTGTTCAATACATATTTAGATCAAAATGAGGCTTTGAGACAAGGTAATGCTCAAGCTTATCCAAATTTCGTTTTTTTTATTCCACTCTTTCCGGAGATACTCGGCTTCCACGTCGTGGTAGTATTTATTGCTCACCCTGTACAGCATTGTACTTCTAAGTGCAGTTCTACCGGGCTGAAATTTTGTGTCGTTTTAAAGAGAAGAACAATAAATTGAACGAATATATCCGTGTGGGGTCTTTCTAGAACGCTTCACCGTGCGCAGTCTCATCACCATTAAGTGACTACGAATCCTCCATGGTAACAGTATGAAATCGAATGGGGCAGCCTAGACAAAAGGGCTACTTCGGAGCTATTGGCCCTTCAGTAATTTTCTTCTTACCTATTAGGTTGGCAACTAATTAATTGCGGATTTCTGTTAGAAAATCAAAGATCTTTTTCCATAGAAATAAATCACCTTATACTGTAATGTATTGCCCGTTTTTATCAATGACCTTTTGCTATCTTTCAGGTAGCATCATAATTCCGCGTTCATAAAACATCTGGTTTTTATCAGTAAAAAACTGAGTCAGGTACGATTTGACCTCATCATCACTACTGAAATTTTTACCACTCAAAGAATTTTGCAATGATCGAAACAAAAATAATCCGATGGTGCAAGGTCAAGACTATATGGTGGATGTGGCAAAACATCCCAACCAAGCTCCAATAATGTTTGCCGAGTGGCCAAAGACGTGTGTGGTCTTGCATTGTCATGACGGAATACAACACTTTTTCGGTTGAATAATTCGAGTCGCTTTTCTCGAATTGCATTGCTTAATTCTGTTCATTGTGCAATGTAGACATCAGAATTGATCGTTCGGTTAGATGGTAGGAGTTCAAAGTAGACAATTCCTTTGTAATCCCACCAAACTGACAACGAAACCTTCTTTTGATGAGTCTCAGCTTTTGCTCTTGTTTGAGCTGGTTCACCTGGGCGGCTCCACGATCTTTTTCGCCATTATTGGCAAAGACCCATTTTTCATCGCCAGTGATCATTCGTTTTAGAAGTGGATCATTTTCATCTTGTTTCTTTAGCAAATCGCAGATGTCAGTGCGTTGCATTAATGCGTTTCACCCAAATATCCAGTTTTGACACGTACCTAAGTTGTTCTAAATGCTTTTCAATACATGTATGTGATACCTGTAGCTTCTCCGCAATCTCGCGTGTTATACTGTGACGATCCGAATCAAGTATTGCCTTGATTGGGTCGTTGTCAACTCCAACTGGACGACCAGAGCGTTTCCCATCTTTGAGAGAAAAATCACCAGAACGAAATTAGGCGAACCAATTTTGGCACTGCCGATCTTTTAAGGCTTCAGCACCATAAACAGCACATAACTTTTTGTGAGCTTGCGATGCGTTTTTCCCTTAAAGGAAATAATAAAGCGGAATATGACGAAAATGAATGTTTTGATTTTCCATTTTTCAGCACACGCCAAACGAAAATAATGCAACCGATCAAGAAGCTTTCTTTACTGATTGATAACAGGATTGCCTACTATTAGATGACAATATGTGTTTAACATTTGGCCTACGCCAGTAGAGCTAAATATTCAACCAAGGCCATCTATGAGTGAAATCCGCAATGACTTAGTTGCCGACCTAATATATAGTGGTGCATATCGCTTAGCCCGCTTCCGAGAAGACCATCACATGAAGTTTTCCTTTCCCAAGAATGTCGATCTCACTGCTTGGAACAATGCCACCACTGCCAAACTATCGTAGGCTCGGAGAGTGGGAATTGTCTGTCTCATCGGTTTGTGGTTCATTCACACACGACGAGATTGACGTGTGCAACCCGACACCACTGGGCAGCACTCAGACGAATCCGTCACGTCTCGTAGCGATCCCCGGGGGAAGTCGTCGCAGCGAGGTTCAATAGGTCGTGATAGGCGCTCGCCATGCGCAGTTTGATGAATAGCATGTCCCGATGGGGCTTCGTAACCTCCCGCGTCAAACTACCGTATCATATCAGCTGTTTTTCCCGTGTCTGTCGCGCATATCCTCAGTTCGCCTTTTGCCCAGCTGTGCTGAGATTTGTGGTTCAAAATTTTTTTTGTGAAAGTTTAGATTTAACCACCAAGTTACACTGCTCTTTCAGTAAGATCATGCCATTGTTTCACTAAGTGCGCAATGAACCGCCTTTGATTTCCACATGAAATTCACTGCCGCCGAATAGTCGCCAACTTTTTTTGTGGACAGGCACCAATTTTTATGAATCAAAAAAAGTTTGCCTGCGCAAATCTTTGTGCTCGTCGTAGGGATTGATGAGATTATAGATAGGCCTGAGTGATGGATGCATTCAGGCGCTTTTTGATCGTTGGTTTCAACTCTATGAACTTCGTCTTTTGAGATGTCGGGGATGTGAATGCACATAAACGTGAAACTATGTTGACTTACTTACTTGGTCGGATCGGTCTATGTCCCAGTCTTAATTTTTCCTCGCCTGTGAGCCCATTATGAGTCAGTCTCAAAGGCTGTGGAGAGGTTCTTAGTAGTTCTATTAGGCAGTGAAGGAATAGATGGTCGATTTTCGCGTTATAAAGACAACCACAAATTTTGCAGCGCATCAGATCAGATCAATTGACCTGTTATGCTTCTTATGTGCAAGAGAATCGTTTCTTCCGAACTATACGGTTTCCCTGGGATTCCATAACTAATGAATACTGATGGTGTGAGAAGCCTACACGTGGAACCTTCTCAAGGGAGCGGCCTTCGCGAATAAGGGGGCATTAATCAAGCAGACTCCGCTTCCCTAACAGAGTCCGCCTCCTAGGGTCGACATTGCTGAGGAATGGCCGAGGCCTGGAGCAAGAAGTAGTGATAATAAGTAAGTAAATAAGTGATGATGCCTATTGTATCCTATTGATGCCGTACCGATTGATGCTTCGTATTTTTTTGTGGTGAAAACGTCCACCGATCAGTATCAAGGATTGCAATGAATGATACAACTGAGTTGCCGCTACCACTGCCTTCGAGAGACATCACACATGTGTGGGAAAGTACAACTGCTTGATATTCTATGTTTTGCGAGAGCATATTGTATGGGAAAATGCACGTTTGGTAGCACAAAAAACGTATTTATAGGCCTCTTTCTCGTCCATCATAGCCGTCACTAAGTAATTGTGGTTTTTCTAAACATCTGAACTGCTCGTTGAGGGAATCGGGAAGTTTAAAGGCCTAGAGCCCACCTTCCACTACTTTTCGCAGTTGTATTTGGAGGGGTTACACCGTGATAATAAACAAATTTGCATCATATTGAAAAAAGTGTGGCAGATCAAAAAGAGCCCATTCTGAGCAAATTGTACAATTTGAAAGTCTGATCATTTGCCGATGAAACTGCGACGACGTCAAAATTTTCCTCATAACCTAATATTATTATGAATTCGATTTGGAGAGTGTACCTACATATTGCCTTTGCTGTGGCGTTTCTTACCAGAATTTTACCCACTCATGTCCATGTACCATTCAATCACCCTTATATAGTTATGATGACGCGCTTGCATAGCATACCTAATCGAAAAATAAATGGGAGTTACGAAGTATTGAACAATGATTGAAATGAAAAACCTAACTCTTAGTACCTGTATTTTCCCCGTTGACCTCTTCAGTAGTATTGAACAATGATTGAAATGAAAAACCTAACTCTTAGTATTTTCCTGTATTTTCCCCGTTATTTTCCTCGTTGACCTCTATGTTATTCAGCGTGCCTCATCACTGCCGTATTGATCGCAGTCACGTGAATCTTTGATGTATGGCAGTTATACGCACCGCGTGACGCGCTCAATTGTGGGAGGTGATGGGCTAACATGGACCTCCAGCATTTATTTTTACTAGCTCTATTTTTCCTTTCTTATCATACATGCTTCTCGGGGGATGTTGGTAAGGAATTGAAAAAGGAGACGGCTGCGAGTTTTTTGATTCTATAAAATTTGGAAAAAATTTTCTTTGACAGGATCTTACAGAATTTGCACAGACACATGCATGCTGCTAGAAAGCTGGATGATTCACTTACACTTGTTAGTTTCCTCGCGAAACCGTCGAGCACAGAGGTGCCATTCCGCGGAACAAACTTCAACTACTTCCTTTCTCCTGGTGTTGCTTGACCTCCATCAAAATGTATTTTCACGCTTTTGCCGCTCCTGCTCGAATGTGCTCGTAATCCAGTGTGCCTAAAATTGTATAAACGCACCTAATGTTCAACTGTGCTCAATCGCTCTGACATACTTCCATGATGCTTCGCATCAGAGGAAGGCGCCATTCTCATAACTTAAGCCCTCAAAAAAACCACGAAGTTACCCAAAAATCGCCGTTCAATCCTTAGCGGCCGCCTAACACCTTGTTCCATTTTTAGTTTTGCTGTTCCTCACTTTATTTTCTCTCCGATTTTTTGCTACCCTTCCGAGTTGATTTGCCGCCATGGTTTCGAGGCTCTTGGGGTATTTATAAAGATTAATAAATATCAAATTAATGGATAGATAAGTGCACTTTATTGAAGCGAGTTGGGGACTGACTGGTACATTCGTTTGAGCGACATCCCATATTTGAATCGTCTTTGACTTTGAATTTGTCTTTTGTGCTAACCTAATCTTATTAAAGCAGGACGCTCGTGGATTGGACCCTTAGATTCCTGGCCTTTTAGTAAGTCTTAATCGTAACATTAGTCCTTACAAAACTTCAAGAAATTTAGATGAATCGCGTTACAGTGGCCCTCGTTTTGAATCGTAGAGATATTTGAGTACGCGGCTGGTCTTACTGTGCAATTGCTCACAAAGAACTTGGCAAGAGTTGTAAGTATGCTAATTCATTGAGTGGATTATGCATGTACACAGAAGGCTCCTTTCGTATTGAGGAACCTTTGCTGATTCGTTTCATTTAAGAAATTGAGAAGTCGTGCCACATGCATATCACCCGATTTTTCGTTTTCACAAGCGAATCAGATGTTCGCTGTCTGGAGGCACCGCGTGGAGTAAGGGATCAGTGAGAACTAGGAAGACATGCTTTCAGAAAACAAACATTTCAGTTTGGAAGAGGTCATCTAAAAACGCTGCTCGGTGTCTTATCACACACCCGGAGCACTGCGAGTTGCTCTTCCACGGGTGTGTGAGATATGACAGCAAACCGCGTGGCTGCCCGCGACGAGAGGCGTGGCCGCTGCGAGTGCCAGTGGCAGGACATGGCAGCCTCCAAGCGAGTAGTATGGCATGAGTGAAAGCGCAGACGTGACGCAGTTACGCTAGGGCGGTTCCCAAAGGCAATCGATACGGCGAGTCGTACTGGTGGCGCCGCGAGTGAAACGTCGCGAAGCGATTCGCTGTCATATCTGCACACACCTCTCTTCCACGCATCTAACAATGCTCGCGGTCGGCTGACCTGACCCCTCACCCGTCTGCATTTATCCCACCAGCTAATGATGCAGAGGAGCGCGAAAAGGAGGGTGTGGCTAAGGAGTTTCGGAGTTTCTTTCTTGGGTTTTTTCCCCTCGTTTTATTTCATTCTTTCTTTACTCTTGGCCTGCTGAGCACCCTATCCTCAATCGGCCAAATTTGATCCTTCCGATGTTTTATGAAGTCAAGTAGGTGATTTTCAGGTATGTGGATGGCCTTACCGGTGAAGTGCTTTCAAGATCTCCACCAATTCGAATCACTAACAAGGCACGCTTGATAGTTCAAGGTGAGTGCGACTCTGAGAGGTGCGATTCGGCTTGGAATATCTTCGTGGCGGTCTCCACTTGACTGTATACATTACTATATTCGATTCGAGAGTTGATTTCAATCATTAATTTCTTATTGTCTTTATTTGAATTTTTACTATTTACATTATTACATTACTTACTTCGATTCTTCTTGTTTTTCTGCCTTGAGAGCATTATGATAGCCGCGGCAGAGGAACAATTATCTTATTGTAATAAAAACTTTGTTAAAATTGGAGTGGCGATTTTTTCAGACATTTGCTACCATTTTTTCGAGAAAACCGAAGAATCGCGACGGTTACGGTTGGCCACTGGTGGTGAATCGAAATCAATTACTCTAGATAGTGAAAAACAATCAGCGGTAGTGGTAAGTTGAAACTATGCTTGCTTCCTAACTCTATTATTTTATGAACTGGAGTACGGTTCACAGGACACAGGTAAAACTCCCTCCTAATAGTTCAAGTCTTATGTGAGTCATCTACAGATAAAAGATGGCTAATGTTATGCAACGACCCCACCTATGTACGTTGTGATTCACCTGGACGTGCAGTGGGAACCACATGGATGTGCGTCAACACACTCGAGCTGGATCACTTAGTGGTCCCGTAGAGAACCAGTTACACGCTAAAAACGCAACACCCACCTCCTGGGTCTTTTATATGCCTGATTCGACTGTATTCACCCGTATCTGCAACATGCAACTTTAGCATAATACACTCATATTGGTGTTGTGCACTTTATTTTGTCTGAAGCATACCTTTTCAGATATTATTCTGATAATCTCACCTATCGATAAAAAAGCATCACCTTTTTGAAATTTCCAGCTTATTTTATTTTTCACATTCCTTCGTTTATGTTATTCGTACTGAACCTCTGTTCGTTTTTGGGTCACACTTG
Source organism: Trichostrongylus colubriformis (assembly GCA_963978905.1). NCBI lineage: Eukaryota > Metazoa > Nematoda > Chromadorea > Rhabditida > Trichostrongylidae > Trichostrongylus > Trichostrongylus colubriformis. The sequence continues at coordinate 32,360,395 of OZ022259.1, read as the reverse complement.
GGACAGGCACGTGTGGAAGGCTATTAGGGGCGTTTTCCAACAGCTTCCGATGTTCTAACAATAAGGCGAGGCAGCGACAAGCTTTTCAGCTTATTCCACAAGAGATGGTCCAGGAAATGCCCTTGTCTGCGACAAATGTGAAATGTGTGTCTGAGCAGAAGTGTCTTATTTATAACTGTGGGCATTTTTACACTGCTCATACAAACTTACCATGGCAGGTAACTAGAAAAGTTCTGAAGCTTTTCGTTCCGCCGCTTCCATTTTTGTCCCTGGTCTTTCCTTACGATGTACCGATCATCAGTAAATCGTAGAGATTCTATTACGACTATACTAAAGCGACCTTCACCGATTACTTCGCCTTTTTTTATATTTAATGCAAAATTTTTGTGCTTTTTCTCTCAGGAGTCGTCCACCGAGATTACAGTAATCTAATTCCTTTCAAAATTCGTTTGATGCCATTAAACAGCTGGCTCTTCAGCACAGCAGCAGAGCGCAACACAAAATTTTGTGCTTAAAGGCGCATTCCGCACTCGCTGATGGCTGGAGTAACAGTTGACTCTCCACTGGTTGTCGGCGGGTGGGGGCGGTCTTTCCACGCCATATTGCCTGCAGTGGGGCGTGGTCAATCCGCACCCGGCGCCCGCCAACCAATGGAGAGTCAAATGTTACTCCACCCATCAGCGAGTGCTAAATATGCCTTTAATGTCGATTTGCTTCTGTGTCCGTGACCACGTGACGGTCGGCTCTCTCCAACTTGTAGCTCTGCCTCCCCATACGGGCCACCTTGTGGGACGCTTTTTGAGAAACTGTATACTGTAACTGGGATTCATTTTTTTTCACGGTGAAACTTCGCGTGGTCCGTAGTCAGCAAATACAACGTGAAATCTCCGATGATAAAAGAAACTCACAATTCCATAGGCGGCCCTTTTATTATAACCATCACGGCTATGCCCTCGGCATACAAGATGGCGTTAGGCGCTCAACCCATGAGTTCGTTTACATGCCATCCGAAGTAAGCAGGAGGATTTATAACATCAAAGCTAGTTTGGAATTTCTTATTACATCCATTTTTTTCCCGAGGCCTTTGCAGTATGAACAATGCTGTGGTATACCGAATGAACTTTCATATTGAATCTTGGAAAGTTTCGTTTTTCCTCCATTCTCGAAGCACTATTAGGGCTGGAGAGTCAGACACTCCCAGATTAGTCTGTCAAGGCGATCTTTGTCTATTCGAACGGACCCTGCGAACATCATCAACAAAAGACCAGAATATTGTTACTAATTGTAAGAAAAGAGGCTGTTCAGCCCGTGTTTTACCAGGAGTAACATCTGCAGCAAAAGGGAATGAGTGCTGATGGCACTTCTCCGAACTCTTGAAAGGGACGAGGAGTTGTTCTATTCGGGCGCATGTGTGCACAAAAGCGCAAGACAAAAAAAATTTGCAGCACAGTATGACGACTCCAGTAAAATGGAGACAATGCTTTGGGGGGCCCGAATAAACTCTCGAAATTGTCACTCCGCGCTTCAACCTCCGGTAACTGTGTAATTGAGGCTAGGTCGTATTGCACTCTTAACCAGATCCTATGATTCAGGTACTACTATAACCGGTTTGGCTACTGAACAAATAGAAAATGATTGACAGTTTTTAAGCGTAGAAAAATAAAAAAAACAGTAACAAATCAGTTATGACACTTATTTACAAGCAAAGCAAAAAACGTCGAAAACCTCCTGAAAATCGGAATTCGAAATTTGAAATTGGTCAGCGAGCAAAAGACCGGATGACCCTATTATATCAGAATTTCACGCTTAGTGTCTACCGGATCATAAATAGCCACCAGACGATCCCTAAATGGCTCACTACAGCCACACAGGGATTTACTGAAGCTAATCGATGCGCAAGTTTTCATTCTGAGAAGGCAAATCTCGTGCTCGTCACGAATTCCAGAAGAACGAGGGATTTATTGAACCGCAAGATATGCGGTACAGGGTCACTCCGCAGTTATCATGACCCTTTCCGCTCCGCATCTATAGCTACCAATGGGCGCCGCGCCGTGCTCGTGTGGACGTCCTTCTATCCTTCAGGGCTAGCGAATGCGGAATGCTCTCGAAGTGATCGTGAAGGGAAAAATTTCAAATTATCTACGCCGCTGGATGAGGCTGGAAAGCTGCAAAACATGATGTGTGTACTACAGAGCAACATTTGGTTATCCTGTTTCAGAATATACTGTAGCTGAGATGAAGTTACCTTGTACCTGTTATGATCTTGCTAGTTGTAGAAGACCAAAGTCAGGCTTACGGGACACACAGGGGCTCTGGCCTCTTTGCTACAAGGAATTATTGCCGTGATCAAATACAGCATGGATTTCGCCCACCCTTGAATTTCGCGGCATCTGGGTGTGGCTAATACATGAATGGGCCTTGTGAAAACGTATCCTAGAAGCGCTGTTTCATGGGAAGTTTTAGAAAGGGAATATTTTTGTTTTTCTCAAATACCTCGTAAAACTTTGGAAGCCTGACCGAGATGGTCTCATAGTCGCTAATAATTGCGGAAGCTTAATCTTGGAACTTTATTTTTTTTGGTTTTTAAAAATTTTATTTTTTAAGCTGAAATGGATAAGCGTAGATATTGATGGGTCCCTTTCTCGAGATACGTCGGGTGTGTTGCAACTCTTTGACTGCAGCAATGGGTAGAAAAGGCGAACAAGCTGCAGCTTCACGTGGAATGAAAATAATAATGGAATGAAAGAGTGAATACTTTAAAATCAGCTTTCAGAAATCTCGTTTCCCCTATTCCGCCGAATCATCGCTGGATATAGCAATTGGCAGCACGAGCTGCCAGATACCTCTTGTTGAAGTCGAACATCTTTCAGGGTGAGTTGGAAGGTTTATTTGGGTGCTTAGGAGACTCTCAGATCGCAACTGATAGATTTTGTGCTTTTTTTTCTCGTGCTTTATTTGAATACTTGGCATACCAGGCCGTAGTATACGCCACGTATACAGTTCGCGCTTACGCGTATTACGGAGCTTGTTAGGTCCAGCACAGATGTCTAGGGTAGCCGACTCCGGTGATAAGGGCGTGAAGGCTCGGTGCGAGGAAAAGGATCTTCAAAATGTTATCCACTTTTATTGCAGTGTGAAACCCTCTGTTCGCATAAGGGAAGTGTTTCACCTCTTCCGAATCCTGTCCTCTGTGAACGAACATTTGAGCTCAGCAGAGATATTGTGTGACAAACTTGCGTTAACGCCCTTCACCTCGAGCTGCACGCTCGAGAAGCCTAGGCCTGCTAGCGTCGGGTGGAGATGGCCAACGCCATTATCATTTGATATCGCGTAGGACGAATTTAATTTCATTCATAGTGATATTATACATGTAAAATAACAAACAGAAGCAATCAAGTGGAACAATTAAAGTGATAGCAACCGAGAAAGTAAGAAAGGGACGCTCATCATGAAAAATGCAATGGATTCTCTCTTGACGTTTTAGCGGCCTCATGTGTGCGATTGCGGCAAACGACAAACTGCGGGTACTTACCGTGAGCCAAAATAGACTCCTCCTCTTGCCTTTAATTAGCGCTCTCGCCTTCTTCTATGGCACTCGTATGTCTGCATATTTCCGAGTTTCCTGACAAAAACGTTGAAAATCCACCCAGTCTTTCTTATCCTCCCGAAACTCCGCCCATCTAATTCCAACGTCGTTGGGGGCTGCTTAATGTGCGATTTGTATGGATGGCGTTCAAGAGACGACTGCCTACGAGGCGCTCCGAGAACATGAGCCGCGACATGGCATAACCCCGTGGGAACTCCGTGGCCGACGCCCCCCTCCCTTGTTGGTCACGCCCACTGAACAACATTTGCTTTCACATGGCTCGATGCTCTTTGCTTCTTGCAGGTTTCAATTTCTATTTGAGTGGTTTGAGTGGCCTTTAGAATCTTTCACACCATGACGTCATAGCATTCATTAGAATTGCTACCCATTCTTCTCCATTATTATTTGTTCCTAAGAGAAATGTTAGGTGGATGCGAATATTCTTCCCCCGACTTTTGTTGATATCTTCGCTACCCTGCCGAGCTTGTCCAGTCCACGTACGATCATCGACTAAATATAGCCGAGTATAGTTGCCGTTTCCCTTGTGGTTAGGTACAGGTCCTTTTCCACGGTAGAACGTAGTACTTCCAAATCCAACTCCATCGGTCGACCCGGCCTCGGAGCATCTTCCGAGAGAAAAATCTTCTATCTTGAATTTGGCGAACCAAGTCTTGCATGTGCGGTGAGAGATGACGCCCTCGCCTTGTGTATCCAGTAGCTTGGTCCTCTGCGTTTCGCGCGCAATCGTGAAGCAAATGTAGGGCTATGGCGCAGGTACGTTCTGTCACAGTGGTAATTGTGCGGCATTGTGGCCTGCAAATGCAAGGTGAATGAGTGATAGTTACTGTCTGGAAGTGTATCATGCACACGTCACGCACACGTAAAGAAGAAATACCAAGATACCAGCAAAATACGGAGGGATCAAACACGGGGGAAAATGTACGCATCGACCCAATACACTTATATTTGGCCTAAGAAGCAAGGAAATAGCGATGAAAGCGTAGTGAGTGCCGAAATCTTTGGGCCATAGCACGCCTCCTGAGAAGACTCTCCAAGCGGAGAGTAGAGCTTTTCATGAGCGAGTGGACTCGTTTTCGCACAACTTTCTCTCAAAATGCAAGAGATGGTGGTCTGCGCTACGTCTGTGTTGAAAGACTGCAAATTATCAATCGCATTTTCCAATTCTAAGGTGTTTCCCGGTTTTTTTTTCGTGCACGTCAAATTCTATCAGAGCTTCCTTTGGAGCGTCTGCCTTCCTCTATTAATCTTTTTCGAGCCTACATGCATGAAAACTGAGAAATAAAAACTTGGAATCTGCAAACGTGCAGAGGATGTGCTACGTGCCGGTACAATTTCTCTATGAAGTACATTCATAGGATCTCCTGTAGTGACAATACGATCAATATGATTCGCATCTTTTTTTCTTTTTGTGTACTTATTCACTTTCCACGTATTTTTTACGTCCCACTAAGTTGCGGAGTCTCAATTTTGTAGGTAAAAATGGTATCACATACCAATTGTTCAGCAGTAGTTGCTATGCACAAGCGCGGCGTCTCAGTTGGAGAGATTACTCACTTCCGCCAAGTATACAAAACAAAGGGTGATAAAAGAAATAATAGTACAGGGGCAAAATATCCCTGGAATGTTCCCCTAAAAGCAGGAGCAAGCTAAGGCCTATCACTTTCACCGTCATAAAAATACGTAGAAATCTCGCCTGAAATGACTGCACACATCCTGAAGAATTTCAGGGAGAGATGGGATGCATGTATTGAAGGTGATGGCGGACATTTCGAATGTGATATGTTATCCCTTGAGTCGAATCTTCTGATGGTTCAAACGAATAAAAATTTCATTATTTTGCTCTATTAGTGCAAACTTGTGGGTAGGTTTTCCCGTCACACTATGTAGACCACCCTGTACTTGTGTAGGACTTTCTTTGCTCCAGAACACATCAAGAATAAAAAGAACCCGCTCGAGGGAGTTTTTTTTGGAAAAACGTACAAATCAGAACAGCAGCGGCAGGACCAATAGATATGGCACAGCGTCGTGCCCATTCAGAAATTGACAAAACATCAGCGAAATGCAGAGGGAGTGGCGCGGCTCGAAAAAACGACCATTTCCGCGCCATTTGAACATTTTTCGCTTCTGCGCTCAAAAGCCCTATTGACTACCGGCTGAAGGAGAAATACGCCAGTCCTCTGAAGCTTTCACTGATGAGTGCCAGTATCTAGCTCTTTTTTCTCTTGTTGAGAAACCTTTTCTCGATACTTTACACTGAAGTGGTCTTTCTTTGCATCAAAAAGACGCTTCACTTGGTCCTCCCGCTCTGAAATATTCGATCTACATATATTCTATTTTTATTTTTGTGTCAATGATGTTTTTTGCAAGCGGTGTTTCGTAACAGGCTGGGGAATTAGATTATCTAAGTGTTCCTTGAAACTGGGAGCAATATCATAACTAGCAGCTCCAACAACTTCAGTACTGTCCTCGCCTTGGTCTTCCAACGGAGAAAGCCTTTTATTCACTATATCTTTTTGCCTTTCATTCATTTCACTGGTTCCGTGTGTATCTAGGAGACTACAGCACGGCATAGGGAGCTACGGGGTGGGTAAGTCACACTTGGCTGAATACTTGCAAGTAAAAAATTGCTATGCTGACCGCGAAGGTTCCTCCTCCGAGGCCGCCGAGCTGCTGCCCCTCCATTGTTTTTGTATCTTCATGACTTCCTTCTGTTCTTTCTTAGATGTAAATTTTTTTCTCAAAAATGTGTTATTTCCGGTGCGTATCACAGGTCGCAGATTCTTTCAATGTCTTGGTAGCCATTCGGCCATATCCATCACGTCTGTCTGGTGGACTAGCCCGACTAATAATCGTTGGTTTCACGGGCTATCAGGCACAAAAATTTATTCTCAAATGACCACTCCACTTTAAAACGGATAGCGCAGCCTTCTCGCAGTTCAACCGTGGTTGTACATTGCGCAGAGGACGTGGAGCCAGAGTGACTTCATCACCCAAAGTGGCCCACCCACTCTTGGACGAGCTTGCCCCATGCTCCGCTGTCTGTAGTCTTTCCCTATTACTCTCTCTTCCTTAGCTCTCACCAAATACTCTCGCCACCGTACAGCAAAAATGGAAAACATCAGTGAGAGCTCAGTTTTGGGATTTTGAGTCAGTTTTTTACTTGTTCCCTCTGATTCCTTCCCCACATCTCCCATCCGTTAGTGGCTCGATAATCCGCAAAAGTTTAACGAAAATTGTGCCCATTCAAGAAATCGGCCCATTTATTTTAATGTGTAAGCGCTCGGGAAATGGATAAGCATTCTAATGTGCACAATTAAGTGGAAACCGCGGAGACGGTGGTAAATTGCCCCAGCTTCTCCACCGCATCGTCGAATGACCCATTAGTTCCGATTTTCATGTCTAGTCCACTCTACCCAAAGCGTGCCAGTTGTGAAGAGATCTATGATGGACTGATTTCGAGTGATCTTGTGTTTTGTTTTGGTTCCGCTTTGGCGTAGAAATCAGGCGCCCACTATGAGGTGTTAGGGCCGTTCATCGTACTCTGGCCATGACTATGTAAACGCGGCGCAAATAGTAAAGGTGACCTATTGAGAATTAGCGTCGCTACAACACTACAACGTGAGCGTCCTCTAGGATCACGGGCAGTATAGGCCGGCCGAGCTTTCTGTCCACAGAGTAGGTAAAAGAATCATCCACGAAACTTCTTTTACCCACACATTTATGTTGTATTTGCACACTAGAAGTCACACGCAAAAAAAACTATCCTGCTGAGATATAGCTTTTCAAAGGAACATCTGATCAGGTGCGGCTGTCCGTGTAGGCGGGGGCGATAGAGCACTGTGAAGTAAAGGGGTGGAGATCAGTGACCGGAGACGCTGAGTAGAAAGCAAATCAACATTCAACGCGAAATTCTGATTTGCGCTCCATCCTCTAACAGCTATTGCTTGGCGGAAATTCGAACGATTTGCTTACCTTTCAAATCTTCGATTTGTGAGTTGAAACGGGAAACTTTTAGATTATTCTCGTGTTTCTCTTCGAGTGAGTCTCTGGTATAGTCATTTATGGTTAGAGAAGAATAGAGTCCCAGGGTTTTCGTGGACGATTCTCCGAATGGTAAAAAGATTTGTGTGGAATGTCGAAGCCGTTAACTAATAAGTTGGGCCTCACACAGTCTTCGTGAAGGCTGGATGGTATACAACTGCGTGTCAAATGGTGGATAAATTGCGTACGAGACTTCACTTCTCCCAGCGCTTTCAAGTATGAAAAGCATACCACGTTTCACTTCTGCGTCTTATTATGGATGTAGTTCCACGATGATTTGACGTATTTCCTGCTGCTCTAGAGATTTCCATGTTCTGGTATACTCCCGTCCTCTTGACTTATTATTTTTACAGCTGACATGGAAGGCTCCTTCTAATTAATTTTTGCTCTGTTATACTCCATTTCGGAGCGCCTGATAAGGTGTGGCTCACACAAGTCCGTAGGCCACGCCCTATCAGGCACTTCGAAATGGGCTGTACCCCTCAATCGCCTGTCATAAATCGGTATGATACTATCGGAGGTATTTACGCTCTGTGCGATTTCTGGAGGTTCTGCACGGATATGGTGGTTCCGTAGATCCTGCACATTAACCAGAGTTATTGCCTGAAAAGTTTACAGTCCATTTCAATTACGGCTGACAGGGCGAGGCCTACGGACTTGTATCGATCTCTCTCACCCCGCCACACACTCTCACCCAACTCTGTGGGCCACGACCTGTCAGCCTACGGAACTGGACTGTACCTAAACAGTTAGATTACCTAAACACTAACCTATCCGATCGCTGAGCCTAACGGATCAGACAGGGTTCCGTGCGAATCCTTTTTATTTCCTTCAGATGATTCGATTTCATGCGCCGTCGGCCTTTGTGGAATGAAGTCTTCGAGGCTTTTCCTGCGGCGCATAGCAAAAGTTTTCGTCTCAAACGGCATCCGCAAATTAGATTATCTGACAATTCGTACGGCGAGGGATTGAGGCGACAGCAAGCAACGGGTTACTGGCTGCCCAAACCAGGAACAATAGACTAATTGTGAGCTCCGCAACCGAACTCCTCCGCAGTGATAGCCTTTGGTCCAAAAGCGACTATGAAATTACACTTCAAAGACGGTTAGGTAGCTGGCACGTTCCCTGAATACATAAGTGCCATTGTCGCCTTGTGACTTCATCGCTCAACCAAAAGACGTTAACCCCTTTTATATGGCTCATATGTAGCCTCTCGTCCAACAAATGTCACGTGATCGCGCAAAATATAGGAGGCCAAGTGGTGGCGATTAGACGCCACTTGGCCTAAACTTGAACAATGCTTTCCAAAAAAGGCCTGGCCAAAGACGTAAATTTACCCATTCACGCCGCTGTCATGTTTCACCTATCCATTCACTATTCATTTGCCCCTGATAGACCAGATTTCTGAATTCAACAAAAGACTGCGGCTGAGTAGTCCTGCGAAGTTCTCCCTGAATTCACTTGATGCAGGGCTGCAGGCTGGAATTAGAGAAGCTCGGATGCTGCCAAAGTATCTCCCGTCAAACCTAACGTCTTGTAGAGAGAATTCACAAGATCCCCTCCCGCCTCTTTCGGAGCCAGCCGGTGCAACTCTCTTGTGGTACTCAACTCCCTTGAAAATTACTGTAGAGTGGGGACGAACCAGCTAATTTATGAGAAATGGGATTCGAGCTCACGATATGGTCTCAGTCAATGATTAACTAATTAAGAGTTAATCCAGTACACAATTAATAAATAAACCCTTCCATTTTCAATCAAGTAAACCTACCCTGCCGAGAATTTCTCGACAAACGTTCAACTGCTCACCCTTGCAGTGATTGTTTCTTTGATACTACAAGAAGGAAGGCCACTCTAAATTAAATTTCACGCACTCACTCTTCTTCTCACATTTGGCTGACCACATTTCACTTGCTTTGCTGTCAATCATTGCTATACCCGTTACGCATTCAAAAGCGGCGGAGCCCTGGATTTCCCTCAATTGACGGTGACTTTTGAAAAAGTTGAGCAAGACATTGGCTTCTCGTACTTTTTATAAATGTAGTTACCTTTCCTTTGGGAACGCTACTCAAAGGCTCTATTGTGTGCATAATGACGAGCGAACTTAGTGGGGAAGGGCAGTTCGCGTACCGCTGCCGTTCACCCCAAGTTCCTATACCTTGCTGCCATCGACTCACATCCCATGCAATGTTTGAGTTGAGTAACTCTTTGATTTTTTTCAATCGGAGATTGCCTTAGTGCAGGTTCTAATGTGATATATTCTGCATTGTTGAACCAATAGCAAATACATAGTACATAGATAGTAAGTGTAAAAATTCGAACGCACTTTTCCATGCTACGTGCTTTTCGTTCAACCAGCCTGAAACATGATTGCTTCAAGTTTTTCCTTTTTCTTCTTCTTTTTCTTTTTCTGATTTAGCTTTTTGACCGTGCTCCTCTTCCTGGCTCTCCATCTCATCACAGATGTCTTTTGCGATCTTAACCGCTCCCTGTTTCACACGTGAGAGACCTGAAAAAAATGTAAAGACCGTAAGTGATAAGAATGATCGGCCTGCTCTGCCATTTTGTACGAATGTTTGTGTGCCGATGGGACGGAACTTTTGGTTATTCTGGGCTTCCAGGACTATTTTCCATGAAGGGTCGAGTGACTGCAGGATTCTTGGCAGTAGGTCGGTCGTATTGAGTTTAATGAGCTACTCGACCGGTGAAGCACTGCAGCTCGAAGTGAAGCGCTATGATCGCGATGAAGGCGACAAAGGGCTCTTTTCAACGCCAATTTCGCCACAGATTAGCTCCTCACATACAGGATTTTCGTTTCAAGAAAACTTTGTGCTGAATTCTACTTTCTTCATTGCCTCTTTCTGTGCCTTAACGTCCATGTAACATCTACATAACGCTTAGCGTTTGTAAGTAAAGCATGTCAATATTCCTTTTGAGCTCGTACCTTGGTAGGTGGTTGTGCAAAATTTTCAGAAATTTCTAATCTATTCGGAGACTATGCTGTGACCTCGAATGGAATCGCTTTTCTTCGAAGAGCTTCTTTCATGCGCAGCTTACCCAAAAGGAATTCCCTTTCTTCTTTGTCATTGAAGCATCAAGGAGTTGTTTTGAGAGGTGCCCTTCTAAGTTTCCTCTACTTGAATACGCATAGGCGCAATTGTTGACGCTCATCCACAATAACACCCCGTAACAATGAGGTTTTGGAGATTTTCAAGGGACAAAACATTCGAATATCTACGCGTAAATTGCGTTTCGAATTCTGTGCCCTCCTTGCGAAGGTGAAAAAGGAAAAAACAATCACCGCCAATGAATCCCTTGATGGGTTGTGCCACGGATTCTGTTTGCGATTGAAAACGGGAACGCTGCCGGCCCAGAGGACCGATCACTTGTCATGTCAGTTGAAGTTCAAATCAGTATTTTATCATCCCAAACGAGCCTGCCATCACTTCATCGACCCCGGAGCGTGGAACATTTCAGTCTTTGAACACTGATCCAGGATTTTGTCTCTGAGCCATGCAAGTGAGTGTGGAGATGTTGGTCACTACGCTAGTGCGAATTTGGTTCGATATCGGTGTTTACTTCAAGCGCTGCGTCATTTTCCGAGATTCTCTCGGATAAGCCGCCAAGGTCGCAGCACCCCGTTGCACTGCAGGGACTGCGACCCGCAATGAAGCATTTTACTGGTTCGTTGTTAGCTATTGTCTTTCCCCGTGAAAAAAATGTGCAATCCAACGGCTCCACAAATTCGCATGGAAATGACATGTGTAGCTTATTCGCAAATAGGCACGCAATATCGGTCTCTTTGAATTCTGATCTTATATGCACGTCTTTTCAATGAATCCGAATTTATTTACTTTTTGTTCAATATATCGATATTTCAGAGACCTCAATATAGCAGTGCAATCGGATCAGCGCCATTCTTTTACCGCTGTAATTTCCGTGTCTATAGAGCCGATGGATGCGGAAGGTAAACCGAATTTATTTCATTTTCGGCTTTTTATGCTTCGGTTTTTCCACTAAGCCTCATTTGATTATTTTAAAGCGATTCTTGTTTTTCTTATTCCATGAATCAGCCCTCAAATTGCAACACATTTAATAATTTACTCATCATTGACCTTTTCTTTGTTCAATTTTTGTAAAAACAAGGCTCTAAAGAGGTGAACTTTTTGGCAATACAGCCATAACTGTACTTCAGTTATGTCTTTATGTTAAATCAGCTTTGGCTTCCGGTGGTGATAACACGCAGCTACGCAATTTTGTAAAATTCATAGACCGAATAACTGTTAAAATAAAGATGCACAAAAATTTATCCAAGCGCTCAAAATTATCCCGCGGCCAGCCGAGTGTGGTCAGACGCTCTAGTTTGAAGGTGGAATTACCTACTGGACGATGATGAGAAAGGTGAAAGACTTGGAAACACCCAAAGAATTGCAAGGGTTCGTGTGGAGGAGTTTTCGATTGTAGAGAGGAAGGAGTGCCAAAGGACGGACCACTCACTCCGATAAGAACACACGACAAAGCTGAAGAGGCGGCGATAGTATGTATTAAGGCTGCGTTCATACTCAGCGCTAGCACGGAATGGCTGTTCACAGCCAGCGAGGCAAAGGGAGGGGGAAGGTACATAGAAGACACTGGCAAAGAGGCAGAATGGTATAGGCGGAGACCACAAACACGCAGCCACGTCGACACCGCAGATTATGAACGCGGCCTAACAAGAGCTTTAACGACAAGTCTCTGAGATATTATTTGGAGCAGACTTGTCAATTAGGCGATCAGACGATTGGACGATCACAATCAATACGTATCTTGCTTTTTCCGACTGATCACCTCATCGATACGTATCTTTGGTCTTATCTCCCAATCGCCTGAATTGTCTGAACAGTGCCTCATCGGAAGCAGTCCTTGCAGCCTCGTCACTTCTCTTCGAGCCGCGAAACCTGCATCACTGCTTTTCGGGGCCTCATGGTATTGATAGAGGGCAATAGAGGGTAATAATCAACATTCGCTTGCAATGAAATATGCTTTTGAAATGCGACGAAAAGTCCTCGGTGCTCCTCAAATACAGCTGCAGGTGCATTGAATAAGTGGTCCTGCTGAGGGCGAGAACGAACTAAAATGCCCAATTGAGTCGCGGGTAGAAATATTGTGATAGTCTTTGTTTCTCTGTGCTCTTCTGTCCCACCGTGGCTTCGTTTAGGATTGGTTCGCATTCGTTCAAAAAGCAAACGAATCGATGACCCGAGTATTCGCGTATCGGTTGTATCGGCATCGTCATCGGGTAGTTCGATGAGTCAAGCCAGGTGAGCTACTTATCAGCAGATATTTAACTTAATTCCACATATTTCCACATTCCCTTTCTAGTAGATGATTTACATCAATTTTGAAGACACCGGGAGAGGCAGCTTTGGCTTACGGTATTGCAGTTCGTTCTTTTGCCGTCATTGCCACACGACGCTTTTCCAGAACGTCGAGTGTGTTCACTGGATATTTAGCTCAGACACTCTTTTTTCTTACTCTTCCGCTTATTATTTTCCTCATTGATTCACTTGTTTATTGCCCTCAAATGTATGACTTGCTTCACATCATTATGAATGAATGAAATACATCCTACGAGACAACAAATGACATCTCCCGCAGCAGTAACTCGGAACAGTGGTATGTGCAGTTCGCAGTGATGCACGGAAGATGCGTAGAGAGACCACAGCGTTGCGCTTTCCAACCAAAGTTTCGCTACTGATTACATTTTCTGCCGTTGAATAATCGTTCCAAGACCAACATTTCTTCCCCATTCTCTTTTTGCTCTATCCATTTCGGTACCTTTGAAGATCTGCTGTGTTGACACAATCAATAGCACATTTTCATATCGATTTGGCCAAGTGATAAACAAGTTTCAGTTTCAGCTCGTCATCCAGCTCATCTGCCCACCTTAACGATCTCCCACCTTTACCAGCCGGTAAGTGAAGCTGTCGCCTCAAAGGCTTCATTCACTGTGAAGCAACAATTTCACGATGCACACAAAAATTCCACCTTTTCCATTTCAGGTTGGGAAGCGTGCACAGATCGAAAAGGTAGAACCTTCTACATCGATCACACCACAAAACGAACCACCTGGCAACGACCCAAGTCTGAGAGCAAGGAGGAGCATGTGAAAAGGTGAAATTTGCAGGATGCAAAGGTCATTGGAGAGAATTGATCAGGTGGAGGTCCCAGACCCAGATGGCCGCTAAATGCTTCTTTTTACTGTTTCTTAAAAGCTTCATTTCGAGCTAGTGGGATCCTAGAGGTAAAACCAGTATTGGGTAAATCACGTTTATGTCCGATCTGGTTGCGCTCAAAAGAATGTTAATAGCTGACTGATTAGGAAGCAAGAAGTATTAGGTTGTCCCAAAAGTCTTGTAGGATTTTTTCGATCATCATTCTTTATTATTTTTTCTTCCAACAAACAACAATTAGGCAGCGTTGTATTCACCATTTTTACCGACAACACTCTACCACCTCATAGGTAAATCGTTGATTCCCTCCTCCCAGAACTCTGAGTTTTGAGAGTCGAAGAAGTCGGCGATCGCCTTCGCAAGCAAGTCATAATCAACGAATTTTCTCTCGGCCAGGGAGGATTCAAGAGGATGGGTAAGGTGATATTCAGAAGGGGCAATGTCTGAAGAGTCTGGCAGGTGGGGCAGCACATCCCAGCCGAGCTCCTATAGCTTGGTCTGGGTACTTTTCGCAGAATGGGAGCGGGCGTCGTCATGAAGGAGGGTGTCCGCAGACCTTATCCGACGTTTTCTCGAACAGCAATGGGGAGCTACTGAAGCTGGCGGGTGTATACGGTAGCGGTGACTGTCTCGCCTTGTACCAGCACCTCTTGTGAGAGCATTCTTTCCGCGTTCCAGAGGTACACAGTCCTGAGCGTGGTTTGTCTTCCATGTCAATCTCGTCGTTCTGAAGCCGATCAACCAGCGGCGCACGGTCTCCTAGCTCACACATGCCTTGTACAATGCAGGGTTGATGGACTGGCAGACTTCCGTCGCTTTGGTGCCGCAAGGCCACCCATAGTAGGTGACACCGTTGGTGGCTATCTACTACGGGCATTGTAGCTCTCTCCACGGAATCTGGTGGGTTAATATATATTTTGTTAGGAAGCTCAGAGAACTTCCTACCATACTCCCAAACCGCCTAGATCGGCCTCGAAGTAAACAAGAGTTATTGATTTTTTACGAAGAACTCCTACAAAACTTTTGGGACAACCTAATATACCAGGAGAATGATATAAAGGTTCAATACAATGGGTATGAACCTAGAACGACCTAGCAATTTTCATAGCTGGCCCTTCCGCAACGCACGCAACACATTGCGGCTCCTTTATTAGCAGTGTACATACTCTGCGACAGTCGATGAGATCACTTCTGTGCGAGGGACAATGATAGAGTCCCCATCATCTGGTACTCCTTCACGTGAACGTTATATTTTCGACCTTTCTGTGTCTCACTAGCTCTGCACCATACACTGTCACCCATTGTTGAAAGCGTTGCGTATCTCTTGCATCGCGGCGTCAGCAGTCACACGATCTTACCAATCGATACATATCTGATAATTATCCGATTTGCGAGAGCATCAGAAATTGGGCCCAAGGCCATACGCCAGGACAAGTGCGGCCATACGAACTCAGTCATAAGCAGTTTTATGTACCCTAAAGTCTGATAGATAAGTCCGCCCGCACGCGATGTCACGCGCGGCAGCGGCGAACGCAGGCGCAGTCTTCGAAGGATAGGATCGCGATACACCCTACATTATTAAAAACGACAGAATCGTAGAAAATGCTTATTCAATCATTTCTAGTATCTAAAGATACCACGTATCAAAATCTTCGTTTAACCCGTAAAACTATGATCATTCATCTAAAATTTTCTACGCAATCTCCATTTCATCGTCACAAACATTCATGACATCTAAAGATACCACGTATCAAAATCTTCGTTTAATTCGTAACGGGTAATTGAGTAGAAACTGTCGCAAATTAAAGCAGCTCCGTAGTTCGACTCTACGTGGATTTATCGATGAAATCTTACAACAGTTTTATTCGTCCCGTATACTGCTGACCATAAGTTGTTCAGGCATTTCAAAGAGCCCGATGACTAGAAGAAGGACTTACATCAGGTGCCAAACTTGACGCGGCCAGCACAAGCAATTAACAGGGGAAAAATAAGGTGAAAGGCGCATGTCCGCGAGGCTTTATGCGCCATTATCATAACAGGAATAAGGGAAAGTTTTTATTCGAACCGCTATTTCATCGCCAAAACCATCCTTGCATAGAAACCCCCTATCGAACAACGATTCTCCTCTCATTCGTTCATTTTCCTCGTACTCGCTTTTATATTAACAAATACAGTATCAACAATATTAAATAACAAATACAATACAATACTATTAGGTTGATTCATAATAAATCGGACAAATGGTAGTGATGATTTCTAGAGATCATAACTCAGTAACGAATTAACGAAAATGGACGCGCGAGGTACCGTTGGGATGAGTATGAAAAGCTCTTCAAAGTACCGCAAAATAATCACTCCAAAGTAAATTCATTCCGCCACAATGCCGCACGATTTCAAGCGGTCCAGAGACCACATCCGCAACGTCATACTATTTATATCGCTATCTGTCCAGGAACCCGCGGATATCGGGAGACGTCTGATAGAAGTTCACAAAGAGCATGCCCCCGGCAGAAGTACACTGTAGTTGTAGCATTCGAAGTTTGCGTCAGGCGACTATTCCATCGAAGACGAAAACCGCGGTTGGTGGAGCGTACACGGCGTAGAGTACTGGGAGCTGCTCGATGAAGGTACCACAGTATCCGCCGACGTCTACGTTCGTCAATTACGAGAATTGAAGGCCAATGTCCAAAGTTCGCTACGGCGGCGGTCACATGTCTACTTCCAGCACGACAACGTGTCTACTTCCACAGACCGCACTTCGCAAGATCGACCAAGGCCGAGCTGCTGTCGTACAGTTGGACCGTACTTCTATACCCACCGTACTCCCCAGACCTGGCCCCTTCAGATTTCCACCTTTCCTCCCACAGCCAACGCCACCTGGACGGCCAAGACTTCAAAACTCGCGACGAGGTCAAGGCGGCACTCGGCAACTTCTTCGAGCTCCAGCTTCCGGCCTTCTGGAGCAAGGGCATCCATGATCTGCCTATACCGTGGCAGAAGGTCATCGATAAAGATGGAGTATATTTCAAGTGAATCCCTGTTGTCGTAAAAAAGTTGTACGACAATGATTAAAATTGGTCAATTTGTCCGATTTATTATGAATCAACCTAATATATCAACTTGTTATAATACAATCCACCAACCTCACTTCCTCAGTCTTCTCTATCTTTGGTTCTTTCTTTCTTTCTGCCTGCGTCGCGCGCGACATCGCGTGCGGGCGGACTTATCTATCAGTCTTTAGGGTAACTTCAATCTCAGCTTTCGCGTAACAGAACTGCACTACGTGTTATTTACATTTTCAATCAATTGACAATTTATCCAGCCATTACTGATCAGTTGTCGGTTCTTGGGGTGTCAGGAAGAACCAAATATGCTCTTTTCAGGTATTCAATGGCGCGTAGAACGGTTGGCATAATCCCGCCGTCTACAAATACGTTCGGTCCTGCACATTTTCTGCAACGGTCGGATTTTGTCAGCTTACTACATGAAAACGAGGTGAGCGTTTTAAAGGTCTTTGAACTTTGGAACACATACTATCATGCTATGTGATGCATCAATTTCAGACCGCTCTTGCGGCCTATAATGCCTCGCCTATCGTCAAGCATATTGTGCATCGAATACGAAAATGCGGTGAACCAACGGAAAAATATGAACATAACAGGTGAAAATGTTTCAAAATTCGACTTCACATTTTTGAATGCTCGTTGAAGAAATCCTATCGCTGAAAGGGAACCTTTTCATCCCTATTTCTCCTGCTTATCTATTGAAAACTGATAAGTATCTTCGTAAGTCGGTTTGCGCATACGGGCCCAGCTCAGGTAAAAGTTAGTCTAGACGCAAACCCAATTTGTCCCATTCAACAGCTTTAGACTCAATCTAAAATATGAAAACACGTAATTTACATAAAAATTGGGAGCACTACCGTTGGGAGGAGTGGGTGGGGGGATCTCATAGATGCTTCGGTGTTATGTTGAACGCATAAGCATCACTACCATGACAATCTGCTCATACAAACGTAGTTTGTGCCCAAGTGGACGGTGGAGGGAGTTACTTTCTCCCTCCTGCAGCTTACAATTATGTAGAAAGGTCGCCCATGTTGAGATGCCCCACCTCTCATTGTTCTAAGGTCAAAATACAGTAGCGCTCAAAAGTCTTCGGCGAAATGGTCTTTCACTAGGGTTTTTCACTTGTAACTTTTTTGCGGCTGGACCGATCTAAGAGAAATTTGAGTATGTTGTACTCGGAGACACTGCATAATTAATATACTGTTTTGGCGCTCAACGGTGTAGGTTACGTATTATATGAAAATTTTTGTTTCCTGAGTGCCATCGCCATGCCGTCCCGTTGTGCCGCTGTCATCAAAAGTCGTGGTCTTTCTACAAAATATTAATGTTCTCTGAGGCTTGCTCGTTTTGTTTTTGCAAAGAAAGCTGTTTTTCTTGACCAAGCCTTTTACTTTTTCTCGGTGGTCTTGTAGTAAATTCTTGTAAAAAACCATGAAAAGCGTCAAGGGGCACTCAAGTAGAGGGAAATGTTGGCAATAGGTTCAGGCACCCCGTATTAGAATTTTGTCAAATTTGGACAAGTAGAAAAAAAATTGTGACAAAAAAGTTTTGGCCGAAGACTTTTGAGCGCTACTGTAGGTGTTTTTGAAACGCCCATACTTAGATATTAGCTGAAAGATTTTGCGACGTCTCAGAAAAACGCGATAGCAGGAATTTAATAGCACACCACACTACGCTGTCGATTCTACTTGGGAGCCAGATACACCGCAATGTCAATGTCTTGATAGCGCAGTGTCTGTGCTGCGCGCTGATGTTGAGGCCAGCAAGGGTTCGATTCCCGCTCGCGTTACATTCATCCAATCCGTGCAGTTTGTATTGCTACGGGTTTCAGCGAGTAACGCGATATCATTCGGTGCACATTCTGAAGCTGTTGTATAGTGCTGTAACAGTACAGGGTGTGAACGTACATACATTTCCTGTGCCCTTTATTGTCGCAGCCAATGGAATGGAAATTCCAATGAGAAATGAGAATTTGGAATGAGAAATAAGTCCGAATAATATTTAAAAAACGTTATGTGACCCTTTATAACCACGAAATTTCGACTATTGATTCTTTATCATTGAAAAGATCACCTATGTCCGCTTCTCGGCCATTGCTCTTTCCTGATCGCAAAATTTACGAAAGATGGAAGGCATCTTAAGTGTACTCGCCTGTTGAAAAACTGGTACACTTCAGACATTAATCTCACCATTTCAATATTTTCAGAGATTTCGTAGCGTTTGTCAATCTATTCGCCGACGATACACAACCATTGCCGATGAATTGGCAGGCTAGTGGACGAAACCCGGTACGCCAATCCTCTCTTGCGCACAGCACCGCGCACACTTTTTTATGACGCGTTTTTTTTATTGCAGACGGTCTTCATTGATCATGCTGCTCGTCGAACCACGCTTATCGATCCTCGTCTACCTGCTCCGACAATCGATCGCAAAAGGGGGCGGAGTGCTCCACCGGCTCGACGGCAAAATGTAAGTCGGTTCAGAACGATCACTGTGGAATTCTGTGACGAAAATCAGTAATTTTCTAAAGGGAATGAAACAAAGTAAGGGCAGAAACACAGTAGAGAAACTATTAGATTGATGCATGGTTGATGCGGCTTTTGAATGCTGTATTTTGTAGTGGAAACTGACGTTTTGACGTCAATTTCCAGTACAAAAAATACAGCATTAAAAAAGCCGCATCAACTATCAAATGGGAAGTAATCCCTGATCGCGATGGTGTAAACACTCCCGGATAATCATTTACACACGTTTTGCTAAATTTTATCGTTGTTTTTGCTAAATGAATAGAATGGTTTTAAATAGAAATGTTAAGAAGGTCGCGTTGATCATGCACCTACCCAAAAATAGAATGAATGTAATGGTTCCCGAAAAATCCGAGATGTTTCGTTTGGCCGCCAACCAAGCGAAAATGCTTCTTCTGATTGCATTCACAGTCGGCAGCATGATCGCCTTCGCCGCAAGGCATGGCCCAACGATCCATTTACTAGTTCTGTGTGTGCGTCAGAGCAGATGCATTGCCTATGATTCTGGAAGGAATACTGTGTGCGTGACGCATCGCAATAAGATTGCCGATCACTCTAATATCGTTGTCTTATATCTTGAAAAGTCTACAGTTTTTACAAAGAGGCTAAATTTAGTTGGACAAAAACGGGAACCTGTTGGATTTGGCAAGCCGCACCGCCGAGATAGCGCTACTCGTTGAGGAACGGTTACCTGAATTGGCGCCGAAGATTAGGAAAAAGTTGCGACTCATCGAGCGTCTCGGAGCCGTCGCGCTTGCTCGGCTCGCTAACGACGTAGACTTGATAACAGCAATCAGGTGAGTGATGTATCCCAGTGGTGTACGTAGTTGTGAAGTGTGCGGTAGTAGGGGTGTGCACCCTTATGTCGAATTCTCGCTTTGCCACGTCGCACTCGCGGCGCCGTCAGCACAGCCTGCCGCTGTCGGTTGGAATTCCGCTCAGGACGCAAGGGTCTGGTACCATGGAGTCCCTTCACAAATAGCTGTTTATCTCATCATAATCTAAAAAAGATTTTTTGTGCCCTGAAAAGACAAAATAGTAACATAAAAAGTAAAAAAAACGATAGCATTATGTAATATTATATTAGGGTGTCCACAAAGTTCGTTGGCCATTTGTAAACAGCGTCGCGTTACGCAACGCGTTGTGATTTTGCATAATGATTTCGCAATACTGAAAGTTCTCGCGATGGGCTATCTTCTGAACTCGCTAGCTCTCAGTTTCCTTTTCTGCTCTTCCCACAATAAAGCAGTGAAGATGAGTGATAGTCACCACTGCTACTACAACCTGGGTATCTCCAGACGTCAGGCCACGACCAGGAGTCAGCAGTTTGGTGATAACACCCCTTCTAAGAACTGAATGTCAAAATGGTGGACTCGCTTCACCAATGGAAACTATGGCATCGAAGATAAAAATCAGTGATGAGTGATAAAATCAGTGGCGTCGTCCACTACAGCATCCTATCCAACAATGCCACAGTGATGGCAGAGACCCTCTCTTAATAATTGCAGGAGGTCAAGGTGAAAGCTGTCGCCTTGTCCCAGAAACTTGGAAATCCGTGGTTGCTCTGAGACAACGCGCGCCCCCACGAAGCGAAAGATACTCAGGCCGTCCTGGACAGGCTGGGCATCAACATGGTCACGCATCCACAGTATAGCCCGGACATCAGTCCATGCGATTACCACATATTCCGGTCCATGCAAAATTTTTTGGACGGAAAACAGCTGAAGAACAAGGGCGACCTCGAGGACGTGATCAAGGACTAGGTCGAGTCGCGGCCGGCCAGCTTTTGGGAGGATCGAGTTGCTTCTCTACCCGTTCGCTGGCGAAGGGTGCTGGGTATGTATGGAGATTATATCATGGACCGGTAAGTTCAACTTGGTGAACTATCTTTACAAACTCTGGAAAAAACGAATGGCCAACGAACTTTATGGACACCCTAATAATAAGCCTAATTGAGAAATAATCAATCCGAGCGTAATACTCTGAAGAGAAAGCTGCAATGTACCAATCACACGCTACCAAAACCGGGGAGCCGTTCGCCGCGCGCGGCCGCGCGAAAATTCGGCATACCTCGGTAGTAGAAGCAGATAAGCGTGATCGACTGCCTTAATCCAAAGTAACTGTGGTCCTCCTCGCTTTCAAGTAACCTACAGTAGTAGCAATTATTTTCGTTCATTAACATTCCACGTAATCAAGAACCTCACGGATGTAAGTGACTAGTACCAGAACATGAATAAGATCGGCAGGAGCAATCGCGGACAAAATGTGAATAAAGGAGGTGGATTGTCACAGTGGTACAGTTTGTGCCGTAAGAGTGTTAAAAATCGCGCGAAAACGCGTTTTCGCGTTTTTTATCGTTTTTTCGCCATATATCGATTGATATTGATTATTTTTACTAAACATATATATGTTTTAGAATCAGCTCGTCGAGCTCTACAAGACGATACTACAAGTTTTTGATTTTCTCAAATTCGGTACTCGGCCATTTTTTCACATTCTGAAAAGTTTGAGGGAAAATTTCTTCGAAATCCGATGAACTGGTGGCGGAGTCTCCTCACATCCCTGATCTAGTTCACAGCTGTGTAAGAATTTCAGAGTTTCACTCATTTCAGACGAACACCTGTTCCTTGGTGTGGCCCTAAAATCGCCTCCGTGTATACAGCGCTGAAAAAACTACCTCTTAACTCATTTTCAAGCGAAGGTTTCCCATTGAAATGTACACCGTTCGATTCCCCAGGGAAAATGCTATCGAATGATATATAAAAACCTTGGTGTTCATAAAATTCTTTTTTTTCCTCATTTCCAGCCTTTTCCTTTTGTCAGTCCACTTCTCAAGCTCCAGTCCGCCGCATCGATCGATGTGCACGGCCATCGGGAAGCTGTGGCGCCATCGTGACGGCCCCGCGCTATCCACGTGCACGGCCGTGGGAAACTGCTCGGCGCTCCGACGGAGTCATCGATGGTGACCGCTCCCCCTCCCAGCCGAGCAGTTTTCCACGGCCGTGCACGTGGATAGCGCGGGGCCATCACGATGGCGCCACAGCTTCCCGATGGCCGTGCACATCGATCGATGCGGCGGACAGGAGCTTGAGAAGTGGATTGACAAAAGGAAAAGGCTGGAAATGAGGAAAAAAAGAATTTTATGAACACCAAGGTTTTTATATATCATTCGATAGCATTTTCCATGGGGAATCGAACGGTGTACACTTCAATGGGGAATCTCCAGCTGGAAATGAGATAAGAGGTACTTTTTTCATCAGCATGTACACGGAGGCGCTGTTCAGGGCCACACCAAGGAGAACAAGGGTTCGTCTGAAATGAGTGAAACCCTGAAATTCCTACACAGCTGTGAACTTAGATCAGGGATGTGAGGAGACTCCGCTGCCAGTTTATCAAACTCCGAAGAAATTTTCCCTCAAACTTTTCACAATGTAAAAAAATGGCCTAGTACCGAATTTGAGAAAATCAAAAACTTGTAGTACCATCTTGTAGAGCTCGACGAGCTGATTCTAAAACATATATATGTTTAGTAAAAATAATCAATATCAATCGATTTATGGCGAAAAAACGACATAAAACGCGAAAACGCGTTTTCGCGCGATTTTTAACACTCTTACGGCACTAACTGCATGACCATAAAAGTTTCGGATGAAGTTTATAAAAAGGTTGAAGTTTATGACCTTAATCAACCCCTTCTTTAGAATTCGCCGCGCATTTTAGTTCCATTCAGAATCATGGCGGCAGATGAATGCGTTTTGGCATATAGTACAATGACTTGCGGGACTCACAAAATGTGCAAGTCAGTGCTGTTATCCTCCCAGACGATTCTGGTACCAATTCATCTACCTCGGAAGCATTTAAGGCTTGGTTATCCTGGGCAAGCGCTAATGCGGGATTTGGTATTCGCACCATGAGGGTGAGAATGCGCACCATCTGTCACTACACCACCACCGTACGCTATGACCATATCAGAACCGAATAATTGCTACTAACAGTGAGTGTGATTCCTCCCCCCCCCCATCCTATTGTGCTCCTTGCGTTCACTTAGGTATCCTTAGAATACGTGATCAATCATCGTGGTGAGCATCCGAACTCCACGGAATTTACCATTCATATTTGCAGTATCCTCGACTCTGACGATACGGGCGGATCAAGTGAATTCGAAGAGAAGTTGAATCACTTCTATGCTTCGCTTCATCGTAGTGGCTACGGTAAAGGACCGCAGAAAGTGAAGTGAGTTTAGTGACGTCATCGGTTGAACGATTGTGGAGATGAATACCTATTAGCTCAATACTAAAGTAGTGGTGGGGGTTGTGACGAAGGGCTGTCCCCGCCGTTTTTACCGTAGAAACGGGCGTTTACGGCAGAAAGAGCGCGCAATGGCGCGACGCAACGCGTGTGCACTGCACGGTCGCTGGCCTGTTATTGCATCAGATCACAGTTATATCATATTTTATTTCCAGTCAGGGTCGCAGAGGTTTTAGGAATACATTTTTATCTAAATCCAATATTTAGTAAATTTGAAGACAATTTTTAGTTCGAGAAAAAGGCTTATCGGGCATTGGAATTTTCCAGCCATACCAGGATCGTATATTGATATTGGAAGACCCTAGTAACTGTAATCAATGATTTGCTAATTTTATAATTCTTCTTTTCAGATTTCGATTCAGCCGTTCGAATCTCCTCCAGGATGCGTTCGATCAAATCTTAGCTGCGGATCCGATCACGTTACGCCGGGCGAAGCTCTCCATAGCATTCGACGACGAAGAAGGGTAAGTAAGGTGTGACAGACAGCGTGCGACTTGTACTTGCCAGATAAAGGTGCAATGTCTTGTTTGAACCCAAAGTGCCACCTTGTGTTCCAATAGAGGAGACAGCCGGGGCTCTCGTATCCTGCCGTTCACCCCGAAAAGTACGACTGAAAAGGTCTATCAGAGATAGAGCACCCATAATGTCTCGAAGGTGAAACGTTCGAGGTTACGGTAGCAGCCTTCACGGTAGCTAAATGCACATGTTTACAGCCTAATGAGTTTATGCGCGGTAATGCGTCGTAATATATTTCGACCATCCTAAAATGAACTTTTACTTTAGCACGTATAAGAGTTCCTGTAGGCCTTATTCATCAGATACAACTTCTGACCCTCTGTTCTTCTGGATTTCACAGCAGCTTTATAGAATTGTTCTTCCTGATAGGAGTTGTCGTGACCGGCGTCACGATGGGTGACCGTGGGGGCGAGTGCAGCGAAGGCCGGGAATAAAAGGGGATGAGTCACTAGAACTGTGTAGCTCATCTCTGTTGTTCGTTGTCCAACAGCGTCTCTGTCATCTTATAAGATTTTTTTAATAGTAAAGCTTGTGAGAAATCGTTTTGTTATTCTTTCAAAACTGGGAAGGGCCGTACCACCCTGAAGCAAAAACAGGGGTGACGGGCGACGCGCACGACAGTAGCTGTCGATGTAAAAGCGACCCTGTACCACGTATAATCCTGTTATCTCCTTTATATACGTAACTGTAGGTGTGTATTTGATTTGAATTAGAAAAAATTAATTTTGATTTGATCGCGCGGTTCACACGATTAAAGGCACCGGGAGGGGGGCAAGGGCGGAATAACGTTTACGAAAACAATGGCGCCTGAAAACAAACATATGGGTTCGGTAGATACAATGTGTAACGAAACCAGCGTTGAAAAACGCGCCGTGAGACGGTATTTGGCCCCGGGGCGCGCTTCCGTCCGAACTGCAAGCTTCCGTGGCCGAGCCACGCTTCGTTCATTTTGAAGCTTGTCTTCGGCCTGATGTAACCTTATTTTTGAATTATTTTCTCTTTACTGTTTTCTAGTGACATATTTTACTTGTTTACTTATAGATCTTCTTAATTGTGCATTTCTATACCTCAAAATCTCAGAAGGGTCAAATAAAGTCGGGGGGAGACGCAACTTTGCGTCGACGTCGATGCTCCTTTCCCTTACTAGGCTTAGGCTAAAATTGATATCCCTTCCTCCCACATTAAAAAGCATCTGTCAAAGCATAGGTCTCATCAGCTTCAGCCTAACCCTAGGAAGGGAAAAAAGCTTTGACGTGGGTAAAAATTTTGCCTATCTCCCCCCCCCCCCCCCCCGACTTTATTTGACCCGTAAGTACATCTAGAAACAATATAAGAAAGAACAAAGTGAAAACTAAAAGGAAAAAACAAATCTATATTAGAACCATCTTCTTTTGGCACCATGCCAAGGCGTCAAATTGGCGAGTTTGTGCAATGGCGGCCACTCAAGCTCGTCCACACTACGTCTGTTCTACCGTAAGCCAAAATTACCCCTCCTAGTGTCTTTAAGATGAATCATTCACTAATCGATACGTACATATCTTATCCTTTCTGTCAATCGCCTGGAGCACGTACATCGCACTAATCGCGCGTTCACCTAAATCGCTTGATCGGTGTTATTCTTTTCCTTCCGACTGTGTCGCGCTAATCACGAACCAAAAAGAATATCTAATGCTTTTCGAAGTTGTACTTCAGCCTAATAATTGTTCAAAAATGCAATAATTAGATCAGTCGCAAAAGTTGTGTCGCTTGTAGCGAGCGGCACATCTGAACGACGATGAAGGACAGCTTCATGGGTATGTTGCCTTCTAGTGAGATCAGTAGTTGATGAACAACCTGGCGCATATCTTGGCGTAATAGATTTTTTCCGTTGTAGATATTTGCATTAACGACGTAAAAGAGATGTTGTAAGATGGGACTGGGGGTTCTGGTAGGCCTGGTAGACCGTGCCTTTTGCGAGACAAGAATAAAATGTGTATATAATGCAGCGTGACCAGCGGTTGATTTGCACTAGAGTTTGTCGGCAAGCCGCCGAGTTTTTCAAGCTAACTAGTTCTTATTCCTCTGGAGTTCCCTCATCCTTTCATGATATAAGCAATAAGTACAGCGCAGCAATTTGTATGCGGTACAGATATTTCGATGAATTTTCTTGAATTTTCAGCTTGGACTATGGCGGTCCATCACGCGAACTGTTTTATCTACTTTCACGGGAATTGTTTCATCCATACTACGGCCTTTTCGAGTACTCAGCGCCTAACCAATACACTGTACAGATCAGCCCTCATTCGAACCTTGTACAGCACGAGATGCAATGGTGAGAACTTTTTTTGCAATTCCTCGAAATCGAGCGCCGTGAGGTTTGGCTGTTCACAGTCACACGTTTATGAAAGCATAGTCATTGTAGTAGCATTAGACAGTTGTGTTCGAGAACGATGGGCGCCACGCCCACATTTAGATTAACCCTTCCCCGTTTTTTCTGAGCTTCTGCGTTTCGCAAATGCGATGGACATAAGAGTCTGTTGGTAGTGTTGTCATCAAGCCTACTGTTAAAGGATGGAACTTGCCGGACGAGTTCTCGGGCTGGCTCTACTTCATCGATGCCTTATTGATACGTTCTTCACAAGAACTTTTTATAAGATGCTCCTTGAACAGTGAGTTTCATAACTTTTACTTTAGCGATGCGAAATATACAGTATTCTACACAACACAGGCCACCACATTTTCGATTACAGTTACCCTTGCTATCATACTGCGCTTACAGTAACCGCTTACAGTAAGCCTGCCATTGATTTCTATGCACAGTATCTGGCGAGCAGAAGTCTGGAGAATTTTGGACTAGCTGAGAAACATGAAAAGAGCTCAATGTGTGAAAGAAGACGATGTGCGCAACAGCGACAATAACAATTTATCGCGCGAGGTTACTAGGTTACTGTAGCCGCGATAGCGGTCTTACCGCGGCACCGCGCAAAAGCTCATGTGGTCATGTTAGATTGAATGTCATCAAACTCGGTAGAGTTGACTTTTCTAGGCCTGTTACACTACTCGATCTGCAAGATGTTGATGCAGAATTTTATCGCAGTATGATATGGATACGAGAGAATCCTATCGATCCATCGCTTGGTATGACGTTCGTTGTTACGGAGGAGGAGAACGGCCAGGTAGAGCTCCGATCCCTTTGATCAGAAATATTTTCTTCTAGCAAAAGCTCATGAGCAGAGACTCACACGGCGTCACAAAATTTGCAGCGTGCCACGCGGGAATCGAAGCAAACCGGTCGCACGATCTTCGCTGTAGAAGATGAATATGAATGAAGGGGAGTGCGCATAAATGAATGTACTGAAAATTTGTGTGGGCGCTCTGTCTCTATTGAAACTTTTTGCGATTACCTCGCCCAAAACACAGGTCACAAGCAGGGTCACTTTCACAAGACTGTCTAGAAAATGGCTTACCATTTCCTTCAGAAGAAGAAAATCGTCGCTTTTAGAGGAATCGTCTACGGGAACTTGAGTTCCTTTGACACCAACAAATTTATATTGCATGTGCTTCACTACAAAGTTCCACGCGAAAAAAGGAACATTGCTGAGATAGAGCTTCTCGAAAAACCTCCGACGAGATGGCTGTTCGTTTGGGTGAGTACGCCAGGGAGCTGAGGGGGTGGCAGTAGGTAATCGTGGGCAGAATGATGGAAAGTAAATCACTGGTGCGCGCAAAAATTTGAACTGCGTTCCCCCGCCCCCCTCCCCCCTCACGACAAATGTCAAAAAGTGGTTTGGCGGAAATTCAAATGCGTCGCTGTTTTTCCTGCTTTTCTACTTCTGCAGTGGTACAAAGTTTTCCTGTCTTTTTTCCTGTTCCAATCATGCACTGTATGTAGCAGAATGATTTTAGGAAAAGTTAGAATCACGTTATTTCCGTGGACAATTTTTCCTTTAACGTCCACATTGCCTTCAACTTACCGATATTCTGATGTGTTAGTCATTTCAGATGGTGATCAGTTTCAGGTGGTCGAAAAAGAACTTCTACCGAACGGTGCTGAACTCGATGTGGCGGAGCACAACAAAGAACAGTTCATCTCATTGATGGTGAAATGGCGTGTAGAACGTGGTATTCAACGCCAATCACGAGCTCTTCTGCGAGGACTGCATCAGGTTTGTACCGCTTCGATACTGTACAATACATTTTGTAGCGCCTGATAGGGCGTGGCCTACGGACTTGGATGAGAGTGTATCAAACTCTCTCACTTCGCCACATACTCTCACCCTTGCCACGCACTCTCACTCTCGCCACTTACCAATGTCCGTAGCCATGTCCTATCAGGCGCTTCGAAATGGAGTACAGCTCACATTTATTACCGGTCAATTATTCAGAGTACAAGGTGTTCTACCCTATTTTTCCGACGAGAAATAATCGAAAATGGTCGGGCCATAAGTTTTCTTGTTTCAGATTATCGATCGTGATTTTCTACGTGTTTTCACTGTCGATCAGGTTGAGCTGGTGCTGTCAGGATCGAGAGAAATAGATCTAGAAGACTGGAGGAAGAACACAGAGTATAGGGTGAGATCGGACACAGTCACTCATTCCTTTGAAACTCCATTTGCTGGTGCTTTTATTTCACAAAAAATTTATTCAAATCCGAATAATGAACAATGCAAATAGTCATATGATTTTGAGACTTTACGATGTCAATTTTTAGGGTGGTTATTTCGATGAGCACGTGGTCATCGAATGGTTTTGGGACCGTGTCGCTCAGATGACGAACGCTGATCGGCTGAAATTGTTGCAGGTGCGTGGGAAAGCTGGGTGTGTAGCCTTACCTCGAATTTTCGCTTAGTGGCGTCGTACATGCGGCGCCATCAACAAGGCTCGCCGTGGCCAGCTGGACTTTCGCTCAGGACGCAAGGTGCTGGTACCGTGGAGGTCCTTCAAAAATAGCTGTTTATGTCATCATTATCTGTAAACAGTAACTTCGTACCATAAAAACACAAAATAGTAACATAAAACGTTAAAGAAACAATAACATTACGTAGTAAACAATTCTGATCGAGAAACAACGAGGCATAAACCTTCAAAGGAAGTGTGTGCAATGTACGCAATCATAAGCGACGAGATTCGCCGCACGCAGCCACCGAGAAATTCGACATAAGGCTACACACCAGAGATAGTTCGTTTGGTTGAAATTGGCCATACATAGCCGGGTATTACTCTGCAAAACTCAAATGACTCATTATCAGCATTGTATCTGCTCATGCACATTTGAACTTGATTTGAAATTTGTGCGCGAACGGCGTCCCTTTTCTGCCTTCGTCCGCACCTCCTGGTGGTTTACTTACAACTCGCCTCTTTTCGTTCGGTTCAGATCTTCAGTGAATGACCGGCATGGGTTGATAAAAAGTGAACCGTTGTCCTTTTCTGTCTTTGATCCATCCGGTTGAATGGAGATGTTACGTAAGTTCGAGATGCCTCGTAAGCTGTGTGCGTCCCCGCACGAGGTTGTCCTGCTATACACATGAATAATGTTTCTTTTGGCCTTTTGGAACCTCACGAAGGGAGGGTCAGGTATGATGCTTTTTTCTGCTCAAATCTCGCAACGCAATATGCTGTGAAAATTATGATGCTTCGGCGCTCCATCTCTCGTATACTGTTGAAAAGAGCTTCTTTGAGTAATTGCATTTGAGATTGAGAAAGAGGCTGTTTAAAAGGCATCGACAGGAGTAACTCCGGCAGATTGTAATTCCGGCAAGAACCTGAGAAATGGTTTCTCCTGCTTTTCTTCTTCCTTCCTTCCACCCATCCTTCTCGGAAACGTGCTTTTGCGTTCTCTGCATCACTGAATGGCGTGAAAAAGACAGGGAGGCCGTTTGCTGCTAACAATGCCAACAATGCCACCTCAAAGACGCCGGAAGGGGTAATTTCGGTTTACGGTAGAACAGACGTAGTGTGGACGAGTTTGAGTGGCCGCCATTGCACAAACTCGCCAATTTGACGCCTTGGCATGGTGTCAAAAGGAGATGTTTCTATTATAATTTTGTTTTTTCCTTTTGCTTTTTACTTTGTTCTTTCTTATATTGCTTCTAGATGTACTTACATGAATGCTAATGTAGTGGGAATGGCCACTACACTGCGCTGGGAGTCAGGTGCTACAACTGACGTTGACTCGCAGCCCGTCTCCTACAGCGGAAAACTCGGAAAGTCTTTGTGTTGATGCGAATGGGATGCGAATACACACCGCAGCGTTGTTCTTTTGATTCCTGGTTTTTTTTTGCCGATTATCGCTTCTAACCTTCAGTGTTCATTACAAAATGCTCATTTCTTTGCATCTTCCTCTTGTTTCGGACCCCTTCCGGTTCCTTTAACATACTCCATGTAGGTACTCCGATGGCGGGTCAGCACCCACCGCACCAAAATGCACAACACAAGACGGCGATTTGGAGCCTGTATCGCTCGTTTCAATGCGACGTTCGCCACAGCTCATCTCTTTGAACCTCGTGTCAACTTATGAGGAGTGTCTTTCACATACTGTTTCTCTCATGACCCCTGCTAAGGAGCAGTGTAGGGGTAATCAGGGCCGAATGTCAAAAGATTATAGAGAATACTGAAGTCCAGGTGCGTACTAGTACGAAATTGAAGAAAAACAGAAAAGAAGAACGAACACCCAAGATAAATTAACTCCCTTCTCGCCTATGACTCTGAAAGGGGCGTGCTCTGTTAGCGAAAGGGGCACGCAACTTCAAAACTAGCTGTTGGAAAAGACGGCAATTATAACGGCCCGAAGCTCTTATTTTCATCGGAAATTTCACCACATATAGTCTTCCTGGACCTGTAGCTTTCATTCTGATGATCACTTTGGAAATTGTCATTACTCATATTACCCCTACCACTGTTTTCGAAAGAAGAGAGTCTGAAAGGTCGAGTGAAGAATAGAGAGATGATGGGAAATCTCAAATTATTCATTAGTTAACAACATACCGACAGTTTACAGTTTGTCACCGGTACGTCGAGTGTTCCGTTCGAAGGATTCGCGATGTTACGTGGAAGTAACGGACCAAAGCGATTTACTATAGAGAAATGGGGTGAAGAGTCTGCTCTGCCAAGGTGAGATCTTCACTAGAAACACCCAGCAGTTTCATTGTTATTACTTATTGATTGGATGATTGCTCATGTAAAGTATTTCAGGGCGCATACGTGTTTTAATCGCCTTGATTTGCCGTCGTATCCAACACGACATATATTGAAGGCCAAATTGCATACTGCCATCACGGAAGGAATTAGTTATGCAATTGAATGAATAAATATTTTATAGATAAAAAGGCTCGTGGAAGCTCGCAATTACATAAGTAACAATTGATAGCACATGGGTGGAAGGTGGTGGTGACCTGAATGTCAGCCGAATGCAAACACAAGTTCAGCAATCATCAGAGAATGAAATCCTTCAAGTTTTCAAAACATGCTACCATCAAGATACAGACCATTCGATCGGAGAGGGAGATGATCCCGCCGGCGACCTGTACCGTTGGAAAGCATTGAAGGCACCGGAAGGGGTAAATTTGTCAGATTAAGGAATATGAAAGTAGGGGTGCTCAGCACTGCTCAGTAGAGAAAAAACGAATTAGAACTGCGAAGAACTTGAGAAACTGAAACCTGAAAATATTTTCCCCCTTTACGCTCCTCTGCATCTGTAGCTGGTGGGAGAGATGCGGACGGGCGAGAGGCTATATCAGCCGTCCGCAAGGGTTGTCCCGCTCTCGTTATGAGACCCCAACGTTATAAAACCTGCGCTTTTCCAATGCGAGTTTCGCCACACATCACCTCGTCTAAAGTGGAATGTTCGTATTCAAAGACATGTATTCCCCTCATGCCCTCTATGGCAGGAGTGCGGCATACGATGATAGGGCTTGACAGCATCGGTAAACGCTATGCCATTTTTCAGAAATTTTCTAATCATTTTTTCGAAGAATGTCATTCACCTTTATCCATTGAGCAAATGTTATCTGATTTCATTCATCAATGGCAACGACAGAAGAATCGCTCTCGCGGCCTGTCACGGTATCCTTTCAAGTCACTTCGTTGCGAAGTTAGTCTTCAGCGGTTGTATTCTGCGAGTTGGAGAGGTAGAAGGAAAATCGTCAAGAGTTCAGAAAAACAGCAAAACCTCTTCCACATTTGGTGTGCCACCAGAATACTTCTTTGAGTCGAGGGACCGAATAATAGGCGCTGCTCCCTCTACACTCTTATCCGGGGGAGGGGGGGGTGATGCGTGTGAACACCCATTAAATTTGAATGCAGACGTTGAATCCTGCATGATACGACTTATGAGGGTGCTATGATTAGGTTAGTTGTTTCATCCTCCTGACGGCAGTGGTAACAAGTTATCGACCAGAGCCGGATGGATGGTTAGT
The DNA here is from genome assembly GCA_963978905.1 of Trichostrongylus colubriformis. Taxonomy (NCBI): domain Eukaryota; kingdom Metazoa; phylum Nematoda; class Chromadorea; order Rhabditida; family Trichostrongylidae; genus Trichostrongylus; species Trichostrongylus colubriformis. The sequence continues at coordinate 32,327,731 of OZ022259.1, read as the reverse complement.
TGAGCTGGGTGATTCACTGCAAGATTTCGCTAAATGAGAGTGCGACTATGTCACCTATCACTTCGTCACTTCCGTCAAGTCTCACTATAGTGTTAAATAATGAGGAATGAAGTTCACATCCACTCCCTCCAAAGGTGTGGCGAAGACGGACACGAATTTGATTGTGAGGCCGTACCTCCAACAGCCCTGGTCTATCCGCCCCCCACTACTCCAACTGTAAAGCGAATTTCAGCGACTTTAGTCTCCAGTAACTAACTGCGATACCCAAAATTGAGTTTCGATTAATCGATGTACTTTACGAACTCCCAAGGCAAAAACAGAGTGGAAAGCAAGGAGTTTCCAGCAGTATACAGCAGAGCCGAATATTAGGTGGGCAACTAAGTCATTGCGGATTTCACTCAAAGATGGCTTTGGTTGAATATTTAGCTTTACTGGCGTAGGCCAAATGTTAAACACATATTGTCATCTAATAGTAGGCAATCCTGTTATCAATCAGTAAAGAAAGCTTCTTGATCGGTTGCATTATTTTCGTTTGACGTGTGCTGAAAAATGGAGAATCAAAACATTCATTTTCGTCATGTATTGCTTCATTATTTCCTCAAAAGAAAAAACGCATCACAAGCTCTCAAAAAGATATGTGCTGTTTATGGTGCCGAAGCCTTTAAAGATCGGCAGCGCCAAAATTGGTTTGCCCGATTTCGTTCTGGTGATTTTTCTCTCGAAGATGAGAAACGTTCTGGTCGTCCAGTTGGAGTTGACAACGACCCAATCAATGCAATACCTGGTTCGGATCGTCACAGTATAACACGCGAGACTGCAGGAAGCTAAAGGTATCACATACATGCATTGAAAAGCATTTAAAGAACCAGTTCACGATAATATGAGTACCCTGGTTCCACCAGCGAGTAGATAGCCCTTTCCATAAGGGTTAAGCGTGTGCCATCATCACAGCGCGAGGGTGGGTGCATTACGCGTAAAGAACATGGAACATGTAAATAAGATGACGGCCACCGTCTCGAGATGGCCCACACCCATCTTCGATCCAACCAGCTTTTGAGCGGTGGCTTTTACGTGTATGAGAGGCATGATATCGACTGCGATAAGAAATGATAGGAAATACTCCCATTGTAAAAACAACCTTATCGGTTTATCACGTAAAAACTTGTCCAAATTCCAATGGTCAGAAACACTTCATTTCCAAAGTTTTCGGAGAGTTTCCCGTTTTTTCTTCACACTTGTGTTTTTTTTGCACTCCCAGAGTCTTTAGGAGCGCGACAAGGCACGAAGATTATCGTGAATCGTGCCTTCAAAACAACTTAGGTAAGTGTCAAAACTGGATATATGGGTGAAACGCATTTAATGCAACGCATTGACATCTGCGATTTGCTAAAGAAACGTGATGAAAATGATCCACTTCTAAAACGAATGATCACCGGCGATGAAAAATGGGTCGCTTACAATAATGTCCAACGAAAAAGATCGAGCAGCCGCCCAGGTGACCCAGCTCAAAGTAGAGCAAAAGCTGATATTCATCAAAAGAAGGTTTTGTTGTCACTACAAGGATGCTGAGTTATGGGCAAAAGCTTCGGTGGCGGACGGGACTCGAACCCGCACTTCATCCTTTCCGGGGATATGTGCTAATCCATTACACTACCGACACCACCTTCACCCTAACCCAGCTTTCTGAATGGTATATTTACCATAGCTTATCAGCACTCACACCTATAACGTATGAGCCGGTTGGCCAATATCGGCATTGAACCGTGAAGCTGAAAGCTTTAGTAATGATTTTTATTTTGTTGTCAGTTTGGTGAGACTACAAAGGAAATGTCTGCTTTGTACTCCTACCATCCAGCCGAACCATCAATTTTGATGTCCACATTGCACGATTGACAAAATTAAGCAATGCACTCAGCGCTAAGGAGGAATATAAAACGCTCAGTCGTTCTACGAGGCATGTTTTCTTCGCGTGGCGCTGCTAAACAGCACTTCGTAAAGTTCTGTTGAGAAACTGCTTTTATTTCAGTCTCAGGCGATGATTCCTGAGATAAATGCTTACCACTTGATTAAATGCTATGGAATGCTCTACAAAATTTTCTGTGATGATGACCTTGTCCTCCTTCTCATTTTCGGAATTTCCTAGTCGTCGGTCGAAGCCGGGTCAAGCGTGGCGTCGACTGGAACTTCCAAGAAATACGACTCCTTCCAAAAGAGGTCTCCACACTTTCATTTTCAGGCATTTCTATGGTTCTCTTACCAGCCAATACACCTCATCAAGTAAAGTCGAGTATATACGATATTTTACACCAATATACACCGTGCCACGCGGGTCTTATTCTATACTCGCCTCAAACTTGGGTAATCAAACTTTAATAGTAAAATACCATCTACAATAAATCGACGAAAAGGTAAAATTAATCTACAAGATCAATATAATCAATATCTACCTTCTACAACGCACTTACTATAAGCTTAAGTTATCGTGCTCGTGTTTTATAAAATTGTACAACCGAAATTCCCCTTATAGTGGTCGTGCCACCCAAATATCATATATACTTTAACATAAAGGCAAGGAAAAATACAAAGAAGCGAAAGAAATGGCGCACGAGAAGGCCAACTGAGGCGGATCATGAGTAAGCGCTTTGACTAGAGGCAACAATCAGATAACACAAGAATTCCAGGAGATGATGCATTGTTACAGCTTTGCTGGAACATATCTTTCAACATATCTCCTACATTCTCATTTTCCTACACAAGCAATGGTTTTATAGGAATGAAATGCGATTTCACTTCTATTGAAAGAAACGTAGATAATTGAAGATCTTAAACGAATACTGGACCAGGATCTAGTAGAGTCCAGCTAGCCAAGCGTGGTTCCTTAGGCGAAATCCTTGCACCTAATCACTGCCCGTACCAGCTGCTCTCTGTGAGGATCCACTCCCATGGGCTGTCCTTCATGACCTGATGGTGTTTGCGCATCTGGGGGGGGGGGGGGGGGGTTCCTCTGCTCAATGCTTTCCAGTGCACTTTCGCATATGTCAATGATCAATTTTAGTTCCCATCTGCGTTTCAGTTTGTTCTGAAATTCTTCCGGTTTCCTGCAAATGCTGCAGTGACGAGCGAAATTGTCAAGGTAGTCATCAGCCTTATAGTAGTAGAAGCAAGCAGTTTGCTTTTTGCACTCCGTTGGGAGTGGTATCCAATACATTCGCGACATCGCTTCTCCATATTAATCATTTTTATTCTCTTAGACACGAGGCGGACTTCTGGACACGCTTCCGAGTAGTGCTTCCCAATAGTCTTGCAGAAGATACAAGTCAAATCTCCCTTTCCTTTTCAGGACCCTATCGCCAAATCGACGTTCCTTCACGATGCTGTGGTTGAGACATCGTCGATTTCCTGCATTCTCTTCTGACCCTCATTCAGCATCGTTTCTTACATATGCTTTCCCGTTAGCGAGATGTCGAAACAGTGATGTCTCGTCGTTTTCTTCTCCTTCCTTCTACCCGTTTCATAGAGATTTTCCTGGAATTGGGCAATGAGCTGCTGCCATTCTTTCATGCACCGCCTTATTTCTGCCGCGATCTCCTTCTGGCTATCGGTAGCTATTCTCAGTTCCGTCATCATTGCTTTGGGGTTGTCAGCATTCTCTCTGTTTTGTTTCGTTATCGACTCGTAAAAGTTCTTCATGGTGTCCATGAATTCCTGATTGACATGTTTTACCATCGAACTTTTCCCTGAAGCTCCGAACACGACTCTCGCATTTTGCGAAACGCCTCATCTTCTAGCTTGTTCTTGCACCGGGTTTTGCTTCTGCCCGTTCACATGCCTCCTTCTCCTCCTCGAGCAAAGTGTCGATCTTGGTCAGTTGGTACTTGATCATGTTGGTCACGTCCTTTCGATCGTAGCCAATTCGTTCTGACCGGTTGGGGATAGCTTCGGTCTCCGGACTCTTATTGCTCAATGTCTTCTTCTTCTCCTAGTTTACGGATAAATTCCAGCCTGGAAAGCTCGTCCACTTCTCCTACCGTCACAAGTATCTCGTACTACTCGTGCCCCACGAGTAGTACGAGATACGAACAGCTCGGTATTAGAGACGATCTCCTCTTTCTGCTGTCGACGCGTTGCCGACAGCTGCTTGAGTTTCACTAGGTAGTGGAACGCTTCCCCTCTTCTGTTGAGTAGTTCCTGCCTATCGGTCAATTGCAGCATATTCGTAACGGGCTTGTTCAAGCGTTCTTCTGGCTTCATGGCACCTTGTTCCGTAATGACGGATCCTTTGCTGGATCATCTCTTAGGTCGGTCGCGTCTCCGAGCTCTCCACTATGGAACTCTTTCTACGCAATATTTTTCGGAGGCGGTTCTCGAGATTCTCGGAAGTTGGCATTCTGGGAGGGATTTGTTCGGTTAAGTCTCCTTCCCATACACAGAGTAGAATCCATTCTGAAGCTGCTATTAGTGTAATCTGTATATTGTAGGCAAGTTTTTGCTTGTGGATCTCAACAGCATTGATATACATATTTTCGATTCCGGTTTCACATGTTGTAATTGTGTGCGTGGTGTAGGAATCTCAATGGTACACAGATGATCACTCACACGATCTGGAAAAAGAATCGAAGGATTAGTACTATGAAGCGAATGCCATGCTTGAGCATGAAGAACCATGCGGTACTAGTTAAAAAGAGATATGCAATCAGAAGAGCTAGAATTACCGTGACTGCTGTGATGGCGCGTGTTCCGCTCCATCCAAGGAAGACATACAGTATGTTTCCGGAATTTGGGGAGGTTAATTCCGAAAAGACTTCCCTTGTTTGTGAAGTATTCTCCGAATAGCTGCGTTCAAAACACCGGTATAGCGACGAATGCCATGTATTTCGAACACCTGCTGTGTTTTGCCACATTGTGCCGTGCATTTGTGGGTGGAACTTTGCTTGGGTCGAAGTAAAAGGAAGTTCTGACTTTGATCCTTGGGAAGAACATGGAACAGCGAATGCGTAGTTGTCACACTGGATTTCCGCTCTCTCTTCTGGTTGACGGTGTGCATACTATTTCCGTCCGTGCTCTCTTTGCACAGTTGTAGCAGCTAGTGCATTCTGTACTCTCCACGGAGCACACGACATCTGGTTTTACTGTTTTCATACGTAGTTCGTCTTTCATCCTGAGTATGAGTTCCGCCTATCTTGGCAATTAGGTCGCTCCGCATTCGAAATTCCACATTCGGACGTACAGTAGGCGGCTGATGCTTTGGCTTCAACATATGAGCCGTAAGGTCGAAATCTTTGCAGTCGCATAGCAATTTCACCTCTGCTGGAGTACACTTGCAGTCTTCGACTATTTCGCATGACATTTTTTTGCGTGATCCCACGTACGACATCTTAGTGGTAGGGTATATCCTTCTAGAGCTAATACCGTACAGGTTCCGTCCTTAACGAAAAGGGAACTCAACAGCGGCGTGGGCGGCACACTCACTGATGAAAGCGTGACTATGGTCGGAGGTAGAATCCGAGGCACGTTCAACGCGAGATTGAAGCTAAGCACTTTGTTGTTTCTGTTAGCTCTGCTACTTTCCATTTGTAGCTGTACTGATTCTTCCCATCTCACCAATGAAAAATCTCGTACACACACTCATGATTTGGAGTGAGGTATATCTTATAAAAGAGACAGCCTGAGCTAGGATACAGGCAATCGCAGCCCTATCCTCCGCAACTTTCAGCGCATGGGTCACGCCTGGGAGGTGATTGACTTGTTGGAGTTCTTCAACGTGAGACTGCCGATGGATTGCTCCGCATTTTTCACCTGTGCATGATCCTTTCTGAGCGCACCTTTTGCTGTCCAGAAGCCCGTATCGCATAGTGCAAGTGTATCCTATGGTTTCCTCTCGCAACCTAATTTCAGCGCTTTCCATAAGAGCTTGATCTTCAAGAGGTTACTGCGGTCGTTGGTGAGACGAAGGCAAGTTTCTTGCTTGAATGGGTTGATCTTTACAATTTCCAATGTTTCCACAGTGCATAACTCTCCGTTTTCGAGATGCCGACATGCCAGGAGGTCGATATATCATTGGTCGAAGTATCTACCTCCTGGCATCCTCTTGATAGTGTGGAATAGATGACACGAAAAATAGCGACTTCTGATCACAAACGGCGGCGTCTTGTTCCGTGTGCTCTTCGACAAATCCTCAATATAAAGATACCGTCTTTACGAATGTCACAATTGTGATCAGCGTCCCGAACAACTTCTACAGACGAAAAGCAGTCGATTTTTGCCAAACTGCCAGATTTTGGAGTAGTGACAATTGAATAGTAAGGTTCGTAGATCTCTATCCATGCACATAATTCAAGTCGGAGCAGAGGTGATGTAGAAAAATTGGGAACACTAGAAATTCTACTTTAGTATGACACCAACTTCTTCCTTGTAATGATAACAAATGCCTACAGCATTTTTTCTGAGACTGACGACTAAAAATATCGTATTTTAAAGTATTATTATCATAAAGACTTTACCCAAAGGGTCAATTAGCTCAAGCCATGTGGACACATTGCTTCTCGATGTAGCCGTCGCTGCAATTGTTACGTGAAAATGATAATTGCCTTGTAACCGACTCATTCTACGAACTATTTTTTCCTGCTCGTGAGATTGTTACTTGAAAGAGGTTACTGCATGATTGAAAGCTAATATTGGAAAGTCTTGAAAAAGCAAGCGTCCGGCTCCTAGAACTAATCATCTACTGTGCAAAGCTATTCAATCACAACGTCACACGGAGCATAGGCCGAGCAAAAAATATGAGGCTACTGTATGTCACTATGGTGGTTGCAGAATTTACTGTAAGTTTTATTTCACGATCAGTAACCAGGGAATTTTCCCGTCCTCTCAGTTCACTGGAAGCCGCATTTTGTATGAGAATCACTCATGCTTGATATTCCATCTCTACGCATAAGTATGCTGATGGGCCAAGAAAATTCTGTTATGCCGCTGGGAAGAATATCGAATCTATCGCTGCGATGATGAGATCAGTATGCGTGGCAGGCGGTGGCTGCAGGAAATTCCCTTTGTTTGATCATTAGTTTGCAAGCTGTTACTCAAGATCGAGTTAGGAAGTTGCCTCGCTTTTGGAAGAATATTCATGGATTTCACTGAGCGGATTCCATGTTGTGTACTAACAACCTTTCATAGCCTTTCCACGACAAATGTACAAGTGTGATAACGGTGAGCACCTTTGATTACTTATTTAATGATAATCACCAGTTGAAATGTAACCCTAGGCAAGAGCACACTGTATACTAAGAAGGTGTCTCAAAGGGCTATGAAGTAGTTACCCTTAGGCACGGTGCTTCCTTGAACGCTTGCTAGTAATTATCCCATAACCCATCTAGTGGCGAAGTTAGATATCAAGTAGTACGTCCACTACATTATTCTGCATAAATACCCAGTAAAATACATTATGGAAGTTTTTGTACGTGAAGTAGTAATAAAACCTTTGTTACACGCGCGCATAGTTATCCGTTGGTCTCCAAACAAAACCCGGAAATCGCCATGCCATGCCAGATTAGTGTTGGTGATCATTATAGGAGGGGTTATTGATATACTCGCCGTCACTGAATGATATTTCCATTAGTCAGCCGCAGAACACTAATCGAATAATTAGGAGTTGAATACAAGAACAATACAATTACTGATTGCCACCTAATGGTAGTTTCTAATGCACCTTGTTCTCCGCGTGCACTTTATTCGCATGCAATCGTGTTCACGGCCAACACGTAAGCACTATGATTGACCTTTACCCTTTCGCTTATTTCCCTATGTAGACTAACATCGTGGTGGCCTATATACCATCAAGAAATCGTTGATGGCGAGAGCAAATTTGCTACATTCTTCGCGCCATTTACTGTGTACATTGTCCTTGAGTTTTCGATAGCTTTGGAGTAGGGCATGTTATATAACGCTCGATGATGGCCTCTACCGCTGTGAATAAGGAATCACAATATTATCTCTTCTACAATGCTGCCGGGTGTGTACACATTGGTACAATGACCCGCTTCACTTCCTATAAAACCATTTCACCTCTTAGAACATTGAAAATATTTGCGTCTACGAATGCAGTTCCTCGACAATGAGGTTAGCTGCGCAATCGACAGTGGTACTAATTTTACGTTGTGTTTTGCAGTGCACTTCAAGCTGGTGAGAATGGAAGATCCAGTTCTCGATGTCCAGTTGATTTTGTCTATAATTGTGATCATATACTACTTGTGTATTCTATACGTGATCTTCACGGCAAAATCGGCAAACTTGAGATCCTCCTTCTTCCATATTTTTATGATTACAGGTACACATTAATTCCATAATTTATGATTAAATAAATAAATCGAGAGGTTTCAATCAAGGATTTTAAACGGGATGAGTTAAATAAAAAATTCTCGTCCCGCAACTGTTCTGAAATTGTTTTTGATGTGGAAGTATCCTGAGTACATGCTGTCAGTATGGTAAATGACGCCCGGCAATATTGCAGTAACGTTTTTTCTACTGACCGATGTGAGCGACTGTATACCTTCTCTTTTTGTTAGCCCGGATGAGATTGAACCACACGCTATCAATGAGGGCTGAGCATTGTCATGAGCGGAATTTCGTAAATTTCAATCGTGTTATGGTAACGAGGGTTTTATCTAGTTCTTCCCTAGTGATTATTTCTCTATTTTTCTTCCCCTAATTTTGAGTAAACTTCCACCTGAAAATTGAAAAAAACAACGGAGTTTCATACGCTGCACATTCAGGTTATTATTTTTTTAAAGACAATTTTGTGAGCAGCGTAGCTAAAACTAAAACTACGAAACTGCTGCTCTCTATGAGTTGTATCAGTCATGTCCTGTATTTAGTCAAAATGAATTATTATTGTTCTGAAATGTATAGATTCTTTCCCGATGGGTTTCAATACTCCCATTCATCGGGAAATCCCTGAAGAAGAGGAAGTGGAGCAATGCACATCATTTTTGCAGAGGATAAGGCTGTGTTCATACCAAATTGATCGAAAAATAAGAGTATTGGCGCATCTGCGATTTTGGATATTTTCCATAACAGGTATCGACTTTCGATAAGATCTGGAAAATCATGAAATGGAAAGAGGAGAAAAAGAAATCAACCGCGCGCTGGCAAGCACCGCGTTCAACAGAGTGACGTGGCTGCACCAGAAACCTCAGATCGCCGACGCGCAGATGCGCCAATGCACCAAAACTCTCATTCACTTTTTACGAACGCAGCCTAACGGTGCATGACCTTGACTAATTTGATCTCAGGATATGTAGAGCAACGGATTTCCTTCTGAATCTCGGTACATTTCAATGCATCCAATGTGACCCGATAGTGTTTCGCTAGAACCAGCCTGTGTGCTCTGCTCTCAGTTGTAGTAATATACAAAGATAGTTTGAATCCAAAGCAACTCGTGATTTGCTCCTTGCAAGGTAATGTGGACATCATACAGTAGTAGTGTGTGATGTGGTTTTGGTAGATGCAATCTAATAGATAAGCATAAAGTACATCCGTACAGTACTCCAGCGTGATGTGTAGCGCGTTGGCTTAAATGGTACCTCCATGAAAGCTGATTACCTGAGAATATCGGTCAGTTCAGCAAACGAAAAATATTGCTGCTATTGACATGGAAGTAATAGATGCTTTCTGTTTTTGAGCATCTAACACTGAGACTGTATTGATGGTTGATGAGGCCGTTCTCTCTTTCTTGTCATGTCTGTACGGGCAACCACCAATGTTGGAAGTCTAGATTAGTTCACCGGCTTATATGTTTTCTTACAATTGATATCGGAAAAGTGGAAATGTGTTGTATACGTACTGATCACCTCACAGGGTCAGTTGTATGGTAATAGTGTCCAGGAAGTGAGTTAAAACACTTTTTATTGCATCACTAATATAGTTTTTAGGACATCTCCGAGTGCGTTACAGTTGATGTCCATTTTCAGTGATCATGGCCATTTAAAGGAACATTCTGGGATTACTTCAATTTGATTATAGCGCTGAATTGTGAAATTAGTGGTACTAAGGAACACGCCGACAACAAAAGCCCGAAGGAGGCCTTTAAAAATGGTGAAATAGGTCTCTCTCACATGTGGGCTCCATGTGAAAATGAATCAGTTTCCGCTGGATGGTATCATAAGGAACCCTGCGATATCTCTTGTTTACCCATGTGAACGTTCCTTCACTACTGGAATCTCTTCCTTATCTTAACCTGTCACACAAATCGTAGGCCTCAATTGCTGAGTTGCTGCTTCTGTTGCCACCATTATTACCAACAGTCGCATTCGGTGTAGTCGGGCCTGGGTTGCCTGGTGGAGTTGCGCTTGCTACTCTAACTCCGTACGCTTCAGGAACGGACATCCGCGCCTTGGTAAAAGTACAGCCTACTGGCTGTGGAACTCTCTGGCTACGGCAAGACTGTCACACCTCAATAATCCTGGAATGAGCTTCTGAGCAAGACATCATAATTCTTTTTTCTGAAAAATGATTTTTTTTTGCTCAAGCAGTACAAGCATCTACAGAGGGACCACTGAAATTCACGGATCAGCCGTGGGTGCGTTACATATTACCCATCTCCGAGTGCGTGACGGCTGATGTCTATTTTCACTGATTACGGCCATTTAAAGGAACACTCTGGGACTACTTCAATTTGATTATAGCGCTGAATTGTGAAATTAGTGGTACTAAGGAACACGCCGACAACAAAAGCCCGAAGGAGGCCTTTAAAAATGGTGAAATAGGTCTCTCTCACATGTGGGCTCCGTGTGAAAATGAATCAATTTCCGCTGGATGGTACCATAAGGAACCCTGCGATATCTCTTGTTTACCCATGTGAACGTTCCTTCACTACTGGAATCTCTTCCTTATCTTAACCTGTCACACAAATCGTAGGCCTCAATTGCTGAGTTGCTGCTTCTGTTGCCACCATTATTACCAACAGTCGCATTCGGTGTAGTCGGGCCTGGGTTGCCTGGTGGAGTTGCGCTTGCTACTCTAACTCCTTACGCTTCAGGAACGGACATCCGCGCCTTGGTAAAAGTACAGCCTACTGGCTGTGGAACTCTCTGGCTACGGCAAGACTGTCACACCTCAATAATCCTGGAATGAGCTTCTGAGCAAGACATCATAATTCCATGTTGTGAAAAATGTTTTTTTTTGCTCAAGCAGTACAAGCATCTACAGAGGGACCACTGAAATCCACGGATTAGCCGTGGGTGCGTTACCTATTCACAAGTCACAGCATGGACGAACACTCGTGGGATCATTGAATAAAAATATAAAACACTGGCACTGTGCTACTTTTATATAACGATTGCAAGTATGCATACTGATGTTAACGAGGCGCTATATATAATAGAGAGAGAAAAGCGCATGTAACATCAGGGATTGAGGATGGAATTCACATGCATGGCGCATCTCACAGCGAGACAGCCGGAGGTGAGTCACCCTCTCGTTGGTCTCTCGTGAGCAAAGGATGAGTACTGGAAGCATATCAGACACACTGAATATTTATTCCAAGAAATCACGGGAGGCTATCGCCACGTCGACACAATTTTTCCTAGTGAATGCCTCCGATGAAACTTCTTTATCTTTAAAGGTATGATATGTTTCGCGTCGTAAGCAAAATGTGGCAACTTCTTAGATCCCGCATCGAAGATCCGCACCAATAATGTTGAATTTGACGGAGGTGACGACCATTTGAAAGGAGGCGCCTCAGAATTTGGATTAATTAATTGTCTGGGTAGAGGATTATCAGAAATACCGGAAAATGAATAGGAAGTTATCGAGGCCCTCTTTTAGGGGGATCGGTTTTTGAAGACTTTCCTGGACGCCGCTCTTGACCCCGATAACAATCACCCATCATCTATTAACTTCGCGGTCCCACCTCTCACTACACAGATACAGCTAGCACTCTAGAAATCGCTCTCTATCTATGTAATGTACGGTCTATTCGAGACACGCTGCATAGGCCAAAGTCCTTCATCAATCGAGGGAATACAACAAATTTGTCGGCAGTTGCCTTCTAGGCGGAATCCGCGCCTATTGCTCTGCCCTGTGTGACGGCAGATGTGGCTCTCCTCATATACATAGTCGCAATATTACCAATATTACCTTACTGTTGTCTACTGTGTCGTCCACTTCGTCCCTTCCGTTCGCTGTAAACTCAGTGGTCCTATTCTGTTTTCTGCGTCTCTGATGGAATCTAATCTAGCCTGTTGCAAGTCATAATTCGGAACTTCGTTTCTCTTATCGCACACCTTATCGTGTCCATCGGTGCAGTCGATGTGATCAAGGAGGATTGTCGATACCTTTGTGGCAGGGTGACAAGTAGTCGCAGTACCACCATCTTTGATAACTATTTTCTCATTCTTTTCACGGACACGCAGTCAACACCCCCTGGCGGGCCGTTCTCTTCAGGAACGTCCTGCCAAGCGATCTGTCACGGATTGCCAGGTTTACATAATGGTTCACTCACCGATGCGGTTGATTGACAGTTGAACCGATACAATACCGGAGCATCTCAAGACAATGCTGAGCCATTTTCTCGACCAGTCTAACCTGATCAGCAAACTCATGGAGCAAAATCGTGAGTTAGAGGAGAAACTTAAAGGCAGTGTTAGAGAAAAATTGGACGAAGTGCGATAAAAGTGGCGAATATGACGGGCGAATTGATCAGTAATACGACGGTGAAGGAAAAAAGGAAGTATAAGTGACAGAACCCGAAATTAGAACCTCTTCTCCACCGTTAATTCTCGACGTGGACGACCATTCAGTCAGCAGGCGGGTGGCCCGGACGACTCTGCCATTGGCATGTATCCAGGTAATCAGTGCGCAAAAACAGCGTGGAAACAGTACAATGAACTCAAAAGGCATCCTATCGTTAACTGCAAACGAGCGACGACAACAAGTGCAAAAGGAAAGAAGAATAGAAAAGAAAAAGGCGCGAATTCCACGGGTAAGCAGCAAAAATCAAAAACACAGAAAAAGATAATCAGCTGATTAGAAAATGGTCTGCGACACTCTGTTCATGAAAGCGCACTCCAATCGCTCCAGCCGGCCGCATCGCCTTGGCCCTCCCACACCAGCCAATCATGAGGAACTCGTCACTAGGAGGCGGGCTGCCCTGATGAGGCAGCCTCCGCCACAGCTCAAGGGGGCGCTTTCCGCTGGTGATTTCATCATGCATGGGCCTTTCAGATCCGTAGTTTTTCACTAAATGACTCCTTTTGGGGTTCCATGTCGCCCACATTACCTCTAGCACCAAATATCAGATCTCCGAAAAAACGAGTTGAAAAGGGAGTAAGCAACTCTCTAGGAGGGTTTTACAGGTTGTGAAGATAATCATCCCAAGTTACTAGCTCACCCTACGCTAGTTGTGGTAAAGAGATAGAGCGTCATATGTCCATAGTTACCTCAGGTGTGACCGAATGTAAGGATGTCTGTTTAGCAAGAGTTCTTTATGATGTCGATTTGTCGATTGTGTTGAAAAAATATTTCACTCTCTCTATATCGAATGTTCGCTTACTGCCATTTACCACTCGGGTAAACCTAAGCTGCTCTTAGGCCCATAAAAGTAGTTCTACCAAGTAGGTTTTTTGTTGGTGATGTTCTTAGGAAGGCCCCTGAGCTAAGGCATTTCCCAATCTCTGGCATTTTTATTAGTCGTTCACTCCCCCGGCAGAAAGAGGGCGCTTCGCGGCACTCAGAAAAGCCAGAACTAGTAGCAATGGTGGTGCTATCAATAGGTCACCATCACTGAAAGTGGTAATTTGGATGTTGTCGGACGTTTTGCTTCTCCACAGTGATGCTGTAAACTCCAATGCCAATATTAGCTGCTTGCTAGTAAAATTCAGTTGAGTCCTCGGAGTAGAGGCAACAATGAGAGATGTCTTTCTATCAGTATTCGTTCATTGAGAAAATGCCTTATCACCTGAATACTTATTGACTACAACAAAATCCGGTGCGGTGGCTTGGTCGGAAACTTGGCTCAAACCTCAGTTTGAAATGAAATCATTGCTAGGATAGATATCTAGCGATTATGTTTTCGTTGCCACCGCAAGAGAAAAAAGGAGGAGGGGTTGCGCTGTTGATCAAAGACACTCTGGGAGGGGTTGCGTTGTTGATCAAAAACATTCTATCTCCTTCTCTCACTTATTGGAAGACTGCTAGTGATAACTATGAAATTATAGCTTGTGATTTAAATGCCAGCGTTCGATGTCGAATAATCTAGTGCTATAGAATTCCGAGCTGCTCCTCCGAATTGACCTGTAGAATGATGAAATGTATCAGCGACATATCAGTCTGTAATCATATTTGTCTACTTGCGGGAATTTCAACTTCCCAGATAATGATTGATGAGGCGTGTCCAATTCTGGTTCTTCCGCTAGCTATCTTTTGTTGAATCAATCGAAACTCTTGATTACAAACAGATGGTCAAGTCCTCTACTAGGGGCAGCAGCATGCTTGACTTGGTTCTACAAACGAAGTTCTTTTGTTACCAAGGTTAGCACGCAGCCACCAGTCGGGACCAGCGATCATGCTTGCGTCAATTCTATATCAATCTCCAACTGCAGGGACATGTCCAAATTTGGAACAGACACTTTGGGGCAGCTGGCCATTGAGTGATTCGGGACTATCTCGATAACGATGACTGGTTAGGATCATTTCATGATCTGAAGAGCGTTAAAGATGTAAGAGCTGCTCCTATCGATTCTTCAGCATTGCTTAAATATTCGTGCAATGGCGCGAGGTGAGACTCCATAAACATTCCCTCCTATTTTCTCTTATATTCCCTAGGTTCTACTTTTGACAAAAGAAGTAAGGCTCTAATTGGGCTGTAATGAGTCAAGAGGACAGGGACTGGGACGAGTATTAGAAAATCATTGAGAGTAAGGTTTACAAATATAATTGCCTGGTTGAGAAAAATCTTATTTGAAGTAATAACAAAACCGCCTTATTCAAATATGCAACTCTAGAATCAACTCTAGAATAAAGAAGGAAGGAAGATTACGGCGTTGGCAAAGCCCGACGGTACCCTTATGGTTTCTGAAACAGATAAAGCTGAGCTTTTAGCGCGACTTTTGTAAACGTTTGCGAAATATCAGCGTACTCCGAACAGGATATACCACCGCGTGATTCCTTCCCGGTTATGTCAGATTCTCTTTGGTTCTACGAACAGGATATTTTCAAGGGAAAGGGCTAAATGTAAATCTAAGTCGTCTATAACACCGGATGGCATTCCTTTTCTTTATAAAGGATGCGATCCCCTCCATTGTGCCTCCCTTGCAATTTATTCAGTTGAGCCTCTTCCGAGCAGAAGTATCTGTAAGATGGAGATGACTATATTATCCCAATCCCAAAGATTCTCACACTTAGTAACCCTTTTAATTACAGGCCTGTGATTAGCTCGTCGATTTTGTGCAGAGTTTTTGAGAAAATTCCAAAAGAGAATAGTTGAGCATCTGATTAATTGCAATATTCTGTCCGATTGCCAGCACGGCTTTCGAAAGGGTCGATCACCTGTTACCCAAATGCTAAAGCGATGAACGACTGGTCGCGGACGTGGGCAATAGGGAAGGGATTGATGTAATATACCCTAAAGCCTGATGGATAAGTCCGCCCGCACGCGGTGTCGCGCGCGGCACAGGCGACCGCAGTCTACAAAGAACCAGTGATGAAGGGAACTGAGGATTAGTGGATAGTATTAATAACGAGTTTATATTGTGTTATATTGTATTTGTTAATATAAAAGCGAGTATTGAGTAAAGTTGGGGACGTACGAAAGGTGAACACAGAAACTTCACAGTTGGCAGAGGAAAGTGAACGAATGAGAGGAGAACGTTGTTCAACGGGGGTTTCAATGCAAGGATGGTTTTGGCGATGAAATAGTGGTTGAATAAAACTTTTCCTTATTCCTGTCATGATAATGGTACACAAAGCTTTGCAGATATGCGTCATTCACCTCATTTTTCCCCTGGTAACCGCGCTTCTGCTTGCCCCGCCAAGTTTTTGCACCTCACGTAAGCCCTCCCTTCAGTCATCGGGCTCTTTGAAATGCCTGAACAACCTATGATCAGCAATATTGGGGGGGGGGGATGAGGAATAATAAAGCTGTTTTAAGATTTCATCGATAAATTTACGTAGAGCGGAGCTACGGAGGGGTAGCTCTTTAAATTGGCGGCATTCCTACTCAATCTCTGAGGTGACGATTATCGACAGCTTCTCAAGGGCCTCGAACTAATAGTCATTGTAAGATGAGATGAGTGAGAATTTTATTTTATGTATGTTTATGACGATGAAATGGAGATTGTCTAGAAAAGTTTTAAGATTCAAGATGAATTATCATTGTTACACGGGTTGAACAGGGTTTTTGATAGTGCTATTTTTAGATATTAGAAATGAAGTTTAACAAATAGTTTCTACAATTCTGTCGTTTCCAATAATGAAGGGTGCATCGCGATCCTGTGTTCTTCGAAGACTGCGCCTGCGTCGCCGCTGCCGCGCGCGACACCGCGTGCGGGTGGACTTATCTTTCAGACTTTAGGGTATTTCAATTTCTCTAAGGCGCTCGATGAGGTGCCACAAGGGGTTACTAACCAAGCTCAAACACATTGGTATTCATCATAGGATATTATGTTGGTTGGAGTCATTCTTGAATCATCGCATCTTCCAAGTACGGATCAATGGAACCTTCTCCAGTGTCAAGGCTGCACCTGGTGGTGTGCCGCAAGGACGCGTGCTGTCACCGGTTTGTATAGTATATACACTTATGAGCTCCCCATTCTGATCGAAGCTTCAGGAGTTCTTGCGAAATGTTTGCCGATGGTATGAAAATAGAACATTCCCTCTGACTAGATGATGAAACCCTAATTCTGTAAGTTACTACGAGGATGATGAGTTAGCGGCAAAGTTTCGGTGTCGGACGGGACTCGAACCAGTACTTCATCCATTCCGGGGATATGTGCTAATCCATTACACTGCCAACACCCCTTTCACCTTAACTCAGCTTTTGAATGGTATATTTACCATAGCTTATCAGCATTCACACGTATAACGTGTTGAGCCGGTTGGCCTATATCGTCATCGAACCGTGAAGCTGAAAGCTTTACGGTTCCATGCCGATATTGGCGATAGTGTAATGGATAAACAGCAAATATCAAAAATCAAACCACATATCAAAATCAATACTAAAGCTTTCAGCTTCACGGTTCGATGCCGATATTGGCCACCCGGCTCAATACGTTGTACGTGTGAGTGCTGATAAGCTATGGTAAATATACCATTCAAAAGCTGAGTTAAGGTGAAAGGAGTGTCGGTAGTGTAATGGATTTGCAAATATCCCCGGAAAGGATGAAGTGCGGGTTCGAGTCCCGTCCGACACCGAAGCTTTTGCCCACAACTCAGTATTCTTGTAGTAGCTTTCGCATCGCGAGCTGCGGTGATAAACAGCAGTTATCAAAAATCAAAATATCAAAACCTAATTCTGAATAGAATTGAAATCCTCACCTCACGGTGTAGGAAGTGGGGTCTCACTTTAGCCTATGTGAAGACGTCCCCACTTCACATAGGATCCAACAACTCCCCTTTTGTCTATCACATAGATAATGGCGTAATTAGAGAGCCACACGTGGTCAGGGACCCAGGGTTCCTATCCTAATTGATAGCAAATTTTCTTCTAATGACCACTGCTCAACCATTGCGGTCAAGGCAGCACGACGACTACATCAGCTCTTGCGGAGTTTGTTCACCAAAGATCCCTGCAAGCTTCTCAAAGCATACAAGATTTATGTTCGTCCGACCTTGAAATATGGCATCACTGTTTACTCCTCGCGTTTTAATGGCAATATCAGAAAGCTTGAAGCCGTGCAGAATAGCATAACAAGGAAATTACTCATCCAAGCGCTTGGATTTAACGATAGCGCTATACCTAGATTGTTTGTTCGGAATAAAAAACGCTAGGTCTTGATTCCCCTCATACAGACGGGAAATGCTAGACCTTATAACCGTATCCAAAATGGTCACAGGAAAGCTTGAAACGCTTGATGTTAAAAATCACAGTTTCTTCATCAGGAGTTCCAATACGAGAGGGGAAAAGGCAAGTTTCCTGTGTCAAGAGCAAAATCAGTTTGAGGGCCAAGCTCTTCACTATCAGAGCTGTAAACGAATTCTCCAAGGTAACGAAGAAATTTTTTTTACCTCAAATCGTAGTCCAATCCAAGAGCATCTTACATCGTCATCTCAAATATGACTACTCGCAAAATTCGGCATTCAGGGTGTCTAGTTCTCTAGATTCTTGCTTTTTTCTAAGTTATTCCGATTTCGTCTCCATTTTATTATATTCTTTTTTTAAAATCAAGCTACCTAGTGTTCCAATCCCATTTGCTAGATGTGTTGTGGTTCGACTTATCTTACAGTTGTTTTATGTGCATCTACACATGCAATGAGTCTAAATCTAAATCATTCTCTATGATTAATATAACCTTGCAAGTGATATGGAGGTTACCACAAGAACACTGATGATGGGACACTGATCATGATAGCATAGCAGGGCACCGCACCATCGCGAGGGTTCCCGTGCCTTCCCTGCATCACCTATGGAATTCGTGTCTCCATCGATTTCAAGGCATGACCTATAAATTCCGTGAGAAAAAGAAAGAAGTACTCAGAAATACGGATATTTATTTCGGATCATACAGAGTGTGCCATGAAGACGGTAACACTCGAACTATGTGGCTACTGTGCTAGGAAACGCAGTGAATCACTACAGGTTGATTATGTTTGAATCTCGTCTTTAGAGCAAACGCATAGAATTTTAGCACTCAGCAGTAACATCAGCCGAAGGACGCAAGAGATACGCTATGGCAATGACACAAATCGTGTCAGAGTTTTCATGAACGAAAAGTTGTGAGGAAAAATGAGAAGTTCACCATGAGAGCGATTTCAGCCCATATTTTCGATGTAATTATGGGGTCTGTGCTGCCAGTTTCAATGAAAAGACGATCAACCAGAAATCGCCCTCACGGATAATCCGAACGGATGTAGTTGTGAGCTCCAATAAAACTGCCAACACAGTCTTTTGAACAGGCTCTACAGCAAGCAATGAAAGAAAACTTAAGAGCCTTGTATAGCCAACATTCAACTGATTTGTTTATGACTTTTAAGATTATAGCTGCTCGTGCAGTCCAACTGTACTTACATATGCACCACCATGTAAGCTCGAATTTCCCATAATAACTCTGTGTGCCCTTCCCGAAAAGCACGCAAATCCCGCCTAAACTGAGTCTTTCATCGAAAACGCAGTATCACGGTGTCTCGCATTAATTCCGAAACGTGGGCTGGAACGGATAATCATTATGAAATTCAGTGCATTTCACTCTTATTTGTGGTTTCTGTGTCGCAATTATGTTGCTACCGTGCTGCTGGCGCGGCGACTTCTCGACAGATCGCGCATCAAGGTGAATTGTAAGCTGTGCAAGATGCGGGATCAGCTCCCTGAACACTTTGTCCCTCGCCGCAGCTCTCTCTGCATTTACCATGTATTCTGTATTCCGTACTTCGTCATCGCACTGTGTACATAGATTTTTAAGATTCTGACTTGCTTGCCTTCCAGCAGGTTAAGTATGAACTTTCGAAATATTTAACCCACCTTTGACCCAACTTACAATTTCCCCCTTTACCGTTCTACCCCTATCTTTGTTTCCACGCGAATTCGATTTCAAATATGATGGATCCACTACTACATATACGATGGATCACTATAGTGAAATTCCACTATAAAAATTCTGCTTAATTAACACATATGAAATGCATGAAATGAGGATATCCTTACGTCATTTGGCCTTTCCCATAGCATGAGCTCTCAACGGAGGGAAGTAGGCCAGGTCAACACTCACCGCTGGGTGCTTAACGCGTATAATACCTGCAGATGCCAACCAATTTACTACTTTTCTATCTTTACAGCGCTCATAGGTCTCTAATCCTTACTGCCTCGAAAGTTAGTGCACATTTTCTGCAATAAACTCCATTTATAGGTATCTGTGACATTTTGGGAATCCTTGCACTGGAGTGGACTAGGGTAGAATACAAATCCGCCTTTGGTAAGCCCACCCGCGTTCAACGTTATTCAAATGAAAGTGATTCTGCCCATCTGAACTGATAGCTGGCTATTGCAGGACCATCCTTTGAATTAGTGACTCGATTGGCTGGGAGCATGACTGGAATTAATTTCTTCACACACATCCTTGGATGTTTCCTGATGACATGCAACCGATTCACTGCCGTTCGCTTTCCACAAAAACAGTCACTTGTGATTTGTGACTACTTAGTGTTTAAGTTCTAGCACTGGTTCACAGTCATAAGCTTGCTCTTTGCCATCATTTCAATTATTTCAGATTTGGAGCAAGAGGAATGTGTGGGCTTTACTCATATTCGACATTGTTTTCTCAATTGCAATTCATTACCAAGCTATTGCTACGAATTTTGTCTACAAGCCAAAACCCGACGGAGGATGGATATGTATCGGGCGCAGTGGCTTCATAAATGTAATGGATTTCACTGTATATTGAGAGTGAAATTGCCTCTCACAATTCAGCCCGTCATTTTCTTCCGAGAAATGAGCAAAAGACTCTATTTCAAGAACCTAAAGAAAACCCCTTCACTTATTTTACTTGATGGCAAGCCCCTCGACAATTACAGTTTTACTTCTGAATGCGACAACCACACAAGATCACGAAATCGTGATCAACCTATATTACTAGTAGTTCCCTTAAAACCAAAGTGGAGCGCCCATCAAGCAGGAGATTCAATCGCGCCAAAACTCGAAGCACCCTATGACAACGTCCCACCACGCAGTCACGCCGGACGCCTCAGTAGACTGAAGCGGTCGCCCGGATGTTTCGCTGTACGCCCGTCAAGCTGCCACTTTACCCGATCATCTCGTACATCAGCCAGTCGACCTAAATTTTGGGCTTCCCTTTTATTTTTGCTATTCAGACGAGGGTGCGTTTTTACTTCGACGAGGATACTTTTAACAAACTAAGCCTAGCCTTCGGCCTCAGAATTGTGCCTCTTAAGCTATAGAATTTCTTGTGATTTCATCTTGTAGGTTAGAGCAACAATCCATAGTTCAGGAAACTCGTGTCATAGATTCGGTTATAACGATTGTGTACGAAATAGTGAGTATTGTGATTATCTCTTACACTATTTATTTACTTCACAAGGAGCTGCAAAAAAACAACCGAAGGCTAGCTCGGGACGTGGTTAGTGCTCTTCTTTACATTTACGCTGGAGAAGAGACACTGAAAGTAATGAAGGAATGAATTGAGAATGGGTCACTTTTGTTGTTTGCAGTTGTTCTCTCAGCTGACCACTCGCTTCAGTATTCTACGAGAAGCGTGTGCAACTGAGAGGGATGGGATGTGACGTTAAAATAGGATCCTTAACCGCGACATGCATGTTGTGCGTGCCAGGAACAAAGTGTTTGGATGGCTATTGATGTGTGTGCCCTGTTGCGCTTATTTTAATGTAGAACACGAAATTCGAAGCAGAAGCGACGCCGAGTTTGAAGCAGAACTTCGTGATCTACGCCTTTACCTGAAGGAATCGTCCACGGAAAAATTAGTTTTTTGTTACCCTTTTATTTGTTGTATTTACCTAATAAGAGCTGCATGCAAACTCACGCGAAAAGGTGACAATTCGGCTGTGATACAGCTCCCCAGAATTCTGGCTGGGTGAGCGGAGTCCTCGAGTAAGAGCCCCGACATATCTTCGGCCGTGGTTGTGAGTGGGGGTGGGACTGTTTACGTAACTTTTTCTTCCTACAGAGCGTCTCCGACCGCGGCGGGCGATGCTGTGGGCACTTGCAAGGAAGCTCTGTCTACCCGCCTAAGACTTTGTGGTGCTGTATCTTAGCCTGATACATATTTTTCGCGTGTAACTTTGCATGCGACCCACATTGCGCAAATACAACACAAGTATTCGGTTAACGTAAAAACTCATTTTTCCGTGGACGACTCCTTTAAGCGTAGAACTTGGAAAACGCTATCGTTCACAACTATTAGGTTGTGTCGATATGACTCGGATAACTGGCAGTGATGATTTCCAAAAATCATAACTCAGCAAGTAGTTGACGAAATGGACGCACGAGAGACCGTTGGAATGAGTATGAAAAATTCTTCAAAGTACCACAAAATAATCACTCCACAGTAGTTTCATTCCGCCACCATGCTGCACGTTTTTAAGCCGTCCAGAGAACACATCCGCAACGTCGTACTATTTCTATCGCTATCATGCCAGGAACCCGCGGATATCGGCAGACGTCTGAAAGAAGTTCACAAGAAGCATGCCCCCGCCAGAAGTACAATGTACTCGTGGCATTCGAAGTTTGCGTCAGGCGACTAATCCATCGAAGACAGAGGCCGCATTGGTGGAGCGTACATGGCGTAGAGTACTGGAACTGTTCGATGAAGGTACAGCAGTATCCGCCGACGTCTACAATCGTTAATTACAAGAACTGAAGGCAAATGTCTAGAATTCGCAACGGCGGAGGTCACCTGTCTACTTCCAGCATGACAACGCGAGACCGCACATTGCAAGATCGACCAAGGCCGAGCTGCTGCGTAAAGTTGCATCGTGCTTCCACACCCACCGTACTCCCCAGACCTGACCCTTTCGGATTTGCACCTTTCCTCCCACCTTCAACGCCACCTGGACGGACAAGTCTTGTAAACTCGCGACGACGTCAAGAAGGTACTCGATGAGGTCTTCGAGGCCCTGCCCCCGGACTTCTGGAGCAAGGGCATCCACGTTCTGCCTATCAGGTGCTAGATGGTCATCGATAAAGATTGAGCATATTACAAGTGAATCCCAGTTGTCGTTAAAAAGTTGTGCGATAAAGATAAAATTTGTCAAATTGTCCGATTCATATCGATCCAATCTATTACATACGGCGGCCTCAGCTTTCACATATCGCGCTGCACACCGTAGGCCACGATGCCCTTATGCCCTGGTGTAGGGCACGCATCCGTCTAGGGAAGCACAGTTGGTCTAGTGCAACACTTTTGGTGAGAGAAAGTCTTCGAATTTCGCAATTCTTGGGTCGGAATTCCGTGCATGCGCCTTTCAATCACATTAAGGTCAACAAAACAGTTTCTAGATATGAGCATTTCACTACATTTTATGGTCATGATTAAGCAAGATCTGGATCATCCAAGAGCATTATTGGGTTCTTCCAGGGTCTCTTGTTCGTTACGGTCATCAATTGCATCATGAGCATTTTGGAGTGTACTTACGATATAACGTTCCTTCTTCATGTAGAAACTCCTTCATTACAATGGATTCATGATTTGGTGAGGACCTTTTCAGATCGACCACTGTTATACTGCTTTATATAGGGTCCGCCAATAAGCGCGCTCCATCTTTGACAGCTCATAGCGGCCGCGTTGTTTGTGGTAGAGTTGTCAGACCTAGTTGTTATTATTCAGCGTATCTTCACAAATCATCATGAACTAATTCAGCCGCGAGCAATGTGTGCAAATCATTAATTATTGCGAAAGTCATTCATCGGGTCGAGCAACGTTTCTCAGCAAGCTGAGCAAGCCCGCCAATTTTAAGGTGCAATTGGTCTTCCTGCTGAGTCGACTATCCGTCGTTTGATATACAGCTGTTTGGTGTGGATTTTGGGCCGGAGGCATCATCGGGCCGTATTTCTTCGAGAACGACGATGGTGTGGCCATCACGGTGAACGGCGAACGATACAGATCCATGATAACGAACTTTTTCCGGCATCAAACCGACAATATGGATACGATATTTATTTTCAACAGGACGGCGCTACGAGCCACTCAGCGCGCGCCACAATGGATCTTCTGCACCAGCGCTTTGGAGGAAGGGTTATCTCGCGCGTAGGCGACATCAACTGGCCACCGAGATCGTGCGATTCAACCTCACTAGACTATTCCTTGTGGGGTTTCCTTGAATCGCAGGCCTACGCAAACCAACCACAAAACACTGATGACCCCAAAGTCAACATACACCACACCATCGATGAAAGCCGCCCGATTTGTGCGCCAGAGTCATTGAAAATTGAACTTCTCGTATGCGCGCCACCAAGCGAAGCCGAGGTAGCCAGTTGAACGATGTTATTTTCCATGCATAATGCCTTCGAATACTCTATCAAACAAAAAAAAAATCCATTTATACCTCTCACACAACTTGCTTTATTTCATTTTACAGATCGAGCGCGCTTATTGGCTGATCCTTTATAATCGGCTAAGTGTGTCTTTTAGTGTATTTGTGTGTGGTGTGTGTAGTATGTGTGTCTGTTTCAACGGAAATTATATATCGCCTCGTGGCGGTAGGATTCTATCTAGAAGTGATATAGGAGGAGATTGTCACAGTCATCAATGGTGCTGAACTCAAATTGATAACAAGTGAAAGGTGCGGCTGGAGTGCGTTCGACGGGGAGGTCACTGAATTCGTAGCGCGTTTCAAGGTGACGATGGAGTGTCGACGGTCAAATGGCAGTGTACAGTGGTATAAGGTCATCAACGGCGAGAGATCTGAAATGATAATTACTGACATGTTGCGATAAGGA
The DNA here is from genome assembly GCA_963978905.1 of Trichostrongylus colubriformis. NCBI lineage: Eukaryota > Metazoa > Nematoda > Chromadorea > Rhabditida > Trichostrongylidae > Trichostrongylus > Trichostrongylus colubriformis. Next base: position 32,303,121 of record OZ022259.1, on the reverse strand, counting down.
TAAGGAGCGTCGGAAGACAAAAGTCACAAACTCGTTGCGTGATTCGGAGTAACGCTGGACAGTTGAACTCACAGCAGCGAGACGGTGGATGATCCAGTATGGTAAGCAACAATATGGTATGACTGGTACACTTCTGTGAGGAAAGCCGGGAGACAACTTTCACATGACTTTAGTCGTGTCCGATCGAAACTGGTTACTACCAATAAAGGTTGAAGTGAAAAGGGTGGAACTGCTTCTTCCACGCGGTATAGATGCTCGTTTATTGTCCAATGAAATCGACCACCTTAAACCAGGGTAACTAAACACATACAAGCAGAAATTGATCCACCATTACTTTAAAAAAATATAAGATGATGTGCAATACAAAAAGAAACGGTAAGTAAATGCATCCATGATGATTAATAGACATATTCATAGCCTTGAGCTATTAGAAGGATGAGAAATAAAATACTGGGAAAGAAGATAAAAAATGAGTCATGCGACAGACACCTAGGTTGAGCCATGCACGAGAGAGTAGGTAGAAATACAAAACGGTGGCATACACACGAACCAACCTAGGATATGATTACCCATATTCAAACTACAATATTTCGTGATATGAGAGAGGATGAATGAAATTTCATGCACCAGAAAAATCCATGCATCAGAATGGGAGGTAAATAATGCAAAAGGAGGAAGGGAAGATGGTAGTAAGAACAGATCATGCAACGAACTCAGGCACGCCGTCTCCGGCTGGTCCGTCTAGTATTTATGCACCGTCTTATCGTATCCATCAGCGCCTTCAACATAATGTTCAACAAAGCTCTCAATGTTCAACTTCTCAAAACACAGGAAAGCTTACAGTCGATATTTTTGCGAAAGATAACGATTTTGTGCTAGAAATGGTATAGTTCAAATAGGACCTGCTACCTGTTATTCCTCAAATCACGACGTTTGTGATACTGCGCGCTCCTCGAAGTTGACGGTCGCGAAATATCACCTTGTAGACTGTCCAACTCTCTTCGGTGCTTCTTCAGCTCCCACTCGCCTTGCTCGATGCTCTCGAGAAACGTACATATCGCCTTATTGTGTGATCTCTCACAGCAGTAAACGCAGATCCTCACTGATCGTCCACACTGCACCTTCGAGTGGCGATTGTCCAGACATTTGACGAAATGGATTCGCTTCTTCCGTCACTCTACGTCCTTATACCTGGGAAAGCTGTCGCTATAATGTCGGCCCTTTTCGTCGCAGAATGAGCAGCGTAAATGCATTCCCTCTAGTCTCATTATGTCCACGTACGTAAAGCACCTTATGGGCACGCGACCGTTAGCCTTCAGCATGCTTTCGAGACATTCATATTGAGTAAGTATTTCACGTCGTCTTTTTTCCAGATACGATTCCGCTTCGGAAGCTTTATAATGCACCTGCGTTTTTTCCTCATGTAGCGGAACTTCCGTATCAGCTCGAAGTGCGAGCTCGTCTTCTTCAATATCGAGATCGAGCACATCCTGCTTCACTTCAGCCTCAAGCCTAACGTCGTTGCCAACTTGTTTTTAGGAACTCTTACTTCTTTCTCCGAGAACCACAAATCGTTCTTTCATCGCCTGTCGAATTGCTACGAAATTGAAAGTCTCTTTCCTGCTAGTAGTTCCCATGTTCTCCCTTGTTGAAACCTCGGCATAGTTGTCGATTGTTTTTCTTTTATATGCCAACACGAGGTTAGTTGTGGAACCTTTATTGGCCTAACGTTTCGACCTTCTCGTCTTCTTCAGAGGCCCGAAGATGGCTCGAAGCTCTTGATTTGCAAAATATCCAAACAAGCGCCTCCTCCCCTCTAGCGTTTCCGGCGTCGTTTCGAGATCGCTCTCGGACAACCCCGTAATGAAACAACAAAATCACCCAAGATTCCACCAGCGGAGCAGCAGCTCGCGCCTCAATCACATGTGTCAGTAAGGGCGAATGAGTCTCACTTGTTCCTTATATGGCAGAAACTACAGCCGCGCATGTCGCCTTTACTGTAACTCGCACTGTGATACGAAGGGCAAGAGTTCATTGCTGATAGAAAGACACTCGTTTCGATACTTTTAATTTTTGATAACTGCTGTTTATCGCCGCAGCTCGCGATGCGAAAGTTACTACAAGGATGCTGAGTTATGGGCAAAAGCTTCGGTGGCGGACGGGACTGGAACCCGCACTTTATCCTTTCCGGGGATATGTGCTAATCCATTACACTACCGACACCACCTTCACCCTAACTCAGCTTTCTGAATGGTATATTTACCATAGCTTATCAGCACTCACACGTATAACGTGTTGAGCCGGTTGGCCAATATCGGCATCGAACCGTGAAGCTGAAAGCTTTAGTAATGATTTTGATACTTTTAATTTTTGATAACTGCTGTTTATCGCCGCAGCTCGCGATGCGAAAGTTACTACAAGGATGCTGAGTTATGGGCAAAAGCTTCGGTGGCGGACGGGACTCGTAAAAAAAAAAATTAAAAGTATCAAAATCCTTGTCTAGCACGCCAAAATAGAGCACATAACATCAAAGTCATTCCGGTTATGCTCCTCAACTTTATGCTTGCCAAGTGGGTGGTTATAACACCACTTCTTTTTCCAGCTAGATGTTCTTTGATGCGTATAGCCAGTACCCTTCCCGTTTCTCCAACAAATGTGCTATTACAGGTCCTACATTGAAGCTCATAAATGACACAAGCCCTGTCACAATCTCCTGGCTTCCCATAAGGACAAGTAATGCAGTTTGGAGTTAGGCATCGCTTATCGTACAGTCTGTTGCGAAGAAGTTGTCGTTTGGTGTTGTCATTAGGAATATTCACTAAGACAACATCATTTTGTAACTGTGCTCGAACAATACTGCGGTTTATTTCTGCGCTAACCCTGTCGGAGATGAACGGAATGCCTGAAGGTAATTTACCTTGGGGTGGCGTTTGTCGTCGTTGGCCAGCGTATGACGCTTTCTGGTACCGCATAACCGTTTCTAGCAGCAATGCACAAGGCTAACGTTTTGATTCCTCTCGTTCCTCACCACCAGTGCACATACTGATTGCTGTTGCGAACATATTCTTAATGACCGCACGTTTCAGAGTTTGAGTTTGTGGTTCTACCACAGTCATTAGACCGTGGAATAACCGAGCTCCACTTGCAGGATACATCCATATACCGACGCGTCACTTTTAAGGATTTCATCACGCAAAGCAGATTTCTCAATCAGGTGTGGATGACGGTTGGACATCTGCTGGAATAGATCGAAAGTTCTTGGCGAGGCCTAAACTTGACAATCCTAGTTGTTTTGTTTTTGATAGCCTTATCAAGACCCACAAGCTGACTCGAAACGAGATGTCGTCGATGTCACCAGACACCCATAAAATACGACCTATCATAAGTTGTGTTGGTGGACCTACCGATCGTATATCATGGTACCTTAATACAATAGTCAGCCGATTACCGACCAAAATCCCCGCCCATTTGACCAACACGAATCAATTCCTCCAACGTTTGCACAATTCGAACTTCGGAACGGCTTGTGTGATGGAGTCATTTGATGTTGCCTCGCTTTATACAAATGTACAAAATGAACAAGCTCTGCAGGCCTTATCTGAAATGTTGGATAGGCATGCCAATGAGATTGCAAATTTTGTTTGGATAAAGTGCACATAATGACTCTAGTTGGGGCTTGTTTATGTTGTAACATCTTCAAATGGTCAGGGTTGTATTACTCTCAGATTAGGGGTTTGGCCATGGGTCAGCGGCTAGCACCTGTACTTGCGATCTGCTTCATGAGTAGAATAGAACAACCAGTACTTGGCCGCTTACCTCTGTTGTACTGCAGATATATCGACGACTGCTTCATAGTAACATCAACACAATCCGAAATGGACGGGTGTTTCCGCCTGTTGAATGAGCAGTCGCAGTACATTAGGCTTACACGGGAAGTACCAAAATATGGGTGGCTACCATATCTCAATATGCAGGTCAAGTTGTCTGGTGGCATTGCCAGGGTAAAATGGTACCGCAAGCCTAGCTGTGAAAATATATTGATTCATGCGACGTCTGCTCACCCTGCTGCTGTGAAACGTGCGGTCATTGAGAACATATTTGTAACAGCAACCAGTAAGTGCACTGGTGGTGAGGAACGGCAGGAATCAAAAGGCTTAGCTCTGTGCATTGCTGCTAGAAACGGCTATGCGGTACCAGAGAGCGTCATATGCTGGCCAACGACGACAAACGCCACGCCAAGGTAAATTACCTTCAGGCATTCCGTTTATCTCCGACAGGGTTAGCGCAGAAATAAACCGCAGTATTGTTCGAGCACAGTTACAAAATGATGTTGTCTTAGTGAATATTTCTAATGACAACATCAGACGACAACTTGTTCGCAACAGACTGTACGATAAGCAATGCCTAACTCCAAACTGCATTACTTGTCCTTCTGGGAAGCCAGGAGATTGTGACAGAGCTTGTGTTATTTATGAGCTTCAATGTAGGGCCTGTAATAGCACATCTATTGGAGAAACGGGAAGGGTACTGGCTATACGCATCAAAGAACATCTAGCAGGGAAAATACGTGGTGTTATAACCACCCCACTTGGCAAGCATAAAGTTGAGGAGTATAACGGGAATGACTTTGATGTTATGTGCTCTATTTTCGCGCGCGAGACGGAAGTTTCGTCATGTAAAGTGTTAGAGTCATTCTGGATTTCCAAAGAAAGCCACGAATGAATAACCGAAACGAGTGTCTTTCCATTAACAATGAACTCTTGCCCTTCGTATCACAGTGCGAGTTACAGTAAAGGCGACATGCGCGGCTGTAGTTTCTGCCGTATAAGGAACATCGAGTCAAGTAAGACTCATTCGCCTTACTGACACATGTGATTGAGGCGCGAGCTGCTGCTCCGCTGGTGGAAGCTGCTGCTCCGACAGAGAAAGCTCTGCTTTTACGCCCCGGCTAAGTTCAGCTAGTACAGCGTGTCTTGGGTGTCCTTTGGATTTCAGAAAAGAACGTGTAACAGGCAAGATATTCCTTATGTCCTTGAACGTCTTATCTATTTCATTGTCTTCACATTGACATCGAACTTGTGATTCAGCTGCAGTACATGAGCAATTTTCCTACCGGAACGTAGGGCTGGTTTTCTTGCACGTCTCTCCTATATGCAGTTGTCTCACTTATAGTGATAAACTTGGCATTCATTTTTAATAGTGGTGGTGGAGCGAGAACGCTGAAAGTCAGAGTCATTGCTACGATTCCTACTGGAACATTCGGTTGTAAAGCAAGAGTATAGCTAGCGAAAGTATTTACAGCGTCTCTTGATCTCCATACTAAGTCTCACTTCTTCTTTTCAAGCTGTGCACGTGAAGATTTCATAGATATTGTTGTTGTTCGGTACCGCATATGTTCTATAGAAGAGGTAGCCCGAACTCCAGTAAAAACTTTCACAACCTAGACCTCCACACGATTCCAGGCATCCGGTAATACCAAGATTTGTGTTTCCAATGGCAAGCCCTGCAGGCTAGTTCTATTGACGTCATTGCACTTGTTGTGTGTGCATGAGCCCATATGTGCACATCTTTTATTGTCGATGACTTGCATTCTAACGTTTCTGATATACATCAAGAACGTTTTCTCTCAAAGCATCCGACGATGTTCCCATTGCAGTTGTACCTCCATATTAGTAGAATCCTTGCGTCGTAATCGGAAACAAGCGCTCTTTTTGAAGCGATTTATCTGTAGCGCTGATACCATTTCGACGATGCAAGAGGTTCTTTTCGAAGAAGTTGTACAACTTCGCACATGGTGCGAAAGGATATTCACGGTCTGGCACGCCAGGGCACAATGAAGAAATGTGACAACTTCTAGCGTTTCGGGATCCTATTACGCCGTCTTCTGTTTCTACGAAGGTATCGCATTATTCGCATCGGTTTTCGCGATGGCGTAAATCACAAAGTAGAACAATCCGCAAACTCCTTCCAGAATCAGTCGTACTGGTCTTCCGACGGTGACAGGAACGTAGCAGGTCGTGTAACACAGTGTAACTAGGATTTGAGATGTTAGCTGAGCTTAGTGTACAATCGACTGTAGAGCAGAATTGTTGAGCTGGACAGATTTCCATGATTGTCACGTGTTTTTCCTCGAAGCGTACCTTACACGCCGCTTCGGAGTCGAGAAGGAGTTCTTCTGGAGGCCATCGGACCATTTTCTGAAGTGGTGGGGAACGTTCGCTTATGCAGTGTGCGTTGACGCATAATTCGTATGCTTCAGACGACGAAACGTTCAGAATTAGTCCATCCTTCCTGCATTCGATAACAGCTTCAAGTAAAGAGTTTCCTATATTGTAGGCCTTTGTGGCGATATTTTCTGCTCCAGATCCCACGACTACTATCAGCATAAGACCCATTTTCAGATACATCGAAGTTGACTATAGATGGTAAGGAGTTTTCCTTTCGTCAAAGTGCACCTGATAATGTTACTTTCCGCAGGGTGATCAGCCTTATCATGTTTTCTCTGTCGTAGACGCAGATTGTAACGTTTCTGTTGTTTGTGTCGGTTGCTCGGCTTGACGATCTTGGCGGTCGTGATGTTACTCTATGCTCCCTATCTGCTCCGATTCCCAATTCATTCATTCATTTATTTATTGTTGGTCAATCACAAGGAAAAAAAATAGACGAACTCGAGACAGTACTGTCGATTGACTTGCATTCGAATCAACTTTAGTATATAGAGTAGATAGAAAGCATACGGGTATTCGCTGGTATAATCCATCTGCCCAGAATTTTGATGTGAAAACCCATGATTGGAAAGGCACATGACACGGGGGGTGGGCATCAAGAAGAGCCAGCCATGGTTCTGAATTTATTTATTTATATATTCGATTTTGTGATATACTAGCAGAGAGCCATCACCCGGGAAAAACCCCAGTTCTCGAAGGCCTTAAGAGGCAAACTAGAATACGAGGTCTAAAAAAATGGCAGAAATGTCTTTAAATTTGTGACTGGGACATGTGGTATGCGAGAAGGCCGTTTTCCCTGTTGGTAGATGAAAGAGTCCCCCGCGAGATCCTGGTCCCCGGTTCAGAACGCAGAGAGACGACTGTACTGGGGCTTGCAGAGCAACTTAACCCGTTACGAACGAATTCGTTCGGGACCCCAGGCGAGCGAACCAGGGGGGACCTCAAGCGAGGGGTTCATCAAACCTCTAGTTCCTCAAACAACTGCAGCACATAACACAAGTCCACAGTTATGGAATCATGCAGTGATCAAGTCTCTACTTATTGTGAAGGCAGAAAATAGGCCATTGGTTTTGAAGCATTAGCTTCATATGGAATATTGATGGAGAGCATAGTGGTGGATCCAGCAGTACGGTTGAATTAGAACCAGCGAATGCGCTTTTGTATGAAATTGTTATTGCTAGAGCTGGCGATCAGTACTATTCGAGTTGGTGAGGCTTTCATCATTACAATTATACATGCAATCACAATTTCGATAACATTTGAATGCCTTCTTCGGTACTTGCGTTTTCTGATTTGAATGGCTAGAAATCATTACACTTAGGAAAGGAGGCGTAAGTATGAGGCTGAATGGGTTCAGAATTGAAACTATAAACGAGCATGCTGAGGTCTCAATAAAATTGCAGATGATCCAGAGCTGGCATGCTGTGCTTCAAAAATAAAATGTAGAACGGAGTCATAATGAGAGCTCGATGGGTAGTTTATTCTGTAACTTGTTTCTTGTAATGGAGTAGGAATGCGGACGAATGCTTGTGGCGTAACATGTTTGGGTCAAGTCTGTTCCAGGGAATTTGGATCCTTGCTAAGAAAGAGAATTTATATGAGGTACTATGTGGAATTTCCACTTGCACTTTATATGGGTGACCTTTTGTAATGCCAATGAGAGGGGAAATTTTGAACAAATCGGTTAAACAGAGGTCAATTTCATTCGTTGTCAACTTGTACATGAATACCATATCAGCAATTTTTCTACGGAGTTCAAGAGAACAAGAATTGAGCTGCTTTAAACGCTCGTCATAAGAAGTCTTTAGGAGGCCTTTTCTGCTGAAACATCTTCGTGTAAAGTCTTTCTGAACACTCTCTTTCTCCTATCAGATAGGTCTTGAAAGGGGACCAAAGCTGGGGGCAGTATTCAATTAGAGGCCTTACGTAGGTCTTGAATAGTTTGAATAGTAAGAAAGGGTCGCGTGTTTTGTAAGCTTTCAGAATGAAATTGGCTCTTCTTTTGGCCTTTAAAACAGAAGTACGAATATAAGTACTGTAGTCAAAAGAGTTAGTGTATGTGATGCCAAGGTCGCGTGTTAAGTTAGGGTGTTTGAGTCTGTCTCCACCGAGGGTAAACTCTGTTTCAGGATGTTTTCTGCCAAAACCCATAACAAAGGTCTTCTCAGATGATATCTCAAGATCCCACTTTGTGGACCACTCATATACAGCATCCAGGGCATTTTGTAGTAGGGAACAATTATTGATTGTAAATACTTTCAAGTCGTCGGCATATATGGAACACTTGACTTCCTCAGGCAGACATCGGGGTAGGTCGTCGATGAAAAGCAGGAACATCAGAGGCCCTATGCATGATCCTTGGGGCACACCGCTAGTAGTGACATATGCACGAGAACTAGCATTATTTACTACAATTAGCTGTTTTCGCTCTTTTAGGAAAGACTCAAGGAAGTTGAGCAGACAGCCGTCGATTCCGTAACCCTTGATTTTGCATAGCAAGAGAGGTATTGAGATTGAGTCAAAGGCTTTTTTGAAATCGATAAAACACGCTGTAACGTAAATTCCTTTATTCACCTCTCTATGCCATACTGGAACTGTAGACAGGAGGGCAGATGTTGTAGATCTTTTGCTCAGAAAACCATGTTGTGCATTAGCTATGAGATGATTACAGCGTAAAAAATCATTAATCCCCTTGCATATGATCCGCTCAAATAATTTGCATGTTGAGCTAGTAAGACAGATGGGACGGTAATTAGTAACGTCAGTTTTAGCCCCTTTTTTGTGGATTGGACGAACAATTCCGATCTTCCATATCTGAGGTACAGTTCCATGAAGAAGAATCCTATTGAAGAGTATAGTTAATGGTGCTGTGAGGCCAAGGGCTGCTTGTTTGAGGAACACATAGGGAATGTTGTCGGGTGACGTTGAATTTCTGTTAGGGAGTCGGCGAAGAGTACCGTAAACAGATTCACTAGAGATGTCTATCCACTGTAGTCGTTTGTTGGACAGGGGGGGGGATAATGCACATCACATTGTTGAGGCAGTCTGTAGACAGACTCGAAATAATCAGCAAAAAGATTGGCTTTGTCTTCGTCATTTTTTATAATTGTGGATTCACTTATCAAGGGAGGGATGTTGTCCGAGATTTTCAGCCTCTTATTACAAAATTCGAAGAAAAGTGTCGTGTTGTGAGACACCGCTATAGTATTCTCTTCTCGTATTGAATGTAAGGCAAGTTCTCTTTTAAGTTTACGTGCCATCTCAAGATATTTATCCAGGCCGTATCTTTGAATGTTGGCATAATAGAACTTAACTCGGGCGTTCAGAATGCGAATTTTCTCAGGGTACCTGATTCTCTACCGTTTTTCTTGTCAAAGGTACATGGCTGTTAATGAGCTGATGACAGATACCAGTGAATATGCCATAACACTCATCAATATCCCCAGATCTGAACTTGTCCGACCAGTTGATTTGAGCTAACAGGTCATTTATGACACTGAAATCAGCTTTAGCAAAGTTTCTGTAGGCAGTTACCGAAGAGGAACGGAAATAGCTCGAGTTAGAAATTTTCCATGCAATGCAGCAGTGATCGGAAGTGCTAAAGGGTGGAAGGACAGTAAGGTGTTTAATCATTGATGGGTCAGTTGTTATGACTAAGTCTAGTGTATTTGAGCCATGTGTGGCTACCTTCACTAGTTGGGTCAAGCAGTGAGAGCTAATGAAATCAATAAGAGCCAATGAAGATGATGTACGCCGTCCTTCGCGATTTCCTACGACATCCCCATCAATATGGGGTAAGTTGAAATCGCCAATGATAAGAATGTTTGACCACTTCAAGCATAAATCATTGAGATAATCGAAAAGTTGCAAAAAAGAAGTTGATGTTGTAGATGGACTTCTATAAACCGTGACAACAATAATGTCGCTACTTTTAATGTAGCTGACGTGTCAATGGGGATAGCTGATTTACCGGTCGTCGCGAAACGCGTTTACAGCGCAGTATTTCTGCTTCTCAACTACGTCCGAGCTTTTGACCGCTTTTATCACCTTTGCTAACTTCCATTGGTTTCGCATTTGCAACGGGTCACTTAGTAGCATGAAGTCTCCCTTGCTAGGCGTTTTCCTGCACAATTGCTTATGGTCGATGTGGAGCCGGTGTGTTCTCTTAGGGCTGTCAAATCGACCGCGCCATGTTCCAGCATTTTTCAATCATACATTGAGGAATGAAGTCCCTCCGTGATTTGTAAATGAGAGCCCATACGTGTGGCTTCACTTGGTGGCAGGTAAATACCAATATATATTCTCCTTAGGGAACGGGAACGTTCTGCCATATTCCTGAATAGGGTGAGTGTCTTCTTCAAGTCATTCGTTTGTTGGCAGAGTAATGTCTATGTCCTTCGGCAAGATGACAACACAGAGCGTATATATGATCGTCCAGAGGGAAGGAATGCTTCGAGTCAAGACTTTTGCGAAAGATAACGCCTTTATGCTAGGAATTGTATACTTCTAAAAAATAGGACTTGCTACCTTTCATTCTTCGGGTCGCGCCGTTCGTGATAGTTGATTAGGGCCATTAACAAGTAGATGGGTGTAACTTGGTGCACTCATACAATGATACCGCTTGGGTTGAAGTGTTCGCCACTGGGTGAGCACATTTCTTTTGTGTTCTGATATCAGTTGTATTGATTGCATTGAATTGGTCGGATTTTGTATGGAAGCGTCAGTCCTCAGACGCTCCGATCTATTCGGTTGTGCCAAAAGTCTTGTAGTATTTCTCCAAAAAAAATCAGTAACTCTGTATGGAATCAGTAACTGTATGGAATCAGTAACTCGAGGGAGGTCAAGGCGGTTTAGGAATAAGGCAGAACGTTTCCTAAGCTTTCTAGGAAAATATATATTGACCCACCAGATCCCGTGGAGAGAGCTACAATGCCCGTTGTCGATACCCACCCAACTCGCGGTGTCATCTAAAATGAGCGGTCTTGCGGCACCAAAGCGACGTTAGCTTGCCACTCCATCAAAGCTGCAGGGCAAGGGATGTGTGAGCTACGAAAACATGCGCCGCTGGTTCATCAGCTTCAGCAACGGCGAGATTAACATGAAAGACAAACCACGCTTGAGACTGTGCTGGTTCTGGGACGCGGAAGGAATGCTTTTCCACGAGAAGCTAGTACAAGGCGAGACAGTCACCGCTACCGTATGCACCCACCAACTCCAGCAGCTCGCCGTCTCTGTTCGAGGAAAGTGCCGGAAAAGGTCAGCGGTCACCCTTCTTCATGACGACGCCCGCTCCTATTTCGCTCCCATTTCGCGAAAAGTACTCAGGCCAAGTTATAGGAGCTCGGCTGGGATGTGCTGACCCACCCGCCATACTCTCCAGACATTGCCCCTTCTGGCCATCACCTTACCCATCCTCTCGAATCCTTCCTGGCCAAGAGAAAATTCGTTAATTATGACTTGCTTGCGAAGGCGATCGCTGACTTTTTCGACTCTCAGAACCCAGAGCTCTAGGAGAAGGGAATCAACGATTTTCCTGTAAAGGGGCAGAGGGTTGCCGATAACAATGGTCAATACGTTGTTGCCTAATTGTTATTTGTTGGACGAAAAAAAAAAATAAAAAGTGATGATCGAAAAAGTACTACAAGACTTTTAACAACCTAATATATAAATGATTAGGCTGAAATCCAGGTTTGTAATAGTTGCAATGCTATTAAACCATTTTCTGATGCGGCAGCAGGAACAGTGAACCGTCTCGACTACTGACTACACGAAATTCCAATGGTTGTCATGCTCAGGAACTGGTGAGCACTGGCAACAGACAAATGGTTCTTCTCCAACGAGATGCTCTGTTATTAGGCAAACCAGTCAAACTATCGCACGGTAGTAAGAAAATAGATTTGCGTAGTGTAGAAGTGGGCAAGGGTGAGCCACTGCTATTAGAAAAGTTATCGCATAAATCACACTGTGATAAACAGAGCGCTCAAATAACTCGTATCTCCACAAGTATTCATCACTACTCAGGATTCAACGTAGCTTAGAGGCCAAAAAAAACCTATAGATATCGGAGCACGTATCATGTTCACTTGCTGAGAATTTGGTGCCTAAGTCTTATTGTTGGTTGATGATTCAGTCCTTCATTACTGCATAGCACATTCTCTTTTTTCTATTATTTAGCGGTCGACGCTTTTGTAACAACTGAGATCGGATCAGGAATAAATCTGTTGAACAAGAATGCTGTTGAACCCCTAATCATTTCACATACAATTTAAAGGGTGGTTACTTGAGAGTTTAGATAGTATAGCGTTTGATATTTTGGGTTCGATGGCATCGTCAAGCAGCAGTTTGTCCATCCATTATGCATGTAACTCCTATATTGGGTTGGGGAATGAGCCCTTGCGGTTTTTTTTTCAACCCCGTTTTTCACATTGTTTCCTTCATCTTTCGACAAAGCTTATATATGTTTTCGATAGAGATTTTTTGCTCTACAAAATGCTGCTATCTATTTTTCAATTCCTTCGACTACTTAATATATATAAAGTTTGGAATTGAAGTAAGCTGAATGCAAAAAATTGGCACTTGCGCACCTCATCTTTCTCGTCTGCCATCAAGATCAAAAATTGTATTAGGTTGATCGGAAAGTTTTGGTAGGGTTGGCATTTTCTTCTGTTTCATTTTACATCTCAGCAAACAGTGAAAGCTCACCCACAATATAATAACCATCGTTAGTTATAACATTGTCCCACCCAACGGGCAGGTCAGCGATTCCCTTTTCCCAGAAATGGGAAGATTGGGAGTCAAAGAAGTTACCGACCCCTTGTTAAAGGTGGTCATAGTTGACGAGTTGTTTTTTGTCAGGAAAGCCTTGAGGGGCCGGAACAAGTGGTAATCTGGGGGGGCAATATCAGGTGAGTAAGGTGGATGTGGAACCGTGTCCCAACACACCTCCTCCAATTTTGCACGGGTCTCTCTCATACGTAAAGAGACTCGTGCAAAATAGGAGGAGCTGGGTTGGGACACGGCTCCACATCCACCCTATTCACCTGATATTGCCTCCTCAGATTACCACTTGTTCCGGCCCCTCAAGGCTTTCCTAGCAAAAAAAAACTATGACCACCTTGAACAAGGGGTCGGTAACTTCTTCGACTCCCAATCTTCCCATTACTGGGAAAAGGGAATCGCTGACCTGCCCGTTGGGTGGGACAATGTTATAACTAACGATAGTTATTATATTGTGGGTGAGCTTTCATTGTTTGCTGAGTTGTAAAATAAAACAGAAAAAAATCCCAACCCCATCAAAACTTTTCGATCAACCTTATGTGTATAATTTTCGATAGAGCTTTTTCAGCTCTACAGAATGGTACTACTTTTTATTCAAATCGCTCAACTTTTTGTTGTTTTTGAGACTCACAAATGCAGTACTCGCAAAAGTATGCATCTTCGTTATCTTCTCTTCCTCGCCCACCATCGAGATAGAGGAAAATATCCAGGTATGCATTCTATAGAGCTTTTTCTGCTCTACAAGATGATACCACTACTCTTTTGTATCCTCTCATATTTTAGCATGGGGATGAGATTCCACCTTCTTTTCAACCCGAAATTGCGTAATAAAAACAAATACTTGGCACAATGTTTTGTACTATTTGATAGAGCTTTTTTCGCTCTACAAGAAATTGCTTACAGTTTTTGTTCAAATCAATTTTTGCTATTTTTTAGATCATTTAAAAGGAGTGCCAAGTCGACGAAATCGAGCTTAATCGACAAAAATGCTCGATTTCGTCGATTTGACACTCATTTTAAATAATCTGAAAATGGCAAAAATTGATTTAAACAAAAACTGTAAGCATTGTCTTGTAGAGCGAAAAGAGCTCTATCAAATAGTACAAAACATTTCGCCAAATAGATTCATTTTCATTGCGCAATTTTGAATTGAAAAATAGATGAAAAGTCGTTCCTACATGCTAAAATATGAGAGGATAAGAAGAGGTATCATCTTATAGAGCAGAAAAAGTTTTATCGAATGCATACCTGAATATTCACGTAAATCTCGATGGTGAGCGAGGAAGAGAAGATAATGAAGATGCATATGAAGATGCGATTTGAATAATGAGTAGTACCATTCTGTAGAGCTGAAAAAACTCTATCGAAACGTATACACATTCATTTTTTGATGTTATGGTAGACGAGAAAGATGAGGTGCGCAAGCGCCGATTTTTTGCTTACTTACTTTTTGCTTTTTTGCTTACTTTTTCAGCTTACTTCATTTCCAAACCTCATAAATATCAGGTAGTCGAAGGGATCGAAAAACAGAAACTTTTGTAGAGCAAGATAATCGCTATCGGAAACATATATTAGATTCGTTGAAAGATGAAGGAAACAAGTGAAAAACGGGGTTCAAAAAAACAGCAAGGACTTATTCCCCAACTCAATATTTTGGTATTAGATTGAATTTCCAGTCACCCATGCTTATCATTTGCTGAAGCACAACACTACCCTTCAGAAGTTTTGATGGTCTGGCAAACAATACCTTTTACCCTCCTAAATACCCTCTTAAAATTAGTACTGTTTAAGAAAATGGTTCACTGCTTTGCTTTTGCAAATTTAGATAACATCTAGACATTTATGTAGATCGCAGTAATAGCGACAGACGGCACTATTCGTATGGCAATATAGTTTAGCGGTTGATATATTGCTGAGCACAATCCAAATATACTCGCACGGTGACTGTGAACACCATACTTCTGCTATAGTGGTCATATTAAAGTAGTGAACGGCGTGCAGGATTTTCCATCCACTTGCTAGTTAATCTTATCAACCTTTATCAGTCGTTATGATTCAATCCGTCACCTTTGACGCTCTCTATAACTATTAGTGTGAGCACTCCACTGTCACTTAAGAAAGAGCAACGACTACTGTGGCCTGTACATTCTGACGTCCCTCATCGAATTTTGTCAACAGTTATCAATCGGAATCACCTACCACTGATGTCTTCGTTCCACCCCGCAAAACACCAATGAGTGTGAGCGCTCTAGGATCAACACCAGAAGCGAAAAGGACCTGACAACGTTGGCCCTTTTACTCGCATTATCAGCTCTTATCAGTTGCTATCACTTTTGTGTCCTCACCACTGATGTCCCCTCAAGACCCTTACATCATTTGCGAAGTATCCCATCATTGCTGTGATGCGAGATATGTATTTCATGACAGACAGACAGATGCACACACATGCGAACAGACATTTTCATCGGATTGTCTGCACTAAGATGGGCGTAGGTTGGTGTAGTGGCAGGTGGCGCGCATCCCTCTTTCATGGTGCTGGAATCAAATCTTGCATCAACGCCCGTGCAGGCCAACCTAGCCTTCTATCCCTCCGGGGTCGGTCAGTTGGGACCCGACAAGTCTGGGACGATAAAGACACTGACTTGTACATCAGCTGGCCACCGCAAGTCATTATATAAGCACATCGCATTCACAGCCACTAAGATTCTCAATGGAACTAGAATGGCGGCGCATTACAAGGAGGAAAGGTTAACGCCGATAAACTTTATCCTTCTTAAACTTTTTTCCTGTACGAGCATTGCTGTCGATTGTGCAATCTAATTCATGCCTAACGGCCGCTAGACTACATGATTTCTTGAATAGTGGTGAGATGGCCTTCTAAAGAGCGCAGATAAGCAGTGGAAGGGGGAAGGGTGGTGGTTGATATACTCCATGGTGCGCTAGCAGTGATGTTGGCCATTAGATCCGATCCTGTCCCTTCATGAACGTTTTACTCACGAAGCAGCAAAGATGTCCAACTCGTACAGAACAATCTTCCTTTCTATTTCTCGCTTACTTCGTTTTGTCACCCTTCCTTTGACCACTAGTTTTATGCAGTTATCTACTGAGACAGCTCTGCTACCCTGATTCTCCTCTAACTGTTCGCATTTCAGTTCTATATCAACTTCTTTCTTGTGATGTCGATAAATGCTTGCAGCATCATTTTTCTGAGTCGTGCCTTACGACAAGAAATCCGACAACGGCTGTGCTGCAAACCTGTTGAAACGCATTCATTCCATACGACTGTGAGAGTTTTTTGAAGAGATTCTTCTGAAGACTGGAAAGTTGGCGTACTCCAAATGTTCACGAGCTAGCATTTTAATGTCAGATATATTTTTTGCTTTACTTTAATTTTTGCTTTTATCAGAATACTTGTAGTCACTGGTTTTCCTATGATAAAATTGTACGCGCACTGTGAATATGATGTTGTACAGCGTCACAAAAACTAACCTTATATCCAAAACGAACCTCTAGTGAAGTCGGCTTTTATCTCGACATGCTTGTGTGATTACATTGGCTATTTTTGCCTAGGATACTGTTCTGATATCTGAAAAACTCACCCCTTTCCTTGATAGGGCTGTCCCTCTCGAGAAAAGTGAATCGCATCACACTTGATATCCTCAAAACTGTAGGCGGATATTGGAGAGGCCAAGTAGCTTGCAAGGTTGTAAACAAACGCCACTTATTTCTGTTAACCATTAGAATATTGATCAACTGAGTTCGACCTAATTATGGAACGGTGGCTACCTCTCGAATTTTTCATACAAACCTGGATGCAGTTGTTCGTAACTTGCAGGAGCAGTCCTGTGCCCGAGAAGGAACCAAGTTTTGGAATTTCACGTGACGATAGTAATCAATGATTTGTTTATTGAAAAGTTCCGATCTTCCCTTTCAATACGTTTTTGGGCTCAGATATCTATGAATAGAGATGTTTGTTAGTGTACTAGACTGGAGCATAAGCTCTGCGACATTTTCGAAATTGCTTGTGGATTCGCTGCATTTGCGCTTCATTGTGCTGCAGTCACTGCTCATTTGTCACCCAAGATGGCTGTGTCTCGCTGCTCCAATCGTTCCGAATCAGGAGGCACGAACTTTTTGTTCACCCAACCACGGGGCTTGGCGCCCTATAGATAGGATGATATATTCGGAAAATTGGAAACGGACTCGAAAGTGTCCATGAGATAGGTAACAGCAGCCCTTATTCTACCCATACGACAACAGGCAGACTACTCAGTTGCCCTTGCTCCCGGAAACTGCAAGCAGTTTGGATGCTTCACCAATTCGATAAGTCAGACAAGGCAGCAGTATAAGACAAAAGATGAGACATTACTATTGGAGATGCACGCTGAGTAACCACTCTACGCTGAGCCACAATTAAATACCAGACGCCTGCTGCCGTGAATTTGCGTACTGTTGGCAGGCACCGTAACCTTACGCCTAGTTATAATTGCCTCAGTGCACAGCATGAGATGCACCTTACCACTGCGCAACACTGTTCTATGTTCCCGCTTGTTGTGCGTCCTCTCGTATCTTCCCTGAAGCAGAAAGCTTCCACTGCTGGGGTCTATCAGATCAAAGTAGTTTTTCGCACTATACGAGGCTGCGACGGTGCCTCAAGTTTACGCTTTCAAGTTATGCTGCGCATCAACGAACATGTGGATGACATGCACTTCTTGCCATCTGCATGGCAGCGCAACTGCTTCAGCGAACTTATTACGTGAAGTAAACTCTGTCAAGGTGCAGGATAGATGCGAGATAGAGGTGCTATGTAAAGTTATAGGAGCAAATTAGTCGAGGAGGCACTCATTTTTGCATTGTTCTTTTACTGTGCTGTCCTAAAAGCATCACCTTCCACACCCGAACCTTCATTTTTGCCTAGCCTTTGAGAATGGAAGTAGGGATTCATTTTCCTGCCGAAGCCCGCGTAAAAATAACATCGAACGCCAAAGCAGAGAATCCTTCCTCACTCTTGTTTACCAGATTTCGAACTAACGTAGCTCTAACCGTCAACGAGCTAGAGTGCGAATTAGATGTAGCAGTTTCTGTAACACTGCTCTTTCCGAAGCGACATGTTGATCGAAATGTCCATGGCACTGTGTGAGACTTTAATGAAATGACAGTCTCCGATAAAAGTAGAGTTAGGGAAAGTTCGATCCATTGTGTTCTTCTTTGCTGACGCTACTGTATGGGACAGCGCACAGCAATGAATGGGTACCGACTGAATCTGCTGGAATCGTGCAAAAGACCCGGTTCCGATGTGGTGGACAAATGCGAAAAAAATACAAAATTGAAGCAGGTGGAGGCACTTATCTTCATGCTGTCGTTCCTCACATGATACCATCATGTAATCATCTGTTTAATCCGCTTCTACACTGAAGTGTATGGTTTCATCTAAACTTTATCCAGGGCAGATATGAGTTCCTCCTCAACTGAGGCTTAGGCAAAAATAGCGCCGGACGTCAAGAGCAGTGCGTGCCCTTTATCTCATTAACACTATGTGATTTTCCACGTGATAACGATTAGCAAGAAGAAACTCACATGTTAAGCAGTGATGAAGTGCCTACAACAGCTCAAACTCTGTTCAAAGACGACTATAAGTAGGCATGAGGTTACGGTACCTGGCAGCTGTACGCACATGCACGGCAGCCGGTGCCTGGTATTTAATTGCGGCCCTCTACGCTGACCATAAGAAGGGATACCACTGGCAACGTAAAGGAAAATCGTCTTCAAGGGGGAAAGGGTTCGCTATAGCTTCCCCCAGAGAGTCTGCGATCATAATCGTACCAACTGGTACTACGACTACAGTTTGCGCCAAACATACCCGAAAAGAAACTCACGCTTTCTTCCATTGTTCAAAACACAGCTCATGTGTCACCCAAGATGGCCACCTATACAAGTATGTCGCAAATTTAAGGCTGGAAAGATGATAAAGCTGAGGTCTGAAGCACGCTTCATTCTTTGCATTCTTTTATCTAAGGGTGTTCCGAATACTACTTGATCAGTGCCCTGAGTTTTACATGAAAAGTGAGAAGTTTGTTTCTCTAGTCCCACTCGAGCTGTGTATGCATGGATTGGATTGTAGCTTGTGAACTTTCGGTCGAAAGGCACAGTTACCCAATCATTAGAGATAAGTGGTTGAAGATTACGATGATCATATTACTCATATACTTGGAAGCTTCAAGATAATGAAGTCTCGAAAAAAAAAGCCGCATGTGTCGCACGACTTATGCACCAACCTAATTATACGTAGTAAAGATTCTAATACTTCACACCTTTTGTTTTTTTTTAAGAAGAGAAAGCTGAAATGCCATGGACTTGGATGATACGATGCGAAAGCTTCTGAGGTGACAGTTGACAGCTCCCCAAAGTGGGGGCCGAGAGGGCGGAACCTCGAATAATTGACCGCCCCGTCGACCGCCGCCGTTGGAGACGCATAGCGGAAATAGGAAGGTACGTAAACAGTCACACTTTCGTCTCCGTCCGCAGCAGACAGCGGAGCCATAACTTACTGTGAGGCCCCGCCCAGTCGGCCGTTACTTTGAGGAGATGTATCCTACCCGGACTTCCACTTTTTCGCGTGAAACTTTGCATGCGGCCCCTACTAGATTGCATGATGGAAATGATGGTGTATGGAAGGAACCACCGATCATAAGACTGCGACAATTCAAAAGTATTTGTTGATCGAAGTGATCGGATGGGCCGCACTATTTGGTTCACATGGAAGCTCTTTGGAAGAATCGTGCACGAAAAATGGGTTTTTGCATTTACCATCCCTACTGTTTATAAAACCCTTCGTCTGTCTGTCCGTCCCTCTGTCCGTCCGTCCCTCTGTCCGTCCGTCCCTCTGTCCGACCCTACTAAGCAAATACAATATAAATATACCAGTTGGGCTGGCGCACACAACTGTGCGCGTCTCACATGGAAGCATGCTAATTGGGCTTGATCGATATCTATCGATCAGTATCATCACTCGAACGGTTTCAGAAACGGGGAATTCGCAAGAACGGAAAAGGGAAACAAAATTCCTCCCGTCAATCTCATCCTTGCATCCACTTTAAAAATTAGAGTCCCAGCTTTGTGGCGACGCGAGATATGGATTCCAAATCATTCACCTTTCAAGGCTCCCTATCAGCCTTTATCAGTTGCTCTCACTTCCGTTCCCTCACCATTGATGTTCCCTTACCACCCCTCATATCACTTCAAAAATTCAGAGTCCCAGCTCTACTGCTTCGCGAGATATGAATTTCGTGACAGACGGACGTACAAAGGGACGGACGGACAGTGGGACGGACGGACAGAGGGACGGACGGACAGAGGGACGGACAGACAGACGAAGGGTTTTATAAACAGTAGGGATGGTAAATGCAAAAACCCATTTTTCGTGCACGATTCTTCCAAAGAGCTTCCATGTGAACCAAATAGTGCGGCCCATCCGATCACTTCGATCAACAAATACTTTTGAATTGTCGCAGTCTTATGATCGGTGGTTCCTTCCATACACCATCATTTCCATCATGCAATCTTGTCTCCTTTTGAAGTTCCATTATAATTTGGATCTATTGTGACATTTAGATCTAGAGTCCTGATCTCGATGCTTGGAAGCCACGGCACTTCTAGCACGAGGCACAATTCACTGCGTGATGAGCAAGAGATTTGTGGGACGGCCGGTGACCTGTCGGGCAGTCCTGGTATATATCCGTATGCTTTTGCTGAGCCTCCGACATGAGTGTGTGGCATTGGGTCAGTTAATTCCTTCTGCTACATTCGATAAGCGACGCGAAGGTGCGAGCTGCGCGGCGTATCGCATAGGTACTGAAGCGATGACAACGAACTACGTCTTACTCTACGCGTGATCGCTTTATAACTCAACCAGTACACATCCGTAGCTCGCACCATCACTTAGGGTGCGAGACGCGGCCATGCGAATTTTCTTTCCTAATGGCATACACCCCTACGGGATTATTACAACATTATTCTTCCGGAAAACGCTTCGGCGAATTGCTCTCTTACAGAAGTCAGGAGTAGTAGATTGGCACTTTCAGTCAGCAGGTATCAATCTACAGCTTCTCATTTCTGTAAAACTCCGACGATTTACGGAGGCCGACAATTGTGCGAAACGGGTCATGGCAACACGGTAGCACATTCCTCTGTCTAATTGCGGCTATCCAAATGCCTCTAATGTTTTTGAGCAGAGATTCCTGGTTCACAGAATTGTGACTGAAGCTGCAAATCCGGTGTCGTGTATCCATGACACTGGAAACGAGGGATTTGGGTTTTCGACAACTCAAGACCCAACAGGTTCTATTTACTCCGCGTAAGGAAGAAGGCCCTGTTTCGCACACATATTCATTGTCACAGGTCTAATAGCGGATCAGATAGATTGCTTGAGTTTATGCAGTCATATTTCTTGTAAAGGGGCAGACCGCGCAGTCAGAAGTGTCCTCCGAGTTATTATACAAGCGAATTCAAATCAGCCGCCTTCTGGAATTCATCTGGTTCGACATTTATTTTTCACCAATTGGGCTATCGTACAGCATTCCGGAATAAACAGTATAAAGTGTTGAAATGGCCGATACCGATCAACCGATATCGAATTAATTCGTATCGCATAATTCTACTCTGTGATAAGCGCAGATCCGAGTGCTATCCCAACTGATAAGTTGACCACACCTACCACTAATCGGATTTTATCGCGGTTCAGCGGTCCGAATATTCCGTTGCTGCTGATATCGGAGTATTATACGAACCGTGTTCACATGATGCGCATATACTGCTCAATTCTTATTGTTGATTAATAATCCAGGACATTTGCCGCTGTAAATCACTTTGATCACTTTTCGGAAGTACAGATGGTTTTGCGCTCGATGTCCTTCATTATAATTGATATCGGTTCAAGACAAAATTTATTGACTCACAGGGTCAGGTGCAGTGTTCACCATTTGGGAGTCCATACAGTTCAGCACTGGATATTTTTTCTATCCGCTCGCGCTGCTCGGAGAGAGTTTGTGATCTCAATCAGCATTGCCACTTACTTATGTTGACGGTATATCCATTTTCCTAGTTATCAATGCTTATAGTTTTTCAGAGCACGCACCTCAATTCGTACTTTCGGATAATCTAGAGGTTAATGCGCTTTTATGCTCCTGGTGCCGTCAGAAAATGACTCATTTGTTTTAAAACTATTAGAATTGAGATTCCTCTATCAGAAGGCACGTCTTTATTTGGAAGGCTAGAAGTTCAGCTGTTCATACTTCGCTGCAACTGGTACACAGCTAGAAATAGTATAGACTATTTTTCAGCGAATTCCGTTATCTCAAATCGAATAATACCAACTGCCTTGTGAATTTTTCTTCTCTTTCGAATGCATCTTATTTTTCTTGCGTGGCTAGAATTCTTGCTTTCTAATAGGTTCTTACAAAAAAGAAATCCGGCGCAATTTTTGAGCGATTATGCACTATGAATTCAATCACCACCAGCACTTAACTTGCATTGGACTCAGATGTACCCTTACAGTGAATACTGAGGTACTGGTTCACGATGTTTTTTCTTTGGATTTTGATCTCGAGGACAAATCTTGCTGTGGTTGCCGGTTGTCATGGAAGATCAAGCTCTACGATCGAGCTACAGCCGTTGAGTCGAACTGGATGTAACAATTCGAGTGATGGCCGCAGACATGGGAAATCGAACTTTCCCATCCTCCTTACTCTCTAGACCCCTCCCCTACGATTATCAGTTTTTCCGAGTTTTGGATGAAAACCTGCGACATCGGCAGTTTACTGATCTGGTCTTTCTCGAATGAGTGTTCCGACAGTTCTTAGATTCTCGTAGTCTAGATTTTCACAAGAAGGGAATACTTGCTCTGCGAACGTTGGGGGAAATGTATCAAATTTGATGAATTTCACTTTGATGATTAAAGTTCAGTTTAAACCAAGCTATGTCATTTTGAAGTGAGCTGCTCGTTGGACCAATTTTTTCTCAACATACTAATAGCAGTGAGTGACGTACAGCATTAAATTCAATCCTTGTGCTGATGGCCTTTATCAGCCCCTATCCACCATTATCAACTTCAACCACCATTAAAGAAAGCGGGAGGAGTAAATTTGGCTCGGGGAATCACGAAAGTACAGGTGCTCAGCAATATAAGAGTAGAGAAAGAACGGCATAAAACTGAGAAAAAACGAGAGGAATAGAAACAGGAAAATCCTCCTTCTCTCTCGCATCCCTCTGCGTCACTAGCCGAAGTAGACTGGAGACAGGCCAGGGGCTGAATCAGCCGGCAATCGTTTTCCCGCCCCTCCCCGGCGGCTCGCCCGTCCCCAGGACCGCAGGACGACATGCCGTGCTGCGCAGTCGTCATAAGACCGCAATCTGCGTTTTTTCAATGCGATTTTCGCCACTCGTGACCTCTTCTGAAGTAGAAGGTTTGTTTTCAAAGGACATATACTGCCAAACCTCAGTTTTACCTTATCTCTACTTGCGCCTCTGAAGCGCCCATAATAATCCCTACAACACTTATAAGCGCTACTCTTAAAAGCGAGATCGGCCTCATCTACCGTTAGCAATTTGAACCACCAGCCATTATTGCTCCTGTACCACCCTCTAAATCATCTATGCGTGTCAACGCTCTAGGAACAACCCGAAAAGCGCAACGGATTTGACCACATTCGCCTTTGACGCTTTTAATCTAATCTTCTCCACCGTTATTGATGGGTAATTAATGACCCCGCCCCACTCCCAAAACCTATATGCGTTCCAACGCTTCAGGCTCAATGCGAAAAATGCAACCACTTTTGTAACCTTTGGAAAATTTTACCTCTTATCAATTTTTATCAGCTGCTATCAGTTCGGATCATCTACCGTGATGTTCCCGTACAACTCCACATAGCACTCATGAGTATCATCGCTCCACCCTCTACCAAAAAGCGCAACAAATCTGGTGATATTCGCCTTTCGATGCTCCCTATTAGTTCTTATCGGTTGCCATCACTTTAGACCCTTCACCATCAGTGTTTACAGTGGCGCTCAAAAGTCTTCGGCGAAATGGCCTTTCACTTGGGGTTTTTCATTTGTAACTTTTTTGCAACTGCACCGATCTAAGAGAAATTTTAATATGTTATACTTGGATACACTGCATACTTAAGATATTATTTTGGCGCTCAACGGTATATGTTACGCGTATGAAATTTTTTGTTTTTGGAGTGCCATCGCTATGCCGTCCCGCTGTGCCGCTGTCATCAAAAGCCGTGGTCTTTCTACAAAATACTAATGTTCTCTGAGGCTTGCTCGTTTTGTTTTTGCGAAGAAACCTGTTCCCCTTGACCAAGCCTTTTACTTTTTTTGGGTGGTCTTGTAGTAAATTCTTGTAAAAAACCATGAAAAGTGTCAAGCGGCACTAAAGTAGAAGGAATTGTTGGCAATAGGTTCAGGCATCACATATATAAATTTTGTCAGATTTGGTCAAGTAGAAAAAAAAGTTATGACAAAAGTTTTGGCCGAAGACTTTTGAGCGCTACTGTACGTCCCACCCTCTGAATCATTTGTATTATCGCTGCTGCAACGCGAGATATGATTTCGTGACGCAGAGGCGGGCGCACACACAGACATACTATGCGAGTGTGGAAGGATCTTCCCTTAATCAATATCACGATGTTTACAACTCTCGAATGAAAGAAGAACAGCGACCCACCGTGAGGTAAGTTTCATTTCATTTCAGTTACACTCCAGTTCTGGTGCTGGAAAATGCCCGACAGGTCTGGTGGTAGTACAGATTTTGCAACGGCAATCAAGTGTATAGCTCTGTTTCAGCCGACAAGGCACTCCATCGAGGGAAAAGCAATCGAAGGAAAAACAGTCAAAGGAGGAGCCATCGAGGGAAAAGCAATCGAGGGAAAAACAATCGAGGGAGGAGCCATCAAGGGAAAAGCAATCGAGGGAAAAACAATCGAGGGAGGAGCCATCGAGGGAAAAGCCAAAGAAGGATCCATCGGCAGAGAGTTCAGGAGCCGAAAAGAGAAGTTAGTCAAATTCCCTAATTTCGACAAGAATTCAGACATTGCAAACTGCAATTTGAGGAGTGTCGGTAAACGGATAGGTGTGCGGAGGGAAAATCACCGCGACGCTCGAGTTCGCGCGTCATGAGCAGCATTAGCATGCTTATAGAAGGACGAAACGCTACCTATCACAAAGCATTGTAAACCGCGTTTCGAGTACCTATATCTGATCAATCACGGATGACAAGAAACACTTATGATATAATAATCTCCATCAGATCTTGTGAACTATGAAATACCATAGCTTTTATGGCTCGTTATCTCATCAGAAAAGGCTATTCGCTCACCACTGAGCGGGCAGACGACTCTTGACTTGCCGCTGAAGCGGCGTGAGAGGAGTCGCGCGCACTTCGCTGGCATTCCATAAGATGTAAACCGCGACGTAGGGGTCTAATATAGGGGTATCGCACAACATCGTTGCTGAGTTTGCGACACTGCAATAGACTGCAACCTTGCATCGCCATTGAAGTGGTGCCCTAGCCGTAGCGTGAACTGAAAATAAACCGAAGGCGGCATCAAAAATCTGCAATCGTGAGTCCGCGATCTCGATGAAAACCGCCGCATATCCTCTTCTTCTTCACTTCTCCATAGCATTAGGTCTTCTCTCCGAGTATTTGCGCGCTCGCTTACCTCTACCATTTTGGGGGGGGGGGGGGGGGGTTCTCGGAGCATAACAGTAAACAATGAAACCAGCTTGGAATGCGCAACTGGGAAGAGGGAAGGGTGAGAACTGATAAGCTAGAAGTTTGAGACACCGTTCACAGTGGTAAAATCGGTTGAATTAGCGTTTTCGTGAAATTGGCAGAGAGTGATAAAAGTGCTTATTGATTAGGGAAATCGTGGGATCAACATTCTCATGGAAAAGTGAATTGGCGAAGCCTGTGAAAAATGATTTGATAAGGTTGCAGTCGCAGTGAGAGGGGTGCCAGGATCCACTATGAACACTGTTCTTAACTAGACCTACAAAGGGATTGGGAAACTCCTTCCTTCCTCCACTGAAACTTAGGCAAAAATGTACGCTTGAGTGTGAACATTGACTTCTCAAATATGCCTCAGTGTGCACTTTCTTGAGATGCCTCCCCCACTGCGATAGCACTTCAATAAAAATCGGCTCTCGGCTACACCCTTTTGAGAGTAATAGGAAAACGGAGGAATGGGAAATTGAGAATCGTGGAATCGGCGATGTTATGGAATTGACGATATCATGGAATCAGGCTACGTTTCATACCTTGCGGGGCTGACGTCGGTACTGACGACGGTGGGGCTGGGCGGGCAGCGTGCGGTCTGATAGACGTAGAATGCTACATGACACGCAGGGATCGCAACCTGCGTCGGTGCCCGTAAAACCCTTCCGGTGTCAATGAGGGCTGCCTCAGAGCTTTTGTTGAAAATCGTAGCGTGTGGCAAAATCGAGAAAATCGTGGAAAATAGGCTCGTATCCAATCTTTTACTGCGGATTCCATAGAAAGCTTATCCCACGATACGCTAATACCAATACACTCCCGAGTGTACCGAATTCCTTTACACGGCCGGTAGTTGCACTATATTCACGGTCGTTAACGCTTTTGAAGGCAGCGTTAGGGGTGATTCGATTGCTTCATTCCATTCAATCTTTGAAACTGACCGGTGAGGGTTTTCCCACGACAGCTTTCACGTCAAGCACCACGTCATTCCGATCTATACGGCTTTGATACCATGCGATAAGTATCTGCTATCATGCTCATTACTCTACACCTCAGTCATTCTTCGACAAAGTCGACCCTAAAAGGCAGGGTGGATTCATCCAGGGCGTCAGGTCTTATCCCTTACGCCGTCACCACTGCTGAGGACGCGCTTTTCGACAGGGATTTTGCCATAAATAGTCTTCTCTGGCCCATAGCTTCTATGTGAGTGGCTTCCTTCAGGGATTTTCCATTACCGATGTTATCCCTGATGCTGTCTTTAAGATAGTGTTCACAGTTGGCGATCTGCGTTTCAAGCGAGATGAACAACAAAATGAGCAAAATGAACAGCACACAAGTTGATGAGACCCCTAGGCGATAACGTGTATCATCAACGCGCAGAATCGCGGAACGAGTAGTGGGCCGCAGCATTGAGAGATTGGAGGGTGCTGTTGCAATGAGGGGGCATCTTATAAAAAGTTGTACGTCTAATTACTCTATGCGATCACTTTGCACAATCATGCGTATATTTTTGAATGGATTTGATTGGTACGAATCACCTACTTCGCACCAAATGAACTAGGTGCGAGAATCAGGGGCCAGCTACACATCACACAGCTTCATAAGTGGGTGATATGTCCACAATGAGGAAAATTTTTATCAAAGGTTGAAAAAATATTATATAGAGGGGGGGGGGCAAAAGAAGATTCACTTTGCTCACGGCTCACATCCGACAAGAACACAGAAGTGAGAGGGTAGGAGGTATAAAAGTAATGGCTGAAATATAAATGAAATGTTCCTCTACTGAGACAAGCTGTGGTTCACTACTTTCATCGTCATGAAATAGAAAGCCGTCAGTCGGCGCTGTCAAGCTTTAGCATATCAACGTCTGCTTAAAAGAGCAGAGCCAACTTCCGTGGTTGGTCTCTTCCGGAAAGCTTCTCAAGGGCTGGCGCTTCAGTTTATAGTCACTGAGCTCTTGCTGTTCGGCCAACGCTGCTATGATCTGAAAAGTCAATTTTCATGCCCCAAACTCCATCCAGAGGTATTTCAATGGTAATGGCACGCATTGGGTGTTGGAATGAGGAAGTTAGGATCCGGAGGAGATTTAATATTGAAAGACACCACCCAGTATGTATATCCCAAGTACCCAGTGCAGACCTGAGCAAGCTTGTGAACAAAGGCGATGAAATTGCGGATTCTGTTGAGTTCAGGCGACGCATCTTGTGTTGTGGACTGGGCGACTCCCAGTTCTGCTCGTGCGGAAGGCTGTTGGGGCGTTTAGTGATACGGTGTGCCCTCAAATTTGTGAAAGGAAACAGCGTTTGAAATTACTAATATAGTGTTGGGAGTGAAGGAAAAAGTAACTCTTTTGCTTGCACTTTTTTCTGCACTTATTGCATGTAAGCGAAATACAAAATGCTGCAGAAAGCGGAAATGATTTCGGACTGGTCGATAGATCATATAGACCGATTAGCTCCACGAGTGGAGTATATGCAACTCAACTCACGAAATTGTGCAACGCATAGCAGACTTCTACTCACTCACCAAATTAATTACTTCTTCGCCCATTGGTTACGGAGCAGGGTGACGAAGTCTTTCGTATATATGTGAACACACCCTTTTTGCCAAAGCCGTAATTGAAGAACGCAGAGGTAGTCCCCACTTCTAGCCTTAGTCAAAAATAGCCTCCTTAGCTGGCTGCCCCCATTCTCTTTGCGATAGCGCCATGTAGAGTATTGGATCGCACTATGTAATGAACGGGTTCACTCGCAAATAAGAATTCTATCAGGCTATGGCCATCTTTGCCAAGGCACAACGCTGAGTAACTCCTGCTAACATTATCTCATGCGTATGGAACCTCATCAGTGCCGTTAACCCGCGCGGTACGTACATCGCGTTGGCAAAAATGGTCTATCTGTTAACCCTATTTGCCTATCCACCTAAATCGATAATTCTGAGCAGTACATTGGTAGGTGACATTGCGAAAGCTTCGAAGCTTGTCGCCAGTGATGAGGGACCGCTTCATGGGCAGTGCCGAGCTGGAGAATCTCAGAGTTCACATGAACCCTTATCTTGGTGTACCACTCTTGTCTGCACCAGGCTAAGGGTTTATGGGTGTTCAATTAGATGATAAAAAGTGACCGCTCCTGGAACTAGTGATTCGGTCGCTGTTGGACTCGCAAGCCGCATAACTCACGAAGTACTGAATCAAGATAATAACCAGTACAAATGACCAGATGTAAGCGACGTGCGCGTACAGTACAGATTCCGGCATGAGTCATGCGGGAAGAAGCTGCTCAGCCTCAGTCACATCACACAAAGAACAAATTCTCAGCAATCCCTCTACAACAATACTGTTGTAGGGCGTGACGGAACGGAGAAGTCCTACTCACGCAAATCAAGGAAAAGCAGCCGATCTTCTCGCTCAGAAAAACCTAAAGGAGGCGAGCGAAGTGGCCGAAGTTCGGCCAGCAGATCGGAACACAAGAGTCGGGTTTGTTGGATCCTGTGCACTCACTATTTTGGCGATTCCCCATGCTTTTCACAGAACAGAAACAATGAACGAAGAAAAACCAGCGAAGAGCTATGAGCTGAGAGAAAAGAGACTTATTTCACAGTGATAAGTAGCGCTAATTTAGAGCACGCGGCATATTGGTCCACAGATTACGACAAGCGACTATTAACTGCCTTACAAATGATCTTATATCAGTAGCTGCCTTTGCGCTACGCAGCGTGCGTAGTGCTCCTAGTGATTGAGTTTGCCGGTAACAGAGGGTGTGGCGCACAAG
Source organism: Trichostrongylus colubriformis (assembly GCA_963978905.1). Lineage (NCBI taxonomy): Eukaryota > Metazoa > Nematoda > Chromadorea > Rhabditida > Trichostrongylidae > Trichostrongylus > Trichostrongylus colubriformis. The sequence goes on along the minus strand of OZ022259.1, from coordinate 32,273,575 downwards.
TAGGCAATACGACTGCGTGGTGCTCATTTTTAAGCTTTCAATCCTCAGCGCTCATGAGCCCTTGTCACCCCTTGCCTTTGTAGGAGGCTGCATCCCTCCTGCTCCTCACTCTCCAGAAAACAAGGCCTCACTATTCCCCCCAGTGCGTCATGTCTACACACTGATTACAATCTGTTTCAGAACACCATCAAACTAATCTATAAGAAAGGCCACCGCTATGTGAAAATCGTCGACTTTGTCGCCGTTTCACAGTTGATTAAACAGGTGAACGAGTTGTACCACTTACGCACTTGGACGAGTTGACACAACGCCTACGTAAATTCGTATTTCAGCACCAAGTTACTGGGCGAGTTCCACGTTCCATTGATCTTACCGATTATTTCGACACAACGATTACAATTTTTGCCGATTACATCGAAAAAGGTGAAGTGAAGGTTAGTTTCCGATGGCCCATCAAATCACAGCCGGCTCGATGGCCCACTTACTTACAGACACAAATCTCTTTTTACGCCTTGGCGGAACTGCTCAAACTCACCAAGACTTTCGTGATGGAAGATTTACAAAAACGTTTGGAAGAGGTAAGGCTGGAGTAATGACGAGTGTGCGTCAGAACTATCCAACAATGTTACTGCTCCACGAGCATTGAGGCGCCGCTGGTAACAGAAGCCTTGCTGGTCCCGTCATTGATTGCCACAGTAGTTGGCTCAGAACGAGAGGCGCGCCCTCCTTGTGTGAACTGACTAGTTGGATGTTTGCAAGTACACATATATGCCGACTCTCATAGAAGCGTACCTGGTGCAAGAGAATACAGGTAGAACCTTCAAACAGTCCCCGCTGCATAATGTCAAGGAATATTTGGACCTCACGATCAAATCCCACTTCAACAGGGATCCTACTATATATAATTCGCTTAGTATGTCTGTCTGTGTGTGTCTGTCCGTCTGTCACGAAATTCATATCTCACCTCGCAGTAAAGCTGGGACCATGAATTTTACAAGTGATGTGAGGGGTGGCAAGGGAACACTAATGGTGGTGGACCGAAAGTGATTGCAACTGATAAGGGCTGATAAGGAGCCTCGGAAGACAAATGTCGCCAGATCCGTTTCGCCTTTCGCGTTGATGCAAGAGCGCTGACACTCATAAGTGTTTAGCAGGAGGGGCCAGGGACATTAATGGTGGGTGACTCGCATTGATAACGGTTAATAAGATTCGATAATGAGCTTAAAAAGCTAGAGTCGTAGAATCCGTTCCGCTTTTCGCATAGGTCGCGGAGCGTTCATACTCACAGGTGTTTTGCGTAGTGGGGCGGGTACATTGATGGTGGGTAATTCAGCTCGATAACGGTTGATAAGATTCGATAAGGAGCGCAAAAAGGCTAAAGTCGTCGAATCCGTTTTGCTTTTCGCATTGATCCTGGGCGCTCATACTCACAGGTCTCCAGCGGAGTGGGACGGGGACATTCATGAGTGGGTGACCCAAACTGATAATGGTTGATAAGATTCGATAAGGAGCGTGAGAAGGAAAGTGTCACTAAGGCCGGTACGCTTTTGCGGCTAACAGTGCAACGTTCACATTCGCAGGTGTTGTAGGGTACGGGGACCTCAATGGTATTGTTGGGTACAGGGGCCTCAGTGAAACTGATAACGGCGTACAAAGGCTGATAAGAATCGTTAGGAATTGGATGGGATGAAATCCTTCAATCGCTTGCTACTACTATACGACCGCTTTAGCAAAAGCGTCTGTGCTCAGTGCCATTGGGTGAACATATTTTGTTTAAGTTCTGATATCATCGGCCGATGGATCGACCGCTGATTTGCCTGTCGTTCCAAAAAATGGTGCATTCCCCTTGATACTGCGAGCTACATTGATAACCATGATGCATCCTATATTTGTGATAGCAAAGCAAGCGACTCAGTCGAAATCATTTTCTAATGCGGTACTGGCAGCAACACTGGGTAACGACCGCTAAACTATGCAAAACTCCAAAAAGTGAAGCTTGTTTACGAAAACGATAAACATCGATAATCGGGATATGGATCTATCATCATTGATAGGAATTAGAGCTTAGCAAGTGAACAAATTGTTACCGATCGATGCAATCGAATTCAAAACTATCGATGTCTAAACTGTCCAAATTCCCAATGATGACCTAAACCAATTGGCTCGCGTACACTACTGCTCGCGATTCGTGTCGACGAAATGCAAAACGGGTTCGATACAAAGCTGCTGAAGTATAATAACACCGAAATGCTTTTTTATTACGCCATCTTCTCTGCTTTTATTTGAATAAATAGCTCAGCCGAAAGCAGAGGAAAGGAAATTTCCACTCAACTCCATACACAGTGGTCGTGCCGATCAAACCCATTTTGCACAGCATCGCCATGAATCGCGCGCAGTAGTGTGCGCGAGCCAACTGGTTAAGTCAAATTCCGTTCTATAGCGAGACAGTTGCGACAGTAATGGCCGCGTCAAGTCGATGAGTATCCTTATATTTGTTAACTCTGACATGTTAAAATCAGCTTCAGTATGGAGGAAAAAATGCACGCGGTTTTGCGGTTCTGCATTAATTTCGGTATTGATCATGTACGGCTAAGAGGATTGAAAGCTAAATTTTCCGCGATCACACTCCTTGTTGATACTTTTCACTTCTCCATCATGGCGTTTTGGATGTTGCGCAGCATATTCTCACAGCATCAAAATGTGTAGAAGGTCCGATCGTTCAACATGAGATTTTGTCATCACTATAAACGAAAAGAAATTGCCGAAAGCCCGAGCGGTGACCCTCCTTGAATAACCCTAGAATCTGTACGAGCATGTCTTTTCCAGCATACTCTATACCTAAAGCATCGATCAGATCAGCTGAATCTGGAACGTGTGGCGGAGAGCCTGTGACGCACCCACATACAGGGAGAGCCACGGCAAGAAATTGTCTGAAGCCCATACTTGGGCTCTGCTGAGGTGCTAATCTGCACAGAACGTCCTTCCCTTTTGAACCAACTGGCATTTGTAATCACCATATCTCTCTCTCCCTTAAACATCGAAGTTACCCATTCCATGCGTTCGGTAGCCCCTTGATGGCGCAAATAATTTATATTTTTGCACAGTATTGCCCTTTACTCAGGAGTTTGTCTGATGCCAGCAGTAGCGGAACTCAATGAATTGAGATTAGTATCCTTTAACGAAGTAGTCGCTAACTCTGATGACTTCCTTTTCAGACACTCATTCTGACCGCCGAAACGTCAACGGATCATCTCATCCAGGCAGTGCTAGTAGCAGGCACCTCAAACATAACAAAAGAGGCAATTCAGCATTTACAGTGCTCAGACAGAATTCAGCAAGACTGCTTCATCATCCAAAATCAGGTTTTTTAGACAGAAAATGCGCTACACTATCTGGCATCATGGAGCTTTGTGGAAATGGCAGCTTTGCCAGACTTTCAACGCATTCCTTACCATCAGTTCGTAATGCTTCTCGCTAGGTGAGTCTATGGCTCTGCCTACTCTACAGCTGCTAGCATAGGACTTGTTAGCTTACATACCTAGCGATAGGGCGTGTGCACTTACGACAAAAATCGCTTCGCGGCGTCGCACTTGCGGCGCCATCACTACGATTTGCCGAATTGATTGCTCTGGGGAGCCCGGCAGAGCGTGGCTGCGTCACCTCTGCACTTTCACCCATGCCACACTGCCTCGCTTGAACGCTGCTATGTCCTGCCACTGGTACTCGCACCCGCCGAGCCACTCGTTGGGGGCGGTCGCGCCAAAATTTGTCGTGAGTACACGCCCCCCCCCCCCCCCCTTGCGATGCCAGTGTGCTAGCGTCGGCTGGGCGTGACTGCATTGAATCGCCGCGAGGCAGTGTGGCGCTGGTGAGACGGCTTGCCGTCAACGCCGTGAACTACGAAGATGGCCTCAGCGGTGTATTGTGAAGCGTGGATGCAACAGCGCAGCACGGCAAATTCAATCGGTGGTTCTCAGATCCCTGAACACACGAATTTCAGCTGCGAACTTCGTGTGGCGCACGAATTGATTGTTGCTGATGCGGCATTGCTGTGGCTAGTGGGACAGCCACACCCGGCTGTTTATGCTCCGGGAGTGTTCGCGGTGGTGAGCTGAATCTTACCGTTAGAGGCGTAGGGTTGTCGGATGTGTACCTTAATGTCAGGATGCCGCACTGCGGAATGTCGCAAGCGAAGCAATGCGGACGAGCTAAATTGTTGGGTCCCGAAGCGATTAGAAGTCAACTGCGTATCGCACTCCTAGCATTACGTTGTAATCGTTTTGAGACCCAATTACCGCGACGCGCATAGCTCGCACACACTGTGTCGCATGCCGCTCGCCATCGTGCGGCATCCTGACATTAGGGTACATATCCTAGGGTTGTCTACTAGGCTATGATACCAATATTTAGATTCGTTCTGCGTATCTCAGCAAAGTGGATCGTCAGCTAATAGTTGAACGTATTGCGACACTGCAGATGCCCGAATCAGTGAGCCTTTCATTTCCACTAAGCTACAGAACAAAAATCGGAACCATGCTTACACAAGCACTATTTTTCAGGTGGCACGTTTTGCTCGTGTTTCTATGGAATCACGCCACAATGCACGAATATGCCTCGAAGGCACTCATATTAACCGTCATCTGTGCCGTTGCGGTATTCCGGATCCGGAAAATCGTCCAAAAGAAACGTCACTCTCTCTGAGTCGACCTCGGGAAGGCATCAAATGGACTGATAAGAGTAAGTACACTGGTACACTAAACCTAGAGTGAATAGCCATCGTTCACTTTCAAGCTCGGCTGTGCTTAGCAACATTTTACGGGTAATCTCACGAGCAAGGGGAATTGTATTTGGATCGAATGTCGTGTGCTGTGTTTCATTGAACCAATTACGCCAACCAGCAGGCCAAAAATAGTTTCCTGATACATTCAATGTTCACTGAAGAAAAGACCTGTACATCCTGGATGGAATATCGTTTCATCTCTTTTATGATACGGAAATCGTCATTGTAACCTACAGGATGTGAATTTGCTCAGGAACGAGGAAGGAGCTCTTGGGTGGCTGCTGCAGTTCTCACCTAAAAACCCCTTCCTGCACATTTCAATTGCTACATCAATCCCGAACCCCATTGCTATTACTCGTTATAGAGATGGAGCTTTCGCAGTCTTTTGCGTGGTGTTATCCGTGTCTGGTCTGATAGAACACATTGCACGACACTGGGTCAGTGTACGTAAACCCACGTCCCCTCCTTCAAAGGAGACTAAGCTTCTATTTTCTCCACTGATAATCCAATCAATGAACAATTCAGCTCACGAAGAACAAAAGGAAAAAAGGGTGAAGCCGAAGAGAAAACGAGTTCGTTTTTCAACTCTTATCTCGTTCTACAACTAAGAGATATAAGATGCAAAATGCCAATTTCAGAGTCATAGACCCAGCAGGTCATCCAAGAAACATCGCCATCGAGACAGGGCGAAGGCCATCAAAGGCAAGATAAAGAAGGCACTCTCGAGACCTAGGTGAGCGAACACTTCAAGTATTGATTGATTAGTTCCATCAGAGAATGAATTCAGCTCAGAAGCCGATAGGGAAAATAAGACAGAGAAATCTCAGAAATCCACAAAGCACAGCAGCAGGAGTAGTTCTCGATCGAAAAAGCGAAAAAGCAGAGGCGACCATTCCAAGGACGCAAGCCGGTCAAGGAGAAAGCGCGACGACACAAGTGACAGTGTGAAGCACAAATCGGAGTCAGCGAGAAGCAGTGCAAAGAGTAGAAAGTCCCGAAGGGATGGAGAACGCACCGCCGAAAAGGGATCAGAGTAAGTAGATAGAAATGGTGACAACTGTGGCGCTAAGACTATATATTGATTAGACCTCTCGTCGATAGAGCTTCAGTGGGCATGTGATGGTCATCACAGCCACGTGCACCAAGTGTAACGATTATCATCGAGCCCAAACTGTGACTGTGACTGATAGTATATCGGAGGTCCTTTTTAAAGTGCAAAAATAGGAATTAATAGCAATGCTCCTTCTCCCACGTTGGCGTGGTAGTCACTTGAGGACCTGAATACATACACATCTCTGACTAGCACGCATTACCTTCCATGGCGCACGCCGCGATACTAAACCTTCACGCAATGGTACCCATTCAAATACTCCTAGACTTGAGCATCCTATCCGCAGTCACTAGCAACGATGATTATGCACTGAAGGAATGTAAATGAAGTCAAAAGCTGTCGCCTTGTATCCTCGAACTTTTCGCGGTACCAGATTGATTCGAGCGAGCTTCGGTAGCTCATCGGTCAAGAGGCTCGATTAGGTTTCATGTTTGTGATTAGGTAAGAAGGGCAGCATTAAACTCGGGGAGAGAGGGGTTGATGCGGTATTACGAACGCCCGGTACGTTATTCCAAGGGATTCCTTCTGCACATCACCCACCTTTCGATTGCCTTTGAATTGATCCTTATTTAACATTGTATGACTTTCAGATCAGGATCTTCTTCACGAAAAAGACATCGAGAGAGGAAACACAGGAAGTAGATGTAATCGCGTGGACATCATCAATACATCGCTGATAAATTTTGCTTTGTATTAAAGTAGTATTTAGCGGTACTAGAACTCCTACGTAACATTTCAGGGTGCTTAAAAGCTTAAAAGCACAGTTCACTTCCGTTGTAAGCATAACCTAAGCATCGGTAGGAAAACGTTCGATCGAGCGGCACCTCTGAGCGCATAGTCTTCTTCTTCTCCCTGGCGTTAATCCCGCGCCGTCACGGGGTCCGCAACCTTTGTCATACGTCGCCATTTGTTTCTGTCTAAGGCATCTTCCCGTGTTCGCCGGCCGAAGGCTTCCAACTCTAGAGCCTTTCTTATTGGGTGATTCTGTGGCCTTCTAAGTACGTGTCCGTACCATCGTAGCCGCTGCTCCTTCACCTTCAGCTGGACAGGGGCCGTCTGAATGACCGCTCTCACGTCCTCATTTCTGACCTTGTCCAGTCTTGTCCAGCCGCATGCCCATCTAAGCATCCCCATTTCTGCGGTTTGCAGCTGCCTTTCGTGGCTTTCTGATGTGGACCAACACTCGCTCCCGTACAGCATTGCTGGCCTCACCACCGATCGGTACACCTTACCCTTAAGGGTTCTGGAGCACCGTCTATCGCGAGGATTCCAGAAGTCTTTCATGCCTGGTCCACAGTACCTTCAGCAGCTAGATCGCTCCCCAGGTACCGGAATTCCTTGACCCTTTCTATGTTTTCACTGTGAAGGTCCACGATTATCTCTGTACCTTCTTCTGAGCTCAGGAATTTGGTCTTCTTCGCGTTCAGTCGAAGACCATTCTCCGCAAGCACTTCTTGCCACTTCTGAACTTTGGTCTGGAGTTCTTCTCTGCTATCCGCGATCAGGGCAATGTCGTCAGCGTAGAGGATGGTCTTTAGCGGTCCGCCCATGAGATCTTTAACCATGGCATCTAGAGTGAGCAGGAAGAGGAACAGACTCAGGGCTGACCCTTGGTGCACCCCTACCGTAATGTCCACTTCACGAGTCTGCCCGTGCGGAGTGCGTACGACCGCTTCAACGCCATCGTACATATCCCTTACGAGAGATCAGATGTTTGGGTACATTCCGTTCTCGGAGAGCTCTCCAGATCACGGGTCGAGGAAGGCGGTCGAAAGCCTTCTGTAGGTCGAGGAAGGCCAGGTAGCATGGCCGGCGCTTTTCTCGTTACTTCTCCATGACTCGTCGGACGATGAAGATTGCATCCGTCGTCGACTTTCCCGGCATAAAGCCGAATTGCTCCTGGGAGATTGGAATCATGTCTCTGAGTCTAAGGTCAACCAACCGCTCGTATAGCTTCATGGTATGCGCGGTCAGCTTGATCCCCGGTAGTTGGATCACTCCATTGCGTCTCCTTTCTGTTTGAAGACCGGAACAACGGTACTGGTCCTCCAGGCATCCGAAATCTTTCCTTTCGCAGACACCGTGTTGAGGAACCGAGTGAGCCACCATACACCGTGCTCTCCAAGGACTTTCCAAGCCTCTACCGGTATCCCGTCCGGACCAACCGCCTTCCCTACTTTCTTCTTCCCCAGTACTTAACGTATTTCTTCGTCTGTTCAGGATGGGATGGGACCAGCCGTTGCCTCTTCCCGTGGTCTTTCTCTGCGAGGAAACTCTTCATTTAGTAGCTCGTTGAAGTATTCTCACCACCTTCTTTTAACCTCGGCTGGCTTCCTTAGGATGGCACCTTCGCTACTTTTGACGGTTTTTACCATTCTGATGTCTTGAGTGGCCCGATGTCGGGCTTTAGCCAGCCGGAAGGCGAACTTATCAGCGTCTTTACCGTCCAGTTTCTCGTACAGGGCATCCATCTCGGTGTTATTCGCTTTGGCTACGGCGGCCTTGGCGAGCCTCTTGCAACTTTTGCGTTCCAGAGCAACCGGCTTGCGGTGCATACACGATTATTAAGCATCATTAGGGGAAAGCCGGACGAAAAGTCAAAGAAGTAGTGCATATGAAAGTCGATCTTCTGGGCTCTGCGTTTTCTGCCAACGTTTGTAAGCACTCTTTTTCTGCTTCACTACCCGCTGAACTTCTTCGTTCCAGAACCACGCCTCTTTATCATCTCTGAAGCCGCCTCGGGTCTCGCTTAGTGTTTCCTTGGCGCATTGTAGAATGACCTGTGCCGCTCCTTTCCACGTTTCCTGGATCGAACCGCAAGGATCTGGAAGGCCCATTGTAGCACTCTTCTCTTGAGGTCGTTCCTTTCCTTTTTGTGTAGCCTCCACCACCGGATCCTTCTTTCGGTTTTCACCCTTGTCTTCTTGGGGAGCTCTATTGCAACGTCCGCTAGGAGGGACTAGTGCTGGGTTGCCAGCTCTTCTCCCGGCAGTACCTTGATGTCTTTCACAGTTTTGAGGGCCAGTCTTCTTACGAGAACATGGTCTATTTCCGTTTGCCTTACCCCACTGCTGTAGATCATCTTTTGCGTCTCCCTTTTTGCCAAGAACGGGCTGCAGACTGCTAAGTCATGGGCTAATGCCAGGTCGAGAACCCCTCTCCCTCAGCGTTTCTTACTCCCATTCCTTTGCCTCCGTGCACTCGTTCCAGACCTCTTCTATCCCTTCCGACATGACCTTTCGCTCTCCGGAACTGATCTGATGGCTTCGTCAAGGCTGAGATAGAACTCGTCCTTTTCGTGTCCAGAGCAACCGGCTTGCGGTGCATACACGATTATTAAGCATCATTAGGGGAAAGTCGGACGAAAAGTCAAAGAAGTAGTGCATATGAAAGTCGAGATGCCTAGTAGCAGGACAGTGGAGAAAAAACGGATGGAAATGGCCAAAAACCCGCGAAACAGGACCCCCTTCCCACCGTTGATTCTCGACGCGGACGACCTGTCTGTCAAGAGGGAAGTAGTCTGATCTTGTTTCCCATCGGCATGTTGCCAAGTAAACACAAGGGAATGTTTGGAAATACGACAGCATATATTCTCCAGAGTGAGCTTCAAGCTAAAACTGCGAAAGCGCGCGGCAAAACCTTCAATCCTGCCGTATCTTCTTGACCGCTCTCACCCCAGTCAATCGGGAATTACGTCATCGGGAGGCGGGGTCAACCTGTCAAGAGGCGGAGCATAAGTGCGTTTGCGAAGTTTTGCGTTCTACAGCTCAGAGGGGCGCTTTTTCACCGGGATTTCGCCACAGATAGCGTTTCTAGGCCCAGGACTACCATGTGAGTTACTTCTTGTAGGGATTTCTCCATTACCGCATTACCCCTAATGATGTCTTTATGGTCCAGTATCCAACCCTGGTGTCTATCCTCACAGCCATTATTCGATCGCTGATCCTATTTACGGCAAAGACGCAATCTTTGAGAGATTCCGCTATCGCGATAGCAATTCCATTCCGTTTGGGTATACTCCGTTGTAGAAGAGCTTGACACCTTCCCCAACCTCTCTTGCCTTGGACCCTTTCCAGCGGGTCTCTTGCAGAAAGAGAACTTCGATTTTTCTGTGTTTCATGAGGTCAGCCCTCTCCGGACATTCCGGTGAGTGATCCCACGTTCAGAGTCCGAATTGGAACTAGCTTCTTTGGCCGAGGTCGTTCAACCCTCCGTAGCCCTCGCATACTGGACGCAGAACTCGGGCGGGGGTTTGCGCGTCACTTCCGGATGACGTCCTAGCCTTATAACTGATTCATTGTGCGACTTTAGACATTTTTGATGTGAAAAGGTTTGTCCATCAGCCGGCCTGTCAACCTGGGCCTGATGCTTATCGTCACCATTTTTGCAATTTTTGCAAAGCATGGTAGTGCCCCGGCAGGGATCAAACCCACTGGCTCTTTCTAAGTGCAGACGTGAGTCTACACCCTTAACCACTAGGCCATCCCTACCTCTGAGCGCATAGTATTGTAAAGAAACGTCCTACGCCTTCCTTTATGACGTCGCAGCAAGACAATCCTCACAGGCGCTTAACCCGGCAAGGGTAATTGTGGTCGGTTGTTGAGTATGAAAGTCGGGGCTCTCAAAAGTGCAACTGCAGAAGTGGATGAAACGCCTAAAGGCAGCGTTAGGGGGAATACGATTGTTTCATCCCTTCCAATCCTACTTTATGTAATCGAGTAAGTGTGTCACTTGGTGTTTGTGTTTGTGTAAATGTCTGTTTGACCGGAAATTCATATTTCGCGTGTCGGTAAAGGTGGGATCCTGAATTTCACAAATGATATAGGGAGTGACAAGGGGATCCCAGCGATGGTTGACCGAAAGAGATAGCAGCTGATAAGGGCTGATAAGGAGTCTCGAAAGACTAATGTCGCCAAATCTGTTTCGCCTTTCAGGTCGATCCTAGAGCGGCGAAACTCATAGGTGCTTGGGGGGGGGGTGGGACGGGCATATCAATGATGGGTTGCCAAATTGATAGTAGCTGATAAGGGCTGATAAGGGGCTTTGAAAGGTTAATGTCACTAAATCTGTTTCGCCTTCCGGGTCGATCCTAGAGCGCCGACATTCATAGGTGTTTTGAGTGGTGGGACGGGCACACCAATGGTGGGTGATCCGAATGGATAGCGGTTGATAAGGGCTGATAAGGAGCCTCGAAAGGCTAATGTCGCCAAATCTGTTTCGCCTTTCAGGTCGATCCTAGAGCGGCGAAACTCATAGGTGCTTTGGGGGGTGGAACGGGCACATCAATGATGGGTAGCCAAATTGATAGCAGCTGATAAGGGCTGATAAGGGGCTTTGAAAGGTTAATGTCACCGAATCTGTTTCGCCTTCCGGGTCGATCCTAGAGCGCCGACATTCATAGGTGTTTTGAGTGGTGGGACGGGCACACCAATGGTGGGTGATCCGAATTGATAACGGTTGATAAGGGCTGATAAGGTGTCTCGAAAGACTAATGTCGCCAAATCTGTTTCGCCTTTCAGGTCGATCCTAGAGCGGCGAAACTCATAGGTGCTTTGGGGGGTGGGACGGACACATCATTGGTGGTTGATTCAAATTGATAACTGTTGATAAAGGCTGATAAGGAGCCTCGAAAGGCTAATGTCGCCAAATTTGTTTCACCTTTCGGGTCCATCCTAAGGTGCCAATACTCATAAGCGTTTGAGGGGACGGGCACATCAATGATGGGTGATCCGAATTGATCACGGTTGATAAGATTAGATAAGAAGCGTCAAAAGGCGAATGTCACCAAATCTTTTTCGTTCTTATAGCTAACAGTGGAATTTTAATACTCACAGGTATTACAGGTTACGAGGACTTTGATGGTGACTTTTCGATATTGATAACGGCTTGCAGAAGCTGATAAGAGCCACTAGGAAATGGGGAAGGGATAAAATCCGGTACACCGCTTACTCCTGCTATACAACTGCTATAGTGAATGCGTCTGATGCTCAGTACTATTGGGTGAGCATATTTTGTTTACGTCCTGATATCTGTTAGCGATGTATTGACCTTTGAATTGTCTTGCGTTCCAAATAATGGTGCATCTCTTTCGATACTGCGATTTACATGGATGTTCAAGACACGATCTATGTAGATCTGTAATAGCAAAGCAGGCTACTCATTCTCTCATGCGGTGCAGCACTAATACTGGGTATCGACCGGTGAACCATGTCAATCCTAAATAGTGATGCATGATTACAAAAACGATAAGCATCGATAACCGGCATACGGATCTACCATCATTATGTAGGAAATAGATGCTCAACAAATGGAGAAATTGCTAACAATTGATGCAGTTGAATTCACAACTGTCGATCCCCGAACTATCTCAACTCCCCATAGTGGCCACTAGCGCCGAAAGAACTGATTATTGGGTTTAACCTTGTCTACTAGACAACATTGATCGTCGAAATCATTGTAGAAGTATCGACCGCTAAATCATGCGGTCTGGGAAATGGTGATTTCCTGATCTTCGATATCGATTAATATCTACCACTTATTTGTAGAAATGGATGCTAGGTAAAAAGTCAACAGACCATTTCCTCGTTACAGGATTCTGTTCTTGTGTTATTCGCGCAGTACTGTGTGATAGCCCAACTGGTCTTTACTGACCGGTGGACGTTTTCACCACGATAGCTTACACGTCAAGCACCACGTCATTCCGATCGATACTGCTTTACGATAAGAATCATTCTGCTATCATGCTCATTACTCCACACCTCAGTCATTCTTCGGTAAAGTCGACCCTAGAAGGTGAGATGAACTTATCAAAGGCGTCAGGTCTTGCTCGCTACGCCGTTACTACAGCTTAGGGGCGCGCTTTCCGACGGGAAATTCGCCATGAATAATCTTCTCAATCCCATAGTTTCTATGTGAGTGACTTCTTTAAGGGTTTTTTTTATCACTTTATGCCTAACGCTGTCTTTAAACACACTTTATGCCTAACGCTGTCTTTAAACAACCAGAAATAGGACCTCCCTCCTCACTCGCTTACTTTCGTCACCTCTACATCACTAGCCACCTAGGAGCATGGAAACGGCGAGGAGCGTTGCGGACGTTGTTGGTCCTTCGCAGCAACAGACCAGTGAAACGCTGCAACTCGGAGTGAAGCGGGTGTTTACTTAGAAGGAGCGTCTTTCAAAGCGGGATCGCGTTTTTCAGCGGTTTTATCAGGGGTGCCCAAAAGTCTTGTAGGAGATCATCACTTATTATTATTTTTCCTTCCAACAAACAACAATCAGGCAACAACGTATCCACCATTGTTATCGACAACACTCTGCCACCTCATTGACAGATCGTTGATTTCCTCCTCCCAAAACTCTGGGTTTTGAGAGTCGAAGAAATCAGCGATCACCTTTGCAAGCAAGTCATAATCGACGGATTTTCTCTTGGGCAGGAAGGATTCAAGAGGATGGGAAAGGTGATAGTTAGAAGGGGCATTGCTGGAGAGTATGGCCGGTGAGGCAGCTCATCCCAGCCGAGCTCCTGTAGCTTGACCTGGGTACTTTTCGCGAAATGGGAGCGGGCGTCGTCATGAAGGAGGGTTACCGCAGACCTTCTCTGGCGTTTTCTCGAACAGCGACGACGAGTTGCTGGAGCTGGTAGGTGCATACGGCAGCTGTGACTGCCTGCCTTGTACACCTCTTGTGAAAGCATTCCCCCCGCGTCCCAGAGGTACACAGTCCTGAGCGTGGTTTTCCCTACATGTTAATCGCCGTTGCTGAAGATGATGAACTAGCGGCGCACGGTCTCGTAGTTCAAACATCCTTTGCCCTATTCAGCGTTGATGGAGTGGTAAGCTTCCGTCGCTTTGGTGCCGGAAGACCACACATAGTTGATGACACCGTTGGGTGGGTATCGACTAAGGACATTGTAGCTCTCTCCACGGAATCTGATGGGTCAATATATATTTTGTTAAAAAGCCTAGAGAATCTTCTACCGTGCTCCTGAATCGCCTAGACCTACCTAGGAGTAAACAAGAGTCATGGATTTTTTTGGAAAAATACTACAAGACTTTTGGGGCAACCTAATATTTATGGTGTATTTGCCTGATGTGTGCCGCATGCAAAGTTTCACGCGAAGAAATGTGAATCCGGCTATGATACAGCACCACAAAGTCTCGGCCGGATGGGCGGGGCCCTCGAGCAAGTGCCTACCCCGTTTTCCGCCGGGGTCGCAGACGCATTGTAAGAACTGAAAGTTATGTAAACAGTCCCACTGTCCGTTTTTAACCGCGGTAGATGACAGGACAGGGATTTTACTTGGAGGCCCGCCTACCCGATCAGGAATTTGGGGAGCTGTATCTTACCCGAATTCTCCTTTTTTCGCCTGAAACCTTGCATGCGACCCTTATTACGCAAATACAACGTAAATATAAGAGGAACAAAGAAACTCATTTCTCCATGGACGGTTCCTTCGAACATTCCTTTACTTCCCATTTGCGGTGCCTCCAAATGTGCCGTTGAGAGATAGTTTATTTGAACGAAGAAGATGGCTGTTTGATGACATATTCAGTGTACACATGCGAGCAACAAGATTGACAGCACAACAAGTATTCAGTGTATTCAAACCTGGAAACGAGGTTCACCATGTTATGGCTATCGATCCATTTGTGCCGCTGATAAGACAGTTCGATCGTGAAAATCATTACCCTGATTGCATATGTAATCAGGGAGCTATGTGTAACTTAGATGGATGTGGAAATGACTTGGCAAGACGGAGCCCTCGTAGCCACCTTATGGACTCCGGCGACCTACCATCACTCCCCCTTTGAAAATATAGCTTCCATTGTAGGTGTGCCACCTACAGCAGCGCCTTGTGCGCAATCGATTCTACGACTGATTGTGTATGACCCTCAGTTGTGTGGTGTGTCCGACTTCAGGTGTAGTTTATGAAATTACTCGTAACACGTCTCTTCATGTGAGATTAAAACCACCTGACAGGTATATTCACCTTCTTAGGGCAATATTTCTTTGGGCAATCATCTAGGCAACTATCTAGGCTATCTATTCTTTTCGCGGTGCCACGGTTAGCAATCACGACGCTTCACCTTCTCGAATAACTCCGACACCCCCACTTCAGCTCCTCTAAGGTCAACTGAGCGGAATGGATGGCATCGGAGTGGCTTCCAGCAGGTGCAGCGCCACATTGCGCACCGTGACAGAGCGAAAAAGTGTCAGCTCAGATAAATGTCCAAGGAACTGCCGCACCAAAAAGGTAAGTCGACCTATCTGGTCATCGTAGTCTGCCATTGAAGGAGCACATGGATAATAAAGCCAGATTAAGCACATCAACTGCTTTCAGAGCCCACCGGATTGAAAAACATGACGGAACACGATCCCGGGTCAGGGTTAGGGTGCTCACGCGAGAATCTGAATTGCTCGCGCGGAAACCTCTTGAGACATCGTGGATTCGTTTCATTCATTCACAAAAGAACCGGAGAGAAGAATGCCCTATAATAGCACGGGAATCGATGCCTAAAATACAGGTAGCCTTCAGGCAGTGAGGTTGAGTCATGATTAGTCCCAGTTGCTGCTGACCGATACGTTTCTAGGAGTCATATGATTGCGGTATGGGCTCATCCTACAATTACGTGATGGTCTAGTTGTCTCGAATTCCAGTAGGTCGATGGAGTATTTGCTCAGGAAGTTACGAATTGCCCTGGTCTTTGAGGGTCTGATGAAGGCGGTCCCACCGAAACGTCTACCAGTAAAGGTATTCTGCCAGCTTGCGATGACTTAACTAGTAACAATGCCGTGATTTATACAAATCCGCACCTAGAAGCTAAAGGGATTGGCAGATATGAGATACATTTCCTCCGAATGAAATGTAGATTTCACGTCATAGATCACCCTAATGAAGACTTATGCCTTTCCGAAATGAGGATAACCAAAGAGTAAGGCAAAGGTTACAATACCCGCACTATGGTGAGAAGCAGAGCCGCCAGTCATTCGCGGTTCGCGGTCACAAAGTATTAGGTTGTCGAAAAGTTTTTCGTTTTTTAAATACGAGCTTTTTCCCCCAAACTGCTTTCCAGCAATTTCTTCTGTACATACACATGTAGCACAAGTTCACACGCATCTATAGGTATCATTGTCTTCCATATCCCGGATAACCTTTTTCGGCGAAATATATACATCAGAGGAGTACTTTCGGGGCATTCTACTATATGATTTCAAAAATGGCATCAGCAACCGAATCCTGTCGTCGTATAAACGCTGCATTCGAAGAGGGCTCAATGTCTGAACTTGTGGCATAACTTTGGTTCAAACGCTTTCGAAAAGGCAACTCCAGTTAAAGATTCTGACTGGTCCGGACCCCCATCGGAGGTCGAACGAGCGATTGCGAGTGCTGGCTTGCAGCACTATACTAACAGCAGACGTATACTGTCAGCAGCTGTATACTCTGGTCGCAAAAACCACAGAACGAAACATGACACGATTCTTTTCCTACACGATAATGATTGCTCACATGTTGTGAAAGTGACTCGCCAAAAAACTCTCGAGCTTGTATAGGAATTCCTACCCCATCCACCTTATAGCACTGATCTTGCTCCATCGGCCTATCACCTTTTCCTTTCCCAATCTAACGCCAATCAAAGAAAAACCTTCGATAATGATGATGTCATAGAACGGTGGTTGTGCAACTTCTTCAAATCAAAGCCAGGACAGTTCCATGCGCATGACATAGCAAATTTGCCTAAACGGTGGCGAAGAGTGGTAGAACAAGACGGTGATCACTTTGTTTCATAGTATGCTCTGTGTTTTGTAATAAAGTGTAAAAATGAATTGCTTCGAAAAACGAAAAAAAAACTCTTTCGACAACCTTATGAAATGCGAATATATATGCAGACGATTGTAGTTACCACCAGTATGCTGTGATCCTACTCTATGTAATTCGCTTAGTATGTCTGTGCGTGTGTGTGTGTGTGTCCGTCTGTCTGTCTGTCTTGAAATTCATATCTCGCGTCGCAGCAAAGCTGGGACGCTGAATTTTACAAATGATCTGGGGGTGGTAAGGGAACCTAGGCGGTGGTAAGCCGAAGGTGATAGCAGCTGATACGCGCTGATAAGGAGCCTTAAAAGGCGATTGTCATCAATGACGTTTCGCCTTTCGGGTTGATCGTAGAGCACTAAAACTCATAGGTGTTGGGCAAGGTGGACCAGGGACTTTAATGGTGGGTGATCCAAATTGATAATGTTTGATAAGATTTGTTAAGGAGCATGAGAAGGCAAATGTCGTCAAATTCGTCTCGCCTTTCGGATTGATCCCAGAGCGCCGATATCTGTAGGTGTTCTGAGTCTTGAGACAGGTTCATTAATGGTGGTTGATCCGCACTGATAACGGTTATAAGATTCGATAAGGAGCGCAAAGAGGCTAGAGTCGTCGAGTCCGTTTCGTCATTCGCGTTGACCCTACATTGCTGACACTCATAGTGTTTTGCGGGATGGGGCGGGGACATTAATAGTGAGTGAGCCAACTTGATAACGTTTGATAAGATAAGATAAGGAGCGCGAAATGGCAAATGTCGTCACGTTCGCTTCGCGTTTCGCGTCAATCCAAGAGCGCTGACATTCATAGGTGTTTAGCAGGGTGGAAAGGGAACATCGATGGTGAGTGATCCAAATTTGATACCGGTTGATAAGATACGATAAGGAGCGTGAAATGACTAGAGTCGTCGAATCCGCTTCGCTTTTCGCATTGGTCCCGGAGCGTTCATGCTCACAGGTGTTTTGCGGAGCGGGACGGGGACATTAATAGTGGGTGATCCAAACTGACAATGGTTGATAAGATTCGATTAGGAGCGTGAGAAGGAAAACGTCACCAAGGCCAGTACGCTTTTGCGGCTCACGGTGGAATGTTCACATTCGCAGGTATTGTAGGGTACAGGGACCTAACAAGGAAGGCCCATCAGGTCATGGTGAGCTTTTTCAAAACGGTTTTTTGCATTTTATAGGGTCACATACATGAAGCAAAAAACCGGTCTCAAATTCGGCTAAATGGTTTTGGGGGGCCAGAGAATGAGTGACAAAAGTTGCTCAGAAAGAAACAATTTTGACCAGTTTGCTGCAATGCTTTCCAGCCGCGGCGTTCAGTATATGCATATCAGAAGACTGTCTTCAAACCTACGCCGAAACTACTGCGATCTCATTCAAAAATGTAGAATCACTTATGGTAACTGCTAAACGAAGCAAGGGAAGCTGATAGGGGGATGCACAGGCTAACTTGCTTGCAGTGATTGATTGGCCGAATGGATAGTGGGATGGATTGGCATTGGCACGGTGGTGGGTGTGTTTGTGGTTCAAGTCCTTTGGAAGTTTTCGCTTTTGCATTTTCATAATCTTCCGTGTCCAGCGCTATACTATTTGCGCACATGCAAAATGACAGCAATTTTCGTCGCTGGTGCACGGAAGTGACCTCGTTTGCAAGCTTTCGATGGTTAAAGTGTTTGGATCCTTCGGCGGCCCTAGCACGCGTGCCAAGCGTTTTCCTGCGAAACTAGTGTGATACTCGTGCTCAGGAGACTCGACTAGCCCTAGATGCAAAATACTATTCAAACTGAAATTTTTACCCAAACTCGAGACAGTGGGTGGACATGGGCACGCAGTCACTGCACTACTTGTACAGATTAACAACTTACAGCCTCGATTAAATGCAATCGAGCATGTGCAGAAACAACGCATTCCAAGTGAACTGCACCTAGCAACACCATGCGAAGGGAAAAGATAGCAAATATTTTCTTGTATCGGACGAGCTCCTTTCGCTGAGTGCTCTTTACTGTGGCAGTAGCAGTACTATTGGTCGTCCAATTTTCCGAGTTTGGGTCCAAATCGCGATTTGGCTGAAAACTTGTCATCTAGGGTAGTTCGATCCCCTGAGCATGAATATCACATGTACTTTGCGGAAAAACGCCTAGTTCCCCTGTTATGAGCGTTGGCATGTCCAAACCAATCATTCGCTTAGTAGGCAAAAATACTGGAGATGACGGTTCCCTGGTAGAAAAAAATTGATTTTGCACATGTTTTGCACGTATGGTCTTACATGAGCACAAATGGATGAAAACTAGAAAAATGCAAAAATTTGTCCTCAGTGGGGACCGAACCATCAACTGTTTTCTGGGCCCCCCACAACCGTTTAGCCAAATTTGAGACCGGTTTTTTGCTTCATGTATGTGACCCTATAAAATGCAAAAAACCGTTTTGAGAAAGCTCACCATGACCTGATGGGCCTTCCGTGTAAGTGATAACGGTTTACGGTGGCTGATAATAACCGTTAGGGATCGAATGTGATGAAATCCTTTGCATTGCCTGATACTACTACACGACCGCTTTAGCAAGATCGTCTGATGCACAGTGCCATTAGGTGAACATATTTTGTTGTTCTGATATCACTGGCAGATGTATTGACCGCTGAATTGCCTAGCGTTCCATAAAATGCTGCATTTCTCTTGATACTGCGATCTACACTGATAACCATGATACAACCTATATTTGTGATAGCAAAGCGAACGTTTCACTCGGAATCATTTTCTAATGCGGTACTGGCAGCAGCAGTGGGTATCGACCGCTAGACGATGTAAAATTCCAAATAGTGGAACATGAACACGAAAACGATAAAGTCGATAATCGAGGCGCGGATCTACCATAAATGTAGGAATTAGTGCTCAGCAAGTGAACAATTTGTTACCAATCGTTGCAGTCAAATACAAAACTATCGATGTCTAAACTATCCAAACTCCCAATGATGACCTAAACCAGTTGACACACTACTGCGCGCGATTCATGTCGATGACGTGCAAAATGGGTTCGATGCAAAGCGACTGAAGCATACTAGGTAATACCGAAATGCTTTGCCATCTTCTCTGCTTTTATCCAAACAAATAGCTCAGTTGCAAGCAGAGAAAAGGAAATTTCCATTCAACTCCATACACAACTGTGGTCGTGCCGATCCAACCGATGTTGCACAACATCGTCATGGATCGCGCGCAGTAATGTGCGCCCGCCGGCTGGTATAGATCTAAGTGATCTGGTACCTCAACTTGCTGTATGACGATTCGAGTTACTCATATCAGTGCTACTTTCGTTTTCATTGCTCCTACAAAAGGCGAGGTCGTGCGTTCGGTCCCACATGCTAATTCTGCCCGCATTGGGGAAGCGTTGCCAGAGTCGTACACTCCCAGTTCTTACCGTTATGATATCAGAACCACCGAAGATTGATCGCCGTTTTTAACTGTGGATTACCACCGTCATTGCTTTCTTCCCCACTGCCGTAATTGAAACTTCTTTCCTCAACCTCTATCCGAAACGAGTGGCGCGCGGAATTCCTCATCACCATTTCTGAGACTGTGGTAGCATGTGTAGCATGTGTGCGATCAAAGCTTTGAACAAACAGAGACAGCAGTTTAAGTAATTTAATCAACTTTATATGTATAGTCAATAAATTGATAACTATACTGATTATAGCTACAATCACAAAATGATGCTAGCATAGAGTTATAAATAAATCAATCGATCGATAATCGGTGTTAAGCGATATTTAGTTCTTAGCGGATCAATACACATCCGCAGCGTCATCCAGATCGTCTTCCAGAGTTACTTGATCTCTTATCTCGTAAACAACACATTTTGCATCACCCCATTTTATCTGAACAGAGGTAAGCTCAATAATATCCTACTATATATAATTCGCTTAGTATGTCTGTGTGTGTGTTTGTGTGTGTGTCCGTCTGTGTGTCACGAAATTCATATCTCGCGTCGCAGCAAAGCTGGGAAGCTGAGTTTTACAAGTGATATGGGGGGGGTGCCAAGGGAACCTCAGCGGTGGTGGATCGAAAG
The DNA here is from genome assembly GCA_963978905.1 of Trichostrongylus colubriformis. Taxonomy (NCBI): domain Eukaryota; kingdom Metazoa; phylum Nematoda; class Chromadorea; order Rhabditida; family Trichostrongylidae; genus Trichostrongylus; species Trichostrongylus colubriformis. Next base: position 32,252,811 of record OZ022259.1, on the reverse strand, counting down.
TGATAGCAGCTGATAGGGGCTGATAAGGAGCCTCGAAAGGCAAATGCCGCCAAATCCGTTTCGCCTTTCGGGTGATCCCAGAGCGCTGACACTCATAGATGTTTTGCGGGATGAGGCGGGAACATTATTAGCGAGTGATCCAACTTGAGAAAAGTTGATAAGATACGATAAGGAGCGTGAAATGGCTAGAGTCGTCGAATCCGTTTCGCTTTTCGCATTGGTCCCGGAGCGTTCATACTTACAGGTGTTTTGTGGAGCGGGACGGGGACATTAATAGTGGGTGATCCAAACTGATAATAGTTGATAAGATTCGATTAGGAGCGTGAGAAGGAAAATGTCACCAAGGCCAGTACGCTTTTGCGCCTAACAGTGGAATGTTTATATTCACAGGTATTGTAGGGTACGGGAACCTAAGTGATAACGGCTTACGGTGGCTGATAATAACCGTTAGGGATCGGATGGGATAATCCTTTACATAGCCTGCTACTACTACACGACCGCTTTAGCGAGATCGTCTGATGCACAGTGCCATTAGGTGAACATATTTTGTTGCTCTGATATCACTGGCAGATGTATCGACCGCTGAATTGCCTAGCGTTCCATAAGATGCTGCATTTCTCTTGATACTGTGATCTACACTGATAACCATGATACAACCTATATTTGTGATAGCAAAGCGAACGTTTCACTCGGAATCATTTTCTAATGCGGTACTGGCAGCAACAGTGGGTACCGACCGCTAGACTATGTAAAATTCCAAATAGTGAAACATGTACACGAAAACGATAAACGTCGATCATCGGGGTGCGGATCTACCATCAGTGTAGGGATTAGACGCTCAGCAAGTGAACAATTTGTTACCAATCGTTGCAGTCGAATACAAAACTATCGATGCCTGAAATATCCAAACTCCCAATGATGACCTAAAGCAGTTGACACACTACTGCGCGCGTTACATGTCGATGACGTGCAAAATGGTTCGATGCAAAGCGAGTGAAGCATATTGGGTAATACCGAAATGCTTTCTTACCCATTTTGCACAGCATCGCCACGAATCGCGCGCAGTAGTGTGCGCCCGCCAGCTGGTTTAAACAATATTAGTTCAGAGAATTTGCTAAGCTGGCTTCTCAGGCTCCTACACATTTCAGCGGTGCTTCACTATGCTGACAGACTATGTATTTGGGCTACATAGAAGTTTGCTTGTTGCTTAGTTCATCCTAGCCGTTTGGATCTTGTGTCGATTAGAAACACCTGACTGTGGGTGTTCAGTGGGGGTAGATATGACGCTATTCATAGATGAACCGTAGTGTTCCACGCGAAAGGTTTGCATTCTCATTGACGTGGCTTCTCCGACGACTCGAGCCCCGAGTCACTGCGCATGATCACCACCCATCGCAGATTTGTATAGCTTCAGCCGACACTGACGATGAGTCGAGCCAAAAACACGTCCACTCAATTATTGGCGTGAAGATCACGCAAACCATCGAGTTTTCTGCTCTTCTCATTTCACTTTTTGTTGGCAGCTGCAAAATGTAGCAGCTCTTTTCACAAAGCAATCGGACCTGATCCCCCCCCTCCCTGCCTTTTTATCGCAGAGTAGGAGAGGGAGGATTACTTGAAAAGGCCGCGGTTTAACTCACACGACACCGAAATTCATAACTAGGAGCCGATTCACTTCTACATTTCTTGCGATCGGCCAAATTAACAAATGGATATGAATATAGAACTGACAAGCGAAGGCTGCTGGGTTACCGTGGTCTTCAAGTACAGATGAATGTGGCCCTATGCAGCTTCGAATGATGATCTCAAATCTGCCCTCTGAATCTGCTAAACCATTTTGGGAGCGAAGCCACGAAGGGGCAATGTGCACTACAGACCTTGGGTGAATTGCGAAATTGCAACAGCGAAGCTCCGATTGAGCAGCAATTAGTAGGCTGGACTCGCATTGTCAGTACCAGGACTACTACTTTATACTTTCATCCAACCCCTACTTTTTTTTGAGGTCAGTGTGATGGAAGGGCGTAATGCGTTGCAACTCAATTTCGGGTAACATATGCTCGAATGTACCAAGGTCTATAGTTGTATTGCACCAATTACGATCGGATGGTGGTGGGGGGGGGGGGGGGGGGAAGGCGGGTAGAATAATCTTTAACGGGGAGGGTCGCTAATAGTCTGGGAAGCGGTCGTAGTCGTGGAGGTAGGAAGTGATCAATGGAATTTCTCAGGCTGACGGTCCAAGGTATGAAGTGGAGATTTTATAAAACTGACTAGCTTGATTCGAAATTAGAACGAATATTCATCTCAGGGTTTGATCGAGAAAAACCTCGAAGGATACACAAAAATAAGCATCCCACAAATAGGAGACAAGATGGGACACAAAAGTTGATGACGAGTGCTTGAGAAGATATTGTATATGGGGAAGCGTATGGACAACGCTGAACTTCCTTTAGTCCTTTTGAAATTGTGGACTGTGAACAAGATGTCTCGCATCTGTAACCATACGAGTATAACCTGTGTTGTGGTGCGATGCCAATACTCGATACCTTGTTCATAGTTCACCATTCCAAGACGATCACGTGAGCGGTGTACTCTTTGAACTGATGGATTTCCCACAAAAACCTCATGCATGGCGCCCCCTGCAACTAGCCGATGCCAATCGGCCCCTTTAGTCCACTGGCACCAGAAGTACGTAAAATAGGCTTCCAACATTCAGCGATTGGCCGTAGGCAGCATGATCTATGCACGAGTTACAGCATGGCTGAATACTCAAGAAACTATGGGGTGAAGACGATATATTAGCTGACACGCGCTTTTCATACTATGGTTGTAAACCGGTAAACCGATGGGCGGACCACTATACGGACCAAAAAATCGCTTGTACCATGCGTCGTTGGTCATTAAGAACATGAATGAAATCCTCATGCATGGCGCATGAGGCACCGATAGCCGAGTGATCAGGAGTGTGGACTCACGTCTGTATTTAAAGGCAACTGTGTTCGATCCCTGCCGGGGCACAAAACATGCCTTGCAGGAATGGCAAAAACGGTGACGATACCAGTGTCAGGCTCAGGATGACGGGCGGGCCGATCGAGGAACCCCGTCACAAAAAATATGCCTAAAAGTTGTACAAGAATAAGTTGTGAGGCTAGGACGTCACCCGGAAGTGACGCGCAGAACCCCGCCCGAATTCTGCGTTCAGTAAGCGAGGGCTACCGTGGTTTGAACGACCTTGGTCAGAGAAGCTAGTTCTAATTGGAATCCTGAATGAAAGATCGCCTACCGAAACGTTTCGGGAGGTTGCAGACCCTATGAAACGCTGGAAAATCGGAGTCCTGTGATTTCGAGAGACCTGGTGGAAAAGTCCAAAGCAAGGGAGATTGGATAATGTGTCAAGTTCTTCTACCACGCAGTAGACACCAAACGGGATGGAGTTGTCATCGCGTAGCGGAATCCCTCGAAGATTGCGTCTCTGCCGTAAATAGGATCAGCGAACGAATACTGGCTGTGAGGATAGACACCAGGGAGAGGTACAGGACCACATAATCGTGTAGGTTCCGCAGAGAGGTTTTCCTGAACACGAGAAGGACGAGTTCTATCTCAGCCTTGACGAAGCCGTCAGATGACCTCTTGAGAGCGATTACCTCAGTGTGGATGGTGATCTGAATGGTCATGTCGGCGGGGATAGAAGGGGTCTGGAACGAGTGCGAAGGGTTGGGGGCAAGGAGACGGGTTTCTACCAAGCAAGAACCCATGGCCTAGCAGTGTGCAGCACGCTCTTCGCAAAAGGGAAGAAGTAAAAGGTGACCTACAGCAGTGGCGGAAGACAAACGGAATTCGACCATGTTCTGATCAGGAGATCGGCCCTCAGAACTGTAAAAGACGTCAAGGTACTGCCCGCACAGGAGCTGGCTGAGCACGAGCCCCTTCTAGCGGACATGGCCATAGAGCTCCTCAAGAAAACAAGGGTGAAAACCGAAATAAGAGCCGGTAGTGGAAGCTGCACAAACGGGAAAGGGATGATCTCAAAAGAAGGGAACTGAGTAGCGGTCTCCCACAACCTAATGGTCCGACTCAGGAGGTCCGGAACAAAGCAGTTGAGGTAATCCTGAAATGAGCTAAGGAAATACTAGGCAAGACCAGGAGTGGCGGGGTGCTAAGGAGGCGTGGTTCTGGAACGAAGAAGTTCAAAGGGTAGTGAAGCAGAAGAAGAGTGCATACAAACGTTGGCAGAAAACGAAGCCCAGAAGATCTCTCAAATTACAAGACTCGTAAGAGGCTTGCCAAGGCCGCATAGCCAAAGGAACAAACACGAAGATGGATGTACGAGAAGCTCGACGGTGAAGACCCTACTAAGTTCGCCTTCCGGCGGCTGAAGCCCGGCATCGGGCCACCCAAGACATTGGAAGTGTAAAAGCCGTCAAGGCAGCGAAGGTGCCATTCCGAGGAAGCCAGCCGGTGTTAGAAGGAGGTGGCGGGAGTACTTCAACGAGCCACTGAATAAAGAGTTTCCTCGCAAGGAAAGACACAAAAAGAGGCAACGGCTGGTCCCATCCCATCGTGGACAAATGGTACGTCAGAGGTACGTCAAGTATTGGGCAGGGTGAAGGTAGTGAAGGCGGCTGGTCCGCATGGGGTACCGGTAGAGCCATGGAAAGTCCTTGGAGAGTACGGCGTATGGTGTCTCACTCAATTCCTCAACAGTGTGTCCGCGCAAGGAAACATTCCGAATGCCAGGAGGTCTAGTACCATTGTTTCCATCTTCAAACAGAAAGGGACGCAATATAGTGTTCCAATTACCGAAGGATCAAGTCGACAACGTATACCATGAAGCTCGACTTTAGACTCAGAGTCCTGATCCCAATTCCCAGTTGCGGGCTTCATGCGTTGTCAACGTTGCTTCAATGTCAACGACGGATGCGTTCTTCATCGTTCGACAAGTCATGAAGAAGTACCGAGAAAAGACATGCCATGTTACCTGGCCTTCCTCAGCCTACAGAAGGCTTTCGAACGTCTTCCACATGGTTGAATATCTCATGGACGAACCACTGAAGACTATCCTTTACGCTGGCGACATTGCCTTGATCACGGACAGCGGAGAAAGTTCAGAAGTGGCAGACTGTGCTGACGGAAATCGCCTCCGACTGAACGTAAAGAAAATCAAATTCCTGAGCTCAGAAGAAGGAACAGAAGTGATCGTTAATTTCCAGGGTGAAACCTAGAAAGAGTCGAGCAATTCCGGTACCTTGGAAGCGATTTAGCAGCTGAAGGTACTGTGGAGCAGGCAGTGAAGTTCCGAAAATGCGACGGCGAGATGAAATGGCGAGACTTCTGGAATTCTCTGCGACCGATGGTGCTCCAGGACTCTCAAGGATAAGTAAGGTGTACCGATCGGTGGTAAGGACCGCAATGCTGCACGGGAGCGAGTGTTAACCCACAAGAGAGAACAACGAAAAGCAGCTGCACTCCGCGGAAATGAGGATGCTGAGATGGGCATGCGGCTGGACATGGCTGGACGGGGAAAGGAGTGAGGACGTAAGAGCGGTCATGCAGATGGCTCCTGTTCAGCTAAAGGTGAAGGAGTGGCGGCTACGATGGTGCGGGCACGTGCTCACATGGATAGAGGATCACCCAATGAGAAGGGCTGTAGAGTTCGGAGCCCCCGGCCAGCGACCATGGGGAGCCCCCGAAAAAGAGATGGTAAGGTGTATTGAGAAGGATCACACTGATATCGAGGCCACAACACTGGATGTCCAGACAGGAACAATTGGCGACGTTTGACAAAGGATGCGGAGCCTGCGACGGCGCAGGTTAACGCCAGGAGGAGAAGCGCATCCCGTAGCCAGGCTAACCAAAACTAGTCATCATTCCGTTGGACCTTTGAGAGCAGAGGATGTGTACTGGAGGCATCTAGACACAGTGGATAACTTTCCCAAGGAATCATGGGGATATCCTGCCACTACAGCGGAAAAAGATTGCTCAACTGGCTTCCTTCCACATGACTTTTTTGGTGATATCGTATAGTTCAAGCAGTATTTAGAAGAATAAGCTACCTTACAAATACCGCACGAAAAGCTCCTTTCGTTTGAAGAAAGTTCCAACTACTTGAAGCGAGGCACTTTGGAATTTCCCCAAATTTCTCTCGACCTACTCAGCTTGCCCCCTTCAATAGACCTTATCCTTTTGTAAAATTTGTCATAGTTTCAGTGATCACTAGAAAGCGACAGCTTTATGGATTCCGCATTGGGAATTCACACTTATGAAATCACATTTGAATGAAGTTATGGCCATTCGAAGTAAAACACTTTGAAAATTCTTCAACTGGATTTGTTTATAGAGAATCACGCAGCTATTAGGAAAGATAGCAGCCAAGAGACTGAGCTAAGAAAGTTAAAATGAAAGTTGAATACATGTCTGCGAATTATCGATCTTCAGTAAGCTACAAGTATTAAAAATGCTCAAGTTAGCCTTTGATGAAATACCGTGCTCCATTGCGACCGCAACATCGCTGTTGCGAAATCTCAATAGAGCGCACTACATGGTTTCTACTTAATTTCCAGTTTTTTCTGCAATCTTCTTTCCCGCTTTATCCCTACCGCAAAGCTTGTATAACTTTTTACTCTACTCCTTTACATCAGAAAGGCACACGAGCAATGAAGACGAGCACATGCATCGCTTGACTATCAGGGGAAGGAGGAGAAACAGCTTGCAAAAGGGACCAATTTCCTATTAGGAAACCACTTCTTACACAAGGTAACCCTTTAGGCTCAAGCAAGAAAGCTACCCTCCTCTTATATTTTGGAAATCTTCAGGCGTCTTCCGTGTGATATCGGACGTAAATGGTGTAATGGGAAGCAGATCACAATAATTCATGTCACCCCTACTGCCAATGACCCTGTTTTTGAAGTTAACATCTCCATGAATTTCATGAGAATGGTCTAGCTCACCCCTTGCTGTTGTTGTTTAATGTCTCTTTCATCATCTTTTGACTTCTCTTCAGCAGCCATACTATTCATCGCATTCATTTCATCTTCCACTTGCTTTAGGCGAGCCTTCACATTGGCCGGATTCTCAAAAACATCGATTCATTCGTTAGAATCACGAAAAAGAAATCGTGAAGTTTTCCCTTGGACTTCGCCATTTCGCTCACAAATGCTCATCTGAACAGCCTGACTTAATTCGAAGTCATACAACTTTGTCTGTAGCCTCTCTCATCCACTACTGCACATTTCGCAGAGATGAAACCGTATCAACCACGAACGCCTTTCACCGAGGTTCTCTATCGCTCAATGATCTTAAGCGAAGTCGTAGGGCTACGTGGCGCGACACAGGTGATGGGTAGCTGGCAAATTGTGGGTCAAAAGCCACCCATATCATCTGCATGATACAGGAGTTTCTTCAATACGTACGGGTTCGCTGTATAAGCCACCCATATCATCTGCATGAATACAGGCGTTTCTTCAATACGTACGGGTTCGCTGTATGGTGCTAATGTTACCCTGTATAGGCCCAATCAAAAACCTGCATTCAAATACCTTCGAGGCGCATGGATGGCGGTCCGGAGTTGCCTTTTACAAATAAGCCCTGAGCCTGTTCGGGACCTCCTGTCGCCCCGTACATCAGTCAGTATCTTGAAAAGAGCACCATGTACAACTCTTTTTGTCTCTGTCGCAAGCCGAAGTAGTCCTGTTAACCATCGGCCCCAGAAACATGAAGCATGTTCATCTTGAAATAGCATGAAATGTCCGGCCCATCTCATCTTCGAGTCCTTGGCAAATACACCAGCGTTTCTTATGTTCGATTCTCGACGGAGCTCGGAAGTCCGGTTTCCCTTGTGCGCTTGTATGCATTGGAAATCAGAACACTGCGAACACCGTCCTTTCTATAGTGAGCTAGATGTATGATCATCCTGCTTACGCAGAATTCGACTTACATAGGAAGGGGCAGGAGGGAGGGCAGAATCGAGGAGACGGATGTGGAGCCAAATGATCTTCATTGTCTTCACTACCTTTAGGTTGTACCAAAAGTCTTGTAAGATTTTTACAAAAACACCAATAATCCTCGCTCAATTCGAGCAGATTTTTTTGCGGCTCAGGGATATGGTAGAATTGACCCGCCAGATTTCGTGGAGAAAGCTACAATGCCCGTAGTTGACAACCACCAGACACGCGGTGACATATAATTTGAGTGGTCTTGCGGCACTGAAGCGACGGAAACTTGCGACCCAATCAACGTTGCATTGCGCAAGAGATGTGTAAGCTACGGGACCGTGTGCCGCTGGCTCATCAGCTTCAGCAACGGCGACATTGACGTGGAAGACAGACCTCGCTCAACAGTGTGCTACCTCTGCGACTTGGAAGGAATGCTTTTCCACGAGATGCTGGTACAAGGCGAGACAGTCACCGCTACCTCATACACCCGCCAGCTCCAGCAGCTCGCCGTCGCTGCTCGAGAAAAGCTCCAAAGAAGGTCCACGGCCGCCCTCCTCCACGACAATGCCCGCTCCCACGTCGCGTGGAGTGCTCAGGCCAAACTACAGGATCTCGATTGGGATGTCCAGTCTTACCCGCCATACTCTGTAGACATTTCCTCTTGTGACTATCCCATCACCTATCCCTACACCTTCCTGGCCAAGAGAAACTCGTTGATTATGACATGCTTACAAAGGAGATCGCTGAATTCTTCGAATATCAGAACCTAGAGTTCTATCTAGGAATCAACGATCTACCCGTGTAGTGGCAGAGTGTTGCTGATAATTGCCTATTTGTCGTTTATTGTAAGAAATAATGACTAGAAGTGATGACCGAAAAAAGCCTACAAGACTTTTTGGTACAGCCTAACACTTCGATGCTCTCAAAGCCTTCCAAGCCGCTCGCTTTCTCCTGCTCACTTCTTGTGTTAAGTTGTTCATCATTTTGACTTCCTGACTGAGATACACACAGCTGAAGCTTTGGTGAGGCAGGCTCCGTTGAGCGTGAATGGGACATCAGGTACGAGTTGGTTTCTCATCAACATCGTCTTCGTTAGACTCAACCATACACGGATATTTTGGCTCGCAGTCGAAAGACCAGCATTTAGTCCGCTTACTGGAGTGTGGGTGTTATGAGCACGTTGCTCTCAGCGAAACAAGGGTGATTATGTGAGAATCTTTCGAGCACTGGCTCGACTTCTCTCATACTACCTAACTAGAATGGTGCCCACTTCGTGGCAAGCAGCAGAACTTTGTTGCATATCTGATCTGCCAGCAATCTGTAATCTACAAGCTTTTCACTCCAGTCATCTTGAATACTTCGATCAAGCGGTCAAGGAGGTTGTTGGCGTGGTACAGTCCAATCGATCTCATCCACCCAGTCACCAGGCTCGCTGAAGTATCGGGAGAGTATAAGATGCTGCCATGTGTCACATCAATAGATTTGAGGAGAGCCTTCGACTCCGCTGAGACAAAAGCGGTTATCGATGTCATGAGGAGCCAGGGAGTACCCACCCAGTACGTTAAAACTTCATAGCAACTTCACAATCAGAAATTGACCGTTCCGCAAGGGGGTTATCATCGAAGTAACGAAAGCGTCGACAAGGCAATAACACACAACGAATGCTGTTTGGTCAACTGCGAGTGTAGAAAGGTCGGTTCACAGCACATCTTAAAGAAGTCGACGTTCATGAGAAACGGATTGGTACCAAATGCCCCATTCACTCGGAAATGAACTGACGTCGTCGAATGCATCAGCTATGTGTACATGGGTCACGAAGTTGATATGGTGTCTCAGCATGAGAACTGAGCAGAAGGGAGAGCGCGACATGAGAGGCTTTTAAGACCGTCGAGAGAGTAGGGAAGAGTCCCAGAACACCCGGCTCTTCGCTCTAGACACATGAACTCTGCGTAAGCACGATGAGCATGCGTTGAGCATCATCCAATGCGCCATCAAAAGGACGATGCTCGATCTACTACGATACACGCAAGTGCAGTTGGGAAATTCGGAGCTATGGACCCCGTCAACGGTCGAAGATCATGGTTTCTGCCGCATTTGCCGGGGAATCAAAGAATAGATGGGCCGGACACGTCATGCGATATCGCGATGACCGTTGTACCAGAGCGTTTACCGACTGTATACCTCGGAACCTTAAACGAACATTTAGGCGACCGTCGGTTCGAAGATCAGAGTTATTCACGAGAGCTCTGCGCGAAAAAGAGGATGTTTCGTTCCCCTGGAGGCCAGGAGAGAGATAGAATGGGAAGGGAGACCTTGCTGGTGCTTGCTCGAGACACTGGTGAAGAACGGAACGACAGGAGATACAGCTGAAACTGTAACAAGATGGCTAAGCATAAGTATCCTGACTAACAAAGGAAGGATCCCAGTACGAAGTGGCCACTCGGAATGGATTACATATGCTCCGACGTATTTCCAAACGCAGATTCCGAATCTGTGTTCGAAAGTTGCAGAACCATTCTCTGAGCGGAGTTATGAAGGTTTTTCTAAATGAACGGCTAAACGTTAGATCTCATTGGCGAGGTACTATCTCATCAGCACGGCCGTTGCTCAGCCAGCAACGATCTGAGTGGCTCACTGGTAGTGTTCCGGGTCTGCTGACAGGAGCCAGGCTGAGCTCCCCGCCGGCGTAAGTTTTTTTTTGCATTTTGTGTTTCATTGTCAGTAAGTGCTTTTCTTCCACTTCTGGACGTTTCCTTGGACTGGTACCTATCACAACCATCATTTACTCTGCCACTTTATTTATAACTGCTAACATATTCACAAGGGAAGGATATCAAGTCGAAAAGAATCCCGTACCACACGCATTAGGCGTTTTTTCGTGAAAAGATTATGATATTCGTGCACAGCGGGTCGAATTACCCCTCTGTGCAAATTTTCAGCCAAATCCAGTTTTTGGTCCAACTTCGGAAAATTGGGGGTGGCCAGGGGATAAAGTGGTAGTTTTTGAATTTTCTTCAACAAAAAATCCTGCAAGCTGAATAATATAGCCTACACATTTCTTTTACACTTGTCGCACTAAATGTACGAAACAAGCGTCAACTAGGAGCATTTCCTAGGCAAGGGTCAACGACTTTTCCTTTGTTCAATGTGCTTCCACCCTATAGCCCGTGAATTTTTCCGAAATTTGGTCGGATTCTCGAATTGGCTAAGAACTTGTCCACTGGGTGATTTGACTCCCTGAACACGAAAATCGCCTTAGTTTTGCGCAAGAACGTCTGGCTCGTGTGCTATGGGCTTCCAAATCTACCACCTAGTAGTACTTTTTTTCAAAAAAAAAAACCTCCGTAACTCCGCCCAGAGAATCGTTCTGCAATTTTCGAATACAGATTCGGGATCAGCGTCCGGAAATACTTCGGACCATATGTATCCCATTCCAAATGGCCACTTCGACCTGTGGTCCTTCCCTTGAAAGTCCTAAATTCTCGCTCGAAATGGGCATGGAGGGCATCACTTAAACCCAGCTTGTAGTCAAGCAATAGAATTAACAATTCCTCAGAACCTCACCGAGACCTCATCGTCTATATTGCCTTTTTTCTTTACGAGAGTCGGATCGACAACGGTGTGCATTGCAGCCGCTCTAACGACGAAGTCATTCAGATCTACCTGGAAGTGGTTTCAACGTAGCAGCAGCTCAACAGATTCTCAACACAACATACGTACATCATCAGGTGTTTTTTTCGCAGGAACCGCAACGGTGTCAGATGAAGCGCTTTCTCCCGATTTATCTCCCGATTTATCTTGAGAACTTCGTTTACTGTAATGGGTATGTGAATAAAGGCAGTTGTAAGCAAACACCATAAAAGCATATAGTGGAAATTTCGCAACGTGGCGTACATCTAAAATAAGGCTCAACACGAGTCCGACCACTTACCCATACCATGCGTCCTACGTCCGGTGCAATACCTGTTCTCAAGGTATATTTCTCATCATATGAACTTCAAAATACACTATGGTCGACTGAACTCAACGAGATCACCTGCACGCAACGTAGTCTCACATGTGTGTGCACCCTCAGGTGAGAATTTCTCATTGCGACGGCGGCGCGGCACGGGCTAGGGTCGCCACCCGTGCCTAAGTCCCCAAGTAATTACCGTGTTCTATACCCAGAAGGAGGTTCAGGACATGATACTCTCTTCAACGGCTGCTTACATACTCCGGTCGCAATCCGCACGCATTCACGCACTTGTCGCAAGCCACAATGCGAAATCCTGCGTCAGGCTACTCATACGGCTGTTCTAATCGTCATTCTGTCTCTACACTTTACTGCACATAGTCCTCCAATCCTCCAAAATCTGCCGAAGTCTTGTTCCATCATTGCTACCGTTTTTTGTCCTGCCCCTTCATTCCCTCAAGGTACTGTTGAAGCAGTTGGATAAAGTTTTACAATGTCATCATGTTGTGTTCATTGTCAAAATAACCTATTGACACCTTTCTTTGGATTTTTGTTTCCGCATCTTCACTAGGCCACTCTCTGGTGTCTTCTGCAAACGTGGTTTCGTAGATGATCTTGAACCAGATTCAGAACTCTTGTTCCACAAGACACGTGGAGCCGTGACCTCTTCGCTCAACTTCCGACTTCTTTTGTCGGTCTGAAACATTGCAATTATTCAAGAAAGCCTTACGTGTAAAATACGATGCTGCAAAGGATGATGTGGGTTAGCAGTTGTGCTTAGAGTTATCCTCCACGAAAATTTGAGTTTTACCCATGCACTTATGATGTTGCATATTACGAGCCACATGCCAACATTCACACAATAAAAGAATCCAGACAACGGTCGTGTTTTCAGGGAAGCTGTGTGGCAAGCAACGCAACACTGGGCGCGAAAATTTGAACTGCGCGAGCATCTGTTCGTGTTGCTCGGCGGGTACTCAAGCGAGTTGCTGTTCTTCCAAATTCTCGATTTCTGCTTCGGAATAAAGCGATTTTCTCGATTCTTCTCGTATTGCCGTTATGTGCTGTATCTATTAGAGTGATTTTGAAGGGAACTAGAATCATGGAATTTCTGTGGAGAATTCTTCTGAGCAGGTTGAAGGGAATATGTGAAATAGCTTGAAGTTCAGAAACTTCGGCTATATACGCTACTATGAAGTTGTGAGCTGAGCTTTAAAGACAGTGTTAGGGTAATGTGGGTGATGAGCACCTCTAAGAGAGTCATTCACTCAAAAACTACGGGTTTGGAAAGCCTATTTGCGGTGAAATCCCCCACGAAGGGCACGCCCCTGAGCTGCGGCAGAGGCGGCCTTTTCTGCTCGAGCGCCTTACTGTGCTCGATCCACCTCCTAACGAATGATTGGCTGGGGTGGGAATAGAAGGTATCGCGGCCCGCTTTCCCAATTTTGCTTGAAGCGCACCCCAGAAAGGAATGCTTTCTCATTCTCGAACATCTCTTCGTGTTTACAACATGGCAACACGCCAGTGGAACACTCGTCCGGACCACCCGCCTCTTCACGGTAATGCTCCACATCGAGGATCAAGGAAGGGGAGAGGTCCTATTTCTCGGGTTTTTGGCCATTTCCATCCGTTTTTTCTTCACTATCCTGTTACTAGGCATTTCGTCTTTCACATCCACTACTTCTTTTACTTTTCTGCCAAATTTCCCCAAACACTGCCTTTAAGAAGAGCGAGTGTGACGCAAATAGCGATGAAAAATGGCTTTTAAGTGTTCAACAACCCTATGGAGTGTAGCCCATTTCTCCGCTTTCGAATGGCGCAGTATGCCGATCAACGATTGAAGTGATCGAAGTGTTGAGTAATAGATGCTTCCGCATCATATTAATGCGCAACACCTCTTAAAGTCATTTGTCCACAGCTCATTAGCAGAATTTGTGCAGGGCCGCTCTCCGAAATTAAATGTTTGCCTGGATTTTATAGGCTAGTTGCCGTACCCGCTGCATTTAAACGATTCTAACAACCACAAGTACTGCAACCCCACTACTTCCTCCTATTAACACAAAAAAAGGTTATTAATTGTAAGGCACAGTACCTCCTTGGAATCCATATATGGAGCGAATTTTCCCCATTGATGCGACTTCTTTTTATGACAGAGTGATATTGCGGTGAGTAGCGTCATCAAGCATATTAATAGTAAGACGAGAACGAGATCTGCTGGAAAAGACATTTTGGTAATTTGTCGTCTGGGTGCTTTCGCGAGAAAGGGGATGTCCCACTGTGTCCCACTAATCACCATTTTTGGGCACATTTACCCAAAGCTACCCCACTACCTCTCCAACCGATGCGGTCGAAGAGGTGGTTCTTGGAAAACCTTTCGATTTTGCTGCAAATTCCTACCCAGGGGTAATTTGACCCGTAGAACACGAGTATGACATTCGTTTGGCGCGAAACTGCTTGGCGCCTGCGCCATAGGCGCCGGCGCCAAAATGGAGTGGATCACCAAACTCGCTCAAAATTTGTCCCAGGAGGTAATTCGACCCATAGAACACGAATATAACATTCGTTTGGCGCAAAACTGCTTGGCGCCCGCGCCATGGGCGCTGGCGCCAAAATGAGAAGATTCCCGCGCTTTATCAGTGTTCCCACGTTACGTCACCGGAAACGTACATTTTCTCACAAGATGCGATCATTTTCAAAAAATTTCCCATGTGACGTCACTGTACGTGAGCTGGCTTGGATATGCATCTTTTCCCCTTTTTATTCTGTAATAAGCATGGCTTTGAACGCTATTCACCATCGCAACCGTTTGACGGAACTGACTGAGTTCAATTGGCTCGATATGGCTGAGAAGATGAAACTTGACAGGGACCAATTTCGAGCCTGGCTACGTAGTCTAGGCTTGGAAACTTCTCCGGCGTGCCCAAAATGTAATGAGTCCATGAAGGTTCGACGACAGGACGGTCTTTGGATTTGTCACAAGCGCGCCTGCAGGACGAGTGGAGGAACGAAGCCGTCTATTTCAGTTTCTTCGAAGAGTTTGTTCACCTCGTCGAAACTACCTGAGTCCACTATATTCGCGCTCGCCTACTTCTGGTTGCGTGAATTCAGTTCGTTCAGGACCAAGTCATTCGAGCTCAACGTGACACCAAAGGCACTATCTCACTGGGAGAAGAAATTCAGAAGAGTCTGCTCCATGTACTATAGAAGACATCCTCCCATAATCGGCGGACCTGGGACTACAGTAGAGGTCGACGAAACAAATGTAACACGAAGAAAATACAATCGTGGTAGGCTCGTACGCAGAAAGGAGTGGTTATTTGGTGGAATCGAACGAGGAAGTGGCCGAGCCTTCATGATTTTGGTGGAACGACGCGATGCCGTTACTCTCACGAGACTGATCTGCAAGTTCGTTCGTCCTGGTACTACGATCATGTCAGATTCATGGAGAGCATATTCGCGGCTGTCGAGATTACCGGCAGGATACAGACATTTAACGTAAATCATATGCTCAACTTCGTGGATCCTCAAACTGGCGCACACACAGACGATTGAATCCCTGTGGCAAAAGTCCAAAATGGTGCCCAAGAAAAAGTTTGGGTTGAACACGAAGAAATACTCCGACTACATCAAGGAGTTTCTTTGGCGCTGCGAGTTCGGAAGTTCAAAGGAAATCGTCTTCAATTTCTTCGAACACGTCGCGCAGTTTTAACCGTGCTAAGAACGACTTGGAAACCTGCGATTAACATCACTAACCCAACGGTCCTCTTTAGAGCCACAATCATCCATACCGCAATTTTAGCTCAGGATAAATTGCAAAAGGCATAAAAAGGTTTACCATGATTATTTCTGTTATTCTCCATGAATGCGATATGTATTGAGCGTAATATTCTTACTCAGGACGTCAAACCAACGCTTGGGACAAATTTTGAGCGAGTTTGGTGATCCACCCCACTTTGGCGCCGGCGCCAAACAGTTTCGCGCCAAACGAATGTCATATTCGTGTTATACGGGTCGAATTACCCCCTGGGACAAATTTTGAGCGAGTTTGGTGATCCACCCCATTTTGGCGCCGGCGCCAAGCAGTTTCGCGCTAAACGAATGTCATATTCGTGTTATACGGGTCGAATTACCCCCTGGGACAAATTTTGAACAAGTTTGGTGATCCACCCCATTTTGGCGCCGGCGCCCATGGCGCAAGCGCCAAGCAGTTTCGCGCCAAACGAATGTCATATTCGTGTTCTACGGGTCGAATTACCCTTGGGTAGGACGAAAGGTTTTCCTTCCACCGCATCGGTTGGAGAGGTAGTGGGGTAGCTTTGGGTGAACAGTGCCCATTTTTTTCTAAGGTTTGGGAGGAGGAAGAATCATCAGCCACCAAAACTCAAGCAAAAATGTACGAGCAGATTGAGACGACAGTGATGCTAGGATGTTCAAAATCCTAACGATGCACTTAACTGCGACAGCACTGTCCCCACCCCTCCCTAAGTTAGAGTTAGCGATTGTATATTAGCGATAGTATACTATGCTATGTATAAGCCGCTACATACGTCTGTCCGTCTGTCGATGTCGGTCAGTTTGTCACGAAATTT